>SJYO01052794.1:5431060-6120012 GCA_006410555.1 Capra ibex
TAAAAAACCCCGAGGTTTTAGTGACGTCTACCACTGACGTCGGTACTTTAATTTTCTGCGAATGAGGAACCTTCCTTTCAATACTGGTTGGATCTATCGTATAAGTTTTCGTCTCTGTAATGAAACGGTTGATTCCAGGTAGATCAGTTCCGATACCAAAAAGGACACCAGTACATACCTACACTCTCAACCTGACACTTCTTCCGACTCGCGGTTTCTTAACTACGAAAACTTGACCCAACAACCTCTTCTGAGAACTCTCAGGGAACCTGACGTTCCTCTAGGTTGGTCAGGTAAGACTTCCTCTAGTTGGGACCATAAAGAATCCTTCCCTACTACGATTTCGACTTTGAGGTCATGAAACCGGTGGAGTACGCTTCTCAACTGAGTAACCTTTTCTGAGACTACGACCCTCCCTTGTCTCCGTCCTCTTCCCCTGCTGTCTCCTACTCTACCGACCTTCCGTACTGACTGAACTACCTGTACCCAAACCCATCTGAGGCCCACAACCATTACCTGTCCCTCCGGACCGCACGACGCTAAGTACTCCAGCGTTTTTTAACCTGTGCTGACTCGTTGACTTGACTTGACTACCCTGACCTCCGTACTAGAATACAAAAAGTTACAACTCAAAATTCGGTCGAAAAAGTGAGAGGAGAAAGTGAGAGTAGTTCTCCGAGAAATCAAGGTGAAGTGAAAGAAAGTAATCTCACCATAGTAGACGTATAGACTCCAACAACTATAAAGAGGACCGTCAGGACTAAGGTCGAACACTAAGTAGGTCGGACCGTAAAGTGTACTACGTGAGACGTATATTCAATTTATTCGTCCCACTGTTATATGTCGGAACAAAATGAGGGAAGGGTTAAAACTTGAGCAGGTAAAAAGGTAGAGACCAAGACGACGAAAAACTGGACGTATGTCCAAACGGTGTTCTCTCCATTTCAGCAGACTGTAAGGGTAGAGAAATTCTTAAGAAGGTACCAAACGACACTGGTTTGTCGGCGTGTCAGTTTACGAAATCGTATCAGTCACTTCCTCTTCATCTACTAAAAGACCTTAAGGGAACGAAAGATATACTAGGTTACTTACGGCGGTTAAACTAGAGACAAAGGAGACGGAAAAGATTTGGGTTGAATATGTAGACCTTCAAGAACCAAGTACATGACGATTTCGGATCGAACTTCCTAAAACTTGTATTATAATGTGGAAAGAGCACAGTTTCATGTTTGACACTAAAATCGAAAATATTCGGAGACTAGGAAAGAGAAGGGATGTAGTGAGAAAGTTGAAGTGGGTTTAGGTGCAGAAGGTTTAACGTTTAAATGTCTAAGGTCTCCCTACCATACCCCTCCCTCCTCCTTCCACCCAAGTCCTACCCCTTGTTCACATATGGACACCGACTAAATACAACTAGAAACCTTCCTTACTACGATTTCGACTTTGAGGTCATGAAACCGGTGGAGTACGCTTCTCAACTGAGTGACCTTTTCTGAGACTACGACCCTCCCTAACCCTCGTCCTCCTCTTCCTCTGCTGCCTCTTACTCTACCGACCTACCGTAGTGACTGAGCTACCTACACTCAGACTCACTTGGGGTCCTCAACCACTACCTGTCCCTCCGGACCGCACGACGCTAAGTACCCCAGCGCTTCTCAACCTGTGTTGACTCACTGACTTGACTTGACTACCGTTTTGGTTATGTTATAACATTTCATTAATTGGAGTTTAATTTTATTTATTTAAATATAATTTAATTTTTTTATTTCTAAGGTTTATTCGAGAGTATACCTCGGAAGACACAAAAAAACCAACTGTGACGAGTGTCTCTACCAAATCGTTAAGGTAACGGTTTTCTGTCATGAAGGATACTTGAAATCGTGTTCCTATAAATGTTTTACTATAAAGTGAGATTTGTATACAATCCGTGAAATTTTCTGGATCTATCTGATCTACAAAGT
This sequence comes from Capra ibex, assembly GCA_006410555.1. Lineage (NCBI taxonomy): Eukaryota > Metazoa > Chordata > Mammalia > Artiodactyla > Bovidae > Capra > Capra ibex. Next base: position 5,433,022 of record SJYO01052794.1, read on the forward strand.
TTATTCCTGAAACAGGTGATATGTGTGAGAAACACTGGGGTACCCCGTAAAGAAGACCCGAATCCCATGTCTGTACCTGACATACATCGGGTGGTCCGAGGTACCTTAAGAGGTCCGTTCTTATGACCTCACCCATCGGTAAGGGAAGAGGGACCCTTAGAAGGGGTGGTTCCCTAGTTTGGACGTAGAGGACACAGAGGGTGTGTCCTAAGAAATGGTAGACTCGGTGGTCTCAGGTGATATATGTGTCGTCAGGATTCATTCGACGTGTGTATACTGTTGTCAATATTAGATTTTCATAAAAGATTGATACTTGTAAGACCGAAGTTTGGGAAGAAAGAAGATAGGGAGGAGGTGACTGGGTCACTTGATGTGGTGAGTTTAAAGTCCTCTGTTAGAAGGTACCTTTAAAATTGTGTTTCGTGTGTTTTATATAATTGTAGATATAAAAAGATTATTTAGGCTCTGTCCGACCCTGGACCCTGGGAAACGACGTCACGAACATGCATCTGTTGGTAGAGGAACTCGTTGTTTTATGTTTCTTTAATATTCCCTAATTTTTATTCACACAAGTATGTGGTATCCGAGTTCAATACTTGTTCTATGTTTTTCCGGTTTTTGGGTTGACAATAAAGACCCTTCGGACCTTGGTCTCGTCCCATAATGTATACGTGGGACGTGTGTCGTGGTGGTTCCCCCACCCGTCTGGCAGATTGGGTGGGGAGGTCAGACTGGGGACCTGGATGGGGATGGGAGTGAGACTCCGTCCTCTATCTACCCGGGGTCCGACTCGTCGGTCTCAAGGAGGGTGCACTTGTCTATGAGGTTTTATCGTCCTCTCTCCCAAACTCGGGACGGATCTATTCTCTATTTTCTAGTTTATAATGAGTAAGAACTTCAGTTCCTCTGGAAGAGTTGATGTGTACGCGTCCTTTCGAGGTACCTCCAGTTTTCTCTCCCCTACAGTGAAGTATGAGTCACTACAGGTGGATGGGTATCCAGAGAACCTATCTTAGGTAGAACCGATTCTGAACATGTACGTGTGTACCCTCCTGTGATCCTATATGCTTTATGGTCCGTGTCGTTCTACTGACCGGTTTCCTTCGGGTCTTCTTTACGGGGTATTTTCACTAAGTTTGATTTGACCCCTAGGTTCAAGAATAAACACCTCCGTGTCTTACTTGAACCGTTTGTGAGTCCCATCGTTCGTCTGTCCTAAATAAAGTTTCTCTTGTTTTCATGTTTCGAGAGTCGTGTCTGTGACTCTCCCCACTTTACGGGTGTTTTCGACTTAGGTATCATCAGATATGGGAATGATCATAACTAGACATATAAAGACAAACCAAGAATGGAAATCGTATACAGTAAAAATTGGTTAATTAAATTCCAATTCAAGTCAGTGAGTCAGTACAGACTGAGACTCTGGAGTACCTAACGTCGTGCGGTCCTAAAGGACAGATAGTGGTTGAGGACCTCGAACGAGTTTGAGTACAGGTAGCTCGGTCACTACGGTAGGTTGGTAGAGTAGGAGAAAGTAGCGAAAGAGGAAGACGTAAGTTAGAAAGAGTCATAGTCCCAGTAAACGTTACTCAGTCAAGAAACGTAGTCCACCGGTTCCAAAACCTCGAAGTCGAAGTCGTAGTCAGAAAGGTTACTTATAAGTCCTGACCAAAAGAAATCCTATCTAACCAAAATAGAGGTACGTCAGGTTCCCTGAGAGTTCTCAGAAGAGGTTGTAGTGTCAAGTTTTCGTAGTTAAATGGTCACAAGTCGGAAGAAATACCAAGTGGAAAGTGTAGATGTCTACTAATGACCTTTTTGGTATCGAAACTTTTATACCTGGAAACAGTCAATGTCACAAATAAAATTGTAAAGACACTAAAGGAAACTAAGAGTCTATGAAGTAAAAGAGTAAATGAGGGACAGGACACTTGAAAAGAATACTGGGGACCGGTAAAGTGTTACCTGTTCTACATACCCGATTTTCAATTACAAGTGGACAACAAAAAGAGAGTCTATATAACCCGTCTTCAATTGACAATGGGAAAGGGTCTAGACTCCCAAACATTAAATAGTCTGGTTCCTGTGTAAGGGAACTCACGGTCCTTTAGCCCTGTTTGTCACATCAGAATCCAATTACCTTACCCTACAAATAACATTTTCCAACTCTAGAGTCCCTAAGATGTGATTGACGGATCTTTAAGGATGGAGTTTTGATGGTGTTCCCGCACTGAAAGAGAGATCCAGGTGAACACACAGATAGGTGCACATGAGAAAAGGGATTATTTGTGAAATGTGCAAAGTGATTGAAAGACCGAGATACACCTTTAACTATCCCGGGTGTACCCCAGAGTAACAATTCTACCGAGTAATACAACTGGAGTGTTTGTTCCTTATTTTGGTGTCACTAGGAACTCTGACTGGTTTAACGGGTTTACTGTAAGACAAAAGAGTGACCGTGGATGGAAGAGTTTCGATGTTCTGGTGGTCTAAGGTCTGGAGACCGATGGTGTCCTGAATTGATGTCCAATTTTTAATTGGTAGGGATGTCTCTTAAGAAGTAACCGCCCCATATCCTTTCTGGGACAGTCTTTCCCTCCTGCGACCAAGAGGGATTCCCGGTCAGTGGAAGAGAAAAGGGAGATTATGTAAAGGAAAAAGAACGGACTGACGGCCGAGTGAGAGAAAAAGAGACGTGAGTGGAATGTAAGACCACGGTTTGGGACCCTCCCTTCTAGGTGTCGTTGACCCACCCGAGGAGGGTGCTCGGGTGGAGGTCCCCAGGGGAGGAAACCTGGAGCGACTCTTTGACTCTACTCGAGGACCTTCCCTGAGAGGTGAACGGAACGACTTGACTGTAGGTGTGTGGTCGGGTGCAAAGTAGGTAGCCAATGTTCCCACTCACTTTAGGGTAAGGGAACCTAAGACAGAGAGAGCGGAGCATAGATTCAGGATCGTGATCCGCCCTCCCAGGGGTGCCGGGAACCCAGGAACCGGAACACGGGGTAGACTGAAACTTTATCCCCTGCGGGTAAAGTTTCGTCTGATAATAATGAGAGACTCGTTCAGGACTCTTGCCCCTGCGGAAAAGAGATTCCGGAAAGAGGAGTGAAAGAGAGTGAGAACAGATTGGAGGGATAAGCCGGTGTTACCCTTTAAGAGTTAGGGTCGGGAGTTTTATCTGAGGAGATCATACGGAAGAGGCTTTGGATTTTCCGAACCCGAAGGTTCCCCTCTAGTCTGGTTTTCCTGAATGAATGATAAGATTGTGACAGACCGACGTTGTGTCTGAACTATTATCTAGGGACAAATACCGTCTTTCACTTCTCCTCGATTTTTCGGAGAACTACTTTCACGTTCTCCTCTCGCTTTTTCAACCGAATTTCGAGGTGTAAGTTTTTTACTTCTAGCACCGTAGGGCAGCGTAGTGAAGTACCCTTTATCTACCCCTTTATCACCTTTGTCACAGTCTGAAATAAAAAAACCCGAGGTTTTAGTGACGTCTACCACTGACGTCGGTACTTTAATTTTCTACGAATGGGTAACCTTCTTTTCAAGACTGGTTAGATCTATCGTATAAGTTTTCGTCTCTGTAATGAAACGGCTGATTCCAGGTAGATCAGTTCCGATACCAAAAAGGTAACCAGTACATACCTACACTCTCAACCTGACACTTCTTCCGACTCACGGCTTCTTAACTACGAAAACTTGACACCACAACCTCTTCTGACAACTCTCAGGGAACCTGACGTTCCTCTAGGTTGGTCAGGTAAGACTTCCTCTAGTCGGGACCCTAAAGAAACCTTCCTTACTACGATTTCGACTTTGAGGTCATGAAACCGGTGGAGTACTCTTCTCAACTGAGTAACCTTTTCTGAGACTACGACCCTCCCTAACCCCCGTCCTCCTCTTCCCCTGCTGTCTCCTACTCTACCGACCTACCGTAGTGCCTGAACTACCTGCACTCAGACTCACTGGAGGCCCTCAACCACTACTTGTCCCTCCGGAGCGCACGACGCTAAGTACCCCAACGTTTCTCAGCCTGTGCTGACTCGCTGACTTGACTTGACGTGACTTCAATTCCCTTGATCTCTTCCACTCCTAGCCTCTTTCTTGTTCTGACTATGAGATGTCCTTGTCTAGTGGAGATTACTCCGCTCTTCCCCGTCGTCAGTCTTGCCACTCGTCGACATGGTTCAGTTCTTTTCTCATCCATATATATCTTTTGTATGTGTACGTCTCTATGTAACAGACAAGAACTGTAACATGTCCTCTGTCCCTTGTTCTGGTAGGGGTTCTTTTTCTTTACGTTTTTTCGTTTTACCAACAGATTACTCCGGAATGTTTATCGACACTTTTCTTCTCTTCGCTTTTCGTTTCCTCTTCCCTTCTATATGGGTAAACTTACGTCTCAAGGTTTCTTATCGTTCTTCTCTGTGTTTTCCGAAGGAGTCACTAGTCACGTTTCTTTATCTCCTTTTGTTATCTTACCCTTTCTGATCTCTAAAGAAGTTTTTTAAATCTCTATGGTTCCCTTATAAAGTACGTTCTACCCGAGTTATTCCCTGTCTTTACCGTACCTGCATTGTCTTCGTCTTCTATACTTCTTCTCCACCGTTCTTATGTGTCTTCTTGACATGTTTTTTCTCGAAGTACTGGGTCTATTAGTGTTACCACACTAGTGAGTGGATCTCGGTCTGTAGGACCTTACACTTCAGTTCACCCGGAATCTTTCGTAGTGATGCTTGTTTCGACCACCTCCCCTACCTAAAGGTCACCTCGATAAAGTTTAGGACTTTCTACTACGACACTTTCACGACGTGAGTTATACGATCGTTTAAACCTTTTGAGTCGTCACCGGTGTCCTGACCTTTTCCAGTCAAAAGTAAGGTTAGGGTTTCTTTCCGTTACGGTTACTTACGAGTTTGATGGTGTGTCAACGTGAGTAGAGTGTACCATCATTTACATTACGAGTTTTAAGAGGTTCGGTCCGAAGTCGTTATGTACTTGGTACTTGAAGGACTCCAAGTTCGACCTAATTCTTTTCCGTCTCCTTGGTCTCTAGTTTAACGGTTGTAGGCGACCTAGTACCTTTTTCGTTCTCTCAAGGTCTTTTTGTAGATGAAGACGAAATAACTGTTTCGGAAACTGACACACCTAGTGTTATTTGACACCTTTTAAGAAGTTCTCTACCATTATGGTCTGGTGGACTGGACGGAGAACTCTTTAGACATACGTCGAGTGCTTCGTTGTCAATCTTGACCTGTACCTTGTTGTCTGACCAAGGTTTATCCTTTTCCTCATGCAGTTCCAACATATAACAGTGGGATGAATAAATTGAATATACGTCTCATGTAGTATTCTTTGTGACTTTTTTTTTTTTTCTTTGTGACCTGACCTTCTTTGTGTTCGACCTTAGTTCTAACGACCCTCTTTATAGTTATTGGAGTCTATACGTCTACTGTGGTAGGAATACCGTCTTTCTCTTCTTCTTGATTTTTCGGAGAACTACTTTCACTTTCTCTTCTCGCTTTTTCAACCAAATTTCGAGTTGTAAGTCTTTTGCTTCTAGTACCGTAGGGCAGGGTAGTGAAGTACCCTTTATCTACCCCTTTGTCACCTTTGTCACAGTCTGAAATAAAACCCCCCGAGGTTTTAGTGACGTCTACCACTGACGTCGGTACTTTAATTTTCTGCGAATGAGGAACCTTGTTTTCAATACTGGTTGGATCTATCGTATAAGTTTTCGTCTCTGTAATGAAACGGTTAATTCCAGGTAGATCAGTTCCGATGTCCAAAAGGACACCAGTACATACCTACACTCTCGACCTGACACTTCTTCCGACTCACGGCTTCTTAACTACGAAAACTTGACACCACAACCTCTTCTGAGCTCTCAGGGAACCTGACGTTCCTTTAGGTTGGTCGGGTAAGACTTCCTCTAGTCGGGACCTACAAGAAACCTTCCTTACTACGATTTCGACTTTGAGGTCATGAAACCGGTAGAGTACGTTTCTCAACTGAGTAACCTTTTCTGAGACTACGAACCTCCCTAACCCCCGTCCTCCTCTTCCCGTGCTGGCTCCTACTCTACCGACCTACCGTAGTGACTGAGCTACCTGCACTCAGACTCACTTGAGGCCCTCAACCACTACCTGTCCCTCCGGACCGCACGACACTAAGTACCCCAGTGTTTCTCAGTCTGTGCTGAGTCGCTGACTTGACTTGACTTGACTTGACTAGACATAGTCTGACTTGTCACGGAACCGAGGAGGAGGAGTCTGGGTCTATTAATAGATTTTCTTAAGTACATAGAATGGGTCAGAATCCTGAATTGGACCGTACCATAAATGTAGTAGGAAAGGAGATGAGAAGAGGGTCTTCTTTTCCTTGTTCATACCGTTCACAGAGTCCGTGTATGACTACTCTATGTGTCCTGTCTCCTGTGATTCAGGGATCCCCGTTACCGACAGGTGGCTCTACTAGGGTTGACCCTAATAGTCCATCCCTCTGGACCTGCTCGTCGGACATTAGTATACCAACGAACGGAATAACACCCGGAAGTTTTCCGTGCCGTATTTCGATACTTGAACCTATTTAAGACCTTTTATTGTTTCTGATCTACTTTTGGGTGTGTTAAAGATCGGTCCAATTGTCTTCGTGATGTTTTTATATGTTTTAATCTGGGGTGAAGTCGTCTCCCGTAGTAACAGGAATTGTGGGTAAAATAGAGGGTCAGTAGGGGTCTATAGACTTTCTTTGATTTTTTCCGTCTTGCTTCGGGAGTTTAGGGAGTTGCTCTGGAAAGTTTAAATGGGAAGTTCTAAAAGTTATTGGCCCTTCTTGTCCGTTTCGATCTCTTCCGGGTTGCTCTAGTTCGGTTTTCGGTGGAAAATCAGTGACGGGGTGTACCGAGATTTGAAGGTAGTTGGTTGTTTCTTTCCTTCGGTGGACCCTGGACGAAGTTTACGAGTTTTTTCCGGTCACCCGGGCAAGTACGGATTTCAGTTCCGGGGAAGGTCCAGGTCCAGGGTCGACTCCGTATTTCCCTGTGACCTTCCAACTGACGGGTTTAGTGGGAGGTCCCTAGGCCTGTAGGGGAGGACCAGGACTCGTCCTCAGGAGGTTGGGTTGAGACTGGTCGGAGGAGCCTGAACGACGACTTCTGACTTCCACGGGTCCCGGGGTCCGGGGTTAAGAGTAGTGGAGATGCCTCGGGTCCCATTGAGAATGTCACCGTCCGTTCGGTTAGAGGAAAGAGTAACTGTGTCCCCGGTGACTAAGACGATACGGACGGATGAGGTCTTTTTGGTTCCAGAGGGTCCAGAGACAATACACCCAACTGTCAAATTATAGATGTGGTACTTATTGGCTTTGAGATGGAACGCGTGAAGTTCTATGGGGGTAAAAGGGTAAGAAAAGAGTACGAGGGTTTTACGGGGTGAGGATAAGAACCCTCTCTGGAAGAGAATTTTAAGTTTCGGAGATAATGATAGGTTTCGGGTGGGAGACTAGATCGGACCAATGTCAAGGAGTTGGGGTGGAGGAGAAGGGGACGGGATAGCAGGAGGAACAGGCATTTAGGGTATCAAACCCTATGTCTGTTGGGTAGATAACGGAGAGTGGTACGAGGTTAAGTATAGGTAGAGTTTCTGGGGAGATTTAAGGGGTTAGTTGATGTTATGGGGTAGAGGTTTTTTATAATTGTTCCTAATTTCGGATAGCAGTGATTTGAGGATGTAGTCCCAGAGAACGTGGGTTTAGTGATAAGGATAATTGTGGGTATAGGATGGACAGTTTCTCGGTTTACTAAGGATAGCAGACCAGGTCCTGGACTCTGAATTACGTCGGTAATAGTGGTATGTGGGTCATCAAGATTTAGGAATATGAGGAGAGAGAGTCAGGGAGAAGGTGGTAGGTGAAGTGACAAGATCTGAAGTTTCTACTGTAGAAATGATAGGGAAATGTGAGTGAGAGTTCTGGAGACTGAAATGGACCAGACTAGGTCTGTTAGTACCGAGGGTTGTCGACTGTACCTGTCAGGAGGATGTTCCGAAAGCACTACCGGGGGTAAAGAAACCGGTTCGAGAGTGTAGTCTGAATTGGAGAAAACTAGAATCAGGCTCATGACAGGAGGTTATACACCTACTAGAGGAGAAAACATCAGGAAGTGAATGTGTGAGAGTTGTTGTGTGATATGTTGAAGAGTTAAAAGATCCACTAACTCCGATAACTCACAGAGTGTGGTTCCAAGTCGAGAGAGAAGGATCTCAATGGATAGAGTCTCAGGAAAATTGTGGTTGTTTTTCTATATAATGATGGCTATCTTTCAGGGAATGTAAGTGGGATAGTGAGGGATGTAGTTTTTGTCTATCGGACAGGAAGAACCCCAATCGACCTACAGATGTGGAGACCTAAGGATTAAAACGGGAGAACCGTATTGGGGATATAAGTCGGTGGACTCCTCTAGAAAGTCTTGGGGATCTCGATTTTAGTTTACAGGGAAGTCGGAAATTGTGGGAATTCGTTCGGTGACCAGAGTCGGGGTCTAGAGTGTGAAAGACTGGAAAGAGTGGGGAAATATGAGGTGTGATGACTCTCTGTTTCTTAACGGGATCCTCAAACCCCTGTTTTAGTCCTGGGGAGGAAGTGGGGACAACGAATAGATAGTTTCGTTAATCTACGGTGTCAATCTCCTACCGGCCGGACGACTGTACGAGACCGTCGTCGACACGAGGAGAGAGTCCTTTCATTTTTAGACTGAAACCCTCGTGGGTGACAGTAAACAAGTGGTGTTCTGAAATTCCTGAATGACAGAGTGTTTAGGTACTGGGAAGGATAGAGGAAGTGCGTAGGTTGATTAAGAACATTGGGAAGAGCTTAGAGGGGTCAAGAGGAAACTTGTGACAGGATGAGAGTCGGGACGGTAGGAATAGGCATGAAGAAGACTCGTGGTGTAGGTATGAACGTTTCTCCGTAATCTTCTGGACTACGGGGTGAAGAGGGTGTAAAGGAGTTGAGGAACTTTATTGGGACTGAAATGAACCATATAACTACCGTCAAGGAGAAGTTGTAGTATTCTTTTTTGTATCGACCTATTACATTAACAGAGACTGTGGCTTTAATGACTTAGGGTTGGAGAGGGGAACCCTTGGAGAAGGGTTTTCCGTTTTGAATAACGTGATTCATCTCGGGAATGGGAGCGTCGATTGTTCTCTCGTTTGTATATGTGACTAAGATTTATATGAAAGGTGTAGTATGTGAGTGTACGACGGTAGACCTTCCTTGTTCCCGAGGATAGATAATTTCCGAGAGGGTGTTGATTGTGGGGCGAACATGAGGTTGAAAATTGTCGTCGATTATATGGTTGACTTCATCCGTAGTAAGTAACGGCTCCAGTGGTCTACCGGAGTCTGGGGTAAAAGACCCCGTTACTACGGCGTCTGTCTCTTCGTTTTGTTCGGAGTTAGACTAGTAGTCGAGTTGTTGCATTTTATTAGTGGTTGTATTTCGGGGAAATGGAGGGGCTCCCTTTTTGTGCTAATAATGTTCTCCCTCGTGTTGGTGTTTCTCTGATCAATGTTTTTGTCCCGGCGATACAGAAAGGGGTTAGAGTCCGGTGTGGCTAAAAATGTCTATAAGTAGTCCGGGATGTCAGTCAAGTCAAGTCAGCGAGTCAGCACAGGCTGAGACACTGGGGTACTTGGTGTCGTGCTGTCCGAAGGGACAGGTAGTGGTTGAGGACCTCAAGTGAGCTTGAATGTAGGTAGTTCATCCACTACGGTAGGTCGGTAGAGTAGGAGACATTAGGGGAAGAGGAGGACGGGGGTTAGGGACGGTCGTAGTCTCAGAAAAGGTTACTCAGTTGAGAAGAGTACTCCACCGGTTTCATAAACCCAAAGTCGAAGTCGTAGTCAGGAAGGTTACTTGTGGGTCCTGACTAGAGGAAGTCTTACCTGACCGACCTAGAGGAACGTCGGGTTCCCTGAGAGTTCTCAGAAGAGGTTGTGGTGTCAAGTTTTCGTAATTAGGAAACCGTGAGTCGAAAGAAGTGTCAGATTGAGAGTGTAGGTATGTACTTGTGACCTTTTTGGTATCGGAACTGATCTACCTGGAAACAACCGTTTCATTACAGAGACGAAAACTTATACGATAGATTTGACCAGTATTGAAAGGAAAGTTCCTTGTTGACAGAAAATTAAAGTACCGACGTTAGTGGTAGACGTCACTCAAACCTCGGGGTTTTTTGTTTCAGACTGTGTTAAAGAGGTAGATAAACGATACTTCACTACCCTGACCTACGGTACTAGAAACAAACGACATACAACTCAAAATTCGGTTGAAAAAGTGAGAGGAAAAAGTGAAAGTAGTCGTCCGAAAAATCAAGAAGAAGAGAAAGACGGTATTCCCACCACAGTAGACGTATAGACTCCAATAACTATAAAGAGGACCGTTAGAACTAAGGTCGAACACGAAAAAGGTCGGGTCGTAAGGATTACTACATAAGACGTACATTTAATTTATTTGTCCCACTTTTATATGTCGGAACTGTATGAGGAAAAGGATAAACCTTGGTCAGACAACAAGGTACAGGTCAAGATTGACAACGAAGGACTGGACGTATGTCTAAAGAGTTCTCCGTCCAGTCCACCAGACCATAAGGGTAGAGAACTTCTTAAAAGGTGTCAAATAACCCTAGGTGTGTCAATTTCCGAAACCGTATCAGTTCTTTTGTCTTTATCTACAAAAAGACCTTGAGAGTACGAAAAAGGTACTAGGTCGCCTACAACCGTTACACTAGAGACCAAGGAGACGGAAAAGATTTTGGTCGAACTTGTAGTCCCTCAAGTGCCAAGTGCATAACGACTTCGGACCGAACCTCTTAAAACTCGTAATGAAATGATCGTACACTCTACTCACGTTGACACGTCCTCAAACTCGTGAGCAACCGTAACGGAGAGAAACCCTAACCTTACTTTTGACTGGAAAAGGTCAGGACACCGGTGACGACTCAAAAGGTTTAAACGACCGTATAACTCACGTCGTGAAAGTGTCGTAGTAGAAAGTCCTAAACTTTGTCGAGGTGACCTTAAGGTGGGGTAGGTGATCGAAACAAGCATCACTACGAAAGATTCCGGGTGAACTGAAGTGTAAGGTCCTACAGACCGAGGTCCACTCACTAGTGTGGTAGCACTATTGGACCCAGCACTTCGAGAAAAAACATGTCAAGAAGACACATAAGAACGGTGGAGAAGAAGTGCAGAAGACGAAGACAATCCAGGTATGGTAAAGACAGGAAATAGCTCGGGTAGAAACGTACTTTACAAGGGAACCATAGAGATTAAAAGAACTTCTCTAGAGATCAGAAAGGGTAAGACAACAAAAGGAGATAAAGAAACGTAAATAACGACTCCTTCCGAAAGAATAGAGAGGAACGAAAAGAAACCTTGAGAGGTAAGTCTACGAATATAGAAAGGAAAAGAGGAAACGAAAAACGAAGAGGAGAAAAGTGTCGATAAACATTCCGGAGGGGTCTATCGGTAAAACGAAAAAACGTAAAGAAAAGGTACCCCTACCAGAACTAAGGACGGAGGACATGTTACAGTACTTGGAGGTAGGTATCAAGTAGTCCGTGAGACAGACAGTCTAGATCAGGGAATTTAGATAAAGAGTGAAGGTGACATATCAGCATTCCTTAAACTAAATCCAGTATCGACTTACCAAATCACCAAAAGGGATGAAAGAAGTTAAAGTCAGACTTAAACCTTTATTCCTCAAGTACTAGACTCGGTGTCAGTCGAGGGTCAGAACAAAAACAACTGACATGTCTCGAAGAGGTAGAAGCCGACGTTTCTTGTATTAGTTAGACTAAAGCTACAACTGGTAGACCACTGCAGGTACACATCTCAGAAGAGAACACAACAACCTTCTCCCACAAACGATACTGGTCACGTAAGAGAACCGTTTTGAGATAATCGGAAACGGGACGAAGTAAGACGTAAGGTTCCGGTTTAACCGGACAATGAGGTCCGCAAAGAACTGAAGGATGAAAACGTAAGGTCAGGGGATATCACTTTTCCTGTAGGAAAAACCCACAATCAAGATTTTCCAGAACATGCAGAAGTAGTTTGGCAAGTTGAACTCGAAGAAGTCGTAATGACCAACCCCGTATCCGAACCTAATGACACTATAACTTACCAAACGGAACCTTTGTTTGTCTCTAGTAAAACAACAAAAACTCTGACGTAGGTTCATGACGTAAAGTCTGAGAATCAAAGTAACTCAATCTGTTCCGACACCGGGTACACTAGTCCAACCGATCAAAAGACACTAATACCAAAGTCACGCAGACGGGAGACTACGGGAGAGTGTTGCGGATGGTAGAATGAACGCAAAGAGAATAGAACCTGCACCCCATAGAGAAGTCCCGACGAGGTCGTTTCGCGTCGGCGACGCGGAATGGAACCTCCTTCAGAGGGGAGGACTGGAACTTACACCTCATCGAGGAACGCCGGGAGGACGTGGGCACGTCGGCGGTGAGGAACCTACACCCCATCGAAAAGATCCGACGGTGGGGACTGGAGCCTGCACCCCATCGAGGTGAGCCGGCGATGGGGCTGGAGCCTATACCATATCGAGGAGAGCCGACGGGGGACTCGGCAGCGTCGGACCTCGAGAGCCAGCGGTGGGGACTGGAACCCGCACCCCATCGAAGAGAACCGGCCCGAAGGATGTTCATCCGTGATTTGGAGAAATAGTAGAGAATTCTGGAGAATAGTGGATAGGATTGGAAAAAAATCAGGATGTTGTTTAGTGAGTAAGAACTTAAGAACGTAATAGAGTCAGAGTGGTGTCAAGTCAAGTCAAGTCAGCGAGTCAACACAGGCTGAGAAACGCTGGGGTACTTAGTGTCGTGTGGTCCGGAGGGACAGGTAGTGGTTGAGGGCCTCCAGTGAGTCTGAGCGCAAGTAGCTCAGGTACTACGGTAGGTCGGTAGAGTAGGAGACAGCAGGGGAAGAGGAGGACGGGGGTTAGGGAGGTTCGTAGTCTCAGAAAAGGTTACTCAGTTGAGAAGCGTACTCCACCGGTTTCATGACCTCAAAGTCGAAATCGCAGTAAGGAAGGTTTCTTTAGGGTCCCAACTAGAGGAAGTCTTACCTGACCAACCTAGAGGTACGTCAGGTTCCCTGAGAGTTCTCAGAAGAGGTTGTGGTGTCAAGTTTTCGTAGTTAAGAAGCCGTGAGTCGGAAGAAGTGTCAGGTTGAGAGTGTAGATATGTACTGGTGTCCTTTTTGGTATCGAAACTGATCTACCTGGAATCAGCCGTTTCATTACGGAGACGAAAACTTATACGATAGATCCAACCAGTATTGAAAAGAGGGTTCCTCATTCGCAGAAAATTAAAGTACCGACGTCAGTGGTAGACGTCACTAAAACCTCGGGGGGTTTTATTTCAGACTGTGACAAAGGGGTAGATAAAGGGTACTTCACTAACCTGGTCTCCGGTACTAGAAGCAAAAGACTTACAACTCGAAATCCGGTTGCAAAAGCGAGAGGAGAAAGTGAAAGTAGTTCTCCCTTGGTCAGACAACAAGGTACAGGTCAAGGCTGACAACGAAGGACTCGACGTATGTCTAAAGAATTCTCCGTCCAGTCCACCAGACCATAAGGGTAGAGAAAGTCTTAAAGGGTGTCAAATAACACTAGGTGTGTCAGTTTCCGAAACCGTATCAGAGTGGTGTCCCTCGGGATTTCGGATAAGGGAGTAAGGGTTGTGTAGTCCGAACTCCTGTATTGGGTCCTCTTCTGATCGTTTAACTAAAGTGAGTGTACGGAGGTTTTGCTTTTTATTTTGAGTACGAATGAGATCATCTGTGAAAAAGTCCCACCTAATTCCGAAAAGGATGCTCTAGTCTTTGACGGTGTCTCCATTGTACCAAAGAGTATGCTCTTTAGTAGGGAGTGAAACCGGTGGGTGAGAGAGAGGTTAGGTTATTACCCGGTCAAAAACAGAAGGTTTACTGAGTTGTCCATCGGGTTAGGGACCGTATTGGACCTTTGATATATAAGGAATGTCTGGGGTTAGGAACCCTTTTCATCTTTTCCGTTTGAGATAAGAGTTTTGTGTGGATTGGGTAGAGAGAGATCTTGATGTTTCCGGCACCTGACTTGAGGAAGGGTACCGAAACCGAGCGTAATCCCGATGAGGTGCCCTGACCAGAAAGGAGTCAGGAAAACTCGAGTACATGTCTGAGGGAAAAGAGAATCCAGTCAAGGGATGACGGTCGGGGAACGACCCTCTAATAGAAGGGTAGGAATTGGAATAATCTGTGGAGTACTTTCTTGTACGTCTAGCGAAAGAAGGTTTCGGAGTAGTTTGCTTAAGTCGACTGAATTGTGGGTATGGACCCCTAGTTCAGGACGAATTCCGGAATGTGGTATTCCTAGAGGTCAGAGTTACCTGACCAGGTAAACTCCAGTAAGATTGGTACGGTTGTCAACGATTTGATCGTCTAGTGAGGAGAACCAAAGTATAGAGATCTAATTTCACCCGGGGTCCTCTAAGAGGTAGAGACGGTTCTTTGTAAAGGGCGAATCTACGAGGAGCGATGTGGTCGTGACAAGACCCTGGGTGGTCCGAAACTGATCTATCTTAAGGTCTTCTTTGTCTTGTCGGTTTTTGTTTACATTTGTTCATTTTGTTTTTGTCTGCATAACCGATGATTAACCTGACTCTAAAGGGGATGAATGGGATAAGTGTTATCCTGAAATGAGACACAGAGGAGGACTCACCTGATAGTAAGTTTTGGAAAGGGAGACAAAATGGATGAAGAGGTATCAAGAACAAAAAACCCGCACCGGGAGGAGAATGATACTAGTCGGATCTACTTAAGTAATAGGTGAAAGGAAGCTTATCATTGTGTTCGGGAATGGAAAGGACCTCTGTGGTGACAATGACTAGAGGGGAAAGAGGAACTGAAATATTGGTCAGAAACCGAGGCCCCTCTAAAGTATCTCAAGTGTGGTTGGGTTTAACTAAAGATGTGAACCTAAGAATAAAAATAGTAAAAGAGAGGAATCTGTACTCTACAGTGTAGTACTAAAGCGAGAATGAGGGAGAGGAAAATGTCACCCTTGAAGTGTAATTATGGGACGAGTATTGAGTGGGACGGGGTTTGGAACGGATGGATAAGTCTTGAGATTTAGACTGGGTAGCAAATGAGTCATGGAGTTTGGGCTGGGACCGGTCACTGACCTACCTAAACGAATAGGTAGAGGATAAAGGTGTTTAGTTACCTGAGTGTATTTGTGAAGAGAAATAGTGTGTATATCTCTTCTTAGAGAGAAAAATAGTATACATGTAATAAATATAAGTTGACTAGTTTAAGTGTTAGGACTGTTCTATGACTGGAGGGAGGAATATCTAGAGTGAAGATGAGCATTTCCTGGTCAATGTCCTCCTGGGTGGTGGAGACTGCAAACAGATGTTGTTGTCCGAGGAAAGACAAAAAAGGTCTGTTTTGATACTTGTTAAGAATGGTAGTTGATTCTTGATATGGTGGTGTGGAGACATTAGTGTGAAGGGTAGAGAGGAAGGGAAGTCTGGGCAGACAGATAGTACAGAGTCCTTGACGTCCTATAAGAGAATGAACGAGTCCCTCTGAGGGAAGACGTATACCGTATTTATGAGGAGAACATTCCCGATGTGACCGCTCAAGTGACAGTCAAAGTCTCTGATGATTGTTCAAGGGTCACTTCTCCTTTTCAATTTTAAGATGTATTGGAGGAAGGAGAAGACAGACATTGAGTCGAACGGGAACGTTTCAGATCTAGTGTATCCAGTACATCAGAGTCTTTCACCCCTGAACGTTATGATCCTTGACCTCGAATAGAGTGAGTGGGAACAGGACGAGAAACGTTAGCGGGTCGTGGACGTCAGGACGGATTAGTACGGATAGGTCCAGTCCGTAGTGGGAGAGATAGAACTGGGGACAAGGACGTACGTGCTTTGGGGAATCAAATTTGGTCGGATAAGTGTCGATCCCAACGGGTGATACCAGAATAGTGTGCTCACATACGAGGAGCCAAGAAACAGAGCAGTGTTGTTTCTAAACCTCGCTGCCTGTAATTTCGGGAGTCGCACAGTGTCGAGAGCCCAGAACCTGTTTGGCACAATATCTAGAATCCGTTTAGTCACAATGTCGAGATAAAATAAATCTTCTCTCTTAGGTAGGAGCTTCGCACTCCCGTTCGGTTGGGTTTCTAAACTTCCCTTCTCTCACCTCCTCGCACACCCCCACCCCCCACCTCTCTCTCTCTCTTTCTCGTGTGCGTACACCCTCTCCTTCTCCCCCTCTCTCTCTCTCTTTCTCGTGTGCGTGCGCCCTCTCTCTCTCGTGCGTGAAACCGAGGAGGAAAATGTACAAAAACGGAGGTGGGCCCGGACGGGACACGTTTAACCCGAATCGGTCCTCACGACAAACAAGATGGACTTCAGAAGGGAGACCAGGAGCCTGGAAGGAAACTGGAAGGAACAAAAAATCGGTGGCGGTAAAACCTGAGGTAAAGGGATAAGATGGATGGATTGTCAGACAGATATTTTTGAGACATTAGGGAAACAAACCCCGAGTCTCGAACCTTGCAATTGAGGAGACCCGGGCGACCGCATTATTTGGACTCAAGAGGCTGAGAGACTCACACCACGAAGCAAAAAAGTCATGACCAAGACGTTGTGGACTTTCTGAGGATAAACGATAGTCAAAGTCAACAACAGAAGAATGAGGACCTTATAAAGAGAATACACCTTGGTGAAGGATAAATACAGAAGGGTGATTGACTTGTCTTTGTACGTGGGACCATATAGACCGGGGTCTATAAAGATAACGAGGATTGTTAGTCTGGGAAGGATAGGGTGATTGAGTATTGACTAGGTCTACCGTTAAGGTAAGTAAGGAGATAATTAGTCAAATCCTTATCGTCGACCCCAACCCTGTCCCTGGCGTCCTGAGTATTGGAGAAATTTAATGATAGTTTCTGAAAGATTTCTGGAGTGACTGTCGGATCTTCTTTTTCGATTGTCGTATTAGTGATAGGTTTTGGTCGATCTAAGGGACCGTCGGTACCAGGAAGTTTTGTCTTCTCCTAATCTGGAGGAGTGTCGTCTTTTCCCTCCGGATACGGATAAAAACCTCCTTCGGACGACGAAGATGTGGTTATTTAGTCCGTAACATTTCCTTCGTCGTTCTTTAGACTGTTTGTCCCTGAGCGCTTATACAGTTGTGGAGTCATTAAGTACCCTTTTAACCAATTCGTTAACGTTAACCTACGGGACCCAGGATGGAAAAGATCCGGAAGAGGAAGATGAATGGGAATAAGATTGAAAACCAGGTACAAATTACACAGAAAAAAGTTTTAAAGAAGTCCTGGTGAATGTGCGTAAGTGGTTGACTTGATAGTTACTCGATGAAGATTGAGTGAGTCCAATAGTTTTTGAAACTGGGGTGTGTTTAGGGGAACTGGGTGTAAGGTAAGAAAAAAATAGAGTGGGGGTGTTACCGGTATAGGGTGTCCTTCGTCAATGTCTTCCGACTGGAAGCGGGGAATAGGATTTAGTTTTTCCGACCTTTCTATCCCGGGGTACCCCCGAGTAACTATTCTACCGAGTAATGTAACTGGAACGTTTGATTCTCATTTTAGTGTCTCTAGAAACTCTGACTGGTTTGACGGGATTTACTGTAAGACAAAAGAGTGACCGCGGATGGAAGAGTTTCGATGTTCTGGTGTTCTAAGGTCTGCAGACCGATGTACTGGTGTCCTGAGTTGATGTCCGATTTTCAATTGGTAGGGATGTCTCTTAAAAAGTAACCACCCCATATTCTTTCTGGGACAGTCTTTCCCTCCTACGACCAAGAGGAATTCCCGGTCAGTGGGAGAGAAAATGAAGATTATTTAAATCGAAAAGAACGGACTGACGGGTCGAACGAGAGAAAAAGAGACGTGAGCGGAATGAAATAAAGATGTGTCGACTACCCGGTCCCGGATGAGTGACCGTCGACAAGGTCCACCAACTCACCGATCCTAGGTCGAGTGAGTGACGGTACCGGACTCAAGTTAGAGCCCGACCCTTGACTTTGGGACGAAGTTATACGGTGTCCACCTCTAGTGGACACTAGAATAAACCACGGTTTTGACCCTTAAGTTTCATTTGGGTCGAATAAGGTAGACGAGGAAATCCGGGGACTGAAAGTGAGAACGGGAGAAGGGAAACGAGTGACGAAATGAAAGATAACTTCAGGTTGGGGAGTCCGGAACAGGACGGGATCCTGGGAACGGTTGTACGGACGTGTGAAAAAAGGGTTCTACCTAAGTTCGAGTCTCCGGTTACCTCCACCCCTTCCGAAGTGTAGTAAATAATACCCCACTACGAGGAGGAGGAAAAACTGGAGGTTCCTCGGAAAGACGTGTAAACGTTGCAGAGGGAACGGAGTTCCTACCCTTTATACACTGGAGAACTAGAGAACTAGGGAAAACTAGAGAAGGTACCGACAATAGAATTTCACAGGAGTTCTCTGTTTCGGACCGATAAATGGACAAAGACAACAATAAAGTTTCTGATCGTTCCTCTCTATTCTTTCGGAAGGAGTCGTTAGTTACGTTTCTTTATCTCCTTTTGTTGTCTCCTGATCTCTAGAGAAGTTCTTTTAATCTTTATGGTTCCCTTGTAAAGTACGTTTCTACTCGTGTTATTTCCTGTCTTTACCATACCTGGATTATCTTCGTCTTTTATAATTCTTCTCCACCGTTCTTATGTGTCTTGACATATTTTTTTCTAGAAGTACTAGGTCTATTAGTGCTACCACACTAGTGAGTGGATCTCGGTCTGTAGGACCTTACCCTTCAGTTCCCCTAGAATTCGTAGAGTTGTTTGTTTCGATCACCTCCATTACCTTAAGGTCAACTCGATAAAGTTTAGGATTTTCTACTACGACAGTTTCACGGCATGAGTTATACGGTCGTTTAGACCTTTTGAGTCACTACCGGTATCTTGACCTTTTCCAGTCAAAAGTAAGACAATCCATCCATCTTATCCCTTTGCCTCAGGTTTTACCGCCACCGATTTTCTGTTCCTTCCCGTTTCCTTCCAGGTTCCTGGTCTCCCTTCTGAAGTCCATCTTGTTTGTCGTGAGGACCGATTCGGGTTAAACGTGTCCCGTCCGGGTCCACCTCCGTTTTTGTATATTTTCCTCCTCGGTTTCGCGAAAGAGAGGGTGCACGTACGCGAGAAAGAGAGAGAGAGGGAGGAGACGTGCGAGGAGGTGAGAGAAGAGAGGCTCAGAAACCCAACCGTACGGGAGTGTGAAGCTCCTACCTAAGAGGACGATAGAAGATTTATTTTATCTCGACATTGTGACTAAACGGATACTCGATATTGTGTCAAACAGGTTCTGGGTTCTCGACACTACGCGGTTCCCGAAATTACAGGCAGCGAGGTTTAGAAACAACACTGCTCTGTTACTTGGTTCCTTGTATGTGAGCGCACTGCAGATACCACGGCACTGAGCCTAAATTGGACCGACTTTGTTGGAGGTGCGCCTTCTCCGGTTCGTGTCGCCCTCGGGTCGAGTCGTTTCGAGGGCGCGATCTTCACCTTCCGTTTTTTTGGGTCACGTCCCCTTCCGGGTAGCACGACCTTTGGTCCTGTAACTTCTTGTTTGAGTCATCTTTCCAGTGCGCCGGGTCAGAGTCTAAGGTCTTCTGGAGGCCAATTCCATTCTCCAGGAGCGAGGATACCGACCTCCCTGTGCGGATTACTTTAGAATTAAGGAAATGATAGAGAGCAAAGAACAAGGGAGCTTGGAGGACACTTGTCCACCCATCGTCTCCTGTGTTGACTCCCTGAGACCTCTCCGACGAGGAGTCGTACAGGGTTTCCGTGATAGACGACTCGGGGTCATCGACAATGTGTTCGGCCTCCCCCAAGAAGACAGGAAAGAGAAGAGACACGGTTCCTAGTCTGGTTACTTTGACACTTGTGGCCAGTCTATAAATCGTTTAAAAGACCGCCCGATACTTCCCCTAAGGAACCGTGCAAAAGGGGTGACGAAAAAGGAGGAAAGGAAGTCGAGAGAGGGTCCTGAGTTCGGGCCGGTTTAGATTTCTTTGAGTCCGAGACTATAGAGTAACGTTTTTAAGTACCTCTCTGTTTGCCTTTTCTCCACCTAAACAATCCTAGGTCTCTCCTCGGTGAGAAGTCCGGAACTTGGTAATAGTCCCGTTCCCGACCCCGGTACCTTAATCCGGACCAATCCAAAACACTCCCTCACCTTAAGTATACGATTACTGACCCTCCTAGTAGGGTTGGTACCCCCTTGGTGGGTGAGGAGGGAGAAAACTGGTGCGGAACCTCGACAGGACGGTGGAGACCCACACAGACAACCAAATATCTAACCTCTAATTCAAAATGAACTTAAACTGAACAGTAGAACCTGGGTTAACTAAAATTAACCAAATGTAATATGGGAACACGATACAGTAAGAAAGTCTCCAACACGAGATGGGGAAGGGAGGACAAAGTACGAGAAAAGGACTCGGGGTAGGTCTGGGTGTTCCAACGGAGATGTTAGAAGACCACTCTGTTGGTCTTTTATCGACTGGAACCCTCCCTTTATGAGATATTATAGGTTAGGGGATTAGTATAGGTCATGACCAGTGTGACCCCTAGAACCCCTGCGGGTTGAGGTCAGACCCCCAGGGTCCTCCAGTAGTACGGAACTGGACGGATCCCTAGACCAGAAGTCTTCCAACAGTGTTGAGTTGGACGAGTCCCTAGTCGGTCAGAGTCCCCAGGGTCCTCCAGCAGTACGGAGTTGGACGGGTCCCTGGGTTAAGAGCCCTCCGGTAGTGCGGAACTGGACGGGCCCCTAAGCTAGAGATCCTCCGACAGTGCGGAGTCGGACGGACCCCTAGACGTAGGACTGGACCACTACGGACCGAGAGTCCAACGTTGTCAAGACCCATCCTATTCGAAGTCTTTCTGAGTCGGGATTCCTTGAGGTGGGTACCTTTGCTTTTCTTCGGATAATGAACACCCTGACACGGATCAGAGTTGTTATTGAGTCCTTGGGTTGTTCTTGGGGTAGCGGAAAGACCTTTCTGTTTTTCTCCGTGAGGTTTTCAAATGGTTAGACCTGAATCTGAGAATGCTCCCTGTCCACTAAAATTTCCTGTTTAAGGACAGGGTCACACGTAGTCTATAGTCTTAATTCAATGTTGTCGATGTTGTCGTCCTGGGACGACGGAGAAATCTACTCTACCAGGTCTGTCGGTGGTTATAAAAAATATTGTCTCTTGTCTTCCTCCGGTTCCGGGTCCTCTTCCTCTCTTTCTTTCTCTGTTCCGTACGGTTCACGACTGGCGGGAGGTCTCTCAAGTCAAGTCAAGTCAGTGAATCACCACAGGCTGAGAAACGCTGGGGTACTTAGCGTCGTGCGGTCCGGAGGGACAGATAGTGGTAGAGTGCCTCAAGTGAGTCTGAGTACAGGTAACTCAGGTACTACGGTAGGTCGGTGGAGTAGGAGACAGCGGGGGAAGAGGAGGACGGGGGTTAGGGAGGGTATTAGTCTCAGAAAAGGTTACTCAGTTGAGAAGCGTACTCCACCGGTTTCATGACCTCGAAGTCGAAATCGTAGTAAGGAAGGTTTCTGTAGGGTCCCAACTAGAGGAAGTCTTACCTGACCAACCTAGAGGAACGTCAGGTTCCCTGAGAGTTCTCAGAAGAGGTTGTGGTGTCAAGTTTTCGTAGTTAAAAAACCACGAGTCGGAAGAAGTGTCAGGTTGAGAGTACAGGTATGTACTGGTTACCCTTTTGGTATCGGAACTTATCTGCCTGGAATCAGCCGTTTCATGACAGAGACGAAAACTTATATGATAGATCCAACCAGTATTGAAAAGAAAGTTCCTCATTCGCAGAAAAGTAAAGTACCGACGTCAGTGGTAGACGTCCCTAAAACCTCGGGGGTTTTTATCAGACTGTGACAAATATGACAAAGGGGTAGATAAAGGGTACTTCACTACCCTGGTCTCCGGTACTAGAAGCAAAAGACTTACAACTCGGAATTCGGTTGAAAAAGTGAGAGGAGAAAGTGAAAGTAGTTCTCCGAAAGATCGAGGAGAAGTGAAAGACGGTATTCCCACCACAGTAGACGTATAGACTCTAATAAGTATAAAGAGGGTCGTTAGAACTAAGGTCGAACACAAAGAAGGTTAGGTCGTAAAGAGTACTACATGAGACGTATATTCAATTTATTCGTCCCACTGTTATATGTCGGAACTGCCTGAGGAAAAGGATAAACCTTGGTCAGACAACAAGGTACAGATCAAGATTGACAACGAAGGACTCGACGTATGTCTAAAGAGTTCTCCGTCCAGTCCACCAGACCATAAGGGTAGAGAACTTCTTAAAAGGTGTCAAAGAACACTAGGTATGTCAATTTCCGAAACCGTATTAGTTCTTTCGTCTTTATCTACCAAAAGACCTTGAGAGAACGAAAAAGGTACTAGGTCGCCTACAACCGGTAAACTAGAGACCAAGGAGACGGAAAAGACTTTGGTCGAACTTGTAGTTCCTCAAGTGCCAAGTGCATAACGACTTCGGACCGAACCTCTTAAAACTCGTAATGAAATGATCGTACACTCTACTCACGTTTACACACCATCAAACTCATAAGCAACCGTAACGGAAAGAAACCCTAACCTTACTTTTGACTGGAAAAGGTCAGGACACCGGTGACGACTCAAAAGGTTTAAACGACCGTATACCTCACGTCGTGAAAGTGTGGTAGTAGAAAGTCCTAAACTTTGTCGAGGTGACCTTAAGGTAGTGGAAGTGATCGAAACAAACATCACTACGAAAGATTCCGGGTGAACTGAAGTCTAAGGTTCTACAGACCGAGATCTACTCACTAGTGTAGTAGCACTAATAGACCCAGCACTTCTACAAAAAACATGTCAAGAAGACCCATAAGAACGGTGGAGAAGAAGTATAGAAGACGAAGACAATCCATCTATGGTAAAGACAGGAAATAGTTCGGGTAGAAACGTACTTTATAAGGGAACCATAGAGATTAAAAGAACTTCTCTAGAGATCAGAAAGGGTAAGACAACAAAAGGAGATAAAGAAACGTAACTAGCGACTTCTTCCGAAAGAATAGAGAAGAACGGGAGGTCTCTTCGGGATACCGTTTGGGGCTCAAGAACTTCCTGTTCCGTGCTCTATTTACGGACCAGATATCTGTTCGCTCCGTAACCCGGTTGCTCACAGGTTTGACACTGTTCAGATCTTGTTGAACGTTGTTTACGGTACTTGACCCTGTGACCCGCCGTGAGACGGGAACCCTGGGTTCTCGGAGTTCCAGTTCGCGGTTCGGATGGGAGTGTTACCAAGTTCTTCTGACTTCACCGGGCGAGGTCAGCCGGACGGACAGTGTCTATTGGTAGTGCCCCGACCTCGGTTCCCACGTTGACCTACACCATTCATCCAGGCTCTTAAAGAACCAACTGTGTCCCCGAAGGATGAGACAGAGATAGAGGATGAGACCTCGGAAGAGGAGGGTTTGGACATGGTAAAATCCACGATGTCCTTTTCGTTGATGATTTTCTAAGTGGGTTCGTGAAGAAACAACGACCCTACCTGTTTATAAAAGGGTGGTCAAAGACCACCAGGGACTCACGGGAGGGAATAATCCTTCTCTATGTGAGTGATTTGACCCCTGGTGGGAACACTACCCTTCAAAAAGTCGGGGATCTCGGGACGTCGAGGACCAATGATGACTTCTTGGGTAATGTGGAAGTTATCTCTCCCTGGTTTTTGATTCCCTTCTGTTTTAATTGGGGGTCCACACCCTGGTCCCCTAAAGACCTGCTCGGGTGGTTCGACTTGGCTGGTAGTAACAGGAGGTTCTAGGGTGAACCAAAGGATTGGTCTTTGTTATGGGAGAGTTTTCTCTCCGAGTCCTCCCTGATGTCGGAAATTGTTTATTTAAGGAACGAACACCCGATAACCAGGGGTGGTCAAACGGTACATTGTGGGGTTAGAAGAGTCATTTCTTTTTTCTGCCTTGGACCGTTTGCCAAGTTCTAGAGGCCTAGTATTTACTTCGACACGAGGGGGAGGTGGGGTGTCATGGGTTAGGGATACATTAGAACCTTCTTTAGGGTGGGTCACGGTGCACCAAATATCAGAACCTAGAGTTTCTACGTAAAAAAACGTATGGTGACCGATTTCTTAGGGTTATACAAAAACAGAAACTCACCCTCCGGGGTCCTCTTTTTGCGGTTCTCTACTGAACCTGTCATAATGGAGTCCCGAAGTCTATCGGGGGTGGACAAACCTGTCCGGGAATCGGCCCTAGAGGATCTAGACCTGGACCCTGGATTACCCTTTTATAATGTTATACATCTACTGGATGATTAGACGAGAGTTCTACTCTTTTCACGGGTTGTTGTACGTTAAGTCCAAGATTTGAAGAACCGTCTTTCCCCTATATTACAGAGGGCACGATTCCGTGTCTACAAGCTCTGTTTCCAGTGAATGGACCCTCAAGTCTAATGTGTGTTCAGGTCCTCTGACAGGAGACTAGCCCATGTTCCTTAGGAGGGCAACGGGAGGGGGTGCTGAACTCTTGTTAACGCTCGAAAGGACCCCGATTGATCTATAACATCTTAGACCTATGGGATGATGCCAGATTAACGGGTCGGTTTTACGTCATGAACCTACGTTAGAGTAAGCAGAGGTTCCGTTTGGTAAGTTATAGTGCCATTAGGTTCGGATACGGGGTTAGTCATTGTGACTTTTTCGACTTCACCTTGCCAAGATACTTCTGGATATTCTGGAGAATCTTGATTGTGGGTTTTTTCTACAGGAAAAGTAATCTCCCCTGACCTTACGTTTTCATCCTTCAGTTCTTTGTGGATCTCATTGTCCGTTTAAACCGGAACCTTATGTCTTACTTCGTCCCATTTCCGATTATCTCAAAACGGTTCTTTTACGTGACCAGTATTGTTTGTGAGAGAAGGTTGTTGTGTTCTCTTCTGAGATGTGTACCTGTAGTCATTTACCAGTTGTGACTTTAGTCTAACTAATATAAGAAACGTCGGTTTCTACCTCCTCGAGATATGTCAGTTGTTTTTGTTCTGGTCCTCGACTGATACCGAGTCTAGTACTTGAGGAATAATGGTTTAAGTCTGAGTTTAACTTCTTTCATCCCCTTTGGCGATCTGGTAAGTCCATACTGGATTTAGTTTAGGGAATACTGATATGTCACCTGCACTCTTTATCTAAATTCTCAGATCTAGACTATCTATCTCACGGACTACTTGATACCTTACTCCAAGTACTGTGACATGTCCTCTGTCCCTAGTTCTGGTAGGGGCGCCTTTTCTTTACGTTTTTCCGTTTTACCGACAGACCCTTCCGGAATGTTTATCGACACTTTTCTTCTCTGCGCTTTTCGGTTCCTCTTTTCCTTTCTATATTCGTAGACTTTCATCTTAAGGTTTCTTATCGTTCTTCTCTTTTCTTTCGGAAGAAGTCGCTAGTTACGCTGCTTTATCTCCTTTTGTTGTCTTACCCTTTCTGATCTCTAGAGAAGTTCTTTTAATCTCTATGGTTCCCTTGTAAAGTACGTTTCTACCCGAGCTATTTCCTGTCTTTACCATGTCTGGATTGTCTTCGTCTTCTATACTTCTTCTCCACCGTTCTTATGGGTCTTCTTGACATGTTTTTACTAGAAGTACTGGGTCCAATAGTGCTACCACACTAGTGAGTAGATCTCGGTCTGTAGAACCTTAGACTTCAGTTCACCCGGAATCTTTCGTAGTGATGCTTGTTTGAATCACCTCCCCCACCTTAAGGTCACCTCGACAAAGTTTAGGACTTTCTACTACGACACTTTCACGACGTGAGTTATACGGTCGTTTAAACCTTTTGAGTCGTCACCGGTGTCCTGACCTTTTCCAGTCAAAAGTAAGGTTAGGGTTTCTTTCCGTTAGGGTTTCTTACGAGTTTGATGGTGTGTTAACGTGAGTAGAGTGTACGATCATTTCATTACGAGTTTTAAGAGGTTCGGTCCGAAGTCGTTATGCACTTGGCACTTGAAGGACAACAAGTTCGACCAAAGTCTTTTCCGTCTCCTTGGTCTCTAGTTTACCGGTTGTAGGCGACCTAGTACCCTTTTCGTTCTCTCAAGGTCTTTTGGTAGATAAAGACGAAAGAACTGATACGGTTTCGGAAACTGACACACCTAGTGTTCTTTGACACCTTTTAAGAAGTTCTCTACCCTTATGGTCTGGTGGACTGGACGGAGAACTCTTTGGACATACGTCCAGTCCTTCGTTGTCAATCTTGACCTGTACCTTGTTGTCTGACCAAGGTTTATCCTTTTCCTCAGGCAGTTCCGACATATAACAGTGGGACGAATAAATTGAAGATACGTCTCGTGTAGTACTCTTTGCGACCTGACCTTCTTTGTGTTCGACCTTAGTTCTAACGACCCTCTTTATACTTATTGGAGTCTATACGTCTACTGTGGTGGGAATACCGTCTTTCACTTCTCCTCGATCTTTCGGAGAACTACTTTCACTTTCTCCTCTCACTTTTTCAACCGAATTTCGAGTTGTAAGTCTTTTGCTTCTAATACCGTAGACCAGGATAGTGAAGTACCCTTTATCTACCCCCTTGTCACCTTTGTCACAGTCTGAAATAAAAACCCCCGAGGTTTTAGGGACGTCTACCACTGACGTCGGTACTTTACTTTTGTCCGAATGAGGAACCTTCTTTTCAATACTGGTTGGATCTATCATATAAGTTTTCGTCTGTAATAAAACGACTGATTCCAGGTAGATCAGTTCCAATACGAAAAAGGACACCAGTACATACCTACACTCTCGACCTGACACTTCTTCCGACTCACGGCTTCTTAACTACGAAAGTTTGACACCACAACCTCTTCTGAGAACTCTCAGGGAACCTGACGTTCCTCTAGGTTGGTCAGGTAAGACTTCCTCTAGTCGGGACCCTAAAGAAACCTTCCTTGTTACGATTTCGACTTTGAGGTCATGAAACCGGTGGAGTTCGCTACTCAACTGAGTAACCTTTTCTGAAACTACGATCCTCCCTAACTCCCGTCCTCCTCTTCCCCTGTTCTCTCCTACTCTACCGACCTACCGTAGTGACTGAGCTACCTGTACTTAGACTTACTTGAGGCCCTCAACCACTACCTGTCTCTCCGGACCGCACGACTGAGTACCCCAACGTTTCTCAGCCTGTGCTGACTCACTGACTTGACTTGACTTGAGATACTTTCGAATTTCCCTGCTCTACTAAGTTAGGGTGACTACACCCCTTGAGGAGTTTTCTTCCGTCTCCGATGTGATTTTGTCCGGAATTGAGTCCGTGGACGGAACCCAACGGTCTGGGTCTTTTTCGTAAGGTTGAAATACAGGTACTTTCTCTCTCTTATCGGAACCCTTACAATTGAGTTTCCAACCCTAGACTCGGGGTCGGACATCGAATGAATAGGTTCTTCGAGAGGTTGATGAGCTCCGACCGGGGGGCGGAAGCTTTAGAACGGCGATAACGTTAGTACTATCTTCTACGAAATTTTGAGAGGAAACCCCCGTTTGATAGATAAAAATGGTCGGTGGTTCATTTTGTCGAGGATTTACCCTCTCCGGTAAATACCTACAGACTAGTTTCTTGGGAGTCTATAGTTCATTACGACTACCTTTTAGGACCGGAGTCATATAGGGGAATACTCCAAGAATTGGATCGGTGGGAGTACGGATGGGGGTTCCCGAGAAAGGAGAAAGTGAGAATAGATCTTTGGAACCTGGTGACCTGTTTTGGGGCTCTCCCTAACAGTCTTCTAGGAGACTGGTCAGGACTCCTTTAGACCATTTGACTACCTTCGTCGAAACAGAACCTACCTTTTCTTCTCGGCCGATACGTCATCAGAAGTTAAAACTCTGGTGTCTCCGATTCGGAGACCGTGGTCCATGAAGTCGGGTTAATCGACTCGAGTATCGGGACTGAGCTCGAAATCTCGACCCTTTTCCTTTTTCTTATCGGTAAATGTGACTGAGGTTCATACGGAAAGACCACGATGTACGTGTATGCCGATAAACCTTTCTTTCCCCGGTGAACTGGTGGGCTCCCAGGGGTTAGTTTATACCACTAGTCTAAGAAACTGAGAACCTCCGTCAGGTAGACGAGTGACTCCAAAGTATGAGGGTGACATTTCCTGTGGTTTTTCCCTCGTGTCTTCACCGTGCTCCCTTGGTTCGTCGACTAGTCCGTCGATCCTCTCGTCGTAATGTCTTAGTACTGGATTATCCCCAACGGTGGGATCAAGGTGTCTGATTAAACGGTCTTTGAGGAAGTATATGACTTCCACTCTGAGAATTTCGATTCTCGCTCCCGAAAGTTCTTCTAGTATACCCCACCAAGGTTTTCCTCCCAGAGGAAAAAGACGGACCCTTGGAGGTTACCTTCAACCAATTGAGGAATGTACGTTGACGAGTAAATCCTCTTTTCCGGGAGGTTTCTGATGATCTTTCCAGGAAGTCTCCTTGTCCGAAGGTTTGTTGATATTCTGTCCACCAGAGGAGAACAGGGTGAACGGTTAATTTGTTGGGGGTTCCTCGAGTTTATAGGATCGACCGGGTCGGACAGGTTGCTGCACCCCGGATGGGTCCTCTCCTGACCGTCTACCTGAAGTGGGTCTACGGTCAAAGAGTTCCTATATTTATGGATAGTCAGTACTATCTATGTAAGTGTCCTACCTAACTTCCGAAAGGGTGTACCTGACTCTTCCGACTCCTCTACCATTTTTTTTTTTTTTTGACGAGGTACTTTGGTAAGGTTCTAAACCAGACGGGTCCAGTAATGTTTCACTGTTACCCTGTAGTAAATGAAGATTCCAGTGGGTTCCCCAGAGTTTTCGTGACCCGTGATGAATAATAGAGGTAACACGGACCTCCGGAGTTAGAAGTCCTTTTCATCTTTCTCGGTTAGTTAAGAATTTTAGTCGCTATTTTTTTCCATTGGGTCCTCTGGAGGGACCCTACCTTCCTCCGAAATGACTATCGAGAGGAGACGTGGGCGTAACGGGGATTCCTTGTCGAACCAGAATCAGGAATACTCTACGATATACTCTCTGGAAAACAAATACAGTCACTGGAGAAGGATCTAGGTCTCCAAGTCTGGGAGGTCAGAATATGGTACCGGTAACCCGTTAAGGTTGTCCTATATGCGAACACCCCATATTTGGTCCTGGGTTTTCTAAGATTCCTCAGTGGTGATATACGAGGTCCTTGAGTTCAGGATTAATTTCAGACCTTTCTACCCAGGGGTTTCCGAGTTGAGGTCGGGTGTTCCTTCCCGGGGATGGGACATTATGAAAGATGGGGGTGTCGTCAGTTCCATGGTCCTGTACTGTGGACCTAAGTGAGTGCTCAGTTCGGTACCTTCTTCTGTCTTCTCCTGTGAGTTATGTGGACACTCGGGGACCCTCTAGAGTCTATGGATAAGTCCTGTCGGTTACTCACGGTAAGATTACTTGTGGGGGTTTTAGACCAAAGACCCCTATTATAAAGAGTCCTATTGAGATTTCTCGGTTGTGTCGAATTGTCTCTAACATGAGGTTTTGTCTGTCCTTTATCTAGAAGACTAGGGACTTGTTCCTCCCTGAACTCGGTAGGACCGGTACACTTAAATTTTAACTGATTACGGAGATGATCAGGAACAATACGATACAACTACTACGAATACTAATAAGGTGCATGACAGTTAACAGATTGGACAAAACAGAGACGGGTCCAGTTGTTCGATGTTGTGCGTCACGGTCAAGTTGTTTCTATATTTTGATGTCGGCTGGTGTCTTTTGTAGTGTGTGGGAATCTACCTGTGGCGATATTCCTGAGACTCCGAACTCTGATCGTTCTCCCCCTCCGGGTTATGGGTAGCGACAGGGACAAGTCGTCCTTCATCGGTCTTTCTGGTACTGTGGGGATAACGGTTTCTTGACCCGGAGGGTAGAGAACTCTCCCCTTACAATCCATCCATCTTATCCCTTTTCCTCAGGTTTTACCGCCACCGATTTTCTGTTCCTTCCAGTTTCCTTCCAGGCTCCTGGTCTCTCTTCTGAAGTCCATTTTGTTTGTCGTGAGGACCGATTCGGGTTAAACGTGTCCCGTCCGGGTCCACCTCCTTTTTTGTATATTTTCCTCCTCGGTTTCGTGAAAGAGAGGGTGCACGCACGCGAGAAAGAGAGAGAGAGGGAGAGAGAGAGAGGGAGGAGGTGCACGGGGAGGTGAGAGGAGAAGTCTCAGAAACCCAACCGTACGAGAGTACGAAGATCTTACCTAAGAGGACGATAGAAGATTTATTTTATCTCGACATTGTGACTAAACGGATACTCGATATTGTGCCAAACAGGTCCTGGGTTGTCGACACTGTACGGCTCCCGAAATTGCAGGTAGTGAGGTTTAGAAACGACACTGTTGTGTTTCTTGGCTCCTTGTATGTGAGCACACCGTTAAGGTTAGGGTTTCTTTCCGTTACGGTTTCTCACGAGTTTGATGGTGTGTTAACGTGAGTAGAGTGGACGATCGTTTCACTACGAGTTTTAAGAGGTTCGGTCCGAAGTAGTTATGTACTTGGCACTTGAATGTCTACAAGTTCGATCAAAATCCTTTCCGTCTCCTTGGTCTCTAGTTTAACTGTTGTAGATGACCTAGTACCCTTTTCGTTCTGTCAAGGTCTTTTTGTAGATGAAGACGAAATAACTGATGCGGTTTCGGAAACTGACACCTAGTGTTATGTAACACCCTTTAAGAATTTCTCTACCCTTATGGTCTGGTGGACTGGACGGAGGCGTCTTTGACCATACGTCCAGTTCTTCGTTGTCAATCTTGGCCTGTACCTTGTTGTCTGACCAAGGTTTAACCCTCATGCAGTCCCGACATACAACAGTGGGACGAATAAATTGGATATACGTTTTAGTGACGTCTACCACTAACGTCGGTACTTTAATTCTGCGAATGAGTAACCTTCTTTTCAATACTGGTTGGATCTATCGTATAAGTTTTCGTTTCTGTAATGAAACGGCTGATTCCAGGTAGATCAGTTCCGATACCAAAAAGGACACCAGTACATACCTACACTCTCAACCTGACACTTCTTCCGACTCGTGGCTTCTTAACTACGAAATCTTGACACCACAACCTCTTCTGAGAACTCTCAAGGAACCTGACGTTCCTCTAGGTTGTCAGGTAAGACTTCCTCTAGTTGGGACCCTATAGAAACTTTC
Organism: Capra ibex; assembly: GCA_006410555.1. Classification (NCBI taxonomy): domain Eukaryota; kingdom Metazoa; phylum Chordata; class Mammalia; order Artiodactyla; family Bovidae; genus Capra; species Capra ibex. The sequence goes on from SJYO01052794.1 coordinate 5,464,389, forward strand.
CTTACTACGATTTCGACTTTGAGGTCATGAAACCGGTGGAGTACGCTTCTCAACTGAGTAACCTTTTCTGAGACTACGACCCTCCCTAACCCCCGTCCTCCTCTTCCCCTGCTGTCTCCTACTCTCCCGACCTACCGTAGTGACTGAACTACCTGAGCCCAGACTCACTTGAGGCCCTCAACCACTACCTGTCCCTCCGGACCGCACGACGCTAAGTACCCCAGCGTTTCTCAGTCTGTGCTGACTCGCTGACTTGACTTGACTTAACTAATGTAGTACTCTTTACGACCTGACCTACTTCGTGCTTGACCTTAGTTCTGACGACCCTCTTTATTGTTATTGGAGTCTATATGTCTACTGTGGTGGGAATACCGTCTTTCGTTTCTTCTTGATTTCTCGGAGAACTACTTTCACTTTATCCTCTCAATTCTTCAACCGAATTTTGAGTTGTAAGTCTTTTGATTCTAGTACCGTAGGTCAGGGCAGTGAAGTACCGTTTATGTACCCCTTTGTCACCTTTGTCACAGTCTGAAATAAAACCCCCCGAGGTTTTAGTGACGTCTACCACTAACGTCGGTACTTTAATTTTCTGTGAATGAGGAACCTTTTTTGAATACTGGTTGGATCTGTCGTATAATTTTTCGTCTCTATAATGAAACGGTTGTTTCCAGGTAGATCAGTTTCGATACCAAAAAGGTCCTCAGTACATACCTACACTCTCAACCTGACATTTCTACTTACGGCTTCTTAACTACGAAAACTTGACACCACAACCTCTTCTGAGAACTCTCAGGGAACCTGACGTTCCTCTAGGTTGGTCAGGTAGGATTTCTTTTAGTCAGGACTTATAAGTAACCTTCCTGACTACGACTTCGAATTTGAGTTTGAAACCGGTGAACTACACCTCTTGACTAAGGAACCCTTTCTGGGACTACGACCCTTTCTGACTTCCACCCTCTTCCCCTTCTGTCTCCTACTCTCCCAACCTACCGTAGTGATCGGAGTTACCTGTACTCAGACTCATCCGAGAGACCCTCAACCACTATATGTCCCTCCGGACCGTACACCGTCAGGTACTCCAGTGTCTCAGCTGTGACGTCATCTGACTTGACTTGACTTGACAAGAATAAAGATAAAACTTCACGTCTACTCTCCGACTAACATTTAAGAATCGGACCTGGGGTGGAAGGAGGAAGGAGTCCTTTACATTTATTCTACGATAAACATTTATGTATCGGACCTCGGGTAGACAGGACGGAGTCGGAGTCTAATCCTTCGTCGAGTGTTAGGGGCTGGTTGTGGGTTGGGTTGGGTTGGGTGGGGTTTGGGGAGTCCCTCACTCATTCCCTTGGAACCAAACAAAAGTGAGGGAGGACGAAGTCAACAACAACAAGTCAGTGGGTCAATACAGACTGAGTGACGTTGGGGTACCTGACGTCGTGCGGTCCGGAGAGACAGGGAGTGGTAGAGGACCTCAAACGGGTTCAAGTACGAGTAGCTCCGAGGTTATGTAACCGGTGGACTACGTTTCTTGACTGAGTAACCTTTTCTGGGACTACGACCCTTTCTAACTTCCGTCCTCCTCTTCCCCCACTGTCTCCTACTCTACCAACCTACCGTAATGACTGAGCTACCTGTACTCAAACTCGTTCGATGTCACAACACCTTAGGTCTCAGAGTTTTGTGTGGAGCCTCCTGTGAGTTCTGTCTCCTCATGTCAAATAATGCGGTCACCCAGGTTCCCCTTAAACGAGGGTTGTTCCTGCGACTACTGAAGCCTCCCGAGCCAAAATATGGGGGCAATACACTAACCAATGTACATGAATCAAAATGTTGTAGTTCAACGTCCCTCTTAATTGTTAATTTCAATTTTCCCTGATATGTAGTTTCCCTGTAGCGATAGTAATTAGATTGACTCTGTTGGTCTGGAAATGAAGGTTAGAAACAAACGGTAGACACTCCTCCCCCAAAGGTACCTCTGGACCAAAAAGAAATTGTTACCAAAGGAGTAAGGACTTGTTCCAAGTCCAGGTCAAGTGTAGCACTGAATTCTACCAACTGTCAGAGGTTCTACCTAAGGGAGAAGAAAAGGAGGGTCACCGGGGGTTGTGGTCCTTGACCACTGCCTGTGCCTTCGAACCACACGACGTCAGGTACCCCAATGTTTCTCAACCCGTGCTGACTCACTGACTTGACTTGACTTGCACTTCCTCAGGAACCGGATCTTTTCTTTTGTTCCCAGAGTTTCCGGGAACGACTTAGTAGATTGAAGCCCCTTTTGTTGTGGCTTGAAATTCAGGGCGGGACTACGAGACTCGGTCAACGTAGATGGACCCTGAATAGTGGGGGACGGGTTTTGGAGGGTGGGGGACAAGTTGATGTTTACGGTAGAATTGATTTCTAATGGGGTTTACAGGACGGACTGATTGCAAAGGGAGTAGCGAAGGTGTTGGAGGGAAATTTGTACTTCGGAGGGACCAGGGAGAGTGCGATCCGGCTGACAACGGGGAGGAACTGACTTATTTTCATTGGATGGAGGTGACTCCAACAGAGAGGAAAAGACGGAGTCGGACTTGATATGGAAAGTAAGAACCACGGCTTTGGTTCCTCTCTCCCGCTCAGTTAGCAGAGAGAGAGAGAAAGAGAGAGAGGGAGAGTGACAAAAGGGAAAAGGACCTTAGACCCTTGCACTTGTGGGTGTCTCGAGGGAAAGACGGTCCCGAGTATTCAAGGGGAGCCCCTGTGAATCACGGAAGCACTCGTCACGTTCGGAACAGGATTCTGAAATAACCACGAAATGCATGGGGGTCCGGAGGTCTAGATAGGGGAAAAGAGAGAGAGACTTCTGGAGACCTTGTCCCTTGAGAACAGTAAGCTGACGAGATGTACGTTGTGAGGTGAGTTCGGCAAGGGATCTAATTCCATTTTAGGTCTGTCACAAGATCTCCACGGGATTTTGGGTCAGGAGAGGTCCAGGGCCCCTGAGGCCCGGATTCCGGTGAGACATCCGTTACCACCGCCTACGAGGTGGAGCTATGTCTCGAGAGAAAAGTATTGAGGATAACGCTGATGCCCACTGCTGAGCTTGAGAGTTATCCTCGGAGACGAACGGAAACTTAATATCCCAGACCGGTTGGACAGGGTTTTCTAAGGGGAGACCGGACACAAGAGTTTTTAGAGTTTGGTGAGAATGAGTGACTTGAGTTTCGATTCGCGAATTTTGTTGAGACATATGTCTAGACCGGAATCATGGTTGACCTGTTAGTTCTGATGACCGGACTTAAGCCCGTGTAAACTGAAATTGTGAGAAGTTTTAGAGTGGTTGAAGGAATTTGTCTTACCGTTCACCACCCCCACTGGGTATGCAGGTTCGGAAAACCCAGGAAGCCTCGTCCGGGAGGGATGCGTTCCGAAGGAGGTGGGTGTTCCAGGAAGATACGTGGAACAGAGGGTTCGTTTTCCCGAGAAGAAGAAGTTGATTGGTGGCTAACGCTGGCAGACGTGGTGACCTCAAGCTGGGGTACCTGCTCGGGGGAGGGATCGTCGGTGTGACGGTTGGGAGAGGTAGGTTGAGTGGATGACTGAGACTTTGGAGAAGACTGGGAGGGAGTTGGGGCGATGGAGTAGAGGGACTGAGAGGGGGCGGAAGCGAGGAGGGGAGGAGGGGGGGCGGTGTTGGTGTCCCAGTGCATGGGTTGTGTACAAAGGGAAGTCTCTTCACCGTCCTGGTCTCCCGGGGTGGACTCAGGTGCCCGGTAAAAGTAACAGTCTGCACTCGGTCTATCTTCTTTTCAATCGTAGTAAAAGATTTTTAGTATGGTCTATGTCTTTTCTTAAGGACTCTGAGAGGGTCCGGATATTGGAGTGTACCTCATTTCATATAATATAGGATTTACGGTGAGAGTGGGCTCTACTTTTTTTGGTATAGACCATTCGTCACTTTCGGGTACGATTAGTGAATGTATTGGTTCTGGCCTATCTGGTCAACGACTACTCCACCACGGAGTCAATCTAGGAGTGACCTGCATGGTCGGGTCACTGGGTCCATAGTCCTCTATTAGTTAGGATACTAATGGACGAAAGGTCTTCCTTTCGTCTTTTTGTATAGATACAGTTAATACTATTCAGTCACTTTAGTAGGTTCTTCACCTGCTTTTAGGTCGAAATAAGAACCGTACGGAGTCTCTCCGTCAGGTCTTCATATGGTTGGATCTATAGTGGTGGGGACGACCCAATGAGATGGAAGTACAAGTTAAATAGTCGGTCAGGCGGGGACTGCAATCTGTGTTCGAAACTGGTGATCTCTTCCCGGGACTCTGGGGGTTTCTCTGGAAGATCTACATCGGAAGTTCTACAAGTTATTATCTCTTCTCCTCCGATTCTCTCTTTTTCTGGTACTCTCTTTTCGATTTATACGGAAAAACCACCGTCGTTAATTCCCTTCTCTAGTCGGGTCGGGTTCAGTGGGTTTTGACCCCGAATTCTAGGGGGGGCCTGGGACGAAGGCTACGTTGGTCAGTCTTGTAACCCGTTTCCGTACGGGCTTGAGTACCGGGGGGTGTTTTCGTACGGGTTAAACACCAGTTACTCCTGTGACCTTCTACCTGACAAAGGTCCCTGCAAGACCGTGGGGACCCCTCCAGGGGTAGAGGGTTTGGACCTCTCACCTTACAGGTGTCCCTACGGGGTCTCGGAGACCTTTCTAGGGGTGTAGAGGAGCCTTGGGGTCGAGTTGGGATGCTCTCAACAAAGTTACTACCCTGGGCCCAAGGTCGGAGGCACGGGTACAGGGTCTGTGTTCGAGTCTTGAATCCCATCTGCCCCATCACCGGTCCTTTTTCTGGAGGAAATATCATCTGTGACCTCGACGAAAGACAGAGAATTGAAGAATGAAACCGGGTTGAGTTCTGAGTCTTGAGTGTTAGTTCCCCCAGAGACCTCAAGGGAATTCCGGTTTTTAGTCAAGAGGCAATGAGACAGTTAAACCTTTTAGCTGGGAGTATGTGAGTAAGGAGTATTACGGAGTCTCGGGTTACCGTGAGGATCCCTCTCTAAACAATAGGTTTAACCCCCAGAAATAATGGTATCGGGGGGAGTTATGTCAGAGATATAAGACGTACGTCTGCCGTGGACCTGGTAGGGATATGGAGTGGAGACTGGAAGGGAACCTAGATAGGCGGAATCTGGAGGTTCAGACCCTGTAACTAGTGGGTAGGTATCGGTTTGTAGTAGGGGTTCAAGTGTAGTGGGATTTTCTGGGGAACTGATATTAGTGGGTTGTTGTCATGAGAGAGTGGGGTCTCTGGGTGTTCCCTGAATTCGGATAGTGTCTGGTAGAAGAAGTTCGAAAGTAAAATTAAGGATGGGTAAGTGATGTGTTGTGGGGATAAGATCGTCATTCCTTCCCTGGTTTGAGAACCTCTGACCAGGTCCTAGACTCTTTTTAGTTACTCCGGCAGTACGGCTGTAAGGGTCATCAGGGACTGGAAATGTGGGAAGACAGGTGGTATGGGGGTTGACGTTGGGTGAAGTGCCATAATCTAGAGTTCCTGTGGAAAAAGTGGTAGGGGGAGGTGGTGGAGAGGGTTCGGGAAAAGTGGAAGTGGACTGTTTCTGAGTTCTGAGTACAAAGGGTTGTTGATTGTACCTGTCAAGAGGGGGTCCCCAAGTCTCTGTCGGGGGTGAAAAAAACTGTCCGAAATCTTTTCCTGGATGTCTGTGAGCTAGATCGTGGCTCAGTAGAGGAGGTTATACATCCACTGGAGGAGGAAACATCGGGTTGGGCTTTTGAGACGGAGGTTGTATGACGGTTTGAGGAGTCCCGGGACCCTAGGACCCCAATACTCCACAGGGTTAGGTTCCGGGTTCATCATGTCTGTTTGCAGTGGATAGACCCCGAGAGGTATAGGGTGGTTGTCTCTTGATAAGGGGGTCTATCTTAGGTCCGGAATTAGTTGGCAGGTGAAGGTTTTTGTTTTTCCCTCGCGGACAGATAGGAACCTGAGGAGTTGAAAAAGGCATAGACCTAGGGATTGAAGAGGGAGTAACGTTTCGGTGAGATACTCCGTTAATTTCCTACAGACCCACTCGGGGAGAAATTGGGGAGGAGTGACCGATTAGGATAAGCGGTCGAGTGGGTCTCGGAGGAGGTTAACGGTTGAGAGGTGGACAGTCTAGTGTGGTCTGGTAAGAAAGAGAAACGGGTAAGGTTGGTTTCTGTCCGGGACCCTGAAGATACAGTCGCCCGACCTCTGTGTAACTGAGGGTATCGGATAGATAGTTTTGTCGAACTGTACCACTGGTTCCCACCGGAGGGACGTATGTCCGGTACTGACGGTAGTGTCCGGAGTATTGGTTTCGTTTATTTGAGACCTATACGGGGAAATTGTCAGACAAGAGGTGTGTGGAAGGCTCTGAATGATAGTATAGTCCGAAAGGAGAGGAAAGGGGGAAGGTCCCATGTCCAGGATGTACGGAAAGAGGAGCTGGGAGTCGGGAGTAAGAGGGGGACGAGAGGGGAATTGGGGTGGTCGAATAATGGGTGTAGGAGACGTTGTCTGGGAGAGGATGTATCGACGTCGGATTGTCATCTAGAATGGGTTTTGGGGAAGGTTGTAAATTGTCTAGTCGGGTAGGATCTGGGTCTGTGGGGTGTGACCAAGTACCTACCGTCGAGAGTTTTTAGGGGTGGGAAACGTCGTCCTATACGGTAGTAGGTCCCCCTGGAAGCAGTGTTAGTACCCTGGGTCTGTTAACTCCGAAGTGGAGACGGTGGAGTGTGGTGGAGGGTTGTTCGTCTTGACTATCGAGAGTGGTCTCGAAACTGAGACCGATTTTTAGCTTCCCAATTGTAGGTGTGTCTGAGGTTTGTACGGATATTGTATGAAGTGAGTTTGTGGGATTATACTTCTCTTTCTCCAAAGGATTGGGGTTGCCCTAGGGGATAATAATTAAGTCTGGACTAGGTGTTTGAAGATCTCCGTCGAGAGAGTGGTTTCGGCGGTAGGAGGTGACATCCCCTGTAGTTTTTCCTTCAGAGTATAGTTGGATGTTGTTACGAGGTCTGGTCTTCCGTTTCCTCTATCGGGGTGGGGTGGGGAGAGAGGTCAGGGGACAGTAGAATAGGGACTGAAGTAGGCTGGGAGGGTGGGGGTCTCTTTAGGAAAGAATAGATGTAAGTGAGAAAGTAGGGAGTAAGTTCTGTGAGGTTGTCAAGGAGTATTGGTGAAGGGGTATAGTTGACAACTGGTTGTTATAAATCTATTGGAATGGGGGAGGACAGTCTGTACAGTTGCATGATTAAGGTTAAGGTTGGAATTTGGCTGTAGGAAAGGTTGGGTAGTTTACTCTCCGTCGGAGGGTCGTGTCCTAACCGTCTATCTGAAATGAGTATACGGGGGCCAAGCCTCTGAGTCTATCTATGGAGGGTCAGGAACACCTGTGGAACGGCCCTACCCGTCTTCGTAAAGGGTGGTGTTTGTTTTCTCGGGTGGGACACCGGGTTTAGGAGGAGTGTCTTTAATCGGGGTCCAAACCGGATGGAAGTAGGGATGTCAGACTATTACCGGACCTTAAATATAGGTTCCAGTGGGTTGTTGAACAGGTTAGGAGTGTCTATGGGACCTTTAAAGTGTAAGGTATAGCAGGGGTCAGGAGTCGTTTTCATCTTTCCTTCTTATCTTATTAGTTTCTTTGAGAATAGGGAGCTCCATGTAGACCTAACCTGATTTGAAAACGGCTAACAAGAGGAGTTTCATGTCCCGAAACGGGCCTTTCGGGGACCTCGACTCGGGGAAACCCCACTACATTCCTTCCGGGTACGAGGGAGGACCTGAGGGGTGACTTGGAGGAGGGTATGGTTCAAAGTATGTGAGGGGAGACTACCTTAGGAGGTCACGGGAGTCCTTTATGTAGTTGGTATTAAACGGACGGGGACTGGGAGTTCGGGGGATCGGACGAAATGTTTGACCCCTGTACCAGATGGACAGACTATTAGGGGTCCCACTGGATTGGGGTTTCACCGTCCCTGGTAAGTTTTAGTAGGAGGAATGGGACTGACGTCGAATTAAGCTCTTCCAGTGGACACCCCATGTGGAGAGAGTGGATTTTGTCCAGTAGAGACTAGGACGTGTCGGCAGGAGTTGACTGTGGAAATTCCAGAGGGAGTGTCCCGGGTGGAGGAATTTTTAATGGACCGTTGTTGGGGACAGTTGGTAGGTTCTCCTGTGACTTACTAGACCTGTGAGGAATTGGATGTTGACAAGGACTGGGTTAATGATGTTCTGGAGACCTGGTGACGGGACTGGTCTTGGGGGAAATTTCTAGACTGGTACGTCCTAGAGTAGACACCGAGGTCCCCTGGAAGATGTTAGGCTCAGGTCTACTTTAACTAAAGAAATGAGAGTAAGAGATGTAATAAGATGTAGGATTACTGTGACAAGGGGGAGTCTAAGTTCGTTGGTGGTTGAACCCCGGAAGGTGGGGAGCAGGACTGACCGGAGAGGGGCAGAGAGATTGGTATTGACACGAGAATTAGAATCAGGAACGATATCCGGATCATTGACAGAGGGGAGTCCTGACCGGTGGAGAGGAAGCAGAGAAGCGACCATAACGAACCCAACAATCGACACAAGATGAGGATCCCACGATAAAGGAGGCGTGACGGATTAATTCTCTGGGTACTGAGGGGACAAGGAATAGGAACGACGTGAGGGGACGGAAGACCGATCAGGGATGGGGACGAGTCTGTAAATAAGGATACAAGTAAGGAGTACAATATTATGCCGAGGTTCTGGTACGTGGTACTTGGAGTCCCGTCTCCAGGTTTAGGGATGAGTGACAATTTCATGTCTTCTCTCCCTCAAAACACTCGTGAGCGGTATTCGGTTTACCTTTTTTGTATACAAAGATAGGGTAATGGGTGACCTCCATGAGTCTGTCCCATTCCATGGTCTAGTTATACCTCTTTTCTTTGTTCTTGTTCAGTATTTCTCGTATTAAAGGGTCAATGTCCACTGGAGACTCGGAATGTTTACGGATCTGGAGGAAAGGGTTAATGTCGGAGAGGATTTTGGAGGGAGACCGTTGGTTGTGGAATGGGTGGAAGAGTTAAGAAGGAAGGTTAAGAAGGTCATGTGTGTTGTGTGTTGGGTCACAACCTACACGTACAGTGCCAGAGGGAGTGGTGTGTATCGTTAAGGGAATGGAAGTTGGACCGACAGTGTGCCGTTGATATGCAGGGAAGGGGTTGTTTTTTGATGTGTTGAGTGAGCCGGTCAGAGACTGTTACAGGAAGAGAGTCGGAGAAGTTTGGATTGAACAAAGTTGATGAGATCAGGGTCGATACGACCAGGATGTTTGAGACGAGGGAGGAAGACGAGGTGAACCCAAGAGACCTTGTCGTGTTTTTTAACGTGGTTGGGTCCTTAGAAGTAAGAGACGCCCTGGATACGTATATGTGTAGAGGGGGAACTCGGGAGACCTGGAACGTAGAACCAGAAGGACTGGGGCACAGATTATAAGGAGTTTCTTCGTCTTTATCTTGTTTATCAGATGGGGGTTCTCCTTGAAAGGGTGTCCCTTTTTTTCTCGACGAGGACTAACCCTGACCGTATCGTCATCGGGACGATGACGACGACGATTTAGCGAAGTCAGCACAGGCTGAGACACGTTGGGGTATCTACCGTCGGGTGGTCCGAGAGGGCAGGGACCCTAAGAGGTCCGTTCTCATGACCTCACCCCACGGTAACGGAAGAGGTTCGTCATCGGGATCCGTGGTCCTAACCCCCGTAGTGCTGGAGTCGGGTAAAGATGATGTCCGACAGGGTTCTTGAATTGCTCCTATACCTCGTCCATCACCTCAGGAAGCAAAGCCAGGTTTCTGTTTAATTGAGTAATCGGAGACACCGGGATGTTTTATCCGATCGGGACCTGGAAGAGTGGCGTCTTTTCCCTCCCGGAAAATGATCCTCTCCTGACGACGATGAAACAATTACTTTGCCCGTATCAGGTCCCGTCTCAGTTTCTTGAATCTCCGTCTTAGGTTACGACGTCTTTTCTCAATGTTTTGGAACTGTGAGGGGTTTTGGACAAGGTTGACCGGGAGGGAACCAACGAGGGAAAGAACCCTGGTGACCATGAATAGCAAGACAAGGAGAATAAACCTGGGACAGAGAAGCTAGAGAAACTTTCGAAAGAGGTTCTTGCCTAAGCCCGGCAGAGAATTCTGGTAGAGGTTCTTGCCTAAGCCCAGTTCTGGTAAGAAGAAGAGCTCTCGGAGTGGGGTTGGAGTCCTTTTCCTCTAGGACCCGGGATCCTACTAGGAGGTAAGGTCTGGGTCTTGACAACAGGGATAGGTCGTCCTTCATCGGTCTCTCTATGCCGTGGGAAAAAGGGTAAAAAATACTAAAGTCCCAGACCTTACTTCCTCAGGAACCCGGATCTTTGCTTTTGTTGTCAGAGTTTCCGGGAACGACTTAGTGGATTGAAGTCCCTTTTGTTTTGACTTTAAATTCAGGGCAAGGCTACGAGGCCCGGTCAACGTAGATGGACCCTGAATAGTGGGGGACGGGTTTTGGAGGGTTGAGGACAAGTTGATGTTTACGGTAGAGTTGATTTCTAATGGGTTTTACAGGACGGACTGATTACAAAGGGAATAACGAAGGTGTTTGGAGGGAAATTTATACTTCGGAGGGACTAGGGAGAGCGTGAGTCGGACTAACAATCCGGCTGACAGCGGAACGGACTTATTCCCATTGGATGGAGGCAACTCTAACAGAAAGGAAGAAAAGACGGAGCCGGACTTGATATGGAATGTGTCTTTTGATTCTAGTACCGTAGGTCAGGGCAGTGAAGTACCGTTTATCTACCCCTTTGTCACCTTTGTCACCGTCTGAAATAAAACCCCCCGAGGTTTTAGTGACGTCTACCACTAACGTCGGTACTTTAATTTACTACGAACGAGGAACCTTCTTTTCAATACTGGTTGGATCTGTCGTATAATATTTCATCTCTGTAATGAAACGGCTGTTTTCAGGTAGATCAGTTTTGATACCAAAAAGGTCCTCAGTACATACCTACACTCTCAACTTGATATTTCTTTCGACTCACGGTTTCTTGACTACAAAAACTTGACACCACAACCTCTTCTGAGAATTCTCAGGGAACCTGACGTTCCTCTAGGTTGGTCAGTTAGGATTTCCTTTAGTCAGGACTTGTGAGTAACCTTCCTGACTACGACGTGGACTTTGAGGCTATGAAACCGGTGGACTACACTTCTTGACTGAGTAACCTTTCTTGAGACTACGGCTCTTTCCAACTTCCGTCCGCCCCTTCCCCTGTTGTCTCCTACTCTCCCAACCTACCGTAGTGGTTGAGTTACCTGTACTCAAACTCGTTCGAGACCCTCAACCACTACCTGTCCCTCCTGACCGCACGACGTCACGTACCCCAACGTTTCAATATACTGACTCGCTGACTTGACTTGATTTGACAACAATGAAGACAAAACTTCACGTCTACTCTCCGACTAACATTTATGAATCGGATCTGGGGTGGAAGGAGGAAGGAGTCCTTTACATTTGTTCTGTGATAAACATTTAAGTATCGGACCTCGGGTAGACAGAGGATGGAGTCGGGGTCTATTTCTTCGTCAAGTGTGTGGGGATGGTTGAGGGTTGGGTGAGGTAGGGGTTGGGGAGTCCCTCACTCATTCCCTTGGAACCAAACAAAAGTGAGGGAGGACGAAGTCAACAACAACAAGTCAGTGGGTCTGTACAGACTGAGTGACGTTGGGGTACCTGACGTCGTGCGGTCCGGAGGGACAGGGAGTGGTAGAGGACCTCAAACGGGTTCAAGTACGAGTAGCTCCGAGGTTATGTAACCGGTGGACTACGTTTCTTGACTGAGTAACCTTTTCTGGGACTACGACCCTTTCTAACTTCCGTCCTCCTCTTCCCCCACTGTCTCCTACTCTACCAACCTACCGTAATGACTGAGCTACCTGTACTCAAACTCGTTCGATGTCACAACACCTTAGGTCTCAGAGTTTTGTGTGGAGTCTCCTGTGAGTTCTGTCTCCTCATGTCAAATAATGTGGTCACCCAGGTTCCCCTTAGCCGAGGGTTGTTCCTGGGGCTACTGAAGCCTCCCGAACCAAAATATGGGACTAATACACTGACCAATGTACATGAATCAAAATGTTGTACTTCAATGTACCTCTTAATTGTTAATGTACCTCTTAATTAATTTAATTTTCCCTGAAATGTAGTTTCCCTGTAACGATAGTAATTAGATTGTCTTTACTTGTTAATTAGATTAATCAATCTCTACTTAATCAGATTAGTCTCTAATTAGATTCTCTAATCAGATTAGTCTCTAATTAGATCAGTCTCTAATTAGATTGACTCTGTTGGTCTGGAAATGAAGGTTAGAAACAAACGGTAGACACTCCTCCCCCAAAGGTACCTCTGGACCAAAAAGAACTTGTTACCAAAGGAGTAAGGACTTGTTCCAAGTCCGGGTCAAGTGTAGGACGGAATTCTACCGACTGTCAGAGGTTCTACCTAAGGGAGAACGCGAGGAGGATCGCCGGGGGTTGTGGCCCTTAACCACTACCTGTACCTTCGGACCACACGACGTCAGGTACCCTAACGTTTCTCAGTCTGTACTGACTCACTGACTTGACTTGACTTACCTACAAATGACGTAGTCACTACAGTTGGTCGGGAGAGTAGGAGACTACGGGAGAAGAGGAAGATGGGAGTTACAAAGGGTCGTAGACAAGTATAGTCTATTGGTTTTATGACCTGAAGTCGGAGTCGTAGTCAAGAAGGTAACTTATAAGTCCCAACTAGAGGGAATTCTAACTGACCAAAATAGAGGAACGACAGGTTCCCTGAAAGTCCTCACAAGAGGTAGTGGTTTCAAACTTTCGTAGTTAAGAAACCACAAGACGGAAGAAATGTCAGGTTGAGAGTGTTGACATGTACTTGTCACTTTTCTGACATCGGAAACTGATACACCTGGAAACAACCGTCTCATTACAGAGTCGAAAAGTTGTGTGATAGATCCAAACAGTAGTGAAAGGACGGTTCTTCATTAGTAGAAGACTAAAGTACCGACGTCAGTGGTAGACGTCACTAAAATTTCGGGTTCTTCTCCTTTATACAGTGATGTAGGTGGAAAAGAGGAAAATAAACGGTACATCATTACCCCGGTCTACGGTACTAGAATCAAAAAAATTATACATCAGAATTCGACCGAAAGTGAGAGGAGGAAGTGGGAGTAGTTCTCCGAGAAATCAAGGAGAGACGAAAGACGGTAATCTTACCATAGTAGACGTATAGACTCCAACAACTACAAAGAGGGTGGATAGAACTAAGGTCAAACATTAAGTAGGTCGACCGTAAAGAGTATTACAGGAGTTGTATATCCAATTTGTTTATTCCACTGTCATCTGTCGGGACAGTATGAGGAAAGAACTAGAACTTGGTTGATTAACAAGGTATGTCGTAAGATTGACAACGAAGAATTAGGCATATGTCTAAAGAGTCCTCTGTCCCTTCTACTAGACCAGGAGGGTAGAGAGATTCTCGAAAGGTGTCAAACATTGCTACGTGTGACAGTTTCGAAATCACATCAGCTATTTTATCTCTATCTACAAAAAGACTTTAAGGGAGGAGAAAGAATATATTTGGGTCGAACCTGTAGGTCTTCAAGAACCAAGTGTATTACGACTTCGGATCGTACGTTCTAAAATTCGTACTTACGACGACGTCAAGTCAAGTCAACGAGTCATCACAGGTTGAGAAACGTTGGGGTACTTAGTGTCGTGCGGTCCGGAGGGACAGGTAGTGGTAGAGGACCTCAAGTGAGTATGAGTGCAGGTAGTCCAGGTACTACGGTAGGTCGGTAGAGTAGGAGCCAGTAGGGAAAGAGGAGGACGGGGGTTAGGGAGGGTCGTAGTCTCAGAAAAGGTTACTCAGTTGAGAAGCGTACTCCACCGGTTTCATGACCTCAAAGTCGAAATCGTAGTGAGGAAGGTTTCTTTAGGGTCCCAACTAGAGGAAGTCTTACCTGACCAACCTAGAGGAACGTCAGGTTCCCTGAGAGTTGTCAGAAGAGGTTGTGGTGTCAAGTTTTCGTAGTTAAGAAACCGCGAGTCGGAAGAAGTGTCAGGTTGAGAGTGTAGGTATGTACTGGTGTCCTTTTTGGCATCGGAACTGATCTGTCTGGAATCAGCCGTTTCATTACAGAGACGAAAACTTATATGATAGATCCAACCAGTATTGAAAAGACGGTTCCTCATTCGCAGAAAATTAAAGTACCGACGTCAGTGGTAGACATTACTAAAACCTCGGGGGGTTTTATTTCAGACTGTGACAAAGGTGACAAAGGGGTAGATAAAGGGTACTTCACTCCCCTGGTCTACGGTACTAGAAGGTCGGGGTTGTATCGGTACAGACTTAAAGTACAGACCGGAGAATTTAAAGATAACTGATTCCTCGGGTTCTTGGAACCAGTCAGTGTCTGATCGTCATAGAAACTGTAGATCCTTCGGATCAACGACATTTGGGGTATAATAGACAACTAATGTACGCGATAATATATGTGTCGTTATGTTTACTTTCCATCCTGGGATTTCTCGTTATCAATTAGAACGGATTCTTATTTGTTTAAACGAATCTGTTGGGAAACATAAATATTGAGGAGATAGGAGGGGGTTTGGTTACGTGTTTGTGTGTGTTGTACACGAGTTTCCTCATCAAACCGGTTTAATTATAAAGAATAATTAGACTTGTTTTTCTATAAATGTTTTACAATAAAATGATGGAGATGAAAATTGTATATAATCCGTGAAGTCTTGTAGATCTTTCTGATCTATAAAAAATTTTCATGAATCGTAACAGTTGATATATATCACTCCTTATTTTACGTGTATACCTTGTCACCAAAATGATCCTTTTATACAAGGTTTGAACCGGTCAGACCGTCTCTTCGGAGAAGAGAAGGAGGAGTGTGGAAGACGAGGTACAGGAGATTTGATGTCTCTTTTTGCACCTGTAACACACATGGATTGCACCAAAGATCTGCAGTAGAATTGTTGTGGTAAAGGTTTTCGGTAAGGTCTTCTGTTAAAATACTAAAAAAATTTTGTTTACCGAGATATTTTCAGTACACTGAAAGGAAGAAATTTAATTTTTTTTTTAAAATACATCTAGTAGAAATTTCAAAAATAATATAAACAATGTTGCAACGGAGCCAAAACAAAAAAACCGTCACTAGTACACCTTAGAATCGAGAGGTAAGTCCCTAACTTGGACGTGGGAGGTGTAACCTTTCACTTCAGAGTTGACGATCTGGTGGTCCCTTCCGAGGTTCAACACACTAAAGGATTGGGATGAAGTGGTATACAATATCACTTCAGCACTTCAGTGAGTCGACACAGACTGAGAAACACTGGGGTACCTGACATCGGATGGTCCGAGAAGACAGGTACCCTAAAAGGTCCGTTGTCACGACCTTACCTAACGGTAAAGGAAGAGGTCCCCTAGAAGGGTTGGGTCCCTAACTTGAGCCCAGAGGGCGTAACATCTGTCTGCGAAATGGTAGACTCGGTGGTCCCTTGGCGAAATGTCGACCTTCCGGATCTACACCGTCTTCAAAAGGAAACTTTCCGACCCTCTCTTCACTTCTCGTCGTAAAGATATTAGATACATGTCCAGAAAGTATTCACCGGTCGTTTAGAGGGAGTTCCTACCACCCGTGGAGGGTAACCGGGTTACGTCACACACATACACACACACACACACATAATCAGTGAGTCAGTACAGGTTCAGAAACGTTGTGGTACCTGACATCGGGAGGTCCGAGGAGACAGGTACCCTAAAGGGTCCGTTTTTATGACCTCACCCAACGGTAAAGGAATAGGTCCCCTAGAAGGGTTGGTTCCCTAACTTGAGTACAGAGGACGTGACCGTCCACCTAAGAAATGTCGACTCGGTGGACCCTTCGGGTCGGGTTTCGTCATCCGATAAGATAATAGAGCCCGAAGGTCACAGTTCTGGGTTCCCGG
Organism: Capra ibex; assembly: GCA_006410555.1. Taxonomy (NCBI): domain Eukaryota; kingdom Metazoa; phylum Chordata; class Mammalia; order Artiodactyla; family Bovidae; genus Capra; species Capra ibex. The sequence goes on from SJYO01052794.1 coordinate 5,480,464, forward strand.
TGGTCACGGGGTTGACATTAACGGTGTCAAGTGAGGGCCCGGGACTTTTCGAAGTAGGTGTAACAAACCCTGGTCAGTCAGTGTGGGACCTAACCACACTATTGAACCGGACTATGACTCTACCGGTTCGAATACGGTCGGATCTGGTCGGAAGAGACAGGACCCACAGGAAGGTCACCAGTGGAAACAAGAACGAGGTGGTTCGGATGGTGGGGCTCTGGGGTACAGGAGACGTCGGAGCACCCCCAAGTGGAGTCGGGTTATGTCTGTCCCGTCGGAGACGTTGACCTCCGGTCTGGGTGTCTCCGGACTCCGGTAGTCCCATATCCCTACCTCCTTAGGGACGACGGAACCCTGGATCCCCACCTACGTTCCCTACCCACCCCTACCCACACCCTCCACCGTCCCGACCACCACCCTACTCTCCTCGATTTCAGGATCCAGAACGACCCGAAGAATAGAAGACAGACGGTCTTTAACCCCGTTTTAAGGGGAAGGGGAAAAATTTGACGTTGTCTCGATTGTGTCAGGCCGACTTCAACAATAGTAATTTACTGGAACACGAAGGTGGAGTTTTAAAGTTCAATAAGACTTAGGTGTCCTAGAATCAGTCACATGATCCCTCTACTTTCCTTTATGATAAAAAGTTAACGATGAAAAAAGAATTACAAACCCGATGAAACCCAAAAGACAATGAACGTTTTGTAGGATTGGCTATTTTCAGGTCAGGAAAGAAGGACCTTGTTGAAGGGAAAATCTGGTTGAAAGGACACTTAGGTTGTGAACCGTTAATAACAGTTTAAAATTATGTGTCCATGTTAAATAGTTTCGTAAAAAATTGGTGAATACCAAGGAATTAAATGTCTTGTTCCTTTGTTCTGTCTTTCAATAAGTAACGCATTACACGTGTATTCTTTTATCCTCCCTCGTAGTACGATCCAGATTTTCAACCCTTAATTGATTTACTCAATGACATGTAGACATGTTGTGTTATACCACGGGATCAAAAATTCTTCTTACTCGATCCAAATACGTCTGTACCTTTCTTGAAGTACTATAATACAGAAATTCTTTTGGTTTGTTTGTCGTTACTAAATGAATAAACCGACACGGTCCAGAGTCAACGGCATGTACCCTAGAAATCAACGTCTTATGTCTAAGAAAGTACACGTCGTACACCCTAGATAAAGGGATGGTCCCTAACTTAAGTCCGGGGGGACGTGACCCTCATATCTCAGGATCGGTGACCTGGTCCCTTCAGGGTTCCATAACACAGAACTGACTATTTGTCTTACCGTCCTACCCGGGTAAGTACATGATTATTTTCGAGATTTAAACATGTACGGGACATTTGTCTACACACATATATACACACATTCATCCTTTTCTTGAAATTTCAATACCATCCTTCGAATCTCACCCTAACATCCATTCAAATCAACGTTTACACGTACGCACACATGATTCAACGAAGTCGACACAGGTTGAGAAACGTTGGGATCTCTGATATCGGGTGGTCCGAGGAGAGGCACCCTAAGTGGTCCGTTCTTATGACCTCACCCAAGTGTACGGGAGGAGGTCCCCTAGAAGGGTTGGGTCCCTAGGTTGGACCCAGAGGACACCGAGGACGTAACGTCTATCTAAGAAATGGTGACTCGGTAGTCCCTTCGTGACTCTACGTTTGTCCCCTAAAGTTTAAAATGACACATCTTATACGAACATATACCAAACACAAAGTATTGCTACGTATGTCTATCAGTAACCCATGTAAAATTTTTTAGTTTTAGTAAATTACCCAAACACCACTACCAAAATTTTAGTCGGGTGTTAAAGATCTTATGAGGAGGTAAATTTTCCATTTTAAATTAAGGGGAGGAGAGCTACGAGGTCCGATTCAACATGAAAGAACGAGTCTTGACCTTAGTTGATAAAAAGAATCTTCGAGTTCGAAGAACCTCACCTTTTATTATGGATCTGACTTGGAACCCCCTCAAGTGACGGTAATCTAACCAGTAATAAAGAACCTAAAAAGTTACCCTTTCAATTTTTACGTATAAAGAAAACGAAAGTTTTCTCTTTTATCTAATACTTAAATGTCACATATTTTTTCAATAAACCTACTTCCACGAAAGTACCACACTACTTATAGGTCAAAGGGTAAGAATAAAAAGAAGTCAACGAAAAATTTTTAAATCAACGATTCCTGTGTAGTAGTAGTTTATTAAAAAAAGAAAACCATTACTTAGATAAAATCAATCTTTCTGTCTTTGTTAATGGGAGAGAAAAAGATTATATCAATGAACAGAGACTTAGTAAGTTTAATTTAACTCAACAACGTATTGGTTTTAATCATAGAAAAAAACCAGATTTATAAAAATTGTATTATAAAAACTCTGTCTCTTCATTTTTCTTGTTTTTATAAGATATTAGAGTCGGGAGTCTTCTAATGGTGATTATAAAAATTATTTTTAATATGTATATGTACAATTAACGAGTACCTAACCTTCTGAACTATAACAATTCTACAGTTAAGAGATATGAACAGATACATATGTTATGTGAGTTTTAGTTATAGTGACGTCAAAAGAATACATTTCACTGTTCACCTAAGATATTAAATATACCTTTACTCTTCCTGAACCTTATCCGTTTTGTTAAGACTTTTACTTCTTGTTTCAACCTCCTAAATATGAACGATTTAATCTCCGGATGATATTTCGGTGTCTTTAGTTTTGTTACCCTATAACCGTACTCCTATTAATATCTTTAGTTATCTTTGTTTGTTACTCAGGTCTTTATCTGAACATGTACCAATGTAACGAAAAACCATTTATACAGTTCGTTAAGTTTCTCCCTTTTCTTGTCAGAAAAGTTTTTACAATAGCTTTACTCTTTTTATCATACTTGTTTCTTCACTTGGAACTAGCATGGAATATGGTAGTTGTTTTTCATTAAGTTGTAACTAAATCTAGATATATATTTTCTATGTCAATATTTTACAGATTTTCTTTGTATTCACACTTAGTAACGGTACAACAACTGACAACCCCAAGACGTTTGATACCCAACGACTGGTTTAGTCTCGGTGATAGACAAAAGCATTTATTTCAAAATAACTCTGTGTCTGTACAAGTAAGTTAATTCATAACGGATACCAACGAAAGTGTGATGTCCTCGACTGGACTCATTAATATTGTCTCTGGACCACCGGGTGTTTCGGATTTAATAATGAACAAAAAAACATTTTTGAGGATACATAGAACCGAGAAGGTAATGGAGAAACCTTTTGAGGAAGTCTCGATAGACTCTCTGACATAGGTCCGAATGTACGAGTCATTTCGGGGTTTAATTTGTATAAAGAGTTGAGAGTCCAACATGTAAAAAAAGTCAACTGTAGATATTCCTACATTATTACAATGGTGTTAGTAGAGACTAAAGTCATTACACTGACTTAAGTAAGATTTAAGGAATAGATCAAGGTTAAGTGAACAGAGTGCGAAGAGGGTGTGGTGGGAAGAGAGAATCGTTGAGATATATATGAGAAATTGATATAAGTTTTACCGATAAAAGAGTTCTCTAGTTTAAACACCCACCCCGCCCCCGCCGTTCTTTTCCCCACCTCTTCGTCGTCCTTATTCTACTTGGTTCAGTTTTCCATGTTAGAAGGTCGATATTCTATTTGTTCATATCCCTACATTGTACGTTGTACGATTTATGTTTGTTGTGACGACATACAAGGTTTAGGTCTTTCCTCATGTAGTTCCGAAATATGACAGGGGGACGAATAAATTGAATGTCCGTCTCATGTTGTACGTTTTACGGCCTGACGTACTTCGTGTTCGACCTTAGTTCTAATGACCCTCTTTATAGTTACTGGAGTCTATACGTCTACTGTGGTGGGAATACCGTCTTTCACTTCTTCTTGATTTCTCGGAGAACTGCTTTCACTTTCTCCTCTCACTTTTTCAACCGAATTTTGAGTTGTAAGTCTTTCGATTCTAGTACCGTAGACCAGGGTAGTGAAGTATCGTTTATCTACCCCTTTGTTAATTTTGTCACTCTCTAAAATAAAACCCCCCCGAGGTTTTAGTGACGTCTACTACTGACGTCGGTAGTTTCATTTTCTGCGAACGGGGAACCTTCTTTTCGATACTGGTTGGATCTGTCGTATAATTTTTCGTTACTGTAACGAAATACTTGTCTTCAGACAGATCGGTATCGATACCAAAAAGGACACCATCACATACCTACACTCTTAACCTGTTATTTCTTTCTACTTGTGGCTTATTAACTACGAAAACTTGACACCACACCTCTTCCGAGAACTCTCAGGGAACCTGACGTTCCTCTAGGTGGGTCAGTTAGGATTTCCTTTAGTAGGGACTTATAAGTAACCTTCCTGACTACGACTTCGACTTTGAGGTTATGAAACCGGTGGACTAGGTTTCTTCGTTTAATAACCTTTTCTGGAACTACGACCCTTTCTAACTTCCGTTCTCCTCTTCCCCTGTTGTCTCCTACTTTCACAACCTACCGAGGTCCTCAACCACTACCTGTCCCTTCGGACTACACTCGGTCACGTACCCTAGCGTTTCTCACTGTCCTGACTCACTGACTTGACTTGGTTTGGTTCAATATGTACTTCAAAATTTCTCATTTAAGATTCTCAAGAGTAGTGTGTGTGTCTATTGAAAAAGATAAAGAAATTAAGATATAAATGTATACTGTCTACAGGTAATTTAAATAACACCATTAGTACAGAGATCCATTCAGTTTAGTATTACGACATGTAGAATTTAAATATGTTCCGACATACAGTTAATATAGAGTTATTTTGTCTTCTTTTCGATACCTGTAATGAAATATTTTTAATAAAATACTTCGTTTTTTTGACGTTTCCTACCGTTATAAAATGTAAAAAGGGTCAAAGGGATCACAAACTGTATTTTGTCAACCTAAGAGAATAGACAAAGACGTAAGTTGAACATCGTTTTCTCAACAATTAAAGGATCTTCGAAGACCTATTAAGATAAATTGAAGAAATCTAATACTCTTATTTTTTCCGGTTATTGTAGAAGGATAACAATTCTTTTATCGAAACTGGAATATCTGGAGGTCCCTAGGGACCTAGTGTAAAAACCCTTGGTTGACCTAATGTCATGCATAAAGATACTTATTAGATAAAGATCTAGCAGGTTAAAACCGAGAAAAAAAGAGCATCAGTCATCAATGATCAAGTTTATTCGTCGAGACAGGAGGCACGACGACGACGACGACGACGACGACGATTCAGCGAAGTCAGCACAGGCTGAGACACGCTGGGGTATCTACCGTCGGGTGGTCGGAGGGGGCAGGGACTCTAAGAGGTCCGTTCTTGTGACCTCACCCAATGGTAAAGGAAGAAGTTACGTACTTGCACTTTTCACTTGTACTTCAACGAGTCAGCACAGACTGAGAATCGTTGGGGTACCTGAACGTCGGAAGGTCCGAGGAGGCAGGTACCCTAAAAGGTCCGTTCTTATGACCTCACCCCGCGGTAACGGAAGAGTCCGGAATTTGATCTAGCTCCCACGAATTAATCTCTTCAGTGAAATTAGTGATTCTTTCTCCAATAGACCGTCGCCTCTTCCAGAGAACTGCAAACTGTGTCGGATCGCACCGTTAAGGCAAATCCGTTGCGTTCTTTTATACTGGTGACCAGACACAGTGTTTTAAATTCAACAGGTTTTTTTTGGCTTTAGCTTTAGATGCCTTAAAATAACTTCATAAAATTTTGAAATTTACGGACGTCTGCTCAGCGGACAAAAACATTTGTCCCTAAAAGCCTTTTGAAAGTCAGTGAGTTTACGTTCCGGACCGAGTCCTCGGATCAGCGCGCTGAGCGCCCACTGGGTTGTGCGACTGTCAGCGAAAGGACTTCCGCTTAAGAGACGTGGGGAGTCGGCTGAAGGTGAATGGACGGAGAAGGTGGTCCAGCGGAGACTAACCGACCCGACGGCGTTCGCGCGAGACGGTAACCGGCCTTCAGGCCCTCCACCCGCGTCTCTCTGAATGGAGCCGCCCAAATGACCTCTCGCAGTAACACGAGCCGCCAACGTCAGGGGCCTCCATCTTGAACATCACGCTTCCGTCTCTTCGCCGGTCGCGCTGCGGCGAGATCCATGCAACCTTGCCCGGCGCGCTCGCCGCCAACTGGCCCTGCCGTCAAAGAGGCCGTGACGCACGGAGGGACTCCCGGCCAGGGGCCTTCGGAGCCTCGCGGCGCGCTCGGTCCGCCAACACCGCCCCAACTGAGATTCCGCAGATACCTCAGCGACCCCGCGGCTGGACCGACCCTTCTGCAGCCGCTTCCCGCTTTCCTGCGCAGAGGATGGCGATAGCCTCACCCGCGGATCGCTTGGCCCTCACCGCCCGCCGCCGCACACGTTCAGCCCCAGCGCCTCCGTGCAGGGGAGTCCCAAACCATGAGCCGCTCATTCATGTTCGAACGCCGGACTGCCCTGATGAAAATCTTTGACTGCCTCTTTTACATCAGAGGGCGGGGTAGAAACCCTAAGGCAACGGTGTAAAGGTTCTCAACAAAATCAATTTTAAATAGGCTTCTTTGGTCCCCGGTTTTCAACACAAGAACAGGACCACCGCCCCTCCGAAAGGAACTGCATACAAGCTTCCGTGATCTGGTAAACTACGGGTTTACGGAAAAATTTAATTTTGTGGACCTCGTGTTTGCACACTGCATGTGGACACCTCGAGTAGGCACATCCCTACGACACTAACTTCCTACTTTCGGCACATGGTCGTCCGTACCAAGAAATTGTGTCAAATAAAAACTCATTCAATTTTTTTTTTTTTTTTTCTGGACGAAGAGCGGGGGGAGTGAATGAAAGAGGTTTGCGGGGAGAGGGTGGATGAAAGAGGAAGAACCGTTTCAAGTTCTTACACAAGACATGTCTCCTTCGTCAATAAAACGAAAAAGAGAGATTTTGGAGTGACACGAACCTTTTGACTGAAAATACAACTTCTACTTTAAAGGTTGTAACATTGGGTCGTGCACAACGAAGAAAACACTTCTCGATCATAAGTGACGAGATTTCTGAAGACATACCAGTTTTGGATCCTTTTCTACTAACATGTCTTATTAAGTAATCTTTGTTTTACAATTTTTCATCTTAATACTCTTTAGGTCAATTCACCCGACAATATGATTTAAACCTAAATTATGAGAAGTACTACTAAAACAGTATATAAATGAATATCGGTCATTTTACTAGCCGCTGTATTTATAAACGGATTGTTTACCCCTTCTTGTCAGTTCTATTGAATATAGTGTCCTTTCGATAACTTTTTTGATTTTACTTCGTAGACCGAGTTCCTGATTAATGTGACTTAAGTCGAGAACACTTCATACAGAATCAAATAAGTAGAAAGTTATGTAAAAACCTTTACAACTCAGACTGGTATTAGTTTAATTAGATGAATTGAGAGTCAGAATAGACGTCTAAAAATGTCTGATGTAGGATTCTAACTGAAGACGGAGTTGTCTTTACGTACTTGTCACACAATAACCTTTACTAAACGTAGGAAATTCTTGACCACATAGATCCATGTAGAACTTAAAAGACGAGACGAAAGTAATAACTGAGAACATGAAGTGGAGTTGGAAGTTAAGATGACATAAATGAACGATGTATCTTAGAACTTAAGACCAGACTTTTATAACGTACTAGGGACGTAACAACGGACACGTATAGTACATCAAGACAATATCACCTACACATGTCTACATAAAGCAAACTACATTAGTTTAAAATTTATTGTATCAAAAATTTTTATTTTTATTTGAAACTAAAATTTACGTGTTCTCATAAGAGTAATTCAACTTACTCTAATAATGTATATTTTATGTTTATTGGTATAAGATAGAATAAGACAGAGTATAAGAATGAAATTTATGAATAAGATATGAGACTCCGAATTAAGTTGGAACTGGGTATGGAAAGTTTACGTAATGAGATCTAAGTCCATTGAAACATAGGGAAAAATCGAAATGGTTAGATTCCTGTTTTTCGAACATCAGTCCGGCATAGATCTCCCTTTATTGGTATTGAGAGTTAACCCATCTATTAACTTATATTACACTTTAAAACTTGAAGAGTAATTTAAAGATCCCCATATTCCCCAAACATATATCTATTGATATCTCCATAATATACAAAGACAATTTTCACCATGGTAATCATATACAAACTCCAAGATGCCACATATCACGACGAATACCATATCAATGACGTTTTCAATGACTCCAGACAAGGCCAGGAGAAATAATTCCTTTTGTATCGTCGTAATTTATTTCGAAGTTGTACTTTTCGTAGAGCGACTCTTAAATTTTTATTCTGTGTAGAGCCGGGTGTTTCTAGTACTGATTTTATATATAAAGATTACCCTTTAAGTCTACTCCTTCATCAAGAGAATCCCTTTCTACAAACGACTTCATTACTAGAAATTTGTACTGGATTTTCACTCACCTATTATTCCCTCTTACAACCATATACCGTCAAAACTACTCAAAAATTTTTCACTTCCGATTTAAACATCCTTTAAACCTCTATTTTAAACTATCGAAATCCCTTTTCCTTTATGTTTTTTCTATTACGTTAGCACTAAGAGACCAATAAACGAACATTGTTGAGTTCATAACTAAATTAATATACACTACCTTTTCCACAACATATCCATATCTTTTATCGATTTAAGATTAGACATTCATATCCTGGTACTATTACCGATTTTAAACATTGAGTCCTTTATGTTCACTCGTATAAAATTTTATGACTCTAATTAAAAAATTTTCAAGATAATTTTCACTAACGGTATCCGTCACTCACAACTGTTGGTCGACAAATTAACACTTGTAAAATATGACGAATTAAAATACGATAATGTAACTATTTCTTTTAAAAATTCATTTTCGTTTTAAGAGGATCGTGGATAATCTTCTACAATTACGACGACCAGGGACCTGGTGTGAATCTCATCATTATTATAAGTAAGAGCAACATTCTGGACTGTGTTCAACCAGTACAAAACAGTAAAAGAACTAGTGAAAGAACTAGTGGAACAGTGTAGTATCATGGATCAAAAATGAACACTATCCTCTAAAGAAACTTAGAATTCTAGGAACCAAATTTATGACCGAGGACTTTACACACACATACACACACAAAAATTTGAAAAAAACTTCAATATGTTGGATAGAATCTAAGTAAAACTATTAAATTACATTTTATATTGTTAACACGAAATAAATCATAACTATTATATAATTCCATCATGAAGTTGTTCTTCGTTGGGTTCACTCTCTATAAAACATTACTTCTTTTGGTTAGGTGGTGGTTTTCATGTATTCTATTTACGTTAGTAATAACATGGGTATCGAAATTTGAAATATTCTTCCCCCTCTCTGACGAAATTAACTTTCTTTATCTGTTTAACTGTTGTCATCATCTGGTGAGACTTTTGTGAGAATTATCGACCTTCTTATACCTGTTGTGTCGTTTCTTTAAACTTGACCAACTGTAGCTGTATCTTATTGTGACGTGGGCCGTTACAATCTTATGTACCAGATGAGTTTATGTCCACCTGGAAAACCCTTTTAATCGGTACTTTTATCGGAGTTGTTTATAATGTCCTAACTTTAATAAGTCTTCTAAGAGATTAATGTCACCTTTATTTAATTCGATTGGAAGTTGTTGTTTTTACGTTGAACCTTTAGACGTTAACGGACCTTTAATTTACATAAAGATTTATTACCTGTCTAGTAATAAATGGAGGTGTCTTCCTTAATATTACCTTTAATCTTTTATAAAGCTTGTTTTACTCTTAGTTCTCCCAAATAGTCTTAAATACTCTGAGTTGATTCCATCTCGAATCCTTTAAAATATCGAAATTTACGTTTTCCTTTTCCCTTACACTGACTTTCAATTTCTAGACTTAAAAGTACAGTTAGATCCTCTTTTAGTCCGGACTTCTTTTGAATTAGTAACTTATAGGGACCACCAGGTCACCAAACCTTAGGAGGACGGTTACGTCCCATGTGTCCAAGTTAGGGACCAGGTCTTCTAGGTGTACGGTACTCCGTTGATCCGGGTACGTGGTCTTGATGACTCGGACGGGAGACCTAGGGTACTCGATGTTGATGACTCTTATGAACGACGTTTAAGACTTTGGGAACTCGAGATCTCGGACACGAGGTGTTGTTCAGTTGGACGGTGTTGATCTCTTTCGGATGGTACGGGGACGTTTTCTGAGTTGGGTCGTTTTTCTTTTTGAACTTAGTATTTTGATTGTCCTTTACTACTTTACAAACCTTGTGATGTACATTATCTTTTGATCTTCAGTCACGATACTCTCATAACTAATTTACCTATTTTCAGATCACTGGTTCTTTTCCTTTTTTTGTGTAGGAAATATAGTTCTTATTTTTCTCTGTAGTGATGTCTAGGACTAATATAATGTTCACATTAATCTCCCATAATACTTCTTGGAATATTTGGTCCTTAAGACAATTCAAAACTTCATAAAATACCTCTTTGTTTTAATTGTCTCTTTCCGTTTTATACCTACTAGGACATAAAAATTTTTAAGTGAGTATTCAATTTTGGAAATAGTGTTTGAATTGAGGTTCGGGTCTACCGTAATACTACTTAATAAAGATTTTAAATTCCTTCCTCATTATGATGAGCGTTTCTGTTTGAGTAGTCTTAATTTCTTTTTTTTTTCTGGATTGTCAAAATATACTTAGGACTTATTGAAACTAAAGTTTTGGACTACTGAGTAGAAAGAACATTATAACTATGTTCAAGGATTTGTTTTATAATGGTTCAACTTATGTTCTTGTACTTCGTTACAAAAAACTTTTCCTGTAGATACTGACTGTCTAAATAAAGTCCTTATTAGAATCCAAATTATAAAACTCTCGAGTTGGTTATACTACGTTTAACCCTTTTACTTCAATATACCAGTAGATTTGTACTTTTCCTATTTTAGTTTTTATGTAATTACTATTTTGGAAGACCCTTATCTTCCTATAAAATATAAATTACCACAACCACTTTGGTGTATGGGAGAAGTCCTAACTACTAGGTTCTGCCTACGGGTAATTGTCGTATGTATAAGTAACGTATGGCATCCAAGATTGATTGCGTCATTCTTTTACTCTTAATCATGTTTTTATCCTTCAAGTTTCCTCTTCCGTTACCGTTGGGTGAGTTCATGAGAACGGACCTCTTAGGACACCTACCTCCTCGGACCATCCGACGTCAGGTACGCCAGTACTTCTCAGCCTGTACCGACTCACTGAAGTAAAAGTGAAAAGTGAAAGTATGCAACCTCTTCCTTTATCGTTGAGTGAAGTCATGAGAACGGACCTCTTAGGGTCCCTGTCACCTCGGACCACCCGACGGCAGATACCCCAGCGTGTCTCGGTCTGTGTTGACTTCGTCGTCGTCGTCCTTTAAGTTTTCTTAAATAATGCAAATTATTCACTCAAGGAATACCAATATGTCACCCTCACTCTTTATCTAAATCCCCCGATCTAGACTATCTATCTCACGGACTACTTGATACCTACCTCCAAGTACTGCAACATGTCCTCTGTCCCTAGTTCTGGTAGGGGTATTTTTTCTTTACGTTTTTTCGTTTTACCGACAGACCCCTCCGGAATGTTTATCGACACTTTTCTCTTTACTTTTCGTTTCCTCTTTTCCTTTCTATATTCGTAGACTTACGTCTCAAGGTTTCTTATCGTTCTTCTCTATTCTTTCGGAAGGAGTCGCTAGTTACTTTTTCTCTTTTTGTTGTCTTACCCTTTCTGATCTATACAGAAGTTCTTTTAATCTGTATGGTTCCCTTGTAAAGTACGTTTCTACCCGAGTTATTTCCTGTCTTTACCATACCTGGATTGTCTTCGTCTTCTATAATTCTCCACCGTTCTTATGTGTCTTCTCGACATGTTTTTTCTCGAAGTGCTGGTTCTATTAGTGTTACACTAGTGAGTGGATCTCGGTCTGTAGGACCTTACACTTCAGTTCACCCGGAATCTTTCGTAGTGATACTTGTTTCGATCACCTTCACTACCTTAAGGGCAACTCGATAAAGTTTAGAACTTTCTATTATGACGCTTTCACGATGTGAGTTATACGGTCGTTTAAACCTTTTGAGTCGTCACCGGTATCCTGACCTTTTCCAGTCAAAAGTAAGGTTAGGGTTTCTTTCCGTTTACGGTTTCTTACCGTTTACGGTTTCTTACGAGTTTGATGGCGTGTTAACGTAAGTAGAGTGTCCGATCTTTTCATTACGAGTTTTAGGAGGTTCGGTCCGAAATCGTTATGTACTTGGTATATGTACTTGGTCTACAAGTTCGACCAAAATCCTTTCCGTCTCCTTGGTCTCTAGTTTAACGGTTGTAGGCGACCTAGTACCTATTTCGTTCTCTCAAGGTCTTTTTGTAGATAAAGACGAAATACCTGATACGGTTTCGGAAACTGACACACCTAGTGTTATTTGACACCTTTTAAGAAGTTCTCTACTCTTATGGTCTGGTGGACTGGACGGAGAACTCTTTGGATATACGTCCAGTCCTTCGTTGTTAATCTTGACCTGTACCTTGTTGTCTGATTAAGGTTTATCCCTTTCCTCATACAGTTCCAACGTATAACAGTGACTAAATTGAAGATACGTCTCATGTAATACTCTTTGCGACCCGACCTTCTTCGGGTTCGACCTTAGTTCTAACGACCCTCTTTATAGTTATTGGAGTCTATACGTCTACTGTGGTGGGAATACCGTCTTTCACCTCTCCTTGATTTCTCGGATAACTACTTTCACTCTCTCACTTTTTCAACCGAATTTCGAGTTGTAAGTCTTTTACTTCTAGTACCGTAGACCAGGGTAGTGAAGTACCCTTTATCTACCCCGTTGTCACCTTCGTCAAAGTCTGAAATAAAACCCCCCGAGGTTCTAGTGACGTCTACCACTAACGTCGGTACTTTAATTTTCTGCGAATTTTGGAACCTTCCTTTCAACACTGGTTGGATCTGTCGTATAAGTATTCGTCTCTGTAAAACGGTTGTTTCCAGGCAGATCAGTTCCGATACCAAAAAGGTCACCAGTACATACCTGCACTTTCAACCTGACACTTCTTTCGACTCACGACTTCTTAATTACGAAAACTTGACACCACAACCTCTTCTGAGAACTCTCAGGGAACCTGACGTTCCTCTAGGTTGATCAGGTAGGATTTCCTCTAGTCAGGACCCACAAGTAACTTCCTGACTACGACTTCGACTTTGAGGTCATGAAACCGGTGGAGTACGTTTCTCAACTGAGTAACCTTTTCTGAGACTACGACCGTCCCTAACCCCCGTCCTTCTCTTCCCCTACTGTCTCCTACTCTACCGACCTACCGTAGTGACTGGACTACCCGTACTCAAACTCACTTGAGGTCCTCAACCACTATCTGTCCCTCCGGACTGTACGACGTTAATACCCCAACGTTTCTCAGCCTGTGTTGACTCGTTGACTTGACTTTAATCAAATTACTTAATCTCTATTGTTAATATAAAGAGACACCATACTCTGTTTTTTTTTTACTTTCAATTTTACTACCGTGTATGTTTCGTAATTTTTTACTTATGGATACCGTCATTTCCTTATCTCCTTGTAGTCTGCACTCTGTACATTTTGTTTTTCATTTTACCGTCGGTATTTAGGTTAATATAGTTCACACTTACCTAATCTGTCAAGTTTATGGTCTAACAGTCTGACTTACTTTGTATCGTATGTTCATATACGCTACACATCCTCTGTGTGAATCTAACTTTCTATGTTAATACAACTTGCATTTTCCTAAAATTTTTCGGTACACTTATCGTTGGTATTCCTTGGACGACGACGATTCAGCGTATTCAGCAAAGGCTGAGACACGCTGGGGTATCTGCCGTCGGATGGTCCGAGGGGGCAGGGACCCTAAGAGGTTCGTTCTTGTGACCTCACCCAACGGTAAAGGAAGAGGTTACGTACTTTTACTTTTCACTTTCACTTCAGCGAGTCAGTACAGACTGGGAGTCGCTGGAGTACCTGACGTCGGATGGTACGAGGAGGTAGGTACCCTAAAAGGTCCGTTCTCATGACCTCACCCAACGGTAACGGAAGAGGTCATTCCTTAGATCCATATGATTAAATTCTGTTTTATCAGAGAGTCCTAATCTCCATTTTCCCCTGTAAAATATTATTTTCAACGTCAGAACATCCATCAATTTTGTTACTCTTTTTATACGTTCATGTTGTGATTTTATCCACCTCACTTATGACTGTTCTTACCTCTTCATCTTTTAAGTTGTTATTACCAATCTCTGATTTTGTGAAAGATTCATTGTCTAGTTAATCTTTTCTGAACTCATTAAGATACTTGGTTGATCGGACTTCTTCGTAGAAAACTTGTAAGTCCGTTTACTTTCGTCTTATATAAGAAGGGTTTGTATGTATCTTTTTAAAGGTTACATCTATAATACAATCAGACATTTTGTTGAAGTTGTGTTAAATTTCCTGACTTTAGTGTTGTTTCATACAAGAGACTGGTGTCACCTTACTTTAATCTTAACTTCGTCTTCTTTCAACTCTTTAAGTGTCGGTATTCCTTTAATTTGTTATGAAACGATTTATCATTATTGATCACCCAGTTTCTTTTTTAGTACTCTCTTCAAACTTTTATTAAACTACAGTTTCTTTTACTTCTGTTGTTTTGTAAAGCCCACGTTATCAAAGAGAATCCTTTAAACATCACTATTTACGGGTGTAAAAAAAAATTCTGAAGTTTTTTGATTGAAAATTGAAATTATGTTTTTCTTCTTTGATTTAGATTTATCTTATTTCTTTTATTATTCTTAATCTCACCTTTCATAATTATTTTAGTTCCTTCTTTTTTCATTTTAATTCCTTTAGGTTTCAACAAAAGTTTTTCTAGTTGGTTTAACTGTTTGGAAATGGATCTCACTGGTACCTTTTCTGAGTTTAATGATTTTATACCTTACTTTACCACGTAATGATGACTAGAATATCTTCAATTTTTCTAACATTCTTTGATGATATATGGTTAGTTAATTATTTAACCTGTTTAAGAATCCTTCTGAGTTTACTTGTTTTGACTGTGTTCTTCTTTATCTTTTAGACTTTTCTCTAACTTAATTTTGTGTTTTTGGGTAATAGTTTACCAAAATGACAACTTAAGATTGTTTGCACATTTCAATCGTTAAAAAATGTTCAAAAAGGTTGTTTATTTTCTCCTTCCGTCCGGTCATAATAGGACTATTGTTTTTCTCTAACGTTCTTTTGATGTCTCGTTATACCACGTTTCTAACAGTTGTTTTACGATCGTTCAACTTAGGTAGTTACAGTACTGGCACACTCCAAATATGGTCCCTTCGTAGAAAAAGAAACCACGAGTCGGAAGAAATAACAGTACCAGGTTGAGAACGTAGACATGTACTGATGACGTCTTTGGTATCGAAACTGGTATACCTAGAAACAGCCGTGTCACTACAGAGATGAAAAATCATACGACAGATCCAAACAGTATCGAAAAGAAGGTTCCTTATTCGTAGAAGATTAAAATACTGAACTTAGTGATAGTCGTCACTAAAACCTCGGGTTCTTTTTACAGTGAAAAAGGAGATATATAAACGGTACTTCACTGGTGAAGTACCCTTTATCTACCCCTTTGTCACCTTTGTCACAGTCTGAAATGAAAAACCCGAGGTTTTAGTGACGTCTACCACTGACGTCGGTACTTTAATTTTCTGTAAATGAGGAACCTTCTTTTCAATACTGGTTGGATCTATCGTATAAGTTTTCGTCTCTGTAATGAAACGGCTGATTCCAGGCAGATCAGTTCCAATACCAAAAAGGTCATCAGTACATACCTACGCTCTCAACCTGACACTTCTTCCGACTCGCGGCTTCTTAACTACGAAAACTTGACACCACAACCTCTTCTGAGAACTCTCAGGGAACCTGACGTCCCTCTAGGTTGGTCAGGTAAGACTTCCTCTAGTCGGGACCCTAAAGAAACCTTCCTCACTACGATTTCGACTTTGAGATCATGAAAAACCGGTGGAGTACGCTTCTCAACTGAGTAACCTTTTCTGAGACTATGACCCTCCCTAATCCCCGTCCTCCTCTTCCCCCGCTGTCTCCTACTCCACCGACCTACCGTAGCGACTGAGCCACCTGTACTCAGACTCACTTGAGGCCCTCAACCACTACCTGTCCCTCCGGACCGCACGTAGCTAAGTACCCCAGCGTTTCTCAGCCTGTACTGACTCGCTGACTTGACTTGACTACCCTGGTCTACGGTACTAGAATAAAAAAACTTACAACTCAAAATTTGTCGAAGAAATAAGAGGAGAAAAGTAGAAGTAGTTCTCTGAAAAATCAAGGACAAGTGAAAGACGGAAATCCTACCATAGTAGACGTATAGACTCCAACAACTACAAAGAGGACCGTTAGAACTAAAGTCGAACACGAAGTAGATCGGGACGTAAAACGTACTATATAAGACGTATATTCAATTTATTCGTCCCACTGTTATATGTCGTAAAAATATGAGAAAACGGTTAAAACTCGATCAGACAAAAAGGCATAGACCAATATTGATAACGAAAAACTGAACGTATGTCCAAAGAGTTCTCCGTCCATTCCACCAGACCATAAGGGTAGAGAATTTTTCAAAAGACGTCCAACACTAAGTATATCAGTCTTCGAAATCCCATCGGTCACTTCGTTTTAATCTATAAAAAGACCTTAAGAGAAAAATATACTAAGTTGTCTACAACCGTTAAACTAGAGACCAAGGAGACGGAAAAGATTTAGGACGAACTTGTAGACCCTCAAGAGCCAAGTACATGACAACTTCAGATTGAACTTCCTAAAAGTTGAATTCATAGAATGATAGTACACTTTACTCGTGTTACGATACCATCAAACTTATAAGAAACCGTAACGGAAAGAAATCCTAACCTTACTTTTGACTGGAAAAGGTCGGGACACCGGTAACGATTCAAAAGGTTTAAACGACCGTATAACTCACGTCGTGACGTTGTCGTAATAGAAAATCCTAACCTTTATTGAGTCCTCCTTAAGTAGTGAAGGTGATCGAAACAATCATCACTACGAAGGATTCTGGGTGGACTGAAGTATGAGGACCGAGACCTACTTACTTGGGTAGTGCACCAATAGACCCAGTAATTCTGGAAAAAGAAAATATTAAGACACATAAGAACGGTGAAGAATTATACAAGACAAAGACAGAGAACGGGAAAGACAGGAAATAACACAGGTAAAAACGTACTTTACAAGGGAACGATAGAGGTTAAAAGAACTTCTTTAGAGACAAGAAAGGCTAAACTAATAAAATGAGATAAAGAAACACAACTAGGGAATCCTTCAGAAAGAATAGAGAAGAACGATAAGAGACCTTGAGACATAAGTCAACTCATATAGAAAGGGAAAGAGGAAACGGAAAACGAAGAGAACAAAAGAGTCGATAAACATTCCAGAGGAGTCTGTTGGTAAAACGGAAGAATGCAAAGAAAAAAACCCCCCTACAAAAACTAGGGACAGAGGACATGTCACAACTCTTGGTGATAGGTATCAAGAAGTCTGTGAGATGGTCTAAATTAAGGAAATTAAATAAGTAGTAGAGAAGACGTATTCGTATTCCCTAAATTAAATACAGTATGGACTTAGTGGAATCACCAAAAGGGATGAAACAAGTCAAATTCGGACAAAAACGTTATTCCTCAAGTACTAAACTCGGTGTTCGTCGAGGTCCAGAAAAAACGACTGACATTCCTCGAAGAGGTCGATGTTTTTTACATTAGTCACACTAAAGTCATAACTGGTAGAACACTACAGGTACACATCTCAGTACAGAACACAACCACCTTCTCCCCCAAACGAGACTGGTAACCCAAGAGAACCGTTTTGAGACAATCGGAAACGGGACGAAGGAAAACATGAGGTTCCGGTTTGAACGGACAATGAAGTCCATAGAGAACTAAAGGACGAAAACGTAAGGTCAGGGAATATTTTTCCTGTAGATAAAAACCACAATCAAGATCCAGAACATCCATAAGTATCTTGACAAACTGAAGTCAAAGAAACGGTAATCACCAACCCCGCATCTGAACCTAATGACAATGTAACTTACCAAACGGAACCTTTGTTTGACTCTAGTAAGACAACAAAAACTCTAACGTGGGTTCTTGACGTAAAACTTTAGAAACTGATGCTCCCGATGAGGTAAAAAAAGATTCCCTAAGAACGTCATAGATAGTAGATAGTGTCATCATCTACATTATCAGTAGACTTAACTTAAACGGGTAAGGACAGGTAAAATCAATTGAGTAAGGATTCTACAGTTATAAGTGAGAACGGTAGAGGACGAACTGGGGTAAATTAAATGGAACGAACTAAGTACCTGGATTGTAAGATCTAAGGATAAGTTATAACAAGGAACGTCGAAGCTTGGAATGAAAAGTGGTGGGTCTGTATAGGTGTTGACTCGTAAAGAGGAAACTGGGCAAGAGAAGTAAGAAAGACCTCGATAAAGAGGCGAGAGGGGATCACCGTATAACCTATGGATAACTGAACCCCCCGAATAGAAGGGCACAGTATAGAAAAACGGAAAAGTATGACAAGTACCACAGGAGTTCCGTTCTTATGACTTCACCAACAAGAGTTCCGTTCTTATGACTTCACCAAAAGGTAAGGGAAGAGGTCACCTGACGTAAAAACAGTCTTGAAAGGTGGTACTGGGCAGGTAGAACCCACCGGGACGTGTCGTTCCGAGTATAGAAATAATTCGTACACATTTGGATACCTTTCGTTTACATCTGGAATTTTTTTATCCTGTAAAAGTGTGATTTTACTGTACCTCTATTGTATTTATTCTTTTACATTTTGTATTGTCGTCGTTCAATATTTTTGGTTTACATTTCATAATTACACACTAATTAATTATACTATTTACGTTTAACCTAATTTAAGATAATTTTCTGTCTAACTAAACAAATTTTATAAGAGTTATTTAAAACATTCCTTGTAGATTTTGTTAAACCACCTTACCTGTCGTTATATAAGTCGACTTAATGTAACAGTCTATTTTATCTTATTTTCCCCGTTAATTCAATACAAAAATTTCAAATTTTAATTATCTTACAAAAGTTTGTCAATGTCCGTATGGAACGAAATAACGTGAATTAACAACAAAGTGTCTATGACACAAAAGATGTTTGACTTCCCAACACCGTAGGAACGAAACTCGTTGAGACACTCTTGGTAAATAGATTGTCGGAAACAGGTTACCACAGACAGCATAAAACCAATAAGAATATTATAAAGTTCGGAAAAGTAGTAAAATAAACGACACCACTAGATACTAGTAACTGGAAACTATAAGGATAACCTCAACAAAACCGTAAAAACCCCTCATTTCATAAAATGTTAATTCCATACATGTAAGAAGAAAATCGGATAGTATGTGATTCGCACGTATGCTTCAGCGAAGTCAGTGCAGACTGAGAAACGCTGGGATACCTGACATCGGACGGTCTGAGTAAACAGGTCCACCGTGATCACCATTTCTTGCGTGAACGGTTACGTCCTCTGAATTCTCTGAATTCAAGTTAGGAACCCAACCCTTCTAGGGGACCTCGCCCCGTGTCGTTGGGTAAGGTCCGAATAAACGTCGTTTCCTAAGTTCCACCAACTTTTCAGTCGTACCACTACAGTCACAACGGGTTAATCTGACTCAATACCCGAAGGATCCACCGTAATCACCATTTCTTGGACGGACGATTACGTCCTCTGTAGTCTCTGCGTCTAAGTCAGGGACCCAGTCTTTCTAGGGGACCTCTTCCCGTACCGTTGTGATGTCATAAGAACGGACCTCTTATGGTACCTATTTCCTTGGACCGTCAACGTCAGATATGACGGTGTGTCTCTACTTGTGTTGACTTCGTTGAATCGTGTGTACGTAAGTGTGTAACGAAAAATACGAGGGTCATTATTTAAAGTAAGAGAGTTGGAGAGATGTTGTACATTCGGTAAAGAAGTGCAACATCCGTCAATGGTTATGTCTACTCGGAACTGTTAAAACCCAAATCTCCATGACTGGGAGTTGTGTCAGTCTTTAGTGGTATATTGAAATATCAACCCGTGAGGTATAGGAGTCTGAGTTGGTTGACACCTATTTAGGTCATCATGTCATCATCTATAAGTCACTTTTTTTTAGAACTCATATTCACTTGGGTGAACAAAGTTTGTGTACAACAGGTTCACAGTCGACATGAAAAGACTCGGAAAATGTTCAAAATAAACATGGGAATTCGTAAAACTACGTCTCCAAAAGGATGCATAGATTTCAAAATAGTTGATGTTCAACGTGTGACAATACTACTTCATAAAAAAACCATTTGAAATACTCATTAAGTGACACTTTTTAGTATTTTTAATATACAAGTAAAACTCAAGACGTAAGGAGAATATAAAAATCGTAACACTAGTAACACGTCGGGTATCGTATCGAGGTACAAGAAGTTATTTAATTTAGTCTTTCGAAGAGATGGTGGTCATCCGGAGGGATAAAGTGTGTAATGGTACCCCATTCCTTCTTCAAGAGCTTCTCTCTAATGCAAAATCGTATTTTCCTTCATCAGTCATTTAGAAAAGAGACAATTTTAATCCTCATTTCTGTTTGGCATCTTACTCTCTTATGTGGGTATTGAGTATATCGTTTCCCAATAAACATATATCATATAAGTATTACATAACTCAAGAGAAATTTTTATTCTGTAGGGTCATCTTTTGTTACTCGTTTTGTATTGGTCCTTAAAACGTCTGTCCCTTTGTCCATATCGGTCATTTGTACTTTTTTTATCGTCATTAATTACTTTACGTTTAATTCCCTCACTCTATGTGTAGATATAGGTTCATCTAACAATTTTTAATCCAGATCGTTATGGTCCCCGAGTTCTCCTACACTTATTACCAATGAACATGTGCAGAGGACGTCCCTACATTCAACCATGTTGATGAAACCTTTCATTCAACCGAAAGAACTCTTGAACTTTTAAATATATTGAATAACGATGGGTTGTTTGGGTGCGTTCTTTACGAATGTCTATGTGTGGAACTTCGTTTATACAAGTGTCGTCGTCACACTTGTTTTTGTTTTTTCTACCTTTACTGAGTTTATAGGAAGTTTCCATTGACTTATTTGTTTAAAACAAAATGACTGGATCACGAAATAATATTACAGTACTTTTACATACTTCATAACGATATATATTAGTGTACATATTTAATCCCCTTATACTCACTTTTTTGTTCATAATCCTTTGATATCAAACGAGTTTTTGTTCATATCAGTTTGAAGTAACAAAAACGTACTGTAAACATTATTTTGATGTTAAGCATTTTCTGTTATCTAGATATTTGAGTTGTTAGTCCAATGTCTAATGGAGTCCTACCTCTTCTCCCTTCCCCGTGCCATACCTTTTGTATCCATTTACGTTCAACGATCAGCATAAACCAATTTGCCACCTACCTAGTCTCCATGAGTCATAGAAGTCTTATAACAATATGCAATATATAATGTACATATAAAAATTTTTAAACAAAGAAAAAATGGTGTGACCCAGAAGTGACGGCACACATCAGAAAGAGATCAACGTCGTTCGTAACCGAAACGTAACGCCACTGAAGAGAACACCTTGTACCCGAGATCCATACACTCCGAAGTCATCGACACCACGTCCGAGTTATCAATACCGAGTGACCGAGATCTCGTGACCGAATCATCAACACCGTGTCTCCGAATAAACGAGGTGTCGTACACCCTAGAAGGACCACACGTGCACACGAGCGAGTTAATACAGTCTGAGAAACCCTGGAATACCTGAGATTGGATGGTCCAATGATACAGGTACCCTAAAAGGTCCGTTCTTATGATCCCCTCCAACGGTAAGGGAAGAGGTCCCATTGAAGGGTTAGGTCCCTAACTTGGACACAGAGGACGTAACAGTCCACCTAAGAAATGGTGATCTGGTGGTCCCTTTGGTATGTACAGAAATACGTAGTTTACATCTTCGTAAAGATAGAGTTTCAAAAAGTGTCGAAAAACGATCAAACCCTGAAAAGGTTTCCGGGACTTTTCCTGGTGTCGTTACACAAGGGAATCAACCACAAACGTTCCAAATGTTTTCATTCAAATTGACATTAGTATATTCTGATAACAGAGAGTAAAATAAAGTAGAATGGGAACGAAGTGTATCGTTTTCTTAACGAAGTCCGTAAAACACTAACCGCTATATGAATCACACAGAAATTATCCTATGTAAACACCGAGTGTCTGTGAAAACTCACAAAAGTCAATGACGATAGTCGAAATAACACCACCCTTACACAAGACACCACGGACCATGGACCGTATAGACTCATCACTTCTTCGATTTCTAACATTAAATACTTCGGTCTTCTATCCCTTTTAAAAAAGGTTAATAAACTACAAATTTTAAAATTGATCCCTTAAATTAAGAGTATCTACAGGGGAGTTTTCTATTGAAAATAATCTTTATATAAGTTATTGTGTAAGCTCATCTTTTTAAGTGATATGTATAAAAAGGAAAACTATCTTGAGACGGAAAGTTTATTTTCTAAAAAAAAACAAAAATTTACTGTGTTTCGACATCGTAATAGTTATTCTTAAATATAAAAATCTACTTCAACTAACAACATATGTAGGACTCAAAACCAAATTTTAATTAGTCGGGTCTTGTCTACCTGTTTGATACCGTATAAGTTTACTATCTGATGACATGTCGTTACTCTTTCTTACTAGATGTTAATTTGTCTCGTACGTACTTAGAGTGTTTGTATTCCTTTTCACTTTCTTCGGTCTGTGACGACGACGACGACGACGACGACGACGACGACGACGATGACGATGATGATGATGATGATGATTTAGTGAAGTCAGCACAGGTTGAGATACGTCAGGGTATCTGCCGTCGGGTGGTCCGAGGGGGCAGGGACCCTAAGAGGTCCGTTCTTCCTCACCCAACGGTAAAGGAAGAGGTTACGCACTTTCACTTTTCAGTTTCACTTCAACGAGTCAACACAGGCTGAGAAGCGCTGGGGTCCCTGACGTCGGGTGGTCTGAGGAGGCAGATACTCTAAAAGGTCCGTTCTCATGACCTCACCCCACGGTAATGGAAGAGACTTCGGTCTGTGATTTTTCACGAATAATACATTAAAGTAAATATATTTTATGTTTTTCACCGAATTTAAGTAGATACGACAATCTAACGTCCGATGACTAGTGGGCACCCTCTGCCCCTCGGTCACTGATCTTCCTCTTCATACTCCCCTGAAGACCCCCTGACCTTAATAATAAAAAAAATAAGAAAATAAAGATATTGGAAAAATTTCTCATCAAAATCTGAGTGTCGTGTTAATTCTCCTTTTATTGTCTAAAGAGGATCTAGGGAACGGGGTATGCACATATTGGAGGTGGTAATACTTGTAGTGGATGGTCTCACACCACATAAACAACATTAACTATTTGGATACTGTGTAAGAGAAAAACTAGATCTAAGATCAATTTCCTCACATAAGTCAAACACTTTTAAGAAAATTGACACATGTGTACTATACACGTGAAAAGACACCATGATATGAGTCATTTTTTCAAACCTTTTCTTTTTTTGTTGTTGTTTGGGGGGGTGTGTGTGTGTTTTTTTTTCTTAATTTTTAGTTAGTTGGAACGAGATCTTTTCTGAACCAAAGAGGTAAAAAAAGATACCACTTATAATGTTTTTGATAAGTATTTCTCCGTCAGTTTATATATCAGTTTATCCCTTTCATCTTAAGATAGAACATAGTCCGGGAATTAATTACTTTGACACGATAAAAGACCTAAAAGACTAAAAATTCATACGTACTGTCCAAAAACTTTAAACTTAAATACGAAAAAAAAAAAAGGAAATTCATTCTAAGTGAGTCGGAAGTCCAGAGTTTTTAGGACCTTAACAAGGACTAGTTTACTATATGACTTACTTTCTTATATATATCAGTTACTTTCGAAGTTCATTCTTTTATCTATTCCTATTTAGTTTTTTAATGAGTCCATCGAAACTGACCCAACGATTCAACACAGGTTCAGAGACGGTAGGGTACCTGGAATGGGGTGGAGTGACCCAATAAACATGGAACTTTCCAGTATAACTCAAATGATTTACACGAGAGATCAAACAATCCATTGACCAGATGGTATATCATATATCAACAAACAAAACAAATATAAATGGAACATTAAACCGTCAAAAGAATATTTGGTAAATGGATAGATACCAAATCTAACCTGAATTACACTTATGAATTACACTTATTGCTCTTTATGTCTATTTATGACAAAAAGAGACAATACATCATCTAAAAATAAATTGTCTTTATTAAGTCCTAATTCTTACAAAACTTTGGATTGAAACCAAAAGAATAAACTTGATCCTAGTACAACACATAGAATCACAAGTAAAGTATGACTATTGATATCCCTTAGTCAAGAACGTTATGGTAATTAAACCTTTAACCTTATAATCCTTTCGAAATTATTTCCACGGTGCACTATGTCTTTTGTCTTATAAGGTATGTTTTGTACCAAATAGACAAAAATACTTTTTTACAAAATTCATACCGGACGAACCTAATAAATTTAATCTTGAGTTACCAACATCATCACTCGATAGTATTGTTTTTCACCGGAATATTTACTAGTCTGAATCATAGTTTATTTCCAAATGACCGTCATATTTAAAACTGAAATATATCAATCTCAATATCTTGTTACAAATTAATAGTCACTGTGTCTACTTTTACCTATATTAAAAGTTATTTTTATTAATAGATTTAGACCGTGTATCAGAGTTGTAATAAAATTATAACATTTATTCACAATCGAAAACAGACAATCTCTTTACGTAAGTTTATACCATAAAATGTAAGGTCCTATACTTTCTACCGTTCAGGTCTATCTTCATTTGCCTTCTAAAATTTTCGGTTCTTTTGTTACGGACATTCAACGGCCTTCGTTCATCTCTAGGACTTATTCAGTTCCTTACAACTTCGTGATTTTTGTCGCCGTTAACTCTTATTATATAGTTCACCATTAGTCTTAAGTTCATGACTACAGTATTCATCGTTTACATCTGTAAGACTTTTACTACGAAGGAGTAACTTGAGGTAGTCTTTAAGTCATACACTTGGTTTTTCATTTCTTAAAAGAGTCTTAAATTATTTTGGTGATCTTTAATAACTAAGTCTTCGTTCTAACCTTATGTGTCTTCTTGTTCAACACATGGGAATACTTTTCGGTTCATTTTGTCATCGTAAAGGACCCTTTGAGAAATATGTGCTCCGTTTTCTAAGTGTCTTATGAATACTTTTAGTAAAACTTACAGTCCGTTCACATTGTTCTAGGAAAAAACTTGTATTTCTTCTAACATTAGACTTTAGGTAAACGGTAAATAGGTCACATAACTCACCATATCAAGTTTAAGGTTTCAGATGTTTTTGTTTATGGAACCTACTATTCTCTTAACTGTTCTATCAAAGGATAAATCTTCGTTTAAGGTCACGACTTAATATACTATTTTTCGTTTCACTGTAAAATTAAAAGTCAAGTCTACTGGGAAAACACGGACGACTATTTTATGGATTTAACCACTTAAGTCAGTATAGTTCATTGACACGACTGTAAAACTTTTCACTTCTTAGGATATCCTGGACAGAAAGGTCGTAAAATTCAACACTTTTATATCTGCGTTTCACCGACAGGAGTGAACTGTGACTATCATTATTGTCATTCACTTATGAATACATAGAGAACCTCTTTAATTTTATCAATGAAACGAACCCCCTTAAAGTAATAGAGTCTATATCTATGTCATCTTAGGAATGTCTGTCCTTTTGTCATTTACTACTGATTAATAAAGTCTCATAGAACAAAGACTTGGTAAGAACCGTCACTACCCCTTATCATAGGAGACAGAGGTTGCCCTTCATTCAAGACCGTTTCTTCCTTAGTCAGTGAAAGGAAACTTTCATGTTGTCCTAATTTTCCATCAAATATCTCTAACAAACGAAGTAACTGTGGAAAAGACAAAAACCTCAAAATAATTATTCTTCCGATCAACTCTCTCACCCAAAAATTTTATCAACTACTTGGGTAAAGAAAGGAATCTTAACTGGATATATAATGTACAGTTCATATTCAACTATCTATTATTCGTATGTATACGTATGTCCAAACACACATACATCACATTCTTTATGTTTATTAATTGGTCACTTCAAAATCCTAATATTTTAGTAATTTTATCGTCTTCAAATAATTTTCATCCCACAAAATATCGAACTACTTTATGTTCTTTTCTAAAGTATCCTTTTTATATAAACAAAAGAACAGCTCCGATGTCTTATTAGTAAATTGTTCCACTTAAAATTTAACGAATCTTCATTATCATCGCAGTGGATTTTTATTACATTCTGGTGAGTTGATATTTATCTTCTAGATTACGATATTAAATAAGTCAATAATAATAATAATTTATTCGCAATTTACATATAATTCATTCTACCCTCCTTTCATATAGGGTCTGCTCATGATTCTAAAAAAAAAAAATTAAACAACCTTAAAAATTATGTTAATGTAAAAGATTTTTTACGAGGTACCAGTGTAAAATCAAAAATTTAAACGAATCCCCAGGGATTTAATCTTTTAGGAGGACAAAGAAAGTAATCTTCCTTTTAAAAATAGAGACTAGAAAAGTAGAAGGGTTCCGGTATTAGTTTTCTTCTCCTACAAAAGTCTTTTGTTTCTTTTACAATTCGCACACTTTTGAAGTCTTGTTTAATTACTTTTATAAAGAAATCGAGACCTTTTCGTTTGTCGAAACGACCTTGTCCATTTTATAACCGGAATTTATAAACGAAGTCTTCGAATAAAAAATTTTCTATCATTTTCAATTAACTAGATGTGTCACTCATGTCTATTGAAAGTACTACTTCCTGACCATGTACTTCTGACTTAATCGTCCACCTCCATAATCCTTTTTTATTAACAAATGTAGTGTAGAGACGACGACGACGATTCAGTGAAGTCAGTACAGGCTGAGACACGCTGGGGTATCTGCCGTCGGATGGTCCGAGGGGGCAGGGACCCTAAGAGGTCCGTTCTTGTGTCCTCACCCAACGGTAAAGGAAGAGGTTACGTACTTTCACTTTTCACTTTCACTTCAGCGAGTCAGTACAGACTGGGAGTCGCTGGAGTACCTGACGTCGGATGGTCCGAGGAGGTGGGTACCCTAAAAGGTCCGTTCTCATGACCTCACCCCACGGTAACGGAAGAGGTGTAGTGTAGAGATCTAGGAACTTTTACCAGGAAATGTCTCTTCGGATGTCTTAGTACACTTCCCTCTCTCGACACCATAACCGAAAAGTCAGTCATAAAACGAGTTTAGAAAGTTCAGTCTATGATGTACTGGAACTCAAAGTAAGACAGAGAAAATATGACCAGTACCCTAAGAAACTAGAGGTCGATATCGACAAACAATAGTGTCAACTATGAAGGATCTCAGTCCCTCGAGTCTGTAAGTAACATTTCAGGACGATGTAAACCCAAGTGAACGACAGTAAAGATTCAAACATGGCTATTACAACGTAATAGACTGTAAAACGAAAAGACCGTAGTAATTTACGTGAAAAAGAAAAGAAAAACCGGATAAAGTAGAGTAACATAATGTCAAAGATATGTACAGACTAAATGAGACTCAAACTCATATTACTCGAAGTTTAAATCATCCAGGACATAGTTCTGAACAAAACTATCAGTACAAACGATAATATAATGGTGACTTTACGATGTTGATTTTCAGTAATACACTAATTACAGACAGTAATCGATATTACCTAGTGTTAAAGAGTTAGGTTTGATAGGATGACAAAGTCTTTGTTTTTATGGTGACAAAGATTGTGTCCGGTAATGTTAATGTATCAATGCATAATATACTTATATCTAAACGTATTATTTACCTTTGGAAAACTTTCTGAGTTTGTCTTAGTCGAATTTTCCACTCCGTTGTGAAAGTGGGAAAGATGGAGAATGAAAGAAGACGTTCCGTTTCTTCTGTAATTTTTTTTTTTTCATTCATAAGACGACAAACGTTCTTACTCCATCGTCTTAATACAATTCGTACGTACACACACACACATGCACGTATACACGTACGTACGAGTCAGAGTTAGCATGGGTTGGCAAACATCGAGGTACCCAACATCGGGTGGTCCGAGGAGACAGGTACCCTAAAGGGTCCGTTCTTATGACTTTACTCAACGGTAAAAGATAAGACCCCTAGAAGGACTGGGTCCCTAGGTTGGGTGCAGAAAACGTACCTATATCGAATTCTCCAACCCCTAACGTCTACACAATAAGGGTCACTCAATCATCGACTTAAGTCATTATTCAAGACTACACCTGTATATTTCTGTTTTAAATAAGAAACTTGTAAAATTAAGAAGACCGTACCTTTTTAGTCAAAGTAAGTGACGACAATAGACGGAGTGTTTTATCAACCAGGCGTAACTGCGTCTTATACCAGGAAAAGGTAACTCCAAACCTCTTACGTCAAATAAACAATAGGGGGACTCGGTGATGGTGGTCTTCAAAGAACGTAACAGGTCTGTGTTTCCAAAAATCGATTAAGGAAAATAGACAGAGGGTCATTGATTGAGAGTGAGTGAACTATAAAATTAAGGACAGATTTGCCAACTGAGAGATTTGGTGTAGACAAAAGGAGTAAACTTAGGGTCACCTTATCCCGAAGGGTAAGACTGTAACAAGAAAGGATGACTCTCTCACACTTTCGACAACTGAGTAGAAAACTCCAAAGTTTTCCTAGAACAGGATCACATAAGGTCAATTTAATGACTTCATCTACCCCAAAAGAAGGACTTCAGACTCAATAAGTGGGATACGTGGTAACATCTTCCAACTCAGTCTATGTATTAACGGTCAGAAAGAGATTATAAATCCGGTGAAACGGACGGTATACGTTTAACATCGATCTTGAAGTAGACCTAAGGTATTAAAATCAGTGTAATGGTAGCCATCTTCTGTAAATACTCCATAAACCACCTCCAATAACACGGTAGGAAGATATACTTCTTACAGTGGTGATTCACTCTTGCTTAGAGAGACGATGTGGTATCCTTAGTACGGAATTACCCGTCAATCAGGTTTCATTACTTCAAAATTCTCAGACGGAAGTAGACTTGGTAGTTCTCATGAATAAATTTAACACAAATAAAATGTGACTCGGTTAACAAAATGTGATTATTAACAAAATTCGAAGAAAAAAGAGTTTGAATGGACTACTCTTAGTAATCACCACGGAAAGGTCCTTTAACAAACTACTTAGGTCCAATCCCGGATTCTTAAACACTAAAAATTGTTCATAACGTACACTAAGAAGGAATGGTCCCTTCAAACTACTTGTGCCACAAGGAAAACGAAGAATCGTTCTATCATAAAGGGATTTGTCTTGCCTGTACAAAAAGGTTTTAAAGTGACCCCATACTCGAAGTGTATAACTGGAATCAGTCACTTAACCGTTCGTACGTCACTACGTATTTTTGGAATGTACCCAACTATCCATTGCCGACGGTCATTTTTATCATACTCAAAGACTCGTAAATGAATGTATTATGTAAATAAAATTCGTCAATCAAATTGGTCTATAAGTTTTTAACATTCTCATGTTCACTATTAGTACAGACTATTACAACTTTTTGGTGACTTCTTTACAATAACTTCGTGATGTCTTCTTTATCTCATCTGTCTTTAAAACTCCTCGTTCTTGTTAACCCTTACTCTTCCATTTTGGAACCCTTATTAGTTTTCATGACTAATACCGATCAGTAGGTTCACTGTATTCATATTTACTCAAATTGTATCTTTGACAAGATTAAAACTTGGGGTTCAATATTCTATAATCCCCTTCTATATTTATAATGATTATTTATAGAATTAATATAGTACTGTCCAAAAAATGATTTTCTCTGATGAGACAACCACTCTCAACGAATTTCCTCGTATATGTAACTTGTTTGTGGACATCACTTATAAAGACTTGTATACCGAGTCGTCTTGACAAGTAAAGGAACCCGTAACTCTGATTAATACAAGGGACTTTTGTCCGGTTAGATAAAAGACTTTTGGTCGGTCTATTACTTTAAGTAATCACAAAGTACACGATTGATGATATTAGACTATCTTATCGTACGTAATACGGTCTATCGTAATTAGTGTACTAACAGTGATCATAGAATGTTAAAATTGTTATTCTTCAGGAGGGATGAGGGGTAGGGGTGGGGGTTGTATTTTGATACATACCTCTAATAAAACGAATAAATACAGGAAAGAAATTTAAATCATAAAAGGTAAAATATCTCGAGAATACGTATAATAGAAAAATACAAGAATTTTTTTAGGATGCTCGTAGGGAAAAAGTTGTGACATGCTGTAGACAGGTAAACACCTGTCCCCTTTACTTCGAGTCTCCAAAACACTGAAGGGTTTCCAGTATATCGAACAATTACTGTCCCAGTTCCGAGTTTAAAAGTATTAAACGAAATATGGATGATGTCTAGTTGGTCGGTAAACTCTATTCATGTCAGAGAAGTATCTCATGATCCAAAATCAATACCAGTAATTTTTTTATATATTTACCCTGATTTATCCGAAATTAATCCTTAAGTTGACTTTGACATCCTTTGATTTTAATCATAATCCTCGTATTTGAATTAAAGATTGAATAGGTAAACAAATTTACAATCTACACAAGACGACTTAAACTAAAAATTGAAAATATTTTGAATGACTATATCATTATGTTTATATATTTATTTCATGTAAATGATCAATGTTATTTGGATCCTTTTTCGTTTCGACAAAAGTTCTTCATCTTTTATTTAACGAAAATTTAAACTTTGTACCTCACAAAACATAAAAATTTAAGATCCAGTCTGTAAACCAAGCTGTCCTCTAGATATCATATTTAATGTTTGATAAACTATTGTTTGACTCTCTTAACTGACTTGCGTAACCCTTCTGTGTCACGTTCTTGTTTGTACTTCGTTATCGTCTACTTGAGAAGCATTCAAAGATTAAAGTAAACCAAAGTAAGCTCAGGAAAAATTTTTCATCTTAAATTACTACAATATGTACAATCCTTTCCTTTTATTTCCATCTGACTTTAGACTAGGGACCGGTGTTGGACTATATAATTATGATATGTATCTTAAATAATATGGAGTCGACAAAACCAGGAATTCTTTATGAACATCTCGGTAGTCGGTAAACCACAGTCAAGTTTTTATGTAAAACATAATCTCAAACATATTGGACAAAGTCCGAAAGAAATCCCCAAAAAAAACAAACAAAATAAAACAAGATTCCAATGAACACCTAACCATAAAGATAGTGGTAATTAAAATACCACTCGATTAATCTTCAAAGTAAAAGAAAAAATTAGAAGGTAAGAACCTGTATAATATGATCGTAGTTTGGACTAAATTTACAAACAGAATGTATTCTTAAAGAGTATATAAACCACCTACGGATTCAGAGTGTTTTGATGTACCCGTTCATCAAAAGAGCGGTAGAGATATACTATATATAAAACCATGAGGCCAAAACAAAACAAAACAAAAAAAAGATCCGTTTTTATCGTTCTGAAGTTTCTGCACAATTTCGCCACAATAGAGTTTCCGTAAAACACCTTGGTTTGCACCATAGGTTGTTATGTCAAACGTTCCAACCATATTTACATATCCTCAAAATTATTGAATGAACTGGGTGTAATATTCATCAACCTAACATTCTTGTCTTATATGAAGATCTTCTTCTGTATCCAAATTTTCTATTATTTAAATATGAATTCTTATAAGGATACTGAGACCTCTTCTATGGGAGTCTATCGGTTTTCATTACGGTGAACATAAAGAAGATATTTTACTCATCTCTCCACTAAACACTAGCGGATCTGACGGAGGGAGAGACAGTAAAATAGTCCTACTTTTTAAAGTTTGCATGTGTCATTTCGATTTTCTTAAAGTGTCACTTACGAACATATCAGTAACAGATAGAAGATGGAAATAAAAAAAAATTATATAAATATAAACAGTACATAGACAGTAAGATGAGTAGGGCGTTCGGTAGAAATATAAACCAGGTAAGTATTCATGATTATATAAAACATAGTTTTATATGAAACGTCACAGGTGAAGTTTTATAGAATTGTACTCACAGTAATTTATCTCGAATCCTAGACTAATATCAAAAAAATATTTTAAATTTTATTAGAATTCATATGTAAGTGACTTAAAAAAAGAAGATAGAAATAAGGGAAGTCAAAGTATATTCGTGATCTGATTTATTGAGTTAACGTTTCGTAAAAGAAGGGACAAAAGACTTTCAAACACATTCTAAAAATAATGAAGAAATTTATAAACTATTTTAGGTGGAGACTTTTGGTAAACCCGGTCTTCAAAAGAATATTCTTCTGAAAAAGGACTTTTATATTAAGAAATTATCATATTTCGTTAATTCTAAAAACAAAGTAGAACACATAATCAAAACATTCAATAGAATCGTTCCTTAAACAGATAAAATAGACAACAACCAAAACAACCGTATTTCAATAACTATTTTAAGGGAACAGAAAAATTATAAACATTTAGACATCACTATATGAGAAAGTAAAGACAATGAACATATTAGGTACAAAAGAAAAAAGAAACTAGTTAGAATAAAATCTACATTATACAAGAAAAAGGTCGAATGATTCTCTCTTTCTCGAAATTAAAAATTGGAAGAAAAGATGATCTTTTATAAATTTCTGTGTTCAAAAGAAGATTCGTGACGAAAAAGATTCGTAGGAGAATCGTGAATATAATACATTAAGAGTCACATCTCTCATATTATTATTAAACATAATATGACATAAAAACAAAAGGTAATCAAGTTTTATTAAATAAAGAGAACACCATAACAAGAAACTAGACACCTAATAAATCTTCATTACACAAATTAAAGGTCTGTAAAGATCGATAGAATTAAAATAACTATAGACAAAACCAGTTTCTTGTATGATACATTTTAAAACTAGAACTCAATAACTGTGAATCAAATACGGGTTCCATACGAAAAGGGACCACTTACAAGGTACATTTGAACTTTTCTTATAACCCACATTATAAGATATTCAAAGTGTAGACACGATTAACATAGTTCTACCAAGTATCACCACTTAGTATCGAGGGTTTTCTACAGGACTGGATTAGGGGTTTTGGACATACAATAATTTTCTTCGAATATTTACTCTTCTAATAGGATCACCCGAGTTATACTAGTGACCCCAGGAATATTTTCCTCACTTCCAATTTCTGTCTTTTATCTCTACCCTGTTACTTTCGTCTCCAACCTACTAACGTGACTTCTACCTCCGGTCCCAATGTTCGATTCCTTCCGACTGTCGAGGATCTTCGACCTTTTTTCCTTTACCTAAGAGAGGACTTCGGAGGTCTTCCCATAGGTCGGGACGATTTTGAACTAGAATTATTTTGGTCAAAGTTTGAAGACCGGAAGTCTTCACACTATCTTATTTAAAGACAACAAAATTTGGGCTCAAACACCATTAAACAATAGTGTCGGAGGTTTTTGATTATGTCCTACACCATGGTCCTTCATACCACACGACAACATTGTTTGTGGATTTTTACACCTTCACGTAAACCTTACCATCTCCGACCTCCTTATAACTCCTTGTACTAAAAAGTTTTCGAATCTAACGCAACTTGTCTGAATCATCTTTATATATACAACTTCAGACGTTTATTCCCGAGTCCTCCTTTACTCCTTGTAGAATCTCTTTGAAATTTATAAAATTCTTTTTATGGATTTAGAGGTATTTGTCTGACAACCATCTTTATACCTGTAAATTTTCGTGACAGGCACTTGAGTTTATTCCTTGTATAATAACCTTTAACCCCTCCTCCCTCAAGAACAATGTGACACCCTCTTTCGAATCGACTTTACACTTGATGTCACTATATTGTACCTTTCGTCTTAACTATTCACTATTCGAACATGAAAATAATCCGACAACTCTAAAACTCGTTTCACAACTTTCAAACCGAACCAAAGAACGAAGAATGTCATTTTACCCTCTCTCCTCTATTTAACTTGCTCTTTGACAAATCGTTTTTCCTTGGTCATAAACTAAACCCTTTAATGATCTGATAGGTTTTGAGTAGTTAATCTCTTCTTGTTCAACCTTTTAACTAAGTAAAGACCAGAAGTGAAATAATGATATTCATATTTTTTATTTTAAAAGAAAAAATTTCGACTTACAAATAATTAAGGATTTTAAGTCATATTATCCTTATTTTATAGAAGAAGTAAGAAGACACAGACTCATGAATCCATAAACAAAAAGGAAGAAAATTTCGATTCTTCAACGAAGTACAACAGTAAAAATAAAGAAAACTACATAAAAAAATTTTTAAGTAAAACCGTCTCATTGACGTTAGTACCAGTAGTCGGTAACTATATGTATATTAAACAAAATGGTATACATACGTCTTTATCAAACTCTTGTTAAAGGTTCACTTTAAATTTGGATAGTTAAAACACATCTTCTGGTGTCAACCATTGTGAGGGGAGTTGACGAAAAAGGAGTGGGTTAATTGTCCAACGTTTAAGTCTCTGCTACTTAAACCTATTCTTAGGTCTCAGTCAATTATCAGGTGTCCTTTCCTTTTGACACTTTAGACTTTGAAGATTAGCAAGTCTTTTTCGTTCACTTTTCTCAGTAACCAGTGTCCTTGTATTACTTCGACAAAGACTTTCCATGCGTATAGATATTTTTACGTACTTGAACGAATAGATTTACACAAACATTTGTGTACATGAGAAAAAGAGTTACATTTTATCGAATTTCGAAGGATAAATATACTTTTGACAAACACAGGTAATATTTCTTTAACCAAGAGGTCTTCAAATTAACAACGAAATTGACATGATTTATTTTGAGAACTCAACCAATCTACTAGTCCAAAAAGTGACACTACGAAAGATAACTATACCGTTGGTCTCACTATTTGACCTAGTAAGATCATCAAAGAAGATATGTATCTTCTTATGGACACTTTGTCACTAAAAATTTTTTAATGTGTCTTCTCATTCTAATCCTTTTATTATGTTCCTTTTTTCACTGATTTTAGTCAAGGGACGTACAACCTTCATATATCATAGTGTTATTACAGTTTAATCTCACTTATCTGATTGAATAAGTTGATTAACTAGTGTTTCGTCGACTCTTGTGTGGACTAGAGGTCAGATCAGATTATTTTCTAAACTCTGACCGTCCCTTCTTCATTAATCAAATTGTCTCTTCGAACTAATCACTAGAACCGGACCTAACTACAAGTTCCCATCTCCCCACCTCTGTAAAATTACTTAATAAAAGTGGCCACAGAGAGTTGTTAAAAACTCGAAATATTATAATAAATAAATGAATTGTAAGTGAGGAATTTTATAGGATACTAAAACGAAAATATACCATTTAATATGGCGTCGAAAATTTTTTCTCCTTTGATATATTGGTTTTTATTCACTCAATTTATTACCGGTAACTTACCTCTTATAGTGAGAAGAAGGGGTTTACTGACACGCAAGAGTTCCTACGACATTTTAACTTCTCTTCGTAAAGTCTAGATGCGGTAAATGTACGTCAAGACTGAGAAGTCTTCTTTAGGATTACAAGCACTATGACTCCAGACGTAAGATCAAACTCAGTCCTCCGACGACACTTCTTCCGTAAATGAATCAACCGTTTCTTTTCTCAGTGTAAAGTTACTCAGAAATAACGACGGTGAATGACTACGGACACGACTTTGAGTATTTCACTGTTTTTTTCTTTTTATTTTACGACAACTATATTCACTTTTGCACTTCTGTGGTAATTTTATTCCGATACCAAAAAGGACACCAGTACATACCTACACTCTCAACCTAACACTTCTCCCGACTCGCGGTCTCTTAACTACGAAAACTTGACACCACAACCTCTTCTGAGAACTCTCAGGGAACCTGACGTTCCTGTAGGTTGGTCAGGTAAGACTTCCTCTAGTCGGGACCCTAAAGAAACCTTCCTTACTACGATTCCGACTTTGAGGTCATGAAACCGGCGGAGTACACTTCTCGACTGAGTAACCTTTTCTGAGACTACGACCCTCCCTAACCCCCGTCCTCCTTTTCCCCTGCTGTCTCCTACTCTACCGACCTACCGTAGTGCCTGAGCTACTTGCGCTCAGACTCACTTGAGGCCCTCAGCCACTACCTGTCCCTCCGGACCGCACGACGCTAAGTACCCCAGCGTTTCTCAGCCTGTACTGACTCGCTGACTTGACTTGACTACGTTTCAAATAGTTACCGAATATAGACACTATGCTTGTTAAGTGGAAAGGTACGAGACATTACTTTTGTCTTACATGTTAAATACTTTGACAAAGTCCGTCGTGACAGTCGGGTTCCACTCGCACTCTTATCCATATATGTTCTTTACACGTTGAACTGGGACCATTCATTCATCCACTCCAAGTTACCACTTAAAATATTTTGTAAATTCCTTCTTTATTATGGTCAAAATTTGTTTGGTATGGTTTATATTTTTTTTCTCCCTGATAAGAGATCAAGTAAAGTACTCTGATCTATGATTTCACATAAATTGAGACTGTACAACTATTACTTTAGTTAACATCTTAAAATGTCTCTACCTTTAATGTCAAATGAATATGGGTGTTTTACTAAGTTTATTAGGATTTGTTCTCTGGTCATTTGGTTTAAGTTGTTATATATTTTTAACTCAAACAAGGTCTTTACGACGTTACAACCAAATTACTCATTTGAATTCATTACACGATCCTCTCAGTAGTAGTCGAGTGTTATCTACATCCTAAACTATTTTATAGACAAAATTCTAATTTTTGTTTAAGAATCGTTTGAACCTTATTCTCCATTGAAGAAATTATTTCTCATAGACACGACGACGACGACGATTCAGCGAAGTCAGCACAGACTGAGACACGCTGGGGTATCTGCCGTCGGGTGGTCCGATGGAGCAGGGACCCTAAGAGGTCCGTTCTTATGACCTCACCCAATGGTAAAGGAAGAGGTTGCGCACTTTCACTTCAGTGAGTCAGCACAGGTCGAGAATCACTGGGGTACCTGACGTCGGATCGTCCGAGGAGACAGGTACCCTAAACGGTCCGTTTCTCATGACCTCACCCAACGGTAACGGAAGAGACTTTCTCATAGATATTTTTTGGGATTTTGATTAGACTATCACTTTATACCCTTTATAAGGGAAACTCTATTTTTATCTTCCCACGGACGACAATGGTGAAATTACAATATGACAATAGAACCGATTACGTTTTTTTTTTTTTCTCTTTTTATATTTTCTAAAATTTTTTGTCATGTATAATAACGTCTCTACTAACCCCATAATATATATGCATCTTTTAGGTTGCCTTAAATTGCCTATTTAATGATCCTAATTAATCTCAAATCGCGTTAACGATTTGAGTTCATATATTCTTTAGTCAACATAAGAATATATGGTTTATACCCGAAGGACTACCGAGTCTGTCATTTCTTAGACGAACGTTACGTCCTCTCGGTCCAAGATAGGGACACAACCCTTCTAGGGGACCTCTTTCTTACCGAAAGGTAAGGTCATAAGAACGGGACTCTCAAGGTATCTGTCTCCTCCGACCATTCGATGTCAGGTACCTCAGCACTTCTCAACCTGTGCACTGACTTACTGATCGTGTGTATGCTCTATATTTTTTAATCCTTTACTTTTTTTAGAAATTGTAATATCATAATTTATATAGTTCATGGATCTTTATATTAATGGTCCGTACATTATTGAGACTTCCTTTAACGTTTTGAAACTCTATAATTTCTTCTTAAGTGACTTCTTTGTATGGTACAAATACGAAACCTGTTACGTCATAATCTTTAACGACAATGAAAGTAAGTTTAATTAAATATCTCATTTTAAAGTTAGTCAAAGTATCACACGTTAAAATACCTTACACTGTTCAACTAAATTAAGATTTTACCATTCTATTTACGTTACCCAATTCTCCAGTTCTATGGAACTATGGAAAATTTGTCTCTTTGTTTGATTTTCGTCAAACCGTAGTCTGTAGTCTTGTAATACTTTGACGTCATTAATCCTATTACACTATAACCGTTCACGACCTTATCTCGATACATTGTCATGGACCTTTGGAGATGTAGCTATATAAACACCAAACACAACCTCTGACATGCCGTCTAGCAACCCCTTTACTAATTGAAAAGTCAAGTCAAGTCAGAATCAGCACAGGTTGAGAAACACTGGGGTACGTGACGTCGTACGGTCTGAAGGGACAGGTAGTGGTTGAGGGTCTCGAACGGGTTTGAGTACAGGTAGTTCAGCCACTACCGCAGGTCAGTAGAGTAGGAGACAGCAGGTGAAGAGGAGAAGTGAAAGACGGTATTCCCACCACAGTAGACGTATAGACTTCAATAACTATAAAGAGGGTCGTTAGAACTAAGGTCGAACACGAAGAAGGTCGGGTCGCAAAGAGTACTACATGAGACGTATATTCAAATTATTCGACCCATTGTTATATGTCGGAACTATGTGAGGAAAGGGATAAACCTTGGTCAGACAACAAGGTACAAGTCAAGATTAACAACGAAGGACTGGACGTATATCCAAAGAGTTCTCTATCGAACAAGTGAATCTCAAGGAATCTATACTAACTGAGAACTTGTTATTGCTAAACTTGACGAGTCACAAGAATATATGTATCTATATTACCTAAAAAAAGTCATTTTTAATATGGACATTCGTGGTCACAAGAACGGACCTCTTAGGGTCCCTGTCACCCAAGGACAGATACCCCAGTGTGTCTCAACCTGTGTTGACTTCACTGAATCGTCGTCGTTCGTTTATACTTAAAGAGTCAAATAAAAACTACAGATTACAATTATTATGTATATGATAGATACCATAAAACATAGAATATCCTGTTTATAACTACATCCATGACTGTCTGTTAAGTAGAGTATTTGTCTGATACTTTTAAATGTCACAGTCATTTATGTCTTCT
The DNA here is from genome assembly GCA_006410555.1 of Capra ibex. Lineage (NCBI taxonomy): Eukaryota > Metazoa > Chordata > Mammalia > Artiodactyla > Bovidae > Capra > Capra ibex. Next base: position 5,519,869 of record SJYO01052794.1, read on the forward strand.
CATGACATTGACATAAAAGGAATACTAAAAGAATTATAAAAGATATTGAACGAAATAACTTTCTTATGTCATATATTATGTTGTATGTTTTATATACAATTGACTGAAAAATACAATGGTTATTCCGAAGACCAGTTATTATCAGATAATGATCAAAAACAAAAAACAACAACAAATCAGTATTTCAGTACAGGTACAAAACAGTATTTCAGCTTTCAGTGCAGAAAGTTGTGGTACCTACCATCGGGTGGTTCGAGGAGACAGATACCTCAAAGGGTCCGTTCTTATGACCTCATCCAACGGTATAGGAAGGAGTCCCCTAGAAGGGTTGGACCCCGAGCTTGCGTCCAGAGGACGAACCGTCCGTCTAAGAAATGTTGACTCGGTAGATGCTCCGGGTAATGACCAAAACCCCCCTCAGTCTTCAAATATGAATCTAACCTTGACGTTCTCCCCGACCGTGGGGATTGCGGGAGTAACACGTTCTCACTTGACATAACTGGGAAAGACAACGAGAAGTAAAGAACGACATAAAGGTAGTTCCTATGAAAAAGAAGACGGAGTTCTTAAGGTAAATTACAAATAAAAATTTTAAGACGGTCCTGTAACATAAACAGACCTTTTTTAAAGTATACAGAAATTTACAAAATTGGACCATAACTTAATATTCATCCGTCAATAAAAATCGTGAAAGTTCTACAGTAATGGAACAAAAGTCTGAAAATATTAACGATAACTTATCAATCTATAGGTAGCATAACAAGGAAGAAACTCCTATCACACACATAAAGACATCGACAAAAGTCCTATCAGATATATATAGAAACTAAAAGTAGTCAGTATAAGACAGTACACCTCCCCCCTATCAAATAGGACTAACCTCGAGTTTCAAGAACTTAGACACTGAAGGACAGAAAGGTAATAGAAACTTTTTAAGAACCGATAAAAGGAAAATCTACGACCAAAACGTGGTACGACAGAGAAGAGGGGAAGACCATAAGGTCAATATAAGAAGAGGAGACATGTGTGGTAGAAAAAACAAGAGACACGATAAAGGTGATAAAAGATTAAATAAATAAGAGAGAAGTCGACATAGGTTCACCGGCAATTCATGAGTGGATAAATCAAGAATCAAAGTCAAATTAAAAGGTTAGAGAAGAAGGGTAACCTAGGTAAAAATTATCTAAGTTCATTCAGGACACCATTTTAAGAAGTAGAACAGTAGTGTACAACTTGTAAAATTAACGATAATAAAAGACTAAATAAAAAATAATGAGTATAGACCCAGTGAAACTCGAGAAAGATAAATGACGTGTAGCAGAAACGGAACAAAGAAAATAAACATATGAATACCGACGTGACCCAGAAGTAACGAAACACGTGCGAAAGCGATCAACACCGTTCACCATCGACAAGAGACGACCCCAGGGGACCGAAGAGTAACACTACCGAAGCGAATTCCGAGGTCCGGGTGCCTGAGGTCATCAACGTCGTACCTCCGAGCCATCGACACGGAACGCCCGAGATGTCGTGTCCGAATCATCAACACCGCGTGTCCAAGTCAACAATACGTCGTACATCCTAGAAGGACCTGGTCCGTCCCCAGTTTGAAAATAGGGAACGTGACTCTTCACCTAAGAATAGGTGACACGGTGGTCCCTTCAGGCGGGACACAGAATAATGTGAATGACTAAAAAAAACAAACTTAGAACCTGTAATACATAATTTTTAATACCTCCGAGATTTACTATAATAGAAAATAGTCTCACTTAAGTGGGATATAACACCGTCCTCCGTCTCTGTCCCTGTGTCGAAGAAGATGACCAAAATTTTACATGGGTATTTAAGAAACTATCAGGACCACCGAGTCTGTTATTGGGTGGTTTCATAAGTACGGACCTCCTAGGGTACTTGTCTCCTCGGACCGTCCGATGTCAGGTACCCCAGGTTTTTTCAGCCTGTACTGACTCGCTGATTATGAAATTGAAAGGGCAATATTCCAAGGATTAAGGACCGAACCCGACATGAATCATCACTGTCGTTTATCCTATGTTTTCACCGTTTCACTGTGATACATTGATTTAGTGATTTCCGTAACATCGAAAGAAAGAGAACCTAACGAACGAGACGACGACGACGACGATTCAGCGAAGTCAGCACAGGCTGAGAAACGCTGGGGTGTCTGTGTCGGGTGGTCCGAGGGGACAAGGACCCTAAGAGGTCCGTTCTTACGGTCTCACCCAACGGTAAAGGAAGAGGTTACGTACTTTCACTTTTCACTTTCACTTCAGCGAGTCAGCACAGGCTGAGAAACGCTAGGGTACATGACGTCCGGTGGTCCGAGGAGTCAGGTACCCTTAAAGGTCCGAACGAGACCCCGTCCAATTTATGGTATTATTATACCCCTGTTCTATCCAAAGAACTCCTGTAGTTCGTCGGACACGACAGTGTGTACCACTTCGTGGAACGGTTGTTGGTACACTCATTTGGGAAACTTGTAAGGTCGGGTCAGTACAGAAGGTTACTGACATCGGGGCGGTCGTAGGACTGACACTCGAACACTATATAGGACTCGGATTTGGGGGGTCGAAATGTCAAGACATGAAAAGGACGTCTTTGACACTCCATTATTTACAATAAAAAATATCGGTAATACAAACCCCTATTTAACAATATATCGTTATTCATTTATCATGTAAAGTTAGGTCAACCCTTAACTCGTCTTCACTCCGACCAAACGTCAAAAACCTGAGTTGAAAAAAACTAAAAGGAGGAAAGGACACCAGATCGACAAACAAACAAAAAAAAGAATTCGACTAGAACCATAAGGTTAAAAACAGAGGGGTTATGTCAAGTGAAACTTTAGTCAGTGAAACAAGAACCGTAGAAACATAAGGACAGACAAAATCAACCGTCTACGGAACTCTTCTGTAGTTACCGTTCACAGATCGGGTGAAGAAACACCCTAGAATTATCAAGAAATATAGGACCGAAAGTAGTCTCGAAAGACTACAGAGGTTTGTCTATAAAATTAAAAACAAAGAATTTTTTAAAAAATTATATCGAAGAATTTAACAAGTTTACACCCCCGGAGGGAGGAAGTATCGATAAGATGTATCGTTAAATACCTACATTCAAAAGATATGTATCATTAAATAAATTTTATAGAATCTTATAAATTCTTTATTTCCTCGAAAAAATTTTCATTTCCCTTTTATAACAAGAAAGAAAAAATATTGAGATCTCTTTCGGTACTCTGAAATATTAACAAGGAAGACTATGGAGTCCACAACTTCCTTAATCACGGTGAAGATTGAAAGACATAAATATCATTACCAAGTTAAATCTTCAAATTCATAAAAGAAAAATCTCACACTTATTTTTTCCATCATTGTCGACTCATTTTCGAGTAACTTCTCTTCCGAACACTTGGTCTTATACATAGACTACGTTTTCCTTGAACGCATTTATCTTTCTTAAAATAATACGTTAGTAAATGTTTCTACTTTTCGTAGTACCAGATTCCGTGGGTTCTTGTCTGGTAAAGTGGTCACAACTACGTTACTCTGTACGTCAAGTCAAGTCAAGTCAGCGAGTCAGCACAGGCTGAGTAACGCTGGGGTACTTGGCGTCGTGCGGTCCGGAGGGACAGGTAGTGGTTGAGGGCCTCAAGTGAGTCTGAGTACAGGTAGCTCAGTCACTACGGTAGGTCGGTAGAGTAGGAGACAGCAGGGGAAGACGCTGACGGGGGTTAGGGAGGGTCATAGTCTCAGAAAAGGTCACTCAGTTGAGAAGTGTACTCCACCGGTTTCATGACCTCAAAGTCGAAATCGTAGCAAGGAAGGTTTCTTTAGGGTCCCGACTAGAGGAAGTCTTACCTGACCAACCTAGAGGAACGTCAGGTTCCCTGAGAGTTCTCAGACGAGGTTGTGGTGTCAAGTTTTCGTAGTTAAGAAGTCGTGAGTCGGAAGAAGTGTTAGGTTGAGAGTGTAGGTATGTACTGATGACCTTTTTGGTATCGGAACTGATCTGTCTGGAATAGATCCAACCAGTATTGAAAAGAAGGGTCCTCATTCGCAGAAAATTAAAGTACCGGCGTCAGTGGTAGACGTCACTAAAACCTCCGGTCTTTTTTTTTTCAGACTGTGACAAAGGTGACAAAGGGGTAGATAAAGGGTACTTCACTACCCTGGTCTACGGTACTAGAAGCAAAAGACTTACAACTCGAAATTTGGTTGAAAAAGTGAGAGGAGAAAGTGAGAGTAGTTCTCCGAAAACTCAAGGAGAAGTGAAAGACGGTATTCCCACCACAGTAGACGTATAAACTCCAATGACTATAAAGAGGGTCGTTAGAACTAAGGTCGAACACAAAGAAGGTCAGGTCGCAAAGAGTACTACACGAGACGTATATTCAATTTATTCGTCCCACTGTTATATGTCGAAACTGCCTGAGGAAAGGACTAAACCTTGGTCAGACAACAAGGTACAGGTCAAGATTAACAACGAAGGACTGGACGTATGTCTAAAGAGTTCTCCGTCCAGTCCATAAGGATAGAGAAAATCTTAAAAGGTGTCAAATAACACTAGGTGTGTCAGTTTCCGAAACCGTATCAGTTATTTCGTCTTTATCTACAAAAAGATCTTGAAAGAACGAAAAAGCTACTAGGTCGTCTATAACCGTTAAACTAGAGACCGAGGAGACGGAAAAGATTTTGGTCGAAATTTGTAGTCCTTTAAGTACCAAGTGTATAACGACTTCGGACCGAACGTCTTAAAACTCGTAATGGAATGATCGTACACTCTACTCACGTTGACACACCATCAAACTCGTAAGAAACCGTAACGGAAAGAAACCCTGACCTTACTTTTGACTGGAAAAGGTCAGGACACCGGTGACGACTCAAAAGGTTTAAACGACCGTATAACTCACGTCGTGAAAGTGTCGCAGTAGAAAGTCCTAAACTTTATCGAGGTGACCTTAAGGTAGAGGAGGTGATCGAAACAAACATCACTACGAAAGATTCCGGGTGAACTGAAGTGTAAGGTCCTACAGACCGAGATCCACTCACTAGTGTGGTAACACTAATAGACCCAGTACTTCTAGAAAAAACATGTCAAGAAGTCACATAAGAACGGTGGAGAAGAAGTATAGAAGACGAAGACAATCCAGGCATGGTAAAGACAGGAAATAACTCGGGTAGAAACGTACTTTACAAGGGAAGCATAGAGAGTAAAAGAACTTCTCTAGAGATCAGAAAGGGTAAGACAACAAAAGGAGATAAAGAAACGTAACTAGCGACTTCTTCCGAAAGAATAGAAAAGAACGATAAGAAACCTTGAGACGTAAGTCTACGAATATAGAAAGGAAAAGAGGAAACGAAAAGTGGAGAGAAGAAAAGAGTCGATAAATATTCAGGAGGGGTCTGTCGGTAAAACGAAAAAGCGTAAAGAAAAAGCACCCCTACCAGAACTAGGGACAGAGGACATGTTACAGTACTTGGAGTAAGGTATCAAGTAGTCCGTGAGATAGATAGTCTAGATCCGGGAATTTAGATAAACAGTGAAGGTGACAAATTAGTATTCCCTAAACTAAATCCAGTATGGACTTACCAGATCGCCAAAAGGGATGAAAGAAGTTAAATTCAGACTTAAACCATTATTCCTCAAGTATTAGACTCGGTGTCAGTCGAGGACCAGAACAAAAACAAGTGACATATCTCGAAGAGGTAGAAACCGACGTTTCTTATATAAGTCAGACTAAAACCACAACTGGTAGACCACAATCATTACTTTATCATTGTAATGATAACAGATTTTTTATTCGGAATGAAACTTGAAGTACACTTCTTTACAAACGTCTCTATGTTTCCTCTTTTATCATCAATGGTCGGTATCATATTTTGAAAGGCGACAAAACGTACACGAGGAAGGATAAGTAATAATTATGAATAAATTAGAATGTACAAAATGTACAGAGAGAAATTGGTTCAAAGGACGGGGGCTTTGTGAGTCGATCATTTATTTACCGTCTCGGTCTAAATCTGGGTCAAAACAGAGGTCTAGGGAAGACAATCCGATGAAATAACATCGTAATGGACCTCTTAAGATTAAGGATCAAAATCTGTGTCTTCAAAAAGAGGTTCCATCTTATATTCATCTTTGTATCCATGTAGGTCATCTGGTACCTTTAGTAGTCACAGGAGTCAAAAGGAGGGTCCATACCAAAGAATTTTATTCGGTAGTGACCGTGGTCAGTCACCTTGTCAATGTATACTTTCAATGTATAGTAATTTACGAACACCTTAATCAGAAATCACCTTCAGTAAATCTACATATTTACTTAAAGAGCTCTATTCGTAATCGTTGAAACGTACATGAGTGTTTAAAATTTTATTGTAACTACATATTATTCATGACTTTTCACGTGTTTATCATTAATCATTATCAATGTAAGTTTATCATCATCAATATAAGGACGCATAAGTCCTTAATTATTCCTTGTCTCTTAAGGACTGTCTAGGTTCTGTCGTGTGTCCTTCGGAGGACAATTTACGAAGGACTGTTAAGGGGGATAAAATAATATAAATATTTTTTCCAGAACTGGTTTATTCAAACCAATCATAATTGGTTGGCATATCTTTCGACTGCCATTTGTTGTTCATATTAATAGTTCTGTTATTGGTTTCAATGTCAAGGTCTGGGTCATGACACCCATTATGAAACTTTGGTCAGAGCACCCAGATCGGACCTATTAAACAAGTCGATTTCAAAGGTTTAATCCCCTTGTCCCGTCTAAATAATCTTTTTCCAAATTTCTAAAAGAAAACGTCATTAACATGTAAGTCTCTCCGTAATAACACATATAAAACATTTACTTTAAATTAAACAAGGGTCAACATCCGTGATACTAACTAAACTTGTCCTCACTGTGTTTTAACTCATCGAATTTCTTTATCTCCTCAATTCTGTTCACATATCAAACGTTAATTATGTTCAATGTCTTACATTTTCAGAATAATTTAACATTTAAAAGAAACCGATATTGTTTTCCTTCACCCTGTGTCCGGACATATTTTATACTGACTAATATCGCTTTCTTTATGAATGATACTGGTGCTGACCAGGGATACTTTACAGGTCAGGTTCAGGGTTCAAGAAGGTACGAGACCACGAACGTCGTTCAAAGGTTTACCGGGTAACAAGTCCGGGTGAGACAAATAGTTCCTCTTCTAGGATCCTGCTCCACCCTGATTAGGTGGTAGTTCGGTGAGTTCTTCAGGAAACAGTATCATTACAAGGTAGGTCACAGTCACTGGAAGGTATAGTGTGTGTCACAACAATTATAGTAGACTCGTCAGTCTATTGGCGTAAGGGACCCCAGTGGTTAGTTGTTAACATTCTAATCGGTGTTCGTAACTAAAAGAACTAAACCAAACTGTAAACAGGGTTACTTGGGAAACGTATTACAAGAAACAAGAAAGGGATTGAGAAAGGGATTTCAGAGTCATTATATTTATACCAAATGTTTGTTTCTTTCCCGTCATTTATTAGGTTCGTTACAGACTTTCAGAAGAAAACCTCCGTCCTCCTTTCGGGTTTAAACAACCGACTACAAATACGTGTTAAAACGACCAGGGTGCGTGTTCCTTTCCTGAAGTATCGGATTTCCTTACAATTAATCAAAAGAAAGGAGGGGAACCACACTCCAGGGAAAGTACATGATCCCTCTTCCGGATAATCACAGTAATCAACTTTACTAACCAGGAGAGAGACAGGTAAAACCAGGAGAGAGACAGGTAAGCTGGTGGACATTATCTTCCCCGAATCCATAATCAGGTTCGAGGGTTCAACCCCCTCCATGTCCGGTTTTCTGACTCGTAACGATCCTCTTACATAAGTCCTGAGTCACCACTAGGGACAACTCTCTGGTTTAAAAGTCGAGATAATCATTCCCAAAAATAAACAGGGGTTCACCCCTCTAGTATCCCCACCACGACGGCTCCCGCCACGAAAGACCTCCAGAAATCTCGTCTGTATCGGACATAACCTTAAAGAAGAAGGACCCCAGGAACAACAGGGTAGAGGTAAAACTTCCGGCCCCAGGGGGAACCCAGTGTAGAATTCTTCTCCAATTTTTTAAATTTTGTTTATTTCGACATAATTGTTATCAATATCCAAATCTTTTATAGAATACAACCTTAGATCATTTCAGACGAAATCTATTCTTTCTGTCATCACATGGACACATAGGGGGAAAAATTTAAAAAAATAGACATTGACATCACACACTACACAAACTGATACAGAACACAGACACCTAATATTCCTTATGGACATTACACATATTATCCTTTTCTAACATTTTTAACAAATTTCACAGATCTTTATACCGGTCCCATATTGTACAACACATCGAAATGGTGCTTCTCCACACCGGGTCTATTTTCTCCTTAAACACAGATATGTCTGCACATCCTTTCTTTTACCTCTGTCAAGTCCCGTTACTCAATGTAGGTAAACAGTATTAAGTAATCCAACATTTAGCTCTCCTAATTATGGAACACGCTACCCAGCTTCTACATTCCCAGAAGTTCATCTCATTAATGATTATTAAAGAAATCGGACCGCCATACCCTAAAAGGTATCGACCACATCCCTCGGTCGTAACAATACGTTGTCTCGTACGACAAGGAGACCTCATCGTTTCCTTTGGTCAAATAGTCGAACAAGCAATAGTATTCAGTACCCCGGGCCTTCTGTTCTTACACAAGCTTATACACATTATATTTACCCTCTTAACACCAAAGATTGTTGTCTAACATCAAGTTTTTTTTCAGCAACTTATTATCCAACTAACCTCAAATACCACCTCCAAAAATATAAAAAATTATGTTTTTGTCTTATATATCTCAGTCTCTGACATAATTATCCCATTCCTACATCCGTTTATTGAACTTATTTTTGTATATTAAGTAAAACAACTCGTCTTACTTTAAATCATAATTTTCTGATATAAGGAATTCTCTGGTCTTACTTCGAAACCGCAAAAATCAGGGTAGATATATTTTCTGGAGCCGGACACCATATCCGACACTCGACTATTACGCTCTTTATTAAATCATATAAACTTCTTTAAGGTGTCGAATGGTCTTCCTATTATTTTACTTTAAAGAGGTTTTATAAAGACTTTTCGATAAACCTTTAGCCATCTTTAAACATTTCGTAAGAGTTTAACTCTAAATAACTATCCATCATGTTAAAATACTCCTAGCCTCGGTTAATCTCAAAATCAGGATAAAGAAAATAACTATTACTAATCTCGTTAATTTAGTTCCATCCCACATTTACTGAATAAAGGGATTTTGCCCATATCTAGGTAAAATGACCCACAAGAACAACCCGTTCTTCAGGACACCCTCTTACTCCTCTCTCCTCATATTTGTTAAGATCTCCATTCAGATCAAACTACACTCATTCTTTAACAAAACATTAAATAAAACGTGGTTTATTCTCAAAGAGAGGACGGAGAACTCTTTCACTTACTCCCGATAAATTTAGTCCTAAAGGAAGATTTCATAATTTATCCAATAAGTCAACTATTAATCGTTGTGGATTTCTTCCAGATGTCTACCACTGACGTCGGTACTTTAATTTTCCGCGAATGAGGAACCTTCTTTTCAATACTGGTCGGATCTATCATGTAAGTTTTCGTCTCTGTAATGAAACGGTTGATTCCAGGCAGATCAGTTCCGATACCAAAAAGGTCATCAGTACATACCTACACTCTCAACCTGACACTTCTTCCGACTCGCGGCTTCTTAACTACGAAAACTTGACACCACAACCTCGTCTGAGAACTCCCAGGGAACCTGACGTCCCTCTAGTCGGGACCCTAAAGAAACCTTCCTTACTACGATTTCGACTTTGAGGTCATGAAACCGGTGGAGTACGCTTCTCAACTGATTAACCTTTTCTGAGACTACGACCCTCCCTAACCCCCGTCCTCCTCTTCCCCTACTGTCTCCTACTGTACCGACCTACCGTAGTGACTAAGATACCTGGACTTAGACTCACTTGAGGCCCTCAACCACTACCTATCCCTCCGGACCGCACGACGCTAAGTACCCCAGCGTTTCTCAGCCTGTGCTGACTCGCTGACTAGACTTGACTTTCTTCCAGATTAGGTTAATTATAGTGGATTCTCGAAAACTTCTAGTAAATTTCAACTATTTAATAGTCATGCCTAGACTCAATCAACTCCTCATTTCGCAACGGATAATTGTTACTTGGGGTTCCTTACCATTCCATATCTCCAAACTTAAAAAAGTCCCCGTTACTAATTAGATCTCAAAAATTTCGTATCAACTCGATATAGTTTGTACACAAGTCAAAAATTCTATCTACCTCTGCTTTTGTTATATGGTAGGTACATCACTTATTGTTCTTTCAATCCTTTGACGAAACAGTGTCCGAGTTCCCGAAACCCATGCATCATGACTGTGTACCACCCTCTTAAGTAGTAGAGAACACCATTATGTCAGATAACCATGGCAAATACTCCAGGTTATACTAATCCTATTCCCTTTCTCTTTCGTTTAGAGAGAGTCAGATTTCCCACATTTCCATACAATTTTTTCGTTGGAACATTTAGTTATTATTATTATTATTATACGGTTAAAATTCCTTATCACCATCCATCACCCTAAGGACCAACATTACGTACGTATCCAAAGTATCTACGTAATTGAAAAGATTCCACACAATCCTCTACGGTAAACAATCTAAAAAAAATACTGTTTTTATCCTCTCAAGGTTCCTTTTGTTCTAAGAAGTTATACAAAATTAAGATCAACATATAGACATTCAAGGAATCGGCGGACATTAAAGAGAAAGTACTCCCCGGTGACGAGACAGGTTTATCCGAACAGTATAAAGGTCCAATAAAATTATTAACATAACAAACAATTTACTCGTCACCGGGGGTCCTTTCTACACCTTACATATTCGAGTTCTACCTAATTCCTAGATTTACATTCTGGTCTTTGATATTTCGAGGATCTCCTTTGAGAGAGGTTGTATTTAGTGTCGTCCTAGGAGATACTAGGTGGAGGGTCTTATGACCTTTATTTTCGTTTTTATTTGTTTACCCTAGATTAATTTTAATTTTCGAAGACGTGTTGTTTCCTTTTATATTCGTTCCACTTTTCTGTCGGAAGCCTTACCCTCTTTTATTATCGTTTACTTCGTTGACTGTTTGTTGATTAGAGTTTTTATATGTTCGTTGAATATGTCGAATTAAGGTCTTTTTATTTACTGGGTTAGTTTTTTACCCGGTTTCTTGATTTATCTGTAAAGAGGTTTCTTCTGTATGCCTACCGATTGTTTGTGTACTTTTCTACGAGTTGTAGTGAGTAATAGTCTCTTTACGTTTAGTTCTGGTGTTACTCCATGGTAAAGTGTGGTCAGTCTTACCGACGCTAGGCTTTCAGGTGTTCGATATTTACGACCTCTCCCACACCTCTTTTCCCTTGGGAGAATGTGACAACCACCCTTACGTTTGATCATATCGGTGATACCTCTTGTCACACCTCTAAGGAATTTTTTGATGTTTATCTTGACGGAATACTGGGTCGTTAGGGTGACGACCCGTATGTGTGGTTCCTTTGGTCTTAGCTTTCTCTGTGCACATGGGGTTCCAAGTAGCGTCGTGACAAATATTATCGGTCCTGGACCTTCGTTGGATTTATAGGTAGTCGTCTACTTACCTACTCTTTCGACACCATGTATATGTGATACCTCATAATGAGTCGGTAATTTTTCTTATGTAAACTTAGTCAAGATTACTCCACCTACTTTGACCTCGGCTAATATCTCTCACTTCATTCGGTCTTTCTTTTTATATTTATGTCATATGATTGCGTATATATACCTTAAATCTTTCTACCATTACGATTGGGACATACGCTCTGTCGTCTTCTCTGTGTCTATATTTCTCGTCTGAACCTGAGACACCCTCTCCCTCTCCCACCTTACTAAACCCTCTTACCGTAACTTTGTACATATGATAGTATATTCTTCACTTAACGGTTAGATCCAAGCCATGTCCTATGTCCTACGAACCCCGACCACGTGTCCCTACTTGGTCTTTCTACTATACCCCTCCCACCACCCTCTCCCCAAGTCCCAACCCTTGAGTACACGTGGACACCGCCTAAGTACAGTTACATACCGTTTTGGTTATGTCATAACATTTCATTTTTTTTTTTTAAAAAAAAATTTCGTATATAGAATGAAAAGGATTCGTTGATACTTCACAGAACATATAATCGTAAAATATCTAACCACTTATATAAATAATATAGTACAATATTATATATAAGTGATATATATTTATATACATATAGATATATAACATGTAATATATTATATAAATAATTATCAAATTTTAGAGAAATCAAAAAGACATTCTTTTTGAAAAACATTCTTCTTCAATTACAAATCATTAATTACAAAATTTTAGAATAAAATAAATCTTTACTGGATCGATGAATTATTTGAAAATAATAAATCAAATCATGTTGTGATCTTTAAATTCAATAAGGTTAGGATTCTCTAACAAAATCTAATATTATTGTATATTATTATCTAATAAGATAATTTTTATATTAATAAAAATTATCTCAAATAGATTTTCAAAAATAGAGTAAAATTATATGTATATTTCGCCTCTTCCGTCACCGTTGGGTGAGGTCATGAGAACGGACCTTTTAGGGTACCTGCCTCCCCGGACCACCCGATGTCAGGTACCCCAGCGATCCTCAACCTGTGCTGACTCATTGAAGTGAAAGTGAAAAGTGAAAGTACGTAACCTCTTCCTTTACCGTTGGGTGAGGTCACAAGAACGGACCTTTTAGGGTCCCTGTCCCCTCGGACCACCCGACGACAGATACCCCAGTGTGTCTCAACCTGTGCTGACTTCGCTGAATCATCATCATATGAAAAACAACTGTTTAAATCAAATGGAATTTGGATCCGTATTATTTTCATAATATATTAAAACTACTGAATTCTGTACAGAATTAATCTAATCGTTAATATAAATTTAATATAAATATAAATTTATTTGTACAAATCATAATTTATAAAAAGTCAAGTGCACTTAAACTTAAATTTAGCTCGAGTAATTGAAGTATGATAGATTTTTGTTTCGACCATATAGTTACCGTCGTGACGGTTTACAACTCCCAAACTCCCTTTTCTACCTTAAACGGGGTCCAAAAACAACTTCCCCTGGACCCCCCCAGGAACGAACCTCAAAAGGCCTTATCTAAAAGAAAGTTACAGTCTAAATCTGAATGTCAGAAACGGGGTTACGTAAGGAGATACCATCGCTCCCGTCTGAAAACCTCCAAAAATTAAATATATATATATATATATATATACATATATAAATCGAAAGAATCCCGACAGAGAAAAATTTACCAAGAATAAAGGTGTACATTTCGTAGGAAATAAAGGGAAAGAATTCCGTCGTCGATAACAAAGTCGATGGTAAATGTAGAAAACTCAAAGATTAGGATCTAACACTGTTCGGAAGTTTATTAGTTATTATCAGGGAAAGAGTGCTTAACCTCGATATCGAAAAACTGTAATTACTAAACGTAATAGTATTCGTTCATTAAAGAGATCAACGGAAAACCGAAGAAGAGGTTAATGTCATGCCCTTTATCGTCAAAGATTAGATCGATTTTTTAGTCGTGTGCAAAGTAATCTAAGGACTTGAAATTTATTCACTACTTCATTTCTTCTTTTCACTACCCCGAAAGGTCGGAAAACTAGGCACAGAATCATGAATGGCCGGAGTTATCCGGGAGCTCCAGTGAGGGAGGCTAGACGGTTCACATGGTCCGAGGACAAGCCCACGGTGAACAACTCCAGGAAATTACCTGTCCTTGGACCACCAGGTCTCAGTTGGCTATTCTTTCATTTCCGTTCTCTTTCTCCGACTATAAGGAACCAAATGCGTCTTTCGGTTATTTCGGGGATGTGCCCCGAACGAGACAAGTGCCTCCGGAGTCCGTGGGAGAACTACCCCACTTCCACGTCCCACGGAAGAGCTCTTCAAGAATCTTCGGGTCCGTCCTTTCACTTGAGTCTCTCGGAGACGCGAGGTCCTCTAGTCGGACTTTTTCTCTCTCTCTTCCTCTCTCTCCCTCTCCCTCTCTCTCTCTCTCTTTCTCTCTCTTTCTTTCTGTGTCCCGGGTCTCGAGGTTACCTCGTTTCCACAAAATTAGTTGTACCATACCCGTATATATGACAGAATGTTCCATCAATAAGAGTCGTTTCTATCTCTAATTTTAAGGTCTGAATATTTTGTATCTGCTAGGTATAATTTCTCTCAACATTTGTTAGTGAAAATGGTACACCAAGTGTTCTTCCTTCTCCCATGAATAGTGGTATATCTTTGTGATTACTTCCTTTATGGACCTAAGGAGTCAGGACCCTCTCTGAAAGGAGAGGAGAATTAAGGACTCATAAGTCCTTAATTATTCCTTGTCTTAAGGACTGTCTAGGTTTTGTCGTGTGTCCTTCGAAGGACAATTTACGAAGGACTGTTTACTACTCACGTTTCTTCAAGAGCTTCCTTTAATTTACACGATGAGGTCTCGTGTATTTGTTGTTCTTTCTTCGTTGGAATAACGACTATATCTCTTTCAAAATTTCCGGACCTATTCTAGTTGGTCTTGTAAGCGATTCGGTTTCGGATTGGGTCTCGTTCCGAGATTGAAGTTAAGATACTTCCTAATCTCACTACTACGCCTTCGACGTCTTTTTAAAAAAGTCTCCAACTAAGTACTCCAAATTCCCTTTTTTTGGTATAGGTATTATATTTCACACGACCACATCTTCAACGTCATATGATAGGTCTTCTAGACGGTTTCTATTAATTGTTTCCACCATTGTAATTTGTTTTCACATCTACTTCGGTGGAATAAAACGTTCTTCTACTGTAGATCTTGAAAGTATTGTCTCTTCAATTACAGACCGAAGTTTTAAAGTTTCCTGTAACCCTGTAGGAACGACCATGTCCCCGACTCTGAGGTTGGAGGGTTACGTCCACCGGGTCCAAACTAGGGACCACTCCCTTGATCTAGGGTGTACGGTGTTGATTCAAACGTACAACGTTGATTTTCTAGGACGTACGGTGTTACTTCTAACTTCTAGGACTCAAGACGTTGATTTTGGGTCGTGTCGGATTAATTAATTAAAAATTTTCAGACTGGAGGAACCCGGGACTGAAAATTTTCTTTTTTTTTTTTTTAAGTTTCCTGTTCGACTGAGAGAAAAACTTCCGATTACATCGACCACTGAAAATTTAACTTCGGTCACGAGTAAATGGGAAGGTTTTTAGAGTCCTGAGGATTTTTAATCCGATTTAGATGAAACGAACACGACATATTCATCTCGTTGTTACGGACCGACTGTCGTATGGGTCCGAATTTAATGACTTACAAAATGAGTTGACGTACAAACTCTAGATGACGAGTCTCTTTTCAAAGGAGAACTTTAAATGACGAGTAACTGTTACGTGGACCGGTGGGTTCTCGAGACTACCACTACATGTCACCCTAATTACAAGAAAGGTACGAACGATTGTCTTGTAGAAAAGACGTCGGGTACCTAGTTCTTCATTAAAGTTGAAAGTTAAAATAATAAAGTGTATAAAACAAATCGATAACGACGATATCTATCACTAAGGACGTTACCTAGACTCGTTTCATTAAACTTTTGAAAGACCTTTCCTTAATGGTAAGATCTATGTAATTCTTGTAAGTACTAAGTACTGTTCTTTAGTTTGCCAGTTGTAATTGTCTTTAAACCTCCTCCAACTAAAATTTATAGTACCTACCGAAACTCCCCAAGTCCTGAAGTGACCTCCTTTATTGCCATTTACACCACCTTATCGTTCTCTTGATCTTCGCCTCGGACTTCTACTGACTTAACGACGTTAGAGTACTATTCGAAACTACCTGTTTGTTTAACCAAAGAACTCTACCTAGATAAGAACAACCTCTAGGACACTTCTGACAACTTCCCTGTTGTTTCCTAAATCTTATAATGTATTTAAATCAACTATTTCGTCACTGATTCAGACTCTTCTAACTGAGGTTAAAAATTTCTTCAAAAAGGCACCTATTTTACGATTACGATGTCTTTGTGGTCAACGAAACACTACCCTACTCAATTAAGTACGTCGTCTAAATTGACAATAGAATTCGTTAACGGTATCTGTGGGGTCGGAAGTTGTTGGTGGTGGTGGGACTAACCAGTCGTCGGTAGTTGTGACTGTGTTCTAGTAGGTAGTCGTTTTTCTAATGTTAAATGACTTCCGAGTGTACTACCCAATCGTAGAAAATCGTTAATTCATAAAAATTTATTTCCATACATGTAACAAAATTACGAAAAAGTGTGAATTATCTGATGATATATCATATGTCGTGTCATATCATATCATTTGTATTGAAAATATACCCTTTAGTTTTTTTAAGTACACTAGGTGAAATAACTCCATAAACGAATTATAATGACACCAGACCTTAGTCTGTACACTACAGAGACACCAGACGGACATAAGTAAAATTAACAAAGGAAGATTATTACTTTAATTTATGAAAAAATACGAACCATCATTAAACCCATTGAAGGAAGTAATTCAAAGAGATTCTGAAAACATACAAAAGGAAAACTCAACGGACAGAATTTAAAAACCAGTCTAAATAAATGGTTCTTATAGAAAAGGGAAAGATTGATTCAGAAAGACGAAGAGATTGG
This sequence comes from Capra ibex, assembly GCA_006410555.1. NCBI lineage: Eukaryota > Metazoa > Chordata > Mammalia > Artiodactyla > Bovidae > Capra > Capra ibex. The sequence continues at coordinate 5,536,702 of SJYO01052794.1, forward strand.
TTCTTATGACCTTATCCATCGGTAAGGGAAGAGATCCGAATCTCTAAAAGGACTTAAAAGTCGAAAAGTCTAAAAGGACTGGGTCTCTAGTTTGGACCTAGAGGACGTAACGTCCGTCTAATAATAAAAAGACTATTTACAAGGCAGACCAAAATTGAAAAAAGAGATAGAAAGGAGTTATAAAATTTTTGATTGAAAGTATCAAACAAAAAAAAATACAAGAACAAAATATTGAGGTCATAGTGTTAGTAGACACATATACAAAAAGAGAGTCAAAGGTCAGTAAACTAAGACAGTCACATGAACTATTAAAGACTTCTTAACCACTCCGAGACCTATTATAGAAGGATATCTGTTCTAAATAAGACAGAAGACCGTCTATCTCATCCCGGACCAGTGGATTAGACGAGTCTCTTACCATATTTAAGTCCGGACAATGACACTAATCAGACGAAGATGTAGATCAAGTGAGACTGAAACTTCTACATCGAGAGTCACCTAAGGTCGACTTTCGAACAACACAAGTTGTCCCGGAGAGGAGAAACCACCGAAGATTTAGAAATGGAATGGAGGGGTTTGGTTTTAAAGTTACTCTAACTGTTTTTAAAATGAGACGAAAAATTTCAAAAAGACGAATTACAGAATCTGAGAATTTATTGTAATACAAACTAGATGATATCGTCGTTTATTTCTATAATTTTTGTCATCTCGATAGTTTACTTCGTAAAACTCGAACTCCTCTCTCAAAACAGACATCACATCACTTATAGACTTTTCTCAACGAATATAAAAAAACATCAATTCGTTGTCTCAATTTATGTCGATAATCAGAAGGTATGTGATATACTGATCATCTTTTTTTTATATGTTTCATTTGAAACATTGAAAACAAGCTCCGGTTTTTACTTATCTTCTCATTTTATAGTAACTATTTTTTTAAACCTAGACTTGAAAAAAAATAACTTGAATTTTTATTATCGAAAACAGTCTTAACGAATAACTATTAAAACTATATTTTTAATAAGTCAATTTAGACTCAAATTTTCACATAAATTTTTTGTCAACTAAAGTGTCTTCACTTTCAGTGACATACCCCTTTACAGAGGACAAGTACTTCATAGTTGACGTTATATATATATATATATATATAGTAACATCAGTAGTGATCCGTCCCCCGTCCTTTTATATAGATTTTAAAAAAGTTTAAACTACTTTTAAGATTTGGGTATTTATCTTTCCTTGTTTCCAATTGTTTGGAATCTTCTTCTTCGTTTTCCTTTCGTGTAGTTTGGTCTAACGACTTTTAGTCACAACTGTTCCTTTAGAATTTTCGTCGGTCTCTCTTTTCTGTTTAATGTACCTTTCCTTGTTTTTATCTTACACCTAAGAGTGACATTTGATAAGTCTGAAATTTCTACAGTTTTCGTTCTGTAGAGATTTCATGACTTCACCTCGCTGTAGAGATTAACTAATTTTCTCTTTGACAGAGTCAAAGACGTCAAGATGTGAGTCACTTTTATAGAAAGTCTACACATGTTCTTTTTGCCTGAAAAAGTATGATTTTTTTTTTTTTTTCACTTTTATGTAGTCGTCGTCTGGACTTGATGTCCTCATATTTCCTCGAAGAAGTCCATTTCCTTTATTATGGTCTACCTTTTAACCTAGATACGTTTCCACTTCATTACTTCTCACGATCTTCAATATTTATACATCTATTTATATTTTATGAAATAACACAAAGACATATCCCATAGATACACACGAAGTCAGTACCTGATATCGGACGGTCTGAAGAGACAGGTACTTTAAAAGGTCTGTTCTTATGACATCACCTAACAGCAAAGGAGGAGATCCCCTAGAAGGACTGGATCCCTAGCTTGGGTGTAGAGAACGTAGAGGACGTAACCACCTGTCTAAGAAATGGTGACGAGGTGGACCCTTCTGGGTATATCCCAGATACAGACACATATATAGTGTGACAAGGAGACATGAATACACCACATACATATATACAATATATATTATGACAAAAGAATATCATAAAGATATATGTCCGTTATTTGTTAAAATTTAAAATTTAATTACGGTGAATACTTATATTATAGGAGTTTCTTACACTATAAGTATCCTCATTTAATGGTCTTATATATGTATTCTGGATTGAAGTCTTGACGTTTCATCTGAAGTCTAAAGACTAGATCGTACACTCCACAGTAGTGAGGTATGATTGTTCATTTTTCGACTTGTTTGACTTTTGTTAGTTGATGAGTAGAAACTAGGTGGTGTCTTCATTCCAGTAACTCGTTTGATGACGGGGAGTTTAACCTCTCTCTTTGTCCGTCTTTGCCTCTTAGTCTTGTAGGACCTTGTCCTAGTCTTTGGAGGTGCCGTTGGTGACGACCCCATCCCTTAGGGTTTAACATTAACGACTTCCGAGTCTCATCTATTCAGAGTCTCAATTTTTGAGGTTCCGTCCGCCTTCCCCCCGGACACAGGACCATAACCTCTTCCGTGCCAAAACACTCAAAATGGATATGCCCGAGATGACTAGAAGTGACCTTTTTTTAAGACAGTACGAAGGTCGTTACCCGTTTCCTTTCTTCGAAAACTTATCCGGACGGGAGTCCTCTTTGATAATCGTCTATAATTGGATGGACTCCCTTTCTTTTGTAGGTTGTACACGAGGGAAATCGTAATGTGTACCTCCTCTCTTTATCGGTTGAGGTCGGGGGAGAGGGGTAGGACAGGGTGGATTCTCCCGACACCCCTGTCTCTGCGTGATCACTTAAAGTGTAAGATCCCCGTGTCCGAGTGATTTTCCGGATTAGTATCCTTTTCATCTCACGGAGGAGAAGGGCGTGTAAAATGGTGACGTAATGACTTCCGGACAAATGGTATCAAGGAAAATTGATCATGTAGTACAGATGGAAAGTTGTTTTTTCACTGGTCTGATTTTTCGTTTTTGTGTTAAACTTCTATGGTTTGTTCGTAGTCTTGGTCTCAGTCTATACCGTCCTTACAACTTTAATAGTTTGGTCCTCAAAAAATCTTTGATACTAATTACATGAAATTACCTTTCTCTGTTTTAGGTTCTTGACCAACCATTACATTTGTCTCTCTACCTTTAAGATTCTTTTTACGAACTCTATTTTTGATGACTGTCTTAACTGTTTTCGACAAATATCCAAATAATCAATCTGTAACGACTCTTTTCGTTACCGACTGAAATTATTATACTGATTCTCCCCCTTTTTTACTGTTATTGTTGGGTCTTATAGGTTCTCGAGTCCAGCGGATGGATATTTCCCTTAACGTATACGTATTACCCTTCTTCCTTCCTTCTTTCCTTGTTTTCGTTACAAACTTCATTGTCACTGATTCTTAAAGAGGGTTTATTTGCAATCTCTGGTTTGGTGTCTATGTCCCTCGAGTCTCTTGTGGTTTGTCCTATTTATGGTTTGTGGATGTGGATTTGTATTAAATTTGAAGTCTTTTTAATTTCGATAGAACTTTCGGTTCCCTTTTCGTGACATAGATACCTCCTCGATTCCATTCTCAATGTAGTTGAAGAGGAAATTTGATATGTTTGTTATTCTTTCATCTCACTTCATAAAGTTCACAATACTCTTGTTTTAAATGGTTGGATTTTACGAAACGTGACACCTGTATAGGAAGTTTCAACTTCCTCTTTATCTGAAAGAGTCTGTTTTTAAATCGTATAATCAACGGTTATCTAGACGAAATGTCCTTTACAATTTTTAAAAAGTATCTCTTCCTTTTACCATACAGTCTTTTAGTCTAGATGTATTTCTTTTCCTTTATACACTTATATTTCCTCTTGGAAAATGAAAAGAAGAATCAACTAAATTGACTATTCTCAAACAAGTTTATTTATCGTTGTCACATAAACGAACACATACGTACACACACGAGTAATTGTGTGAATGATATTCACTTTATTTACCGTCGTTACTAAGTTCCTTGTCTTTCTCCTCAATCCTTATAAAATAATAATATTCTATGAACATCCCCGAAATAGTCACTGAGTTGTTTTCTTAGACGGACGGTACGTCCTCTACGCCCAAGTTAAGGACCCACCCCTTCTAGGGGACCTCCTCCCTTACCGTTGGGTGAGGTCATAAGAACAACCTTTTAGGATACCTGTCTCCTCGGATTACCCGATGTCAATTACCCTAGTGTCTCAGTCTACATTGACTTTTACTTCATGAGGAAAACTTCGTCACATCTTAAATAAACTGTTGACTGAACCTAATCAACAGTTACATATAACGTTTGAGATCCCGTCGATGATTAATTTTATCAGATTATACGATTTTTTCTTTTATCTTAGTATATTTTATATCAAAATAAGTATTAACGGTTTTGAACGGGGTCCTACAGGAAGGCATTCACTTACCTATTTGTCTACACCATGTAAGTCTGTTATCTTATGATAAATCACGAATTTTTTTTTTTCTTTTTTCTTTACTCGATAGTTCGATACTTTCCTGTACCTCCTTTGAATTTACACATAATAATTCACTTTTCTTCGGTTAGACTCTTTCGGTATATGACTAATAAAGTTGATGTACTGTAAGATCTTTTCCATTTTGATACCTCTATCATTCTTTAGTTTACAACAGTTTTCAATCATCCCTCTCTACTTATCCGTTTTGTGACCCCTAAACCCCCGTCACTTTGATAAAATATGACATTACCACCTAGGACAGTAATATGTAAACAGTTTTAGGCATCTTGTGGGATTGTGATTCTCATTTACGATGACACCCTGAAGGGACCACCAGGGCACCGACTGAGAGACGAGGGTCACGTCCCCGGAACCCAAACTAGGGACCAGTTCCTTGGTCTAGGGTGTACGGTGTCGACCTGTAGGACGGACGGTGTCGATTTCTAGGGACACGGTGTTGATTCTGGGGTATGTCGGTTTATCAACATTTTCTCTCACCTACGATGACATTTGATACTTGAAACCGCTATTACCATTACAATCGTATCAAAGTAGTCAACATTGTTCTCACGGTAACACCATGTCCTAAAACACCCTCCAACACACACCCTCCCCAATCCTCCATATACCCTTTTGTGACATGTAAGACGAGTCGAAATGATATTTACATTTTGACGACAACCTTTTCAATAAGTCATTAAAAATTTACATGTTTTATAATGACTCTGTTTCCTCAATATTTATATGTCACTCTACGGTACAAATGTTTAGTCTTTTAAGTAACAACTACAGTGAAATACGTCTAACAAGATATATAAATCGCGTAAGCATTTTAGAACCGTAGGAAAAGATATCTTTCATTGTTTGCCTAGGTTTTAAACACACTTCACAAAGGAACCACGGAGTCACCATTTCTTAGACGGACGGTCACGTTCTCTGTTACCCAAGTCAGTGAACAGGTCCTTCTAGTGTGTACGGTGTCTCGTTGATTCGGGTATGTACGACGACGATGACGACGATTCAGCGAAGTCAGCACAGACTGAGACACGCTGGGGTATCTGCCGTCGGGTGGTCCGAGGGGGTAGGGACCCTAAGACATCCGTTCTTATGACCTCACCTAACGGCAAAGGAAGAGGTTACGTACGTTCTCTTTTCAGTTTCACTTCAGCGAGTCAGTACAGACTGAGAAACGCTGGGGTACCTGACGTCGGATGGTCCGAGGAGGTAGGTACCCTAAAAGGTCCGTTCTCATGACCTCACCCCACGGTAACGGAAGAGGTTGATTAAGTGATCAAATCATACGTTATTTTATTGTCTCCGAAACTTATTTAATTTGACCGATCATTGTTGATTAATCAAAAGAAGTTACTGGTGACGGGTATGTATGTGGTGTTTATGACTCACACACGAGACCTCGGGTCCTCGGTGTTGATGATAGATACGGGTACACGATGCCGAACGCTTCGGGAGTATGGCATCGCGGACACGAGGTGTCGTTACTCTGCGGGTACATGTTGATCTCTTTTCGGACATGTCGTAACTTCTGGGTCGTGTTGGTTTTTATTTGATTGTTATTGTTTTGAACAGACTTTACGTTTTCTGGATCTTCTACTTTTGTCACAATATTTTCTTATCGCAACCTTCTGTATATGATGGACTCAAGTTGAATGACACTTCGATATTCTTAATTCTCTTACCACAACCGTACTCCTTTCTTTATATTTAGTTACCTGTTTAATCTCATATGTCTCAGGTAACCAAAAGTTACTTCAACGGTTTTATTAAATTATCCCTTCTCCATCAGAAAAGTTGTTTACAACGACCTCATTTGTCTCCCCCTTTCACTTGGAGAATGTTGTATATGTTTTTATTGAACTTTACTTAGTACCTGGTTTATCGTTTCCATTCTTAATTTTCGTAGATATTCTTTTACCGTGTTGGAACACATGGTCAGTGCACTTTAAGTACATCGTTTAATTTAACCGAATGATTTTAAACACAATTCTAAAAGAATTGTTTTTAAGACTAAAATTTACAGTCTAAGTTTTTTCACGTCAGTCCCATTTTACCTCGTCTTCTGTCAGAAGACTGAGTCTTATAAGACACTGGTATTAGTCGTAGTAAATAGTAGGAGAGGAGTCATATACACACCATTTACAACGACGATATCACTACGTTACATTTCATCACCGTCTTAATTAAAAATTCATATAAAAAATATGAAGAAGTAGACATTTTTTCTCAAACAAAGAAAGTATATAACAAAGTAAAAGTACTTCCGTCTATGCACACGATGTCACTGTAAACATATAAAACATGTGCATGTCTATAATATATGAATGTCTAATATGTAAACCGAAATAACATTTACTTAGAGATGATTTAAAATTCCTAGAGATGACTTAAGTAACACATAGCACTTGAAAACTAATATATTTATTAACCAATATGGGTCCCAAAGAACCCATGAACCAATCAGTAGTAAGACTGAGGGGGGTGGTCAACAATCTAATAGTCAATACTTTACCACTTTATCTTATTAATATTGGTAACTAATGTACAGAGTCGTATTATTATGTACAAACAAAGTAAAATCATTACTACTACAGGACAACTAAAGACACCTTCCAGGATTAAACTGTTGAGGTCAATGTAGTTTGGGTTATCCATACAATTCAACTAATTTTATACTAGACACTTTAGTCTTTCGGAGTTTATTCATAAACAAATTTTGTCTTAACTTTTAAGATGAGAATTTTTTACAAATTAAATATAGACACTAATTGGACTTATTTAGTCAACTATCAAATTATGTCAACTCTAAGAAAAATTGGAACACAATTAGTTAAATACCGGAAAAGAAAGAAATGAACAAGAAACAAATGAACACAACTTACCGAAATGTTTAATATTTTGATGAATGGAAAGTATAGACAAAAAACATGAACAAACGAGACCAGAACCACCACCATCACTACATGAATCCTAAATTTTAAACGATTAGACCCTGAAGAGACCGCCAAGTCACCAGTTCTGACCAGAGGGTTACGTCTCCCTTGTCCAAACTAGAGACCGACCCTTTGATTCTAGGGTGTACGACGTGTCGTGTCGGTTTTTTTCGTTTTTTATTTCAAACCGATTAGAAATCATAGAAACTAAAAAAAAATTGAATTTTTTTTATCGTGGATACAATAAGAAATCTCAAAGAGTAAAATGAATCCATTTTTAGAAATTGGAATCTAAGGGTTAGTTAAAGGAAAGGGAATTTTATTGATAGAACAACCGAGTATTAAAGAAGAAGTTTTAAGGGGTAAAGTAAAAGTAAAAATCATATATAATCTCTTAACTTAAACGTAGAATATAAGTCTTTTGAAATAGAGGTGAATGTATTGATGAATTAACGGGAGTACTAAACCCGACAATTCTAACATTTAGTCTATCAATTCCCTATAATGCGTAAATAGACTACGGAAATACCCAACATACTTCTTAGGAGAAGTCGGTAACATCCACCAGATTAGATTTCTATGATATTTAATTTTTTACACATGTAAAGGTTCAAATAAAGGAGTTTACGATGTCATCAAATGTTTATGAGTCTTTTCTCAATGATTAAGTCAACATTTCTATGGTTTTGGAAAACTTGGTTTTAATCTAAAACGAAAAAAACCTGACCAAGCAACCAGAAACCTTATTCAGTCAACTCAACGTCAAAAAATACTAATATATTACCAATCAATCGTAGGGGTAATAATAATACAGTCGTAAACATAGAATATTCCAAATATTTATAAATTATGATTTGAACAGTTTACAAGTATAAAATTATTAAAAGAAAGTCGACGACCTTTTTAATGTAGTCCTTTAAGATTGTTAAGTCGACTACGACTTTTGTCTCGATTCCATCCATCATTTGTAACAGAGACTTATAATAAATAAACTTATACAATCAAGATCCTTGAAGTCACAACGGTGTACAACCTATTGAGTAGATACAGTAAGTAAGAAACCCTCAGTAAGAGACTCTTTAATTATAGACTAATCAATCGTACTGGTCCAAGGTCAGGTCAAATTTGTAATTTTTCGTTCATCGATTACTATTTGTACAAAGTGTTGATATAAATAATGGTCTAATTAAGTAAATCTGAGAGGAATCAGTAGGAGTGTCTTTGACCTATCATAAAATGCTCGAAGAGAAAGTGTCACCTCAACTTGATTTGGTATTTTGAATTTCTTACAAGTTAGAGCTCGAATATTTACCATTAACCTTTATTGTACAAAATAAATTTTTTTTTTTTTGTAAAAGACAACTCCGTTTTAGAATAAAAAATTGTTGAAAGGTCCGATATCTCTTCTTCGTTGTACTAAGACACTAACTAGACTGCTTTCTTCAGGACAGTCTGACGTTGTGTCCATTTCCTAAAAAGAAAAAGTTCTTTCACCCTTTCCCATTGTTGAGTTTTATGTAAATTGGGTAAATACTTCAAAAAAAACACACAATCACATGTAATTAAAATAGTGCACATCTAAATACGTCGACGGTGATGTTAGTTTAATATGTCGACAATGTAGTGAGGTTCAAAGGGAGTATGATGGGTATTCCTAAAAAAATCCCAAAAGGGGGTCAGGGATTTGGGACCGATGGCGATTAGACAAGGAGTGATAATATAATAACACACTTACAAAATATTTACACTATATTATACATAGGAAGAAAGTGAGTCGTATTAAAGGGGGTTCCCAGTAAATTCAACAACTCGTTCATAAGGAAAAATAACGACTCATCATAAGGTACCACACTTACACGTCATTAAATAGGTAAGTGAATAGACCCAACGGACCCCGATGACCTTTAGAGACAAAATGGACACTCTGTGTGGACAAAAGGAATTTGTTATCACCGACACTCCCCTACGATCCAATATTGCACTTTTACACTGTCGTCACGGGAGAAAGAGTCTACATTTCTTTTTCTTCATTCTATGTCACAAGATCCAGACGATTATTTAATGTTCCAAAGTAGAGAATTAACGTGAACACACAAATACGATGACAAAACTACTTTATAAATTTAAGGTGAATAATCCTAACCATTTAATACATTATGGATTTTTGTCTCTAATGATATCCTTGATATGTCAGATCAAGTAAGAGGGTAGTGTTGACACATAGGTCTGTTTCCAACCTTGGTAACTTTGGATTTCCTTGAAGTACTATCTTAGTTTGAGAAGTCAAAGGTTAAAGTTTTTCTAATTTTACTTAACCTCAGGTATTACTTAGACCAATATAAAAATCTCATTTTAGGTTTAAGGAATTGTTTTATATGTCTTAAGAAAATAATTTATAGAAATTTATAAAAATTTTTAAAAATTTACCATCTATTAACGAAACGTCACGACACAACCAAAGAGGGTGTGTCGTCGTATTTAGTCGGTATTCATATGTACACAGTGGAGGGAGAACTTTCAAGGAAAGTGGGACATGTCTTAAAAATTACTGAATCTGGAACCTTTGAAAAAATCAAAATAGAAGCTGTTTAAGGAAGGGAGACGGAATTATCGTAGAGTCATTCATCACGACGAGGAGAGGAACGGTAGTGATGTATACGAGAAGAGAGACGGTCCTTACGAGAGGGGAGACACGGAGGGGTCCGAACAGACTACTGGGGTGAAGAGTATGAAGTTATATAAGTCAAATCTGTGAACACGACTTGATAAGGAAGGTCCGTCTTTAACCGTCAGAACCGAGAGGAATGGGAACCATAAAACACGTACGGATACAATATGGAAATAAAAAGACAAGATATTAACAAAGACGTGTATGGACAGAAGGATTTTTCTGAATTGTAAGAAACGTCGTTGAAATTACAAAAATAATTAGATATATAAAAGTAGAAAAATCGTGTCACGAACCGTGTGTCATATGAAAAAGGGGTTTTTTACGTCTAAAATGTAATTTATCAAAATTCTCTTTACATTCAAATATATGATACTTGTCCTAACATTTAATTAAAAAGACCTTCTGCAAAACAATGTAGTTTTGAAATGTTTTTACATTCGGAACACTGAGTCAAGAAACTTATTAATAGACTTTTCGTATTTCATATCTCCTTTATACTTTTAACAAGTAACGTCACGATAAGTACTTTTTACTTTGAAACCTTTGGGAATTTAAAGATCTTTATTTTCTAATTAACGTTTTTAATCTAAATATACCATGTTGGTATAAGTCGGTGATTTTTATTATAGTTTCTTCATATATATAAATGTATTTGTACAATTATTATATAGTTCTCTTTTTTCAATACTTTCATGTATACATCTGAGTCCCACCTCAATTACCCTAGTCTGAATTTGACCATCTTTTGATTTATTCTATATCCTTTGAAAAAAAGTGTATAATGTCATGTCCTGACGTCAGAGACTCTCTTCCTTTACTTACTCTACTACTCGGGATACTCAACGGGGTCGAAAGAAGGACCTAACGGTAGGAGACTACCTTTAGGGTTAGTCTCTCTCCGACATAACGAGTCCGTCTCCGTCTCTAACTGTAAGTGTCTCCGACTCCGTCGACCTTACTCCACTTCTTATGATAGTCTACTCCTTCGGTGAGTCTCTTTCTCAAGGTTCTCCAATCGTATCCTCAGGAGAACTCAGAAACGACTTTATAGTTCAGTGTTTACGTACTCACTTTAACGTGTTTTGACCCGTTTCTTACTGGTTGTTCGACATATGATTTGTAAAAGGTCTCGAGTTTGTCGTCACCCTTTACAAAGTCTAGACTGTGTGGAATCTCGTTTCCGTTGAGATCGAAACGGGATTATTCTGGCTTTATTCACCGATTAGTGTGTTTCGGATGAAGAAAAGTTTCTTCTGTCATCTTAAGTTGTGTGTTGGTACATTTTAATCAGTATAAGTAGTAGTTTAAAATTTCAGTGAACTCTATACTCCTTCTTCTTACCTTAGGTTTTGGTCCTCTTTTTAATCAGTCTTCTTTCCGAAAACTGTCTACTGCCTTAATTGTCTGTAATTGTAATTGTCTTAATTGGAATTTTCTTGACTATCTTTATATGAGCTTCAAAATTTCCTTTTGTACTTATTTATTCTCTTTATTTTCTATCTTTTAGTTTACTTCATTTTTCTTTAAGGACTTTCAAGCTACCTACCTTATTTGTCGTATAATTTGTTGGTGTAAAAACCTGACCTATTGTTTTGTTCTGGGTTGATACTGTCGATGTACTACACGTAATTTATATTTATATACCTATCCAATTTTAATTTTCCCACATTCTTCCATTCGGTACGTCTGTGATTAGTATTCTTTCAATCTCACCGATATAATAATAGTCTGTCTGAACTCTTGTTCCTTATAATGGTCCCCTTTTTTTCCGACAAAGTATTGTCACGTTATCAGTAAAGTAGTCTTTCCGTGTGATTTGGATATAAATACCCTGAAGCAACCACCAGGTCACCAATTCTTAGACGGAAGGTTACGTCCCTTACACCCAACTCAGGGTCCATCCCCTTGATTTTAGGGTGTACAGTACCTCGTCGATTCGGGTACACGGTGTTAATGTCTCGGACACGTGGTGTCGATGACTCGGACGTACGAGATCTCGGGAACGTGATGTTGTCCTTTCCAGGCACGTGTGGTGTCGATCTCGTTCGGGTGTGCGACGTTGGTTTTGTGTTTGGTCAACAAAACCGACTGGGTCACGTGCGTTTTTTGTTTGTCTAGATGTGAATTACGTGTAATACCATCTTGAAGTTCTAAGGATTATATTTTTGATTAACCTGACTTTAATATTTATTTTTTTATTAATATTAAACTCCAAGGTTGTGAGGTAAGAGTTATCAACTATTTTATATATCAGTCATTTCAATATCTTGGGACTCGTTGTGATAGTTGGTCGAATTATTAGATGAACTGTAAAGATCTTGTAAGTTTGCGTCAGTGTCTCCTTATACTCAAGAAAAATCCACGTATACTTTGTATGGTGTTTTGACCAAGACCTGGTATTTTGATTAGAGTCATATAAATTTTCCTATCTCTTGTATAAGATACTAATGTCTATGTTATGTTGTTCATTAGTTATTGTCTTTCGATAAACCCATTATGGACCTATAAACCTTTGATTTCTAATGTAAAGAGTTATTGGGTACTCAGTTTCTTTAGTTTTCCCTTAAAATTTTTATAAAACTTGACTTACTTTTTTGTCGTATAGTTTTAGACTTCCTTACGTTGATTTCGTCACGAATCTCCTTTAATGATCGTAATTTATAAATATAATCCTTTCTATCTTTCATTTTACTTTCAGAATGTACTTATTGGATTCTAAGACGGAATTCTGTAACGAAACGGATGTTTCCAGTCAGATCAGTTTCAATATCAAAAAGGTCATTCAGTACATACCTATACTCTCAACCTGGCATTTCTTCCGATTCACGACTTATTAACTACAAAAACTCGACACCACGACCTCTTCTGTACCTGACGTTCTTCTAGTTCGGTCAGCTAGTATTTCCTTTAGTTGGCACTTATAAGTAACCTTCCTGATTACGACTTTGACTTCGAGATTATGAAACCGGTGGATTACGTTTGTCGACTGAGTGATCTTTCCTGGGACTACGACCTTTTCTAACTTCCGTCTTCCTCCTCTACTGTCTCATACTCTACCCACCTACCATAGGACTAAGTTACCTGTACTCAAACTCATTCAAGGACTTCTACCACTATCTGTTCCTTCGGACCGTACGACGTCAGGTACCACAACGTTTCCCAACTTGTGTTGACTCGTTGACTTGTTCTCGTCGACGGAATTCTACAATCATGTTTTTCTTGTTTAATTTGGGTTTCGTTCATCCACTGGGTAGTGATCTCTTCTATACCCCTACCGTTTATTTGTCTTCTTCTGTGAGAGTTGTAACAAGTAGTGATCCCTTCAATTCTGGTATTACTCTATGATGTTGTATCGGTGATTTTACCGACTTTACTTTTGTTGACTTTTATATGTTTCACAACTATTCCTATACCTTGTTGGACCTTAAGAGAACAAAACGATCATCCTTACATTTTACCATTTTGGTGAAACTTTCACAAAACGTCAAAGATTTGTGTAATCGTTAACTGTGATAATAAGGTGGAAATCCATAAGTAGTTCTCTTTACTTTTGGATGTAGATGTGTTTTACACGTACGAGATAGCAAGTCTGGGACGTTGGGATACCTAACATCGGGAAGTCCGAGGAGACAGGTACCCTAAAAAGTCCGTTCTTATGACCTCATCCAACGGTAAAGGAACACGTCCCCTAGAAGTTGGGTCCCTAGTTTGGACGTAGAGTGGACAGAGGAGATGACGTCCACCTAAGAAATGGTGACTCCGTGATCCCTTCGGGTAGATGTGTTTCTGAAAATGTGTTTACAAGTATCGTTGAGACAAGTATTATCAGGGTTTGATCTTTGTTGGGTTTACAGATACTTATCTATTCATCCAACACTGTATTGACAGATGTCTCGACTCATCATGAGTTGTTATTTTTACTTATTTTACATAATAATATATGTTGTTGTAACTACTTAGAGTCTTTGTTTTACAACTTGTTTGTGGTACAATTAAGCCAAATACAGTTTAAGATCTTTTTCGTTAGATTAACAATCACTGTTGTCTAGACACCAAAGTACCCCGGTCACAACTCTCTCCCTAACACTTATAATGACTCAAATTCGAACATGACGAGTGACGTACTGTCCTGTCATTTAGCTTTCTACTCAACAATCCCGTTCCTCACCGTTGAAGGAAGTCTTTCGGTCCTTTGAATTCTTCTACCAACCGATCACAGGGTTTCTTGGTAGAAGAGACTCAATCTTAAGTCCGAAGAAAATATGATTTTCCCCTCCCTTACACCAACCAACGATGTCTGAAGTACCACAGTCTTAGGAAACAAGAACCGTTGATAAACAAGTGCATCCAGGAAAGTGTCACGTTCTGTTTACAATAAGAGACAAGACGTTGAAAAATTAGAGATACATTTACCCTTTCACAATATATTGAAATTTCAAGTCGGGAACTCTTACTCGAGAGGACATATAAATTGAATGTCGTAAAAATTGAATGTCGTTTTCGTCATCTTATGTTTCCAAGTTCATTTTCTTTATCTAGGTTATACCTCAGTCTAAGTAAACATAATAGTTTTCCCTGTGATAAACCACATTATATTTGTAACATAGAACTTAAAACACTCTCAAAGTGTTATCATATAAACAGTTTTGAGTTTTTCTCAACGTGTAAAATTTACCCATGTAATATGACATACATTTAACATAGACTTATCAAGTGAAAATAGCCGAAGGAACCATCGAGTCTAATATTTCTTAGACGGAAGTCATGTCTTCTGGGTCCAAACTAGGAACCCAGTCCTTCTAGGGGACCTCTTCCCTTACCGATGGGTGAAGTCATAGGAAGAGACCTCTTAAGGTACATGTCTCCTCGGACCACCCGAATAACAGTATCCCAGTGTTTCTCAGTCTGTGCTGACTCGTTGAAGGTGAAAGTGAAAATTTACGTCTGAAATTTTTAGTACAGATATTATATTTACAAATGTTCACTTATGTACATGTATATGTACGTCGTTTCCTAGACCTTCCAGTCTGGGGTTTCCTAATTCAACTTTGCTCTTCGGTGTTAAGAGGGGATCCTTAAATTACTCTTTCTTGCAATTTTATTACCCCACGAACGATGACAACAAAACTCTTATGTTTCAAGATTTCATTGGTAACACGTAAAAATATATCTATTCCTATTTTCGACGTCTCATAAGTGTTCTGTAACTGTAACTACTACGTCTCCTAGATTTGTAATCGACTAAACCCCATTTTTCAGGACGAAACAAAGATTGGACAAATGTAAACGATTCCCGAACAGCTGAATGATGGAACTTTCTTCCTTACAATCAATACCTTTCGATAATAGACAACCTTAAAAAAAAACATACTTTGACAAGTGAATTTTTATATTTCTTCCAATAAACATAGCCGAAAACACGTAACTAATTGGACTTCTAATACTAAAGTGTTTAGATCAAGATTAATTGTTTGGGTAATTTTTCCGACACGTCTAATAGAATCTTAATTTTCGTATTTTAGTAATGGAGAAGATCTTTCTAAAAATATTATGGTCATTTATTACACTGATTATTCTATAGAAACTTTGTGATACATCTTAGAATTAATAGGAACAGTCAATTTTCCTTTTGTGTTTACTTTCTTTAAAATAAACTCCTCTAAGTATTTTATATAATTTGTCAATAATTATATAGTGTCGTGTGTGTTACTTAGATTTTACCAAAAACGACGAATAAATACAAGTTTAAAGACTTTAAAGATCGATAGTCCGGGAAGAAAGGTTGTACTTCGGGAAAAAGAAGGATAGGAAAATTATGAGAGGGACCAACAGGAGTCTGATAAGAACATACATGATTTGAAAGAAAGAGAGGGAGTGTGGGTGTAAAAGAGATAAAAAGAGGAAAAGACAGAAGAAGATTGGTAGAGGGAAAGAAGGTAAGGGACAAGACAGAGAAGAAGGAGGGGGAGGGAAAGTTGTCGTGTGTCAAATACAGAATAAGGGGAGGGGCCCGATGGTACCTAGAGTCGTCATCTATATGAACGTCGGGTCCAGACGCACTCAAGATCAGACTTAAGTGTCTAGAACAAACATAGCATGGAAGTATGTCCTAACACTTGGCAAGACACAAATGTCTGTTGGCACAACTGGATTGCCGTCACAGACGGGGGATTCTGACGATTCGTCCTTAGGGAGAAGATACCCATTACAAAGGATCAAGGGTCGACATGGTGCGACATGTACAAATGGAATTTTCCCCTGAAAAACAGTATATTTTCTTTTTAATAGATATAAACTATTGACATCCAGAACTTGAAAATCGTTTTCAATAAATAAAGTGTCAAAATATTAAAATATTTAACATTAAAATATTATATAATATTAAAATATTACAATAAAGTGTCAAAATATTGAAGTCAAATGTAAATGAATAATGTGTTCTACATTTGATGACAACCGAAATTTCTAATACCCTAACCAATAACGTCTATTTAAAATGAAAATTTGAAACACAACAAGTGTCTTTCGGGTCATAGGTGAGAACTCAGTGGATACTTTCGACAAAGTCAGAGTTTTCTCTGTTGGGTTCACAGTGTTTTACGTCGGGTCCATGACTATGTTTTACAAGACATTCCGTATAAATAAGGTTCAACTTACTTTCGTGGGTAAAGTGATCACTTCTTTATAACCCAGTGCAAAGTCGAAGCTTTCGTGAAATCATACGAAAAATTTACACGACAATACTTATATGAATAAATGAGTTAATTTTATTACATTAACTTAAAAGGTCTTCGATGTCTTAATTTTGTTCAGGTAAAAAATTAGGTTGTTTAACCTTTTCTAAAAATTCTCATCATCGGTGATGATGAATTACTCCCACTTCCCTCTACCCACAAGAGGATGTGAATATGAAAAGTACATTTAGCCGTGTCACAAACCCTTGTGTCAAACCGTTATTCTACCTTATAACGAGGTCTTCCAGACCCTGGATTGGGTAAGATCTAATCACTATAAGGTTTCACATGTCTAGAATTGAGGTTTTCTTCGATTACAAACTTTTTTGACCTTGGTCGGAGTGTATAGGAACTTCGTAGGAAAACGAGAATACTAAAACTATTTACCTAACTCCTTACCCTTTGTAACATCTTGACACCAACCGGTGAAATTTTTGTTAGTCTTGGGTGGGTGGGTAAACGATTTGAAATATACTTGCACAAAGTCCAAGATCTCAGGAAACTCGTGGACGGTGGAGAGGGCCTCGGCGGCGGTGGCGACGGTCTCGACCGTCTGTTTCAGGCGCTGTGCGAAGGAGGCGTCTTCGGACTCGAGTTTCATTTTGCCCACGACGCCGGGTCCCCGTAGCGGGACTGCACCTTGTAGTGGTTTTAGTTGGGGTTCACACGGGGGCACCTTTCGATGGTGGAGAAGGACACGGTACTCTTGGGATCATTATTCGACTAGACCTTCTTTTAACCTCTTTAATTTCGAAATGGTGAGGGTTACCGGACATGAAATAGAGTCAAAAATCGAAGGTCGTTCATAATAAAATGACAGGTTAGCTTTCTGTAAAAACCCGCTATACCTGGTAAAACACTATATTTTAGGTAAGGACCCAAAAGACTTTTAGAATGGATTTCCATTTTTTACAAAAACGATTAACGTGTAAAACGTAAAAGCATAAACTTAATAAACAAATGTTACAAAGACATTGTGATAAGTAACAGAATTTCCCGGTCAAGTCTAACATTTGGGAAGTATGTCCCTGTCAGGAAAAAGGGTACAACATTCACCGGAGAACAAATTACTTAAGACTAAATGCAAGTCCTTCATGAAGCTATCTATAGTACCTGGGTACGGTGAGTCGGCATCCATGTTATTGAAACCATGACACCTCGATAACGAAGATACTCTTCGGGATCCCACGTTCGTCGGGGGTAAAAGAGACAACTGTCAGGTGAAAACCACTGAAAAAACACAAGGGTATGTCCACGTCCCTTTAAGTCGACAAATGACTCCGGTCTAGTAGGGGGTCCCACGTAGAGGTGGTTCCAACATACTCTTATCTACAGAAGGGTAAGACAAGTATAAACTTCCCGATACTTAAACATACGGGGGTTGAGGGGGGGAAAACAAAACCCGGTACAGTTAGTAAACCCCTTTGTCAAATCTCCAAAAGGGATTTAGTCAAACATATGAATTGTACACATTATTTCGATCAATTTGCAACACACGACACATGTGTTTTTTATGTTATCGAGAACATTTTATTTTTTAGGTTGGGTGATAAACTTAACTCCTTTTACTTTAACACACGGAATTTAAATTCCGAAATTAAACGGCTTGGGGAAACAAGTAAAGGACCGACGGCAGCAATGAGGCTCTTTCTCATATTGTGTCTCCCGAGGGTATCTACATAGGACGAATGGAGACAGAATCCCTAGTGACTGCACTTCGACGCCGAGGACGTCTATCGGGTTCTTTGCGTTGTCCACTCGTGTCACCTGTTCACAGTCAGTCCTGGGTTCCCCTTTCTGACTTACTCATTGTGATCCTACAATTCTTTTGTCTTTTTATCGACAATCACCCTTTGAGACAAGGGTGTTTCTCCGTAAGAACCGACCATGTATCACTTTCAAGTCTACAGTCTCCGAGACTCTAAATTTTTTGACTTGGTCCCTTACCGAAGGGAACCGCAAAACACGTGTAGAAGTCAGTATTTATTTCTACAACAAAAGGTCAGAGGACACAGGAATAGAAAAGTTTGTCATACTGACCTTCTCGGTCTAAGACTTGACTTAAACTTCTCTACTCGTGTGGGACACTCCAGGACAAAGGCCGGGTCTCGTCACCTCCCGTGCGACGTCGTCTCCTGTTCCCGAAGTGGATCCCCTACTGCCGCGGAAACCCAACCGTCTTCAACCTCAAACTGAAGTGGTCCGCTCCGGGTCGCGGAACTGGGGTATCGTCCTGAAGTCACACGTAGTTGTCTCACTCTGACGCGGGGTTGGTCGTCTAGAAGACCGGACGATTATCGATTTGTTCGGAAGTCCTTCTCTTGAAAGGTGTTATTGTCCTTCTCCTCCGTACGTCTACCGTTCGTAGGAGTTTGAGGAC
Source organism: Capra ibex (assembly GCA_006410555.1). NCBI lineage: Eukaryota > Metazoa > Chordata > Mammalia > Artiodactyla > Bovidae > Capra > Capra ibex. The sequence goes on from SJYO01052794.1 coordinate 5,555,903, forward strand.
CGAGTCTTTCGTAATTACAAACAACGGAAAAAGACCCAGTTCCCGTTCTAAGAGTTGACAATAGGTCGTCCCTGTGGTCTTGTCTTGGCCGGACCCCTGTTCTGGTCCTGCACATGTCAATGTATCATGTTTCATTTGTGGGGTGGGGGTGGGTCCTTTTCAGAGTACAAGAAAACCACCCTTTAGAAATACGGAGAATTCGTTGTCTTGGTTTGTGACCAACTGTCCGATTTTAACTGATATAACTCTTTTCCGACACCCATCCAATACCTTAAGGTCCCTCGACTTTCTGAGACCGAACCTTTTGTCCTTTCCCCTTTTCTATTGAAACGTTGTTTAAGGGCACTCCTAAGTCTGAACTCTACTGAATCCGTTAAATATAAGATGGTCTGAAAATTTTTACGTGTTGACACTATTACAGCTGAAGTTTTTTTGCGTGTTACACTCTCAACGCTCAATTCAAAATAAACCCTATTTTACTCCTGACGTCGTGTCCTCTGTCGTAGAGTCTATCGAGACTCTTTGACGGGGGTCTCTCCGTCCCCCACACTAAACCCACTTCCTCTTTATGTACGTTAGTTCGTGAATATAAAGGTTTTCCAAAGATATCAGAACGCTTCTAAAACGATCAGTACTTCTCGTCAGTGGTACTTTCTAAAATCACCAAAAGATCTATGCTCTTCTATGTTCTTAACCCGAGTATTTTAGTTGACGGCTTTTATGGATACACTTCTGTGACTTACTGTTACTTATCACAATGTCTTTGTAACAGACGATCATGAGGTTGGGGAGTTTCGTGTCTCCCTGAGTAAAGAGTAGAGGTGGGACTTCAGGAGAGTCCCTAACTTCCAGTCGTCGACGTCGTCGTGCTAAATTAGGAACATCTACTGTTCACGGTTAAACATCAACTGTCACTTCTACAAAAGACGGGTAAAATTTCTACACCTTTGCCGGGAACCTTCGATGCAACCGAACGGGTTCCGTATCTCTGGGTCGGGTAAATGTGCGTTACGAGACCAGGACCCAAGGTGGATATGTGTGTACAACACGACGGGTCTCCCCTGTTGCCCGCTTTGACCTTTGGAAGGTGTGACAGGAACGACGGAACACCGAGGTCTCAGTTTTGGGGTCTGTAGAGTAGACCGTAAACGATAGGTACTCTCCACGTGAGACGACGAGAATTATCCCATCGACACGACCGAAACCCAGGGCAGACGTAGAGATCCGACCTTGACGGACGGACCCTACGGGAAGGGACCGACCGAGTCCAAATCACAGTGCTTGTGGTGTACTCTGAGTCTCGTCTTCGTGCCGTAGGCAAGGGACAACATACAAGACTTCTACCTACGTCCCGTAGTCTCGTACCGCCGAGGGTCCGAGACGACCGATGTCCGGGAGTCGAGGGCGGTGAAGGCGGTCGTGGACAGGTGTACGTCCCGTGCAGGCACACGACGGGACCCGGGAAGTGTGACCCACACAAAGGACACCGAAGTTCCGACCTCCACCACCGTGTCTCCGCACGAAGGTCAAACATGAACGAGAACAGGTGCAGGAAGAAGGAATGAAGGACAGCTGGTGGGCCGACTGGAGACCGCTGAGGTCTGAGCTCATCTGAACCTCCCTTGGCGAACGTATCTGAAGAGGTACTCGAGAGGGTGTCGCCCGGTCCAGATCGGGGATATTAGTCAAGGGTCAAGATGTCGAAGCTGTCGAGGGAGTGACTCTGGTACTCCGGGTGTGTGTCGCCTCCGGGTACGAGTGGGACCCTCGACTCATCCCGTCATCGAACAGGCTGACAGGATCTTTGCTTAATATACAAGAAGAGCACCTTAATCCTTAAGTGTCTTTCTGGGAACTCAAACTTTCCGTCAAGGTCGGAAGAAGTGACACTCCAATCGTAGACTCGGAGGACAAAGAGTCACACAACTGAGGAAGGAGAGGGAGAAAGAAGGAGAAAGTAATAAACCGACCCCGAGACGACGGACTCGAATTCTTGACACTCTCCAAGTCCCAGTAACATTCCTCAATTGTTACATTGTATCTTATGGAACCTGTTTCGTTCAGGCAATAATCGTTTATCAGTTTTTGTAAATTCAGATACGACCCCCACCCCTTTAATCTTTATGGAACAAAGGCTCCATTGGTGATTAAATGACCCCGCGTTCCCAGTCGTTCTCTACCGTACAGTGAGTCTCCACCGACACCTGTATCTTCTTTTAGGAAAATTTCTAAAATTTTAGGAAATTTCTAAAAGTTCTTCTGGGAACTCTCAGGCAACGTGACGCTCCGCTATTTGGTCAGTTAGAATTGTCTTTAGTTGGGATTTAAAACTCTCCTGACTACGACTTCGAGGTTATGAAACGGTAGACTACGTTTCTCAACTGAGTAACCTTTTCTGGGACTAGGACCCTTTCTGACTTCCGTCCTCCTCTTCCCCTGCTGTCCTGTTCTACCAACCTACCGTAGTGACTCAGTTACTTGTTCTCAAACTCGTTTGAAACACTCTGTCACCTCCTCTCCCTTCGGACCGTACGACGTCAGGTATCCCAACGTCTCAGTCTGTGTTGACTCACTGACTTGTTGTTGTTACACTTGTACAAAGGTCTACCTCTACCCTCACCTCTGTCTCCGTCTCGGACCTCACTCTGTCAGTGTTTGGTTCCTTGACGCCTCGGTGGTCTTCGACCTTCTCCCCTCCTCCCTACCAGGAGGTCTCGGAAGTCTCCCTCGTATCGGGACGGTCGTAGAACTAAAGTCTAAAGGTCGGAGAGTTCGATACTCTTTTAGATTAAGACAACAAGGTTCGGTGGCTCAAACACTATTAAACAATTCGTCGGAATCCTTTTAATTAGGTCCCCTGGTGCTAAACAAATTTTGTTACTGTGGACCGGAAATGGGTTATTAAGCACCTCGACCCTGAAGGTTCCACACAACGTCCTTCCTCCTGGGGAAGGTCCCGGGGTTTCCCTCGTAAACAGATTGTGAGTCTTTACTTAACAGACTCATCTGTGTGCACATGTGTTTCGTTCTCTGAAATATCCCTTCACCACGGGTCCACCTCTTGTCCTCCCCCTCCCTTGTGTCCTCCTGACGGGACGGTGCACCGAGTGTCAGATCCCAAAGCACCAGTACCCTAATCAAAGGTCCAACGGAATCCGGTTAGTAAGACTAGGTAAGACTAAGTCCCAGGAAGACCACTGTGTGTGGAGTGAGTCGGTTCTACCTACGGTCACTCTTCCTAAGACCTTCCATCATCCTGTGCACCGGAGAGGAAAACTGGAAAGGACTTAAGAAGGTAACTACAACCGAACAATCAAGGTGCAATAGTCCTGGAGAATAACACTTTATTGAGTAGGTTTACCAGTGACCTCCGACCGGTTCCACTCACCAGAGTCAGTCACAAAGGGTATTGTCCACGGGTATTCTGTGAGAGTAATCGACAACAAGTCAGTGATTCAGTACAGACTGAGAAACACTGGGGTACTTGACGTCGTGCGGTCCGAAGGCAGGAAGTGATAAAAGGTCTCAAACGAGTTTAAGTACAGGCAACTCAGTCACTACGGTAGGTTGATAGAGTAGGAGACACTAGGGGAAGAGGAGAACGGAAGTCTGAAAGGGTCGTAGTCCTAGACCAAACTAGAAGGACGGAAGGAGTCGTTAGTTACGTTTCTTTATCTCCTTTTGTTGTCTTACCCTTTCTGATCTCTAGAGAAGTTCTTTTACTCTCTATGCTTCCCTTGTAAAGTACGTTTCTACCCGAGCTATTTCCTGTCTTTACCAAGTCTGGATTGTCTTCGTCTTCTATACTTCTTCTCCACCGTTCTTATGTGTCTTCTTGACATGTTTTTTCTCGAAGTACTGGGTCTATTAGTGCTACCACACTAGTAAGTGGACATCGGTCTGTAGGACCTTACACTTCAGTTCACCCGGAATCTTTCGTAGTGATGCTTGTTTCGATCACTTCCACTACCTTAAGGTCACCTCGATAAAGTTTAGGACTTTCTATTACGACGCTTTCACGATGTGAGTTATATGGTCGTTTAGACCTTTCAAGTCGTCACCGGTGTCCTGACCTTTTCCAGTCAAAAGTAAGGTTAGGGTTTCTTTCCGTTACGGTTTCTTACGAGTTTGATGGTGTGTTAACGTGAGTAGAGTGTGCGATCATTTCATTACGAGTTTTAAGACGTTCGGTCCGAAGTCGTTATGTACTTGGTACTTGAAGGACTACAAGTTCGACCTAACTCTTTTCCGTCTCCTTGGTCTCTAGTTTAACGGTTGTAGGCGACCTAGTACCTATTTCGTTCTCTCAAGGTCTTTTTGTAGATAAAGACGAAATAACTGAGACGGTTTCGGAAACTGACACACCTAGTGTTATTTGACACCTTTTAAGACTTTCTCTACCCTTATGGTCTGGTGGACGGGACGGAGAACTCTTTGGATATACGTCCAGTCCTTCGTTGTCAATCTTGACCTGTACCTTGTTGTCTGACCAAGGTTTATCCTTTTCCTCATGCAGTTCCGACATATAACAGTGGGACAAATAGATTAAATATACGTCTCATGTAGTACTCTTTGCGACCCGACCTTCTTCGTGTTCGACCTTAGTTCTGACGACCCTCTTTATAGTTATTGGAGTCTATACGTCTACTGTGGTGGGAATACCGTCTTTCACTTCTCCTTGATTTTTCGGAGAACTACTTTCACTTTCTCCTCTCACTTTTTCAACCGAATTTCGAGTTGTAAGTTTTTTGCTTCTAGTACCGTAGACCAGGGTAGTGAAGTACCCTTTATCTACCCCTTTGTCACCTTCGTCACAGTCTGAAATAAAACCCCCTGAGATTTTAGTGACGTCTATCACTAACGTCGGTACTTTAATTTTCTGTGAATGAGGAACCTTCTTTTCAATACTGGTTGGATCTATCATATAAGTTTTCGTCTCTGTAATGAAACGGTTGTCTCCAGGTAGATACCAAAAAGGTCACCAGTATATACCTACTCTTTCAACCTGACACTTCTTCCGACTCGCGGTTTCTTAACTACGAAAACTTGACACCACAACCTCTTCTGAACTCTTAGGAAACCTGACGTTCCTCTAGGTTGGTCAGGTAGGATTTCCTTTGGTCAGGACCCACAAGTAACCTTCCTGACTACGACTCCGACTTTGAGGTTATGAAACCGGTGGAGTACGTTTCTCAACTGAGTAACCGTTTCTGGGACTACGACCCTCCCTAACCCCCGTCCTCCTCTTCCCCTGTTGTCTCCTACTCTACCGATCTACCGTAGTGACTGAGCTACGAGTACTCAAACTCACTTGAGGTCCTCAACCACTACCTGTCCCTCCGGACCGCACGACGCTAAGTACCCCAGTGTTTCTCAGCCTCTACTGACTCGTTGACTTGACTTGACTTGACTAGAGGGACGAGAAGTTCCCTGAGAGTTCTCAGAAGAGGTCGTAGTGTCAAACTTTCGTAGTCAAGAAACCACGAGTCGGAAGAAATACCAGGTTAAGTATGTACTGATTACCTTTTTGGTATCGAAACTGACATGTAGAGACGAAAAATTATATGACAAATGTAAACAGTCTCGAGAAGAAGGTTCCTCGTTCACAGAAAATTAAAGCACCGTTGTCAGCGGTAGGTGTCACTAAAACCTCGGGTTCTTTTACTTTAGACTGTGACAAAGGTGAAAAAGGGGTCGACAAACGGTACTTCACTACCCTGACCTACGGTACTACTTACAACTCAAAATTCTGTCGAAAAAGTGAGAAAAGAAGTAAGTTCTCCGTGAAATCAAGGAAAAGTTCGGGACGGTAATCTCGATATAGTAGACGTATAGACTCCAGTAACTATAAAGAGGACCGTTAGAACTAAGGTCGAACACTTAGTACGTCGGGTCGTAAAGAGTACTATATGAGACGGTTATTCAATTTATTTGTTCCACTGTTATATGTCGGAACTAAATGAAGAAAGGGTTAAACCTTGGTCAGACAACAAGGTACACGTCAAGATTGACAACGAAGCACAGGACGTATGTCTAAAAAGTCCTTCGTCCATTCCACCAGACCATAAGAGTGGAGAAATTCTTATAGGGGGTCAAACAACACTAGGTGTGTCAGTTTCCGAAATCGTATCAGTTACTCCACCACAATACAGGATCTGAACCTTCTGAGTTTCGGGGACAGTCGGTGAAGTGTTACAGAAGGGTAGTGACTCTATACAGATTGTAGTACTTTAGTCCACCACCAAAATAGAAGTTGACCATCTACCGTCACAGTTGATATTTGACCGTGAAAGGTTCTCGTAACGGTCGTTGACTTTTCGTTCCCGCAAACGGTAGACGGAGACCCCTCTGACTTGTGAGACGACAACATCGACAACTGGAAGTTGTGGGGGACTCCCCCAAGTTCCACCTGACTCTGTGAGGCACGAGGTTCCCTAGGTCACCCTGTCCAGAAATCTATCTATAAAAGTCCTTAACTAAAATACGAGGGTTAAGAACGTAGAGGAGTATAGATCTTTTCGTGATTTAGGGAAGTACCACTGTAGTCTAGGAACACTGATCGTCTTTTAGGAAACATTTTACTCACGAATTACCATAACTTAAAGGGGAAGTGGTTTTGGAATATAAAACTGGAAGGGGGTGACGGAAAAACCTCGGCAGAGAGTCTCGGCAGACTCCACGACAGAGGGCCCGGCGTCAGGAGTAAAACGGGGGTTATTTTGAATTGAGCGTTGAGAGTGTAACACGTAGAAAAAAAATCAGTCGTCGTCGATAACTTGTTATTAGGGATAGTTCCGAAGTTTCTTGTTTCTCGGAATAAATCCCAGGATTCTTGACGTTAAACCATCTGTGTCTAAGTCTATTTTAATCTTCACAAAACCTCTTCTCCCGTAGCCCTGGAATCTTTCTGGTTTCAGTGTTCCAATAAGCCCGAGGTCCAGACCGTCAATAGATCTCAAAGACCTCGTAGCACGTCTACAGGACCTACGGACGTAATTGTGTCATTCACTAGTCTTCCAGTCTAAGGTTGGTCTTACTCTGTACGTACTCAGGGTGAGGGGGTACCGGAGGGCCGAGGTAAAGTCTCTCGTTACGAGAGACTCGTCACGAGTCAGGTAGAAGAAATTTTACATTAAAATAAGTAAATCGAAACCAAAACCGACACGTCCCAGAAGCGACGAGACGCCCAAAAGAGGTCAACGTCGCTCACCTCCGACGAGAGAACAACACCTCGTCCCCCGAGATCCCGTGGGTCCGAAGTCACGCACGCCGAGGACCCGAGGGTCCGTGTCCAAGTCATCGACACGAGTACAAGAATCAACGAGACGCAGTACATCCTAGAAGGGTCTAGTCCCTAGCTTGGGCACAGAGGACGTAACCGTCCGTCTAAGAAATGGCGACTCGGTGGACCCTTCGAGGAGGGAGGCAGAACGACAGGGAAACTGTCTCGACTTCACCTATTTTGAATCTGTAAGTGAATAAAATCGATGATGGTGTTTAGGTCTCCTGCCTGAATTTAGTAACTTAAAATTTTTCGTTCTCAGGACATTGCGTCTGCTTAGTTTAAGTCAGTGAAGAATGGAAAATCGGAGGACTCTAAAAAGAGTCCCTCTCCTAACATCGATAAACTAAAAAAATTTACGATTAGGGTACAACTTTCCCTAGTCGTACACGATGTTGTTTATACGGTGAAGTGGTATCTCACCTAATGCAACTCGTCTTCCGTAATCTCTTTTGGCTTCTGTGTCCTTCTTGAGTGACGGAAGGGGGCAGACGGATTTTAGTCCCGTATTTAAAGGTACACATTTCTACCTTTAAAGGGAGAGGTCGTGGATCTTCTGGACTCTAGTTAGACGTATTGTCTGGGATGATTCGTTTGGGAACAACAAAAACAAGTCAGGCATTCAGTGTAGACTGAGAAACGCTCGGGTACCTGACGGAATAAATGATATCTAAAGGATCAGACACACACAATCAGTGAGTCAGCACAGGTCGAGAAAACACTGGGGGACCCGACATCGGGTGGTCCAAGGAGACAGGAACCCTAAGAGGTCCGTTCTTATGACCGTACCCAACAGAAAGGGAAGAGGTTCCCTAGAAGTGCTGGTTCCTAACTTGAGCGTAGATAATGTAGAGGACGTAACCGTCCGTCCAAGAAATAGTGATTGCGGTAGATCCTTCGGGACGACGACGACGATTCAGTGAAGTCAGCACAGGCTGAGACACACTGGGGTATCTGCGGTCGGGTGGTCCGAAGGGGTAGGGACCCTAAGAGGTCCGTTCTTGTGACCTCACCCAACGGTAAAGGAAGAGGTCACGTACTTTCACTTTTCACTTTTACTTCAGTGAGTCAGTACAAACTGAGATCGCTGGGGTACTTGACGTCGGATGGTCCGAGGAGGCAGGTACCCTAAAAGGTCCGTTTTCATGATTGTATGCATTAAAGATTGGTGAGTCAAATTTCGGGTGGTATAGGTCGAACTGTAGAAATACCGAAGAAAACTAGAGGTCAAGGATTCAAAGGAGTCTGTGACTCAGCGGTAGGACACTGGGAAAGAGTACTAGGGTCCGGTAATAAATCCCCAGTCTGCAGCCCCGATTCTCAATTACCAGGTGGACCATAAAAAGAAGGACTATTCAACCTGTCGTCGATTATCTACAGGACACGACCAAGACCTACAAAATACTCGACGGTCTGGTCCCTCCGTAAGAAGTCTTACGGTCCTTTAACTTTATTTCCCATATATCTAAATCCAATTACCTCGCTCTACAAATACCCTTTTTTTTCTGACTCCAGCGTCACAGAACACGACTCGTGGATCGTCAAAGATGGAGTGAGACTGTAGTGGAACAATAGAGTGGTAATCGGTCAGTCTCTGAACACACGCTCGATTGGTGTCTGGGACCCTGTAGGGTGGGAGTAGAGGTGGGGTTGGACCGATAATTTTCATGAAACGACTTTGGGAAGTTCCTCGAACCCCGAAAAACCCAGTACTCGGTTTGGGGTAGAGGAGTGGACCGGGACGTTATTCAGAACGAGACGAGGTCTAAGGTCACAAAGTCAAACCGGAATAACACGTAGTCCATATGTTCAAACGCTATTGAGTGTGTGGTCGTAGAGTCGGAGGTCTCCGTGTCCATTTAAGATTCTGTTGTCACACATACACGATTCAGTACAGGCTGAGAAACCCGGGGTACCTGACAGTGGGCGGTCCGAGGAGGTGAGGTCCGTTATTACGACCTCACCCAACGGTAAAGGAGGAAGTCCCCTAGAAGAACTGGGTCCCTAACTTGGGCACAGAGAACGTAACCGGGCACCTAAGAAATGGTGATCGCGGTGGACCGCGGTGTCCTTAATACTCACCGCCTTCTAGAACTGTCTAACCGAGACCTACTACCTTTTCCTGTTTTTAATCAATCTTGAGTTTGGTAGTGATCAGTTGTTCGTTGTCGAGAATGTGTGTCGTTTAGTATGAGGTCTGTGATCCTACAAAAGGAGTTTAAAGCAACTTTCCTTACGACGTCCCTTTTCCGTTTTTCTCTTTACTCAAGAGAAAGGGAAAGGACTCTTGTTTCTTCTATTTCTCTTGTCACTCTCCCGACTCGTAAGGATCAACAAGCGTCAAAACAAAACAAAACAAAACAAAAAATGAAATTGACGAGTACTTCTCCTTTTCAATTTTAAATGTTATTGAAGGACGAGTAAGACGAGGACATTGAATCAAACGAGGAACGTTTCAGACCTAGTGCATCCAGTGCATCAGAGACCTTTTACCCCTGAATATTGTTACGATCCTTGACTTTGAAGAGAGAGTGAGTGGAAGCGGGGCAAAAACGTCAAAGGGTCGAGGACATTAGGAGGAATTAGTACGAACAGACACATTTTCCAGTCCGTAAGGTGTGACGGTGGTAGGGGTGGGGTGGGGGCAGGACCAGGATTGGCCACAAGGACACGTGCTTTGGGGATCAAGTTTGATCGGATAATTGTCAATCGTAACGGGTGATATCGGACTACAGTGTGTGACGGATATTTTTGAGACATTGGGGAAACCCCTGAGTCTCGAACCGTACGATTGAGGAGACCTGGGCGGTCGCATTAGTTGGACTCAAGAGGTTGAGAGGTTCGTGTCGCGAACCAAAGAGTTACTAGGCTGAAGACATTGTGAGGCTTGAGACGTACATTGATTCAAACGGAAAGACGGGGGATTGAGACGTCCTCGATGTTAAGTGTAGAAGAGGAAACTGAGGTACGATTTATGTAGGGGATAGACCACAAATGGGGATGTTGTGAGAAGGGGAACATCAGTGTGTTGTCTTCCTTCCGACGTCTCGGTGGTTTGGTGGTCCGAGTTAGTGACCCAATGACCGCGGTAAAGTACTGACAGAAACTTTGTTGCGTTCTTCTTTAGTTCTAAGGTGGTGGAACAAGGAGTAGTGGCTGAGGACTGACACTCGGGAACGGAATATATTCGGGGATCTGAGGAATTCCCCAGTCCCCTCGCGTCTAGAACTCCGTACTCGGATGACAGAAGGGGAGAGGTGGCCGACTCTTAATTTTGGTTGAAAGATAAAGGAGGCTTGAGACAGAGGTATAAAAGGTAAACCGAAGTCACCCGCCTCTTCCGGTCACTAAAACCGGGCGTTGGCCTTAAAACTTTAATCCCGGTTTCTAAACACTCTAACTTTGACTCGTCCTGGGACTCCCATGAAGGACCACCGTCTAGGAAGATACAGGGAAAAAAAAAAAAAAAAAAACGTTCTCTTTGCAAAATCGGAGTGTCCAGAAGGGATCTTAGGTTTTTCGTCTGAGTTCGTCGATGATTAATCCCTTCTCTCCCTTACGTATTTGTTCCGTTTCCGTCGGTTCGGTCTTTCGATCACTATCGAACTTGTTGTCCAGTCGGTACTTTGTCAGTGTCGTGGGGCGAGTAGGAGGTCCCTATGTCTGTTGTTAGACTGTGCATACAGTTCGACAAGTGTCTTTGGTCCCGGAGTGACCTATCTTTGACGACTGGTGGTCGTACATCTGTGGTCTGACCAACTACAGTTTTCTAACTACCGATTCTAAGGGATTTGTAGAGGGACAATGGAGTGGTTGGTGTCGTTCTTGCAGGAGTTCGACTAGTGTATCGACGTTGGGAGTGGGGATTACAACGGAAATAACGACAACAAGTCGGTGAGTCAACATAGGCTGAGAAAAAACTGGGGTACCTGAGATCGGGGGTGGAGGTGGGGCTCCGAGGAGACAGGTGCCCTACAAGGTCCGTTCTTATGACCTCACCCAACGGTAAAGGAAGAGTTCTCCTAGAAGGGCTTGTCCCTAGTTTGGACATAGAGGACGTAACGTCCGCTTACGAAATGACGACTCGGTGGTCCCTCCGGGACAATTCTCCAAATGTCGTACCATCTTCAAACCATTTCTGTACGTCGGAACCGTTGGGTTTTGAGATAACAGTAGGTAACCACTTTAAAAGTGTCACTTTATAGGTACGTAAGTGAATAGTTCTTTAGATGATCTACAGTCTGTGGCACGGCTCACGATCACACCTCCTGTTCTGACCAGTGACAGGGACGGGAGATCCTCGACTGGACCATCCACTGTGTCCTCAATTTTTCAATTTCCACGTGTGCACTCTGAAAGTCTCTCACTACGTTACACCAGGTACACTTTTATTCCTCCCTCTATGGCACACCGTACTCTCGAAGGAGGACCCCTGAAGGGACTACCAGGTCCCCGACTGTGGGGTTCGAGGGTTACGTTCTCCCGGACCCAAGTTAGGGACCAGTCCCTTGGTCTCAGACGTACGGCGTTGGTTCTTAAGTGCAGGAAGTCGCTGTTCTAAGACGTACGATGTTGGTTCTAGGGTCTAGGACAGACGGTGTTGATTCTGGGGTTCGTCAGTTCATTTCTTCATAATCTTCTCTTCGTCCTCTTGAAGGACCTTCTCCTCCGTGAATTCGACTCCCTAGGATTTCTCCTTCTGTACTCTGACGGACCCCCTTCCCGGGGGCTCCCTTCAGGAGACTTCCTTTTCCCAAACCCAAATTTCCCCCTGGAGTGCCCTGTTACTTTCCGTTACGTACTGGGAGTCGTCTAGGACCCAAATCTCCTGTAATAAACCTGGAACTACTTCAGACTGAGACCTGAGACACCTATTCACAATTTAGTGGACTCTCACTGGCAGCATAACCTGAATGCCCCTTTCTGTGAGAACAGGAATCCTCTATGACGGCTTCAGGAACCTCCGTTTCACGGAACCTCCGTTTCGACTGAGTGTTTCCCGAGTACTTTATAAATGTGTGTGTGTGTGTTTCTCTTATTATTTCCGTTTACACTGTTTTTACAATTATCAACCACTTAGATTCACCTTTCATCCCAATAAGAACGTTGTAAAGACGTCTAACTTTTAAAAGTATTACTCGTTGATCCCCCTATTTTATTGCCTAGCACCTAAGAATCTCAGACACCTCCCAGCCCACTCTGGTAGGGGTCCTTTAGGACTAAATCGACTTTAGATGTCCTACTCTACCAATCTGTTGTAGTGACTGAGTCACCTGTACTCAAACTCGTTTGAGACCCTCTATCACCTGCTGTCTCCTCGGACCGCACGACGTCAGGTACCCCAGTTGTTTCTCAGTCTGTACTGAATCGTCGACTCGTTGGTGTTGTCATCCGACCCATCTTGTGTGGTCCACTTCACGTGTCCCTTCTTGCAAACGTTCTCCGTCCACCGAACCCTCTCAGGTCCCACCCCTGGTCTGGATCAGGATCATGGATCGGATCATGGAGGGTCCGGTGAACGGGAAGACGTCACGCCGGGACGGAGGGAGGGGGGAGACCTCCACTTCAGACAGAGAGATGGAGGACCTGAGACCCCGAAGATCCTACTGAAACTGGTTGTCTTATGTTCCTTTCGTTACGAAACGGTCGAGACCCTCGGTCGGTCCACCGAAGATGAAGGACAAAGAACCTATGGTCGATGGTAGATTCTTCATGTTGTTGGGACTCTAGTGGACACCGACCCTTCGGGCCCGGTGTTCTGGGACCTCCTGTTCTACGGTGTACCTCTCTCCTCCATCCCCCTTCCCTCGGGACTCCACCTTCTAGACACTCATGCCCTGAGTAGAAACTTCGTCTAGGACTCAACGTTTTCGGAGTCGACTTCAGTGTATCTCGTCTACTTGTAGGGTGGACTTAGGATCGGTATACAGCTGGGTGTTTTGACACCCGTTTTTTTTTTTAATAAAATTTGATGATTCAAACCCCGAGGAAACACTCCGTCGTTGGTCGTGGATCCTACGACAATTTGTGACAACAGGCACAATTCTTAAAGCCAGTGGTAGAAGCCTCGTTGTCTCTCGGTGACTTCGAAAGTTGGGTCTACCCACTATCCGGGTCCGACCTCCAACGTTAGTGAGAGCGACGGTGCACCTTTTACCCGACCCCCGTCCCCCCACTACTCATCCCCCTTCGGGCCCCCTGTTTAATTTTCCGATACCACCTGAAGAGACCACGTCACCTATATCAGAACTCCGTCAGGCTCGCACCCAACCTTTTCTTAGAGGTCTGTGTCTCGTAAAGTCTTTCCTCACTCAAATAATTCTTGTTTCCCGTCTCTATTACACCCGTGACGTTTGCGTCGCCCGACTGAAGGATGATCTGGCTCCTCTCAGTTGTGAAAAGCTCCCAATTATCGGTCAAAAATATCGGAGTCCTGTTTCTTTTAAGGACGACCTTCCAACCGTAATCCACTAACCGATCCCGTGCTATCCCACTGATGGTTCCACCCGTAAAAACGGATTAAACCCTAGTCCTTCGAACAATCACTACTAGTGTCCCCGAAAACCGTTGTCAATGTCTCCCGGAGTCGGTCGAAACCTCCACTGGAACCAAGACCTGAGACAAAGACACCGGAACCATAGTCTCCGGAGTGTGGTTACCGAGACCTCGTCCTGAGTTGTCTATGTTAGGTGGACGGTCACGACCCCTGTGTCCAACCTAAGGGCGAGGCACTTCTGAGGTGTGTGACGTCTCGTTGATTCGGGTACGTGGTGGTTGATGACTCAGGTTCGAGATCTCGGGTGCTCACGTTGATGACTCGGGTACTCGGTGTTGATGACTTCGGGTGTGCCGAATCTCGGGTACGAGACGTTGTTCTCTTCGGGGACGTTGCTCTTCGGGTTCGAAACGTTGGTTCTCATCGGGGTCGAACGGCGTTGATCGCTTTCAGGTGTACGTCGTTGTTTCTGGGTCGTGTCGGTTTTTATTTATCTAATTATTGAAAGTTCTTGACATGTTTTTTCTAGAAGTGTTGGGTCTATTAGTGTTACCACACTAGTGAGTGGATCTCGGTCTGTAGGACCTTACACTTCAGTTCACCCGGAATCCTTCGTAGTGCTGCTTGTTTCGATCACCTCCACTACCTTAAGGTCAACTCGATAAAGTTTAGGACTTTCTACTACGACACTTTCACGACGTGAGTTATACGGTCGTTTAAACCTTTTGAGTCGTCACCGGTGTCCTGACCTTTTCCAGTCAAAAGTAAGGTTAGGGTTTCTTTCCGTTACGGTTTCTTACGAGTTTGATGACGTGTTAACGTAAGGAGAGTGTACGATCATTTCGTTACGGGTTTTAAGAACTTTGGTCCGAAGTCGTTATGCACTTAGTACCTTAAGGTCTACAAGTTCGACCAAAGTCTTTTCCGTCTCCTTGGTCTCTAGTTTAACGGTTGTAGACGACCTAGTACCTTTTTCGTTCTCTCAAGGTCTTTTTATAGATAAAGACGAAATAACTGATACGGTTTCGGAAACTGACACACCTAGTGTTACTTGACACCTTTTAAGACTTTCTCTACCCTTATGGGATGGTGGACTGGACGGAGAACTCTTTGGATATACGTCCAGTCCTTCGTTGTCAATCTTGACCTGTACCTTGTTGTCTGACCAAGGTTATCCTTTTCCTCATGAAGTTCCGATATATAACAGTGGGACGAATAAATTGAATATACGTCTCATGTAGTACTCTTTGCGACCCGACCTTCTTCGTGTTCGATCTTAGTTCTAACGGCCCTCTTTATAGTTATTGGAGTCTATACGTCTACTGTGGTGGGAATACCGTCTTTCACTTCTCCTTGATTTTTCGGAGAACTACTTTCACTTTCTCCTCTCACTTTTTCAACCGAATTTCGAGTTGTAAGTCTTTTGTTTCTAGTACCGTAGACCAGGGTAGTGAAGTACCCTTTATCTACCCCTTTGTCACCTTTGTCACAGTCTGAAATAAAAGAACCAAAGGTTTTAGCGACGTCTACCACTAACGTCGGTACTTTAATTTTCTGCGAATGAGGAACCTTCTTTTCAATACTGGTTGGATCTGTCGTATAAGTTTTCGTCTCTGTAACGAAACGGTTGTTTCCAGGTAGATCAGTTCCGATACCAAAAAGGTCACCAGTACATACCTACACTCTCAACCTGATATTTCTTTCGACTCGTGGTTTCTTAGCTACGAAAACTTGACACCACAACCTCTTCTGAGAACTCTCAGGGAACCTAACGTTCCTCTAGGTTGGTCAGGTAAGATTTCCTCTAGTCAGGACCCACAAGTAACCTTCCTGACTACGACTTTGACTTTGAGGTTATGAAACCGGTGGAGTACGTTTCTCAACTGAGTAACCTTTTCTGGGACTACGATCCTCTCTAACCCCCGTCCTCCTCTTCCCGTGTTGGGTCCTACTCTACCGACCTACCGTAGTGACTGAGCTACGAGTACTCAGACTCACTTGACGCCCTCAACCACTACCTGTCCCTTCGGACCGCACGACGTTAAGTACCCCAGCGTTTCTCAGTCTGTGCTGACTCGTTGACTTGACTTGACTTATTGAAAAATTTTTTCCGATACTGTTACCAGTTCTACTGTCGTCGTCCTCTGACCCCTCACTAGAGGTCTCCGTCTCCTGGATGAGACGAGGTGACGGTGATTCCTCCTGTTTTACTTACATGTGTGGGAAGAAGGAGGGCCTCCTTTATCGTTCCGTCTTCCTTTACATCTTACCGGTGTTTTCCTTAGGACATTACTAAAGAGAAGAGACTCCTTATAGGTTAAACCTCCTCTTTTTTTTTTTTTTCTTAAAAATAGACTTAAAAATAAAATTAAAAAACCAAACCTGGTTTGGTTTAACGAAACCAAAGACTAACTCTAACAATAACTTATATCTCAGGTCCAGTTACCAATTTACAACTCTAAAATCTTACAAACGTCAAATGGCGAGTGTAAGTTGAAGTGTTTAAAGTAGGGAAAGTTCTGGACAAGCAAGTTCTGGACTTGCTTGTTAAACCTCGTTACCGGTGGTCCCCCGTCACTGCGGGGAAGCGGCATCACAACTTTGACTTTGGACGAAAAAGTCCTCTACCAGACGTTCCGTCCTCTGACGTCAAAGTCAGGGACCCACCCCTTCTAGGGGACCTCTTCCCTTACCGATGGGTGTGGCCATAAGAACGGACCTCTTAAGGTACCTGCTCTTCGGACCACCCGTTGTCAGGTGTCCTAGCGCTTCTCAGTCTGTGCTGACTCGTTCATTGTGAAAGTGAACAGTGAAAGCCAAAACCTTGGTTAGCTACCAGTCCTTTGATGGTTTGTTGCATAAACTTTGTATCACGGTCACATCGCTCTGGAATCGATTATGTCCATGTAGTTCCGGGAAAGAAGAGTCTGGAGGTGTACCTAAGCGTCAACTAAAACACAGACCTCAGTTTGTAAAAGTGACGTTAACGAAAAGCTTTGAATCTTCGAGAAGGAACGGGTACGAGAGGTGAGACATCGAAGTCCAGGTGAATCTTTGTTTTCGTCCACCTAAAATAGTTAGAGTGAAGTAAAGTAATTTAACCTTAACTTACCGTATCTCCGTTAATTGAATTCGACTTTCAGGTTACGTTCACCTTTTTCTGAGTTTAGGGTTACTCTAAGACGTTTCGTTGAAGGGGAAACAACAGACACTACTTTCATCCTTTTACTTGTCGCGTGTGAAAGACCAGGGGTGGATCGAGGAGGGGGGTGGGGTACTGTTTAGGTTCCTCCTGTATCGGAAGGTCTTGAAAGGTCGTCGTACGCCTGTTTCTACTCTCTTTGAAGTCTTAACAGACCACGTCGTCAGGGGTTGAAAAACCGTGGTCCCCGGACAAACCACCTTCTGTCATACAGGTGCCTGGTCACCCCCCTCCATCCCTTACTAGACTCCTGCTAAGTTCGTGTAATAGAAATAACGCGTGAACCAAAGATAATAATAATGTAGTCGAGGTGGAGTCTAGTAGTGCGTAATCTAAGGCCTCCAACCTTGGGTACCAGATCACCTGGTCTTAAAGTCGTTGTTCTCGCAAATACCCTCCTCGGACCCCCTCGGGTGTCTTTGCACGACAGTCGATCTCTACCGAGTTTCCCCGGTGTCGCCTCTTAGTTTCCGGTCCTCGATTACCTCTGGTATTCTACATCGACGAACTCCCAGCACAAAGGGTGTGAGTACTCGGATCCTCCCAGATCCTCTCTTCACAGGTAACTGGACCGAACCCAATGCTCTGGGGACCTATCTAACTGTACGGATGGTCTAACGGGGGACTGTCCATCTCTACTAAGGTGATCCCTAAACCCCACAGCAATGGTTTCCTTTCCCTTACCGGTCCTTTTTTTCGTTGTGTACAGTTATACTAATTACCCTTCAAACATTTGGAGGGTCCACCGCGATCACCACTTCTGAAGTGGACGGCTACGTCCTCCGTCTCGTCTACGCAAAAGCTAGGGACCCAGTCCTTCTAGGGGACCTCCTCCCATGCCGTTAGGTGAGGTCACAAGAACGGACCTCTTAGGGTACCTGTCGTACTCGGACCGTCCGATGTCAGGAGTCCCGACGTTTCTCAGCCCGTTCTGACTTCACTGAATCGTATGTACCCGGTACTTCACTCTAAAGGAAAGAAAAATTTGAAATAGGAAAACCCAACCTGATGTACCTTCAGTCCAATAACGTAAAAGTTTGGTGGGGAATCCAGACGAATAGGACTAGTCACCCTGTTTCTTCTCTTGACAGTCTCTTCTTTTCTTCAAATCCACTCTATCTGGTGTTGGTCGAGGATTAAGCCCAACCGACCGGATCAAATGTCCCGATTCGTAGGGTACTTTATAAGGGTCAATACTAGGTGACCGTAGCAAACCAGGTTTAAGGAGCTCTTGAGTAATTGTCTAAGGTCCCGGAGGTGGGGAACTCACCCTGGAACTCCCGGGTTAAGGTGTTCAGACCCCGTTCCGGGTCCTCAGACATAAGAGTTGTACGAGGGCTCCCTTACGGTTCCGTCGGTCAGGAACCTGAATCTGAAATTCTTGAGGTGGGAGGGTGCGGGGACGGTCGTTTAACATTTACGAAAAAGTACACGTATACACGATCAGCGAGTCAGTATAAGTTGAGAAGCGTTGGGGTACCTGAGGAGACAGGTACCTTAAGAGGTCCGTCCTTATGACCTCACCCAACGGTACAGGAAGAGATCCCCTAGAAGGGTAGGGCCCCTGACTTGGGTCCAGAGAACACAGAAGACGTAATCGTCCGTATAAGAATTGATGACGTGGTGGACCTTTTGGGAAAGTTCATGGTCCTCTGTCTTTAAACCCGATTTAAACTTTGGTCAACTCGACGACCGTTTTAGACCGTTTAGTGTGTAAAACGGGTGACCAAGAGACGAAGGAGACGGTCTTTTGTTCGGTTCGTTCCGCCCCCGACCTTGACCTCCGACTCAGTAGTCAGGAAATTTATTCGCGAGGGCAATGACGTAGTTGAGTACCCCCACCCCCACCCCCACCCTCCGCCCTCAGACGTCCGGTGTGGAACGATTGTTCACTCCGTTGAGAGGTCGCCTCCGACCGACAGACGTCAAGTGTGACTTCTGAGGTCTAGGACCGACCCTGGAGGACCGTCAGGTTGAGAGGGTAATTAGGGAACCCCTTCGGAAAGTGAGGTCGTCGACGAGGTGTACGGTCCAGGTATGAAAGACGGAGGAGTTCCTTCGGGAAGACTAAGTCAAAGGGGACAAAAGTCGGAGACGGGTGGGACCTCGGAAGTCGTGGGGGACTTGACGGACACACTGTACAGACACACAAAATTCAACACCATTTTTTATTTCGTGTATAGTACTTTAATGGGAGAAGTGTTTCTCAAAACAAACGAAAAAATTTTTTTATAAATAAATGAACCGACGTAGCCCAGAATCAACGTCGAAGGTCCTAGAAAGCAAAGTCGTGTCCGACAAATAACGTCACACGTCCAAAGAAATCAACACCCCGAATCAACGAGGTCCCGATATACCCTAGACTCGAGGGGCTAGTTCCTAACTTGGGTGTAGGAGACGAGACCCTCCGTCTAAGAATTGGTGCCCTGGTGGTCCCTTCAGGGTTGTTTCAAAATTCACTTGTGTTGACATGTCGACCCGAAGGGACCACCGAGTTACCATTTCTTGGGTGGACGGTTACCTCCTCTGTACCCAAACTATGGACCCAACCCTTCTGGGGGACCTCCTCCCGTACCGTTGGGTGAGCTCATAAGAACGGACCCTTTAGGGTACCTGTCTCCTCGGACCATCCGATGTCAGGTACCCCAACGTTTTTTCAGTCTGTACTGAATCTCTGACGACGACGATTCAGTGAAGTCAGCACAGGTTGAGACACGCTGAGGTACCTGTCGTCGGATGGTCTGAGGAGGTAGGTACCCTAAAAGGTCCGTTCTCATGACCTCACCCCACGGTGACGGAAGAGGTCTGAATCTCTGATTTGTCGTTGTTTACATGGACATTCCTGGCACAACGTTTCGGAGAGATCTTGAGAAGGTAGAACGTCCTGACTTTGACGTGGGTGACTTGTCGTTTCGGGGTGTAGGGGGAGGTCAGGGGAGGGGTTCAGGAACCGTTGGTGGGAAGATGAACGACAAGGATACTTAGACTGCTCAAATTTTTATGGAGTACATTCGTAGTAGTTCTCTACCTTTGGTGGATTTACGGACGACTTTCTACTCACCTCTTTCCTCTGTGCCACAAAAGGTATCCTACCTTATAATAAGCCCGCACTTCTTCCCTTAGAACAGTGTCCGATGCCGTACCTACTTGGACGTCCTATAATACGAGTCACTCTTTTCGGTCGGGACCCTCCAGTCTAAGACGGGTTCGAACTGAGAGTAAGGTGACCTGGACTCAGTGTTCCACCGTAGAAGTTTAGGGGACCTCTAGGAGTTGTTGCAGGTGTGGACCGACGAGAGGTCTGGTTCCTCTACCACTGGAGGTACCTTAGGTCCGAAGTCTTCGACGGGTTCACCAAGGTCGTGTACCGTCCAAACTCTTGTGTCCTAGACCTCAGCCTTTTAGATTAAAGTCAGGAGTTCAGACGACGAATGACCCATTCACCCGAACCGGGCTACTTGGCACTATTCTCTGCTTATCAGGAGTGGCTCGTGACCCACATCCGGGGGGACGACAACGACGGTACCGACGAGGGTAAAATATCTGTCGTCTCCGGGTCTCTGTAGTTCGTAGAACGGACTCCAGTGTGTCGTTCCTTTGCGCCCCTGGCCCAAACTTACGTCCACCGGTCTAGTGGTCCTTCGTAACCGTATGTCCAGAGTGACCAGGATCACTCTATGAAGACCTACAGCGTGAAGTAAGACTCTTGTAGACCCCCGGAAAGTCTCTGGAAAATAAACCCTTGTTTTCTGGTCGGTAGGGTCCTACTGTCTCCTACTGTCTCTGCCTTTCGTCCGCAGTCCACTCTGTCGTAGTGACCGAGGTACCTGCACTTAGACTCGTTTGAGGCCCTCTATCACTTCCTGTCCCCTCGGACCGCACGACCTCCGGTCCAAGTCCGAGTCCGAGTCGTTGGCTCTTGGTGGTTGTCGGAAGTTCCTTTACGTTTGGCTTCGTGCCGATTCTTCCGTCTCTACACCGCCGGCAGAGCAGTGTCGGGCAGGGCGCAGAGGTTGAGTCCCAGTCCCGTCCTTGCGCCTACGACTTGAGCCGAGGTCGCCGGAAGGAGAGACGTGCTGTGCCCGCCGTGTAGGACCGTTGACTTGAAGGGGAGGACCGGTTTTTTTTCGATGATATAAACTCCCTCGGGACACGGTTCCAGGTCAATGTGCAGCGAAAGGAGAGGGCACACGGTAAGTGGAGACCGTAGTGTGACGGCAGGAAGATATCTGTGCCTCTCCGGGAAGAAAGGACCAAGGAGACCGGAGACAAACAAGATCAACTACTATTTGCAACTCGATTACACGTCAAAGTCGAAGCCCTGGTCCTTGTAGGACATGGCGAGTCTGTCCAGTCCGGGTGCCACACCGTCCGACGGTGACCGAAGCGGGACAAGGGAGGTTACGACACTGGACAACACCCGAGACCGCCGGAGGAGTGCCTCCGGTTAATGACATAAAGGACCATATATTTCGGGATCTCGCCTCCACCGAGGGTCGACCCCCGTTAAAACGGAAGGGAGGGGTCCCCTGTAGATCGTTACAGACCTCTGTCAAACACTCACGCTCGATTGAACAAAGTCAGCACAAGCTGCGAAACGTTGGGATACTTGACATCGGGTGGTCCGAGAGGACAGGTACCCTAAGAGGTCCGTTCTTATGACCTTCCCCGACAGTACGGGAGGAGGTCCCGTAGAGGGGTGGGGTCCCTAGTTTGGGTGTAGAGGTCACCGAGGACTCAACGTGCACCTCGGTGGTCGTTTCGAGGTCTCTGTCAAGGTCAGTCGAGTCAACGAGTATGTACAGGTCAAGAAGCACTGCAGTACCTGACGTCGTACGGTCCGAAGGGACGGGTAGTTGTTGAGGACCTCGAACGAGTCTGAGTACAGGTAGCTCCACCACGACAGTACGTTTGTAGAGTAGGAGACAGTTTGGGAAGAGAAAGACGGAAGTTAGAAAGGGTCGTAGTCCCAGTAAAGATCACTCAGTGAAGAAACGTAGTCCACGGGTTTCATAACCTTAAAGTCTAAGTCGTAATCAGAAAGGTTACTTATAAGTCCTGACTAAAGGAAATCCTACCTGACCAACCTAGAGGAACGTCAGGTTCCCTGAGAGTACTCAGAAGAGGTTTTGGTGTCAAGTTTTCGTAGTTATGAAGCCACGAGTCGAAAGAAAGTCTCTTCCGTTACCGTTGGGTGAGGTCATGAGAACGGACCTTTTAGGGTAACTACCTCCTCGGACCATCCGACGTCAGGTACCCCAGTGATTCTCAGCCTGTACTGATTCACTGAAGTGAAAGTGAAAAGTGAAAGTACGTAACCTCTTCCTTGCCGTTGAGTAAGGTGACAAGAACGGACCTCTCAGGGTCCCAGCCGTCTCGGACCACCCGACGGTAGATACCCCAGTGTGTCTCAGCCTGTACTGACTTCGCTAAATCGTCGTCGTCCAACCAGTATCTAAAGGAAGGTTCCTCGTTCGTAGAAAAGTAAAGTACCGACGTCAGTGGTAGACGTCACTAAAACCTCGGGTTCTTTTATTTCAGGCAGTGACAAAGGTAACAAAAGGGTAGATAAACGGTACTTCACTACCCTGGCCTACGGTACTAGAATCAAAAAACTTACAACTCAAAATTCGGTTGTAAAAGTGAGAGGAGAAAGTGAAAGTTCTCCGAGAAACCAAGAAGAAACGAAAGACGGTTTTCCCACCACAGTACACGTATAGACTCTAATAACTATAAAAAGGACCGTCAGAACTAAGGTCGAACACGAAACAGGTCGGGTCGTAAAGCGTACTACACTTATGAAGTGTGGCTTCATAACTACGAAAAATTGACACCACAACCTCTTCTGAGAACTCTCAGGGAACCTGACGTTCCTCTAGGTTGGACAGGTAAGATTTCCTCTAGTCGGGACCCACAAGTAACCTTCCTGACTACGACTTCGACTTTGAGGTTATGAAACCGGTGGAGTACGCTTCTCAACTGAATAACCTTTTCTGAGACTACGACCGTCCCTAACCCCCGTCCTCCTCTTCCCCTGTTGTCTCCTACTCTACCGACCTACCGTAGTGACTGAGTTACCTACACTCAAAGTCACTTGAGGTCCTCAACCACTACCTGTCCCTCCGGACCGTACGACGCTAAGTACCCCAGTGTTTCTCAACCTGCGCTGACTTGACTGACTGAGACGTATACAATTCATTCGTCCCACTGTTATATGTCGGAACTACATGAGGAAAGGGTTAAACCTTGGTCAGGTAAAAAGGTACAAACCAAGATTGACAACGAAGAACTGGACGTATGACTAAAGAGACCTCCGTCCAGTCCACCAGACCATAAGGGTAGAGAACTTCTTAAAAGGTGTTAAACAACACTGGGTGTGTCAGTTTCCGAAACCGCATCAGTAATTTCGTCTTCATCTACAAAAAGACCTTGAGAGAACGAAAAAGGTACTAGGTTGCCTACAACCGTTAAACTAGAGACCAAGGAGACGGAAAAGATTTAGGTCGAACTTGTAGACCTTCAAGTGCTAAGTACATGACAACTTCGGACCGTACCTCTTAAAACTCGTAATGAAACAATCGTACACTCTACTCGCGTTAACACACCATCAAACTTGTAAGAAACCGTAACGGAAAGAAACCCTAACCTTACTTTTGACTGGAAAAGGTCAGGACACCGGTGACGACTTGAAAGGTCTAAACGACCATATAACTCACGTCGTGAAAGTGTCGTAGTAGTAAGTCCTAAACTTTATCGAGTTGACCTTAAGGTAGTGGAGGAGATCGAAACAAGCAGCACTACGAAGGATTCCCGGTGAACTGAAGTATAAGGTCCTACAGACCGAGATCCACTCACTAGTGTGGTAACACCAATAGACCCAGTAATTCTAGAAAGAGACGTATCAAGACACATAAGAACGGTGCAGAAGAATTATAGAAGACGAAGACAATCCAGGTATGGTAAAGACAGGAAATAACCCGGGTAGAAACGTACTTTCAAGGGAACCATAGAGATTAAAAGAACTTCTCTAGAGATCAGAAGGGGTAAGACAACACACGAATCAGTGAGTCAACACATCTGAGACGCTGGGGTACCTGACATTGGGTGGTCCGAGGAGACGGGTACCCCTAAGAGGTCCGTTCTTATGACTTCACCCAACGGTAAAGGAGGAGGTTCGGGTAAGATAACAAAAGGAGATAAAGAAACGAAACTAACGACTCCTTCCGAAAGAATAGAGAGGAACGATCAGAAACCTTGAGACGTAAGTCTACCTTTATAAAAAAGAAAAGAGGAAACAGAAAGTGAAGAGAAAAGTGTCGGAGGATTCTGTTAACGAAACGGAAAAACATAAAGAAAAAGAACCCCTACCAGAACTAGCGACGACGACCACGTTACAGTACTTGGAAGTAGGTATTAAGAAGTCCGGGAGACAGATAGTCTAGATTAGAGAACTTAGCTAAACAGTGAAGGTGACATATTAGTATTCCCTAAACTAAATCCAGTATGGCCTTACCAGATCGCCAAAAGGGATGAAAGAAGTTAAAGTCAGACTTAAACCGTTATTCCTCAAGTACTAGACTCGGTGTCAGTCCAGGACCAGAACAAAACGACTGACATATCTCGAAGAGGTAGAAACCGATGTTTCTTATATTAGTTAGACTAGAGCCACAACTGGTAGACCACTACAGGTGCACATCTCAGAAGATAATACAACAATCTTCTCCCACAAACGATACTGGTCACACAAGAGAACGGTTTTGACACAATCGGAAATGGGACGAAGTAAGACATGAGGTTCTGGTTTAAACGCACAATGAGGTCCATAGAGAACTGAAGGGTAAAAACGTAAGGTCAGGGGACATTACTTTTCTTGTTGAAAAAACCCACAATCAAGATCTTCCAGAACATCTAAAAGTATCTTGGTAAGTTGAAGTCGAAGAAGTCGTAATGACCAACCCCGTATCTGAACCTAATGACACTATAATTTACCAAACGGTACCTTTGCTTGTCTCTAGTAAGACAGTAAAAACTCTACCGTGGGTTCATAACGTAAAACCTGAGAAAACAACTGATACTCCCGATGAGGTAAAGAAGATTCCCTAAGAACGGGTGTCATCATCTGTATTACCAGTAGACTCAATTTAAGTGGGTAAGGTCAGGTGAAATCAAATGACTAAGAATTTTACAATTACAAGTGAGAACGGTAGAGGACAAACTGGTGAAGGTTAAATGGAACTAAGTACCCGGATTGTAAGGTCCAAGGATACGTCATAACAAGAAATGTCGTAGCCTGAAATGAAGGTAGTGGTCAGTGTAGGTGTTGATCTACAACAAAAACGAAACCGAGACAGAGAAGTAAGAAAGACCTCGATAAAGAGGGAGAATAGGTCATCGTATAACCCGTGGATGGTTGGACCCCTCAAGTAGAAAGTCACAGTATAGAAAAACGGAAAAGTAGGACAAGTACCCCAAGAGCTCCGTCCTTATGACTTCACCAAACGGTAAGGGAAGAGGTCACCTGGTGTTAAACAGACTTGAGAGGTGGTACTGGGTAGGAAGAACCCGTCGGGATGTACCGTACCGAGTATCAAAGCAACTCAATCTGTTCCGACACCAGGTACACTAGCAGACTAGTCAAAGACACTAACACCAAAAGTAAGACAGACGGGAGACTATTCCTATTCTCCGAATACCTTCGAAGGACTACCCTGTCTGACTGTTACCCCCTTTGATCCGGAACAAGACTATCCGCCCCGGTACGAGTCATTTAGAAACTAGGTTAAAAGACAACCACCCGCCCCGGCACAAGGAAGGGACAATAAACTGGACTCTGGTTTGGTACCACCCCCATTTCTTCTATTACCGGAGGAAGTTTTCCAGGGTACATTCGTGACGACATAAGTCCCGGGGGCTGGGGCATCGTCGGGTGAAGACTGGGTGTGGAGACGGTCTCTGAGGACCTGTGAGTGTCCGTTCAGACCCAGTCAGAGAACACCCCAGTGACGAGGAAAGAGGACTCAGGACCACGTGTGTTCCAAAACAAACACGGGAGGTTCTCAGACAAAGGGGTCAGGACACATTCAAGATATTAGTTTAGGGTGACCGAAGGTTTCAGTTTAAGGGACCCTCAAGAGTCAGGGAAACGGTCTAGGGGTCCAACCCTTTAGACAACACCCAGGATCTTGAAAGAATTGTCACACTCTTAAATAAAACATATTGACGAGACGTCAAACGCCCAGAGACACCCCCAAGACCCAGGACCACGTGTGTTCCAAAACAAACTCTGGAGGCTCGCAGAGACCACCCATACCCCAAACTAAGATTTACACTAAAGAGGGGAGGAAGGTGGAACGACCCCGAATAGGAAACGACAACCTGTACCCCACAGAAAAAAGCCAACGTAGGTTGTAAGAGGACAACTACCAACAAGTCGTCGTTCAACATTAAAACCTCAAGAGTGTCCTCTTTTATTCGTGCACATGAAGATGAGACGGTAGAAGACACACGGGAGGTAGGAATATCTGTCAAATAAATCATATGTATCATAAACCTACACAAATGTAAAGTTCTTTAACCGAGTCTCAAAACCTAATTATACGTCGGAATATATTAAAAGTATAAAATTTTATTACACTTTATGTAAAGGACACTTACAAGAACATAATTATGGTATTTCAGACTAAAAGTCTCTACTTTACTAACCTTAATTCACCCTTTACGGATAGATACGTATCCTTTGTTTTAGTCTTTCTCTCGATTTAATCGTGAGGACGGGTCTGTTTCTTCAGGCTGGTTGGACTCGAGAGGAGACTTCGTCAAATCCAACAGAGTTAACTCCTCACGTCAACCGTAGATCACCCACCTTCGGTTCCTACGACGATTTGTAGACTGTACGTGTCTAGTCGGGAACGTCGTCTCTTAGTGGACCGGGGGCCACAGTTATATTATATCTCGAGAATCTTCCTTTTGAAAACGTTCTTTTGTAAGTGTTCATGAAAAGTATTATGTTAATAAGTTTTACTGAAGTTTCACCAAGACGTAAATTTTATAGAAGAAAAATTCACTCTTGTCATTTAAGATGGGACTGTAGGTCGACGTTTGACATTTAGAGGAAGTTACAACAGTATAAGATGACCGACTTTTCTCATGTCTAAAATTTTGACTCGACTTTTAATTATTGAACTCGAGTTACTTTTGTCGATGGGTCGGTACGGGACCGTCATTATCTAATTTGACATTTCGACACTCTTTATCGAGTGTAATCGAAGATAGTCGACAGAACGTAAGCCGACGTAACCTGCACTTTCTTTTATAGAAACGAATTACCGAAATATACGATTCAGTGATTCAGTACAGGCTGAGAAGCTCTAGGGTACCTAAACGTCGGGCGGACCGAGGAGACAGTACTCTAAAGGGTCCGTTCTTCTGACCTCGCCCGACAGTGAAAGAGGTCCTAATGACAAGTATAAATCACGGAATACCGAGACCACACAACGGTGTTTGGTGGTGATCTCCCATCATCATAATGGAAGAGAAAGTGAGACCGGTGATCCGGAAAGTCTTCGTCCTATTTAAAACCTGTGTACAAGACCGGCCTCCTCATCTCTAAGTATAAGTGTAGATATACATTTTATGAAGAACAAGGTCATAAATGGAGGTTTACATTTTACTTTTGGGTAGACTGAACACATGTATCCCGGACTAGGGAATTTTATTATCAACCGTCTGAAAAATACTAGCAGTCTTATTTGACTTCCCGAATATTTTTGGTCTAAGACTCAGTACGAGAATCTGTAAATTGTCCCAATCAAATCTTAGGCGTCAAAGTGTTTATAAGGTACACACGCAATTTGCTAAGTTGACAAAGTGTATACGTACACGTGTGTGTGTGTGTGTGTGTGTGAAGAGGTAAAACACTGGGAGTGCCTTCGGACGTCATTATCTAATGTAATTTCTGGGATTGAGAAACGAAGACGGGAGTGGAGACATAAGGAAAGGGACTTCCTTCCTCGACTAAAGTGGAGGATACTTGGGCCCATCCTAAACATTGGACGAACCGGTTATCTTCCGTCTCTTATTACCATAGAATTAACGTTCGAATTCTCGGAAATACAACGGTGAACGAGAGGACTTAGAGACGGTAGTGTACTCTGGTATGGACTCAGTCAGACTATGTCCTGTCCTCTGAATCCTTCCTCCAACTCGACGGGGTCAGTGAAGTGGGTTCCCGTAGTGGTCGGTTGTGGATTTGGACACTCGTATAGGTCGGTTCCAGTCGTATGGGCGGGTAGGTTTTGGATCGACCAGGGTCTGTGCACTTGTTACTTGTGACTAACAGCATACGTAACACCGACACCAACGCGTCGTCATCGATTGAGTGGGCAATAGAACGTTCGTAGGGGGTAGTTAGTTCCCGAAGGGACCACAGAGTCTGCCATGTCTTAGTCAGACGTTTACGTCCTCTAGGCCCAAACTAGGGACCCAGCCCTTCTAGGGGACTTCGTTCCTTACTGTTGGGTAAGGTCATTAGAACGGACCTCTTAGGGTACCTGTCTCCTCAGATGTCAGGTACCCCCAATGTTTCTAAGTCTGTGCTGACTTGCTGATTCGTGCGCACGAGACAGCTGGTTTCGTCCGTTTGAAAACCCCTCTAGTCTCTGTTTTCCTTTCCGAAACGGAGGAACGACATGAATTGACGTGAAGGGTAGTGAAAGGGTGGTTAGTTTTCCGGTGTGGTCCCAGACGGGAGAGATAACCCACCCACCAGTGTTCTTAGTTTACTATGTCAAGTATGCTTCCGTGAAACATTCGACTTCAAGACCCATCCAGACCTTCGTGTCACAGGGGGCGAACCACTGTCCAGGACCTACTTGCGACGACGTGATGGACAAAGTAGGGGTACGGGGACATATGTCTGACCGGGTACGGAAGGGCGGGAGTCAAGAGGACCAGAATCGAAGTCTCAGTAGAGTAGTTACTCAGGAGTGGGTCGGGTCCACCGAGAGAAATACTATGTGACAAAGGAAGTGTCTAATATAGGGTTACACATCGAAAAAGGACAAAAGTTTGAAGAACTTTTAAACAAAGTCAACCTCCTACAAACGAAATGTTACACCACAACCAAAGACGACGGCTGAACATTAAAGTGAATAGGAAAAAGAGTAAATAACAGACGGGGGGAGGGGATACTGGTGCATCCGAGGTACCCACGTACCCCGATAAGACACACTATGTTGGAACACAGAGTCACGGATCGGGTTACACATCGTGTACTATCCACGAGGTGTTTATAAGTCTCTTCCCCTCTGGGTCGCTGATTCATAGTAAGACCAAAACGTCTAATCCTGTACTCCAAATTTCTCGGATTCATCGACTGAGTTCGGAGAACCGAGGATTAACGGGTCAGCCCAGCCTTGAGGTCAAATGTGACGGAGGGTCCCTCCCAAACCAAGCAGTGCCTTCAGGGCCCGGTACCGGAACCTACCCCCGTTCCTTTCGTTCCTAGTCTTGTCTTTTTCCGTTTACTTCCGAGGACGGGGTGCCCACTACTCAGTCTTTGGAGTCGAAGCATTTCGGTCTCTCCGAGACATTAATCACTCGAGGCCTGTGGACCGTCCCGACGAGAGGGCGTCCGGTAGACACGCCCCGACGCGTTGCGCGAAGGAGGTCGGGGAAGGTGGGTCTCGGGTTCGGGTCTTCGAGCTCCCCCTCGACACGAGTCTCCTCCCTCTCTCCTGCCCGAAAGAACCTTCGACCTTCGCAGCCTAGTATGTGNTGGACCGTCCCGACGAGAGGGCGTCCGGTAGACACGCCCCGACGCGTTGTGCGAAGGAGGTCGGGGAAGGTGGGTCTCGGGTTCGGGTCTTCGAGCTCCCCCTCGACACGAGTCTCCTCCCTCTCTCCTGCCCGAAAGAACCTTCGACCTTCGCAGACTAGTATGTGGGTTCACATCGATTTGGTTTTATGAACAAAGAAAAGAAAAAGAAAGAAAAAAAAAAAAAAAAGACCGGTACGTCACACCGTCCGTCCTAGAGTCGAGGGACTGGTCCTGCCTTGGATGAGGGAGACGTCACCTTCGCCCTCAGAATTGGTGACCTGGCGGTCCTTCAAGGGTTTTATATATAAAGATTAAAGGACAACCTAACCCTACAGGATGTTCCAGTCGAACTCTCTCCTTTGGGTCAAGTCTGCCTCCTCTGCGTCCTTTAGGTAGTTCCCTCTTTGTTTCGTGTGCACACTTAAGGGAATGTGGTCACTCCTGTAGTCTCAAGTGTGCAAGAACATAACGTGCACAGGAGGGGGCTACGTCCCGGAGGGACCACCGAGTCTACAATTTCTTAGGTGGACATTACATCCTCTGGGTCCAAGTTAGGGACCCAGTCTTTCTAGGGGACCTCTTCCTTGACCGTTGGGTGAGGTTATAAGAACGGACCTCTTAGGGTACCTGTCTCCTCGGACCACCCGATTTCAGGCACACTAGTGTTTCTCAGCCCTCACTGCCGTGTGAGAAGGTTGCGTGGGTATATTCTTTCTGCTCTAACCTCCCCCGACTCCATCCACTTAGTACGGGGAGGGTTTTCTACAGGTGAAAGATCAAGGTCTTCGACACTACATAATCAAATGTACCGTTTCTCTGAAACTTCTACACTAATTCAATTCTTAGAACTCTACCCTTCAAATAGGACCTAATAGTCCCGTTCGGGTCACACTAGTGTCCCAGGATCCTCCAGTCTCCCTTCTCTTCTACGAAACTTCTACCTCCCTCCCCGGTATGTGGTTCCTTGCGTCCACCTAAATCTGTGTTTCCCTTCTTTACCTAAGAAGAGGACCTCGAAGATCTTCTTTGGTCGGGACGGTTGTGGGTTACTTTGATTAAACTCTGAAGACTGGACGTCATTACACTCTATTATTTAAATACAACAAAATTTCGGTGATTACAACAAGGTCACCAGTACATCCCTACGCTCTCAACCTGACACTTCTTTCGACTCGCGACTTCTTAACTACGAAAACTTGACACCACAACCTCTTCTGAGAACTCTCAGGGAACCTGACGTTCCTCTAGGTTGGTCAGGTAAGAGTTCTAGTCGGGACCCTAAGGAAGCCTTCCTTATTACAATTTCGACTTTGAGGTCATGAAACCGGTGGAGTACGCTTCTCAACTGAGTAACCTTTTCTGAGACTACGACCCTCTCTAACCCCCGTCCTCCTCTTCCCCTGCTGGCTCCTACTCTACCGACCTACCGTAGTGGTTGAGCTACCTACACCCAAACTCACTTGAGGTCCTCTACCACTACCTGTTCCTCCGGACCGCACGACGTTAAGTACACAAGTGTTTCTCAGTCTGTACTGACTGACTTGACTTGACTTGACTTCCAACACCACTAGAGAATTTCGTCGTGGTCCTTTGATACTGTCCAAACTTTCATTTGATGATCCGTTTATGAGGGTCACCATCGGTTGTCTCAGTGGACCATGGACTTCAGTGTAGTGTTTTCTCCTTCAATAGGAAAAGACAAGTGAATGACTCATGTAGTTCATCCATACCAGGACTAGTAAAAATTGTGGATGTGAAGACAATGATTGGAGGAAAGAAATATATATATATATATATTTATAAATGTATAAATATATATACATATATTTATATATGTATATATAAAGTTACCGTGGGGTGAGGTCGTGAGAACGGACCTTTTAGGGTACCCGCCTCCTCGGATCATCCGACGTCAGGTACCTCAGCGATTCTCAGTCTGTGCTGACTCGCTGAAGTGAAAGTGAAAAGTGAAAGTACGTAACCTCTTCCTTTACCGTTAGGTGAGGTCGCAAGAACGGACCTCTTAGGGTCCCTGTCCCCTCGGACTACCCGACGGCAGACACCCCAGCGTGTCTCAGCCTGTGTTGACTTCACTGAATCGTATCGTATCGTATACATATCTATCTATCTATCTATTAAACCGAAGTGAGTCAGAATGAACACCGTGTGTCCTGGAAGTCAGAAATCAACGTCATACACTTGAGGTTCAACACCGTACTTTAGATCAAGGGACTGGTCTTTAGCTTGGACCGGGGAGACGTAACCGTCGTCTCTCAGAGTCGGGGACCTGGTGGTCCCTTCAGAGATTGGAGGAAAGAATCAACTCATTCTCGTTCCCCTGAAGGGACCACCAGGTCCCCGATTCTGAGGTGTAAGGGTTACGTCCCCCGGGTCCAAACTAGGGACCCGTCTCTTGATCTAGGAGGTACGGGGTTGATACTGGACCAAGTCGGTTTATTTATTTATAATTTTGATATATAAGAAATTCTTTTTCTCTTTCTCATCAGGAGTCTGAGTTTTGGAGGATGCTTGTTGGTGAACTTTATACGTAAATTATTGTAAGAACCAAAATTAACATAGAGTAAAAATAACGAGTCAACACAGATTGGGAATCCCCGGGGTACCTGACATTGGGCACATCGTCCGAAGAGACGGGTACCCTAAAAGGTCCGTTCTTACGACCTCACCCGACGGTAAAGGAAGAGGTCTCCTAGAAGGGCTGGACCCTTAGTTTGAGCGCAGAGAACGTAGAGGACGTGACCGTCTACCTAAGAAATGGTGATCACCGTGGACCCTTCGGGTGGAGTAAAGATTGACCCAGTGATTGCTGTTGACCACAACCAGAGGTTGAAATACTTAAACTTTATTTAATACAATCAAAAAGAAGACTTATTTACGCAAATATATTTTCTCTCAGCTAAATTCCCCCTTTTTTTAGAGGTCAGTTACTATCGTATCCTACGTGTATGGATGATCGTTTCTCGTACGTCTACCGTATACCCAGTTATTGCAAACCATTTGTGATCGAATCGACACCCTACTATTCCTTGACTCGAAGACTACCCCAAATCGTCCGTGGTCGGAAGGACGGACGGGTCACAGACTCAAAGTGAGAAAGCGACCCCCGTAAGGGAAGAAAGACCCAGAAACACCCGACGTCTTGAATGGAGGGTGACATCTTTACCTTCTACGAACTGTTCGTAAAGGGTCGGAGGGAACGTCGTTCCGGTACCAGTGCACTGGGGTAGAAGTGGTTAGTCTACGTGACACGGGCCGAGGCTGAGATTTCGTCAGTCCCAGTGTGTCTACGAAAGGCATTCTAGTTCAAGAACCACGTTCGTCGTAGTACAACACCACTGTCGTCACCAAAGGAATCTTTTGACTCAAGACACCTTGGTAGGCTACACCACACCCCTCAACCCCACCGACGGACTGAAGGAAAATTATCTAAAGACTAAATTGAAAAAAAAAAGGATAAATAAAAAATCGGTGTACACACACCCTAGAATCAACGGGTTAGTCCCTATCTTAGGTAGGGGTGACCTTCGTACCGCGGAATTGACGACTTGGTGGTCCCTTCAAGAAAGAAAAGACAATTCAGTCGGTTCAACGACCACGAACGTTGAATCCTGGGACTGATTGTGTCTTGTACCCACGGTGTTCGGTGTCTGTGTCGTCACCTCGTCTCTCGTCGACCCTGGGTGAAAGGTCCGACCCTCCGCCGTCGGGTCCGTAACGATAGCGTTTGGTACACCGAATGTGGTTCCGAACCTTCGAAAGACATTTCCCGGTCGATCAGTCCCAAAGTGTGAATCCAGGTATACCAGAGAAGACGTCAACGAGTTCAGACGGAAACTCTCGTCGGACCTTATCATACGTTTAATCACCCGCACCGATACACGGTTATTATGACACAAATCTTTTAGTCTACCAACGGACCTAAACCGGGTACTTGGTACCAAATTGGGACCAAATTTGACAGCAGATAAAGTGTAGTTGATACATGGGTACCTGTAACACTCGTAGTCTTTTTGAACATCTTTGTGTAGTCCTGCGAGGACGTTCTTTTTCAGTTAGAACCCGGTTTCTACCAAGTAAATTGCTGTTTTTACCTTCTTTTATACCGAAATGACTCTAAGAAAGACAGACTCTGACCGTTGGATTTAACCACCTCTTAGGTCACTAACCCTCTAAATGTCCCTATTCGTTCAGTCTAAGTCTTCGTCTCCGATCATTTGAAATAAACAGTTCCCGGTCTATTATTTATAAAATCCACCATATCCAGTGTATGCCAGAGAAAAAACGTAAAAAATTTATTGAGAAAAATTTTTATATAAATAAATAAATTAAAACTGACGAGACCCGGAAGCAACGACGCGCACCCGAAAGAGATCGACACCACTCGTCCCCGAGGAGATCGACGCTGCGCACCCGAAGAACAACGTCGCCGAAGAGAACGACATCTCGTGCCCAAGACCTCACGTGTCCGAAGTCAGTCAACACCGTGTGTCCGAATCGACCGGGTGTCGTGCACTTTAGAAGGGTCTGGTCCCTAACTTGGGTACAGGGGACGCAACCGACTATCTAAGAATTGGTGACCCTGGTGGTCCCTCCGGGGTTTATTGAGAAATTTCTTACTTTGTCGTAAGGTGTAAACTCCTGGTGTCTTTCCGTCCCGAAACCGGTCGTTCGGTCATCAAACGATTCGGGACCAGCTCTGATTCCCAGACACCACACTTCCGTTTTCTGACCCGTCTTCTATATGCCCCACTATCCTTTTCTACAGTCTAGGACATCGTAAGAAGTAGTCTGTTTCCTAGTCGGACCCCTGTGTCGAACCTGACTTCTGAGCTTCTATGACTTCGCATTCTGACTCTCCATTCTTAAGAGTCCAGGTTTCTACTTCAGGTGGAGTAAGTTCTGGTATTTCGTTTTGGTGGGATGTTACGACGATGACCCAGGGACAGTTTTACACACACTATTATTTAAAAACAAATTTTTTTAGGTGCTCTCCAGACCGACCGAATCGGAACGTAGCAGTCTCCTTTGACTCTCAGAAGTTGGGGGTCCATGACGACTCTGGGAAACGTGGGTGTTCTTCCTCCTTTCCCGGAGGAGGGGTGTGGGTGGCATCTATTCCGGAGCCTCCTGACACGTGATCTCTCTGGTAGTACACCTCACCTTGGGCTGTCCAGGACGTAGCTGTGTCGGGACCAGAATGAGGGTGGTACCTACCCTCGAGAACCTTGACTATTGGTCGTCCCTTTGGTAACCTGGCGACGCGTGACTACGAATAGGACGAGTAGGTAAAAGGTTTGGCCTGGTAACTAACATCTGGAGGACAAGGAAAGAGGGATGAGGAGTGACCCACGGAAATCCTCGGACACTACTGAGATTCAGTATCTCAGTATGCCGGGAATACCCGGTATTCCTCGGTGTGACCCGGACTACCTATAGTTGGGTAGTGGTTCACTGGGACCTCACCAACACTGAAGTCCCACACATGGAGGACCGTTCCCCATACCAAGTAAAGTACTTACATATTGNGAGGAGTGACCCACGGAAATCCTCGGACACTACTGAGATTCAGTATCTCAGTATGCCGGGAATACCCGGTATTCCTCGGTGTGACCCGGACTACCTATAGTTGGGTAGTGGTTCACTGGGACCTCACCAACACTGAAGTCCCACACATGGAGGACCGTTCCCTATACCAAGTAAAGTACTTACATATTGAAAACTGATGAAAACCGTAAGGAATCCCTTTACACTTTCGAGACCAAATTAAAAAGAAAGAAAAAAAAACCCCCCCACCCCACTTCTCACATAAAAATACTATCAAAACAAAAGTAGTAGTGGGTTGGGAAATTTCGTCTTCAGAAAATTTATGTTTGACTTCTTGTCCTGACCGATGTATTGAACGTCTCTGGTAGTGTTTTCCTTTTACACCCCGACAAGCAGGTTTATAGTAATTCTTAAAATTCAGCCACGACCGGCTAGTAATTGGTTCGCACCCCGGGAAGCTCCACGCCCGCCCGAGGACACAGTGACAACCAGTAAGTAGGTCTTCCGACCGGGTGCTTTCGTCGTCTGTCTCACTCTTCGGGAGGAAACTGGTGGAAAGTCGGGGAGGGTCCAACGACATGTTCGGTGTGCAATCCTGGGACGTGAGTTGCACCGTCGAAGAAAGAGATCTATAACCGTCGTAACCCTTGTGACCTCAGATGACAAGACCCGTTAAACCAAAATTTGAAATAAAAAGGTACATGTCAAAGTCTAATATGTTTTGTATCTTTTACCTGATGAAATTTCCATGTAATTCATCTTTCAGAGATTGATGAGAATTTTAGTGTAAACAGGGGTTCAGTTCTAAGTTTGAATTGGAGATGTGGAAAGGGATCGTAGAGGGGTAGTGGTGACGTGGTGGGTGGGGTTATATGTTTTGACAGGTTGAACGACATAACATTCATTAGAAAGTTGATAATCGCTCAAATCATTAAGGGTAGGTCCGTCTAAAATTTACTCCGATGTCGTAGATAAGTTCGATGGCGCAAATCACACGAATGTATGTCCGAACACCCCAATCCAAAGAAGTAGTGGTCGCTTATGTCTCGTAGGATCCCGAAGTAGGAGAACTAATCCCTACGCGTCTCGGTGTGTTGGCTACCGTCTCTTGCACCCCGTCCCGCCCCCTTTTACAGAGGTTAAAAGGACATAAGTGTATACTCATATATGTAAGTGCGTCTCGTTGTTTAGTTCGTAAGAGGTTTGAATAAACTTCTCTGGGTTTCATTAAAATTACGCTCATTATTTTTACTCAATCAGACAGAAGTAAGTATCGGGGAGTTACTTTCTTAATGTCATGAAATATTTTTACAGGATTTTATACGTTTGATGTCAAGGGAGTTTCCGTCAGCAGTAGTCATTATGTAAACCAGGATTATAAACGGAGAGCCTACAGAATCGAGTAACAGAGACGACAGGAACCCATTGACTAGCACTCGTGGTTCACTCCCGACTTGGATGGCTACCCATTCTTCCGACCCGTGCCAGAACGAGTGCGGTAGTGGTGAAAAGATGGAGAGGTCCCGTGTAGCACAGCACTCCCCTTTCCTTCGAGACAACGAAGTGTTTTGGAACCGTAGTGTCTGCCTACACCCGTGACTTACGATATGTCCTTATCACCTCTCTGGCCGGTCCTTTTAGGTACCCAGTAAAGTCTATGGTGAGGACCTCGGAAAACCTTTTGCTTTAAGTAAGTAACGAACCCCTACTTCGAAAGACTAAAGACTAAGATTCCCCAAGACGCACAAAGGTGACACCGATAGTCTCTCAATGTCTGTTCGGTGGGCTCGTCTTTCGAACCCCCGTGAATTTGGATGGAAGGAGGTGTTCCACAGATCGTAGGGCGGTTCGGGTTCCCACATTGGACGTAAGGATGGGGTTTGTCCTGATTACTCTCAAAAGGAGACTCCGTCCTTCACTAGTAAACAGGACGGAGACCGGGGTACGGAGGGACGTGACAGGACCACCGGAGAGACGTCCCTCCCCCCGGGACAAAGTCCGTCCTACAGACCTGACCGGACAAAAGTCTTGGAACGTGTCACGAACCTTGTGTCGTAAATCATAAGACGACTTTGACTTACCTCACTTGTCCATCTCCCTCTCTTTTGGACTAGGACGTACTTTCTCCATAGGTACCTCTGGGACCTACTGAATTTGGTCTGTAAAGGGGTCAAGGTGTCCTTCACCCGACTACGAAGTAAATCGTCCTCCAGTAAATGTACCGTGGTCCCGACTGTACGCGTCTGCCGAGGGTCCGTGTGGAGGGCGTCGTCCGAGTGTTGTGCCTTCCCTCTGCCGTCACTCCCCGTTTCCCCAAGAGGGTGTCAGTGCAGGACCCCAGGGGCACGACGGACTAGGAGAGTCTTGGGATTCCTGAGCCTCAGGGGCCGGCGTAAATGGGCCCTAGGACCGTTCGTCGCAGGGTGCTCTCCGTGTACGTGACACTCTTGGTGTCGTTAGACCCCGGGAGGGGCCCCCCCTGAAGTAAGAGACAGCCCTGGGACTCGGGGAGGTCCCTTCCTTCGCAAGAGGCCCACGGTCCACCTGACGGGGCAAGGTAGGCGCGGTGGACGGAGCCGACTCGTCTCGTTATAAGTCCGACTAAATTTAGGAGGCCCTCGAAAATTTTGCGTCCGTCCGTGTCACGCCCAGGGGAGGGTAGGGTACCTTGGAGAGAAGACTTAGGAACCAACACAGGAGACGTCGGAAGTGGCGACAAACATTAAGCAAAGGGATTAGCCAAAAAATTAGACAGAGGAGGTAATCTGTCACTCGGGGTGCTCCTCTGTCCGACAGACCTGTGCCAAAGGGGCACGGACCGTGTTTGTGAGGTAGTGAATACACCTGTCTACTTACTTACCGCTTGCGGGGAGATACCGAGGTCTTCACCCCGAATCATCTTCAGTCCGTCGGAATCCGTCCCGTCCTCTTCCCTCTCCGGAAGACTCAATCCCATCCCTCCTTCGACATAGGAGGGGAGGGGTGGGGAGTGGGGTCCCACAAACCGATAGTCCTACGTTCGGGACCCTGACCTGAAACCCACCAGGTCTACACTCGTCGACACCTTCTCCGTCACTTCTTACTCGGTAACTACCTCCGGTTCCAAACCCGAAAGTCACGTCAGATCTGGGTGGAGGGGTAGAGGTGTGCTACTCTAGAAATTGTACATACTCCGTCAAGACGAGTGGGTCGGGACCCTGGTGGCACCAGGAGTTAAAATTCCGTGGACTCGTAGTGGTTCCTCGAACAATGTTTACGTCCAAGGACCCGGGGTAGGGGGTTTTGAGACTAAGACATCCAGATTCTTCCCTGGGTCTCTCGGACGTAAAATGTTCCATGGACCCCCTAGTGCACACTCGGATTTAGTCTGGGAGTCTAATTTCGAGTGGAAGGACTTCCGTTCGTCCACTGTGACAGTCGTTTACACCCATCGTGAAAGACTTCGGTCAGGTACTGTCCTCCCAACCCCGAGACCAGACCTATATCTGTCGTGTGGCCCTCCGGATATGGACGAAGAGTACGCCTTGAACCGATTCGTAGGTTCCTCCAAAAGAGGACATGGGTAGGGGGGGGGGGGGGGGTTGAAGGTGGTGATTTATGTGTCTCTAAGTCATGTCCTTCGACTCCACTCCCTCACCCCAAGTCACATCGGGTTTGGATCCCCTTCTACGGGGGTTCTGGACCGAAAGAGCCGCAGAACAGGTAGGGTAATGTAGGGGCACCAATAGGACGACTTGTGAAAACCTAAACTCCAAACGTTCTTAAAACCGAAACGGCACAACTCCGAAAGCCTACCCGTCCTCAAGACTTAAGGTCGGAAGTGTCAGATAAGAGACTAGAGTTCTTGTATTTTTGAGAAGAAAACCGAAAATTTCCTTTGTTACACAAACGAGCTTTTTGGTGTGTGTGTTTTTTTGACTAATATATGTTTTGCCAATGCACCTAAGACTTGGCGTCGCTTTCGGTGGGTCGAGGACCGAGATAAACGCGAAGGAGTCATAGTCTATGTACTCCGGCGACTACTTCCATTTACGTTTCCGGTGGGTCCGGTCCTACTTCCTCATCGGCTTCGACGGTGGGCTCCAGACCCGTATGTCAGGAACCAAGAAGAGCACTTACAGAAACGCGGCCAGACACATTTACCTTCGACGCTAGTACTGTGTGTCCGGACAACCTTCTTTCGGTCCCGGGTTTATTTAGTGTCTGGTGTCACACGTGGTCCCTGGGTACCCCTGACACCAGCCTCGACTTCTGTTTAAAGTCCAAAATAATAATCGTCCGTAAATAAAATCAGAGAACCTTTCTAATGTTGATCATAAAACACCGTCTTATAACGGGACATCGGTAAGTCGACGGGTAAGAACGACCGACTTAGGTCACAGTAAACCTGTCGGTCGATGGGTCGGGTCTCCCAGTATTGACGAGGTCCTATACCCAGTCGGTCCGTCCTTCATCAAACGAAACGTCCTGTGTATACCAGAGATAGCGTCGATGAGTAGGACAGGACAAATGAACAATATCAAATACCAAGATATATAGAGTCAAGACCGGTATCTTTTAAGATGTCACTTTTAATAATGACATAATAGGACTTTTCTCCCTCTACTCTCTCCTCTTTCGTAAAAAACTACGACATAAAAGGGAACGAATAACGAAATCTTTGAGAACCACCACCACCAAATAATCCAGTCCTACTTACAGTCCTCGACGTCGTCGGGAAAACCCCGGTACTCCTTCGGTAGTGACTGTGAGACCTCTACTGTCGTACCTTCCTACCTTTCTCACCTCCCAAGGACTACGACGACGACTCGACGGTTTTGTTGAGACCGTGGAAGGTGGAAGTTCGATAAACAATATAATTTTTTCATTTCAAAAACACAGACTTCAGTAACGATGAACCTAAAGAGAGAATTAGTGTCGGCTTTTGTAGGAATGACTTGGTAGTCGTAAGTGTCTATAATCACCATGTTACTCTGATTCATGGGTCTAAAAGGAACCCGCCTCTCGATACGGAGAGAAGAAAGATGGTGCCGTCGTTGAGGATGAATGGGATGTCTAGGATCGAGTCCGAAGTGTAAAAATCCTGTGGAAAAGACTGCGAGATTGATTTAGGTTTGAGACTTCACGTTTTTTGTAGGGTAGACGACTGGGGAGGAAAGGTTAAGGAGTGGACGGTGCGAGGAGGGTGGTCTTATGAGTACCAACCGACCCTTCCCTCACAAATAAGACCCTTCGGGCAGTAAAGTGAATGTTCGGTACTCGACCTACTACCTCCAATTTTGTTTAGAGAGAGGGACGAACTCCGCCTTCTCAACCTCGTGCTTCTAGTCTTTCCGTTACGTCGTCTCCTACCACCTGTCCTAGTACCACCGGACCTGGCGGACGTGGCACCTCTTCAGACGCCCTCTTCCCCGTTCTCGTGTGCTGATTCCCGGTGTCCGGAGGACCCGGGGACCCCTCGTACCACTGCCGAGGTCTCGTTCCTACCTCGGTTCTCCAGTGCTCGGAAGGTGACCGTGTCTTACTCGTGTACACATCGGTCACTCAGTGACACTGTGGGTGAGACAGGTGAACACGTTAACTGGGCTATTAGGGGTCACAGGAATAGACCTTTTACCACGTTCTTGGTCGGTGAGACGTCAGAAGGACCAGACCCATAACGGGGTCTACGGACCCAGAACGGGGATCTACGGACCCAGTTACCGTCCAAAATACAAAATTCATGTTTGGGAGTCTAGGACTTTCTAAGACCTAGTTCTCCAACCTTATCCTACCAAACCCACCCCTAACCCCCAGGACGTGGAATATTTCTGGAGTCTTCCCTAAGAATCTGTATACCCCGAGTGCCCCGACTCCCTGGAGGACTTTCACAGGACAGCTATGTTTTATGGGAGATTTATATTGTCACACTCGGAACACTAACAATAAGTCCTTTTCCTTTCCAACTCCCAGAAAAGTCTAATCGGAATCACTCGTCCCGTACTTTCAAACCCCGAACCGTGGCCCTTCAAAATCCCCTGTTTCGTCGACCAGAACCCACCTCCCGTGACGTACATCCTTTCTGTGTCCGCTCCGACACTTGTCCAGTTCACGTACGGGACCTAAGTGGACACACCCGGAGTCAAAGGAGTGGACATTGAACCCCTCTCATTCACGAGGTGAAGTAGTCGTCCCCTTCCACCTTACGAGCGTCGACTCACTCCTAAGATCCGTCACTCGCGTACGCGTCAACGAGTCAACGCAGACTGAGAAACTCTGGGGTACCTGATATCGGGCGGTCTGAGGGGACAGGTACCCTAGGAGGTTCGTTCTTATGACCTCACCCGACGGAAAAAAAAAAAAAAAGAAAAAAAAAAAAAAAGAGGTCCCCTAGAAGGACTAGGTTCCTAGCTTGGGTGTAGAGGAGGTGACCGTCCTCCCAAGAAATGGTCACTCGGTGGTTCCTACGGTTCCTAAGGTCCGTCACGACCGTCTTTCTCTCAGCACATATTCCCTACCGATAACGGTGGTCCTACGTTGACCACTCCCCGTGTCACGGGTTTCGCCGTGTCCTTTTGAATTCCTATCTAGAAAAAAAAAAAAAAGGTCAAAACGACCTTTGACTGACTTCCCTTCGTACTAGAAATTCATGAATTAGGTGATAAACCCGAAGGGACCACCGAGTCACTATTTCTTGGACGGATAGTTACGTCCTCTACACCCAAACTGAGGTCATAAGAGCGAGCCTCTTAGGGTGTCTGTCTCCTCGGACCACCCGATGTCAGGAACCCCTACGTTTCTCAGCCTGCGTTACGTACGTGTGCATCTTTTTTTCCTTGACAAAATTTCGTCCACAGTCCTACGAAAAAGATATTTCCGATCTGTCATTTATAAGTCCGAAACACCGATATGTCAGGGGACAAGTAACAGAACAAATTAAACCGAAAAAAGAACAAAACCAAAAAATGTTACATAATTTTTATATTTTTTGGTGAGAATCGAATAACCTGACTTAGACCGACCACCAAACTGTCGGACAATACGATTTCTTTTTATTCTCTGAAGGGACCACCAGGTCATCAATCCCGAGACGTGGAGGTGACGTCCCCTGGACCCAAACTGGGGACCAGCCCCTTGATTCTAGGGTGTTCGATACGACGCACCAGTTTTATTAAAAAATTAATTTTTTTATTTTTATTTTCCCTTATCGACGTATACCCTTTCACCGGGTGTTTACTGTCTTCGAACCTTTACAACGAAGTCTCGTGGTGGTCACAGTGGTCGACTGGTGTGTGGGACCGTTGCTACTCCGAGGTTACCCCTTCTCACCGACAAAGGTCCCAGTTCCGAATCTTACCGTCTCTTTGTCTGGGTCTCGCCCCCGTCGCAGTCCCCGAATCTTCCGTCCGAAGACTCGACCAGTGCAGATCTACCTGAGGATTGAGGTAATGAGTGAGGACTGAAACAGTGGAACCCAAAGACGGGACACGGAGTCAAAGGGGTAGGACTTTGTCCCGGTCCTCTGGTGAATACACTTCCTGACTCGGGTCGCGGAGGGTCATTTGGAAGTCATTTACTATGGAGGAAAGCCATCAAAACGAAAATAATACTTATAACCGTAACAACGACTACCTTATCATTCTGAAATGCGGGGTCACTCGTTCCAGGGAAAGAGGGATTCATCCTAAGATTCTTTTTTTGTTTGTGTTTTCGTCCTATGAACAATTCAGACTTATAGTCCATTTGTTGTTAAATAAAATCACAATTCACACAAGGTACATTATAGACCGTGGATTTAATGTGAGTTAAAAAGTAACAAATAGACTCTATAGTTTAAGTGACCGACAGGTCACAAAATAGTCGGTTTCATAGCGAAAACAGTCAAGACGTTGTCTTTTGGCTTGGTAAGTGAGGTGTCCCCTCTTCTCCCGAACTGTACAAAAATCTACGTTAAAAGACATAAATGTTTTGGGAAATAAAAAGACTCCGAAGGGACCACCGAGTCAACAATTTCTGAGGCGAACGTTCCGTCCTCTGGGTCCAAACCAGGGACCCGACCCTTCTGGGAGACCTCTTCCCTTACCGATGGACGAGGTCTTAGGAACGGACCTCTTAGGGTACTTGTCTCCTCGGACCACCCGATGTCAGGTACGCCGACGTTTCCCAACCTGTGCTGACTCGCCGGAAGTGAAGTGAAGTAGAAAGATGACGTCGAGCACACGGCTTCGTCGTGCCGTCTCCGTGACGACAGTGGGCGTGACTGTCGACTCCAATAACTCTCAGGCTCGTCGCGAGTCCACTGGCCGGGGTCCCTTCCAGTGTGTCGAGAATTTCCTCGGTCGAGAACCCAAAAACGGGTACTCCGACGACTCTACGCTCCTTCACTGTGTTTACAGAGACTCGATAAATCTCCTCACCTCTCTTCTAAGATCTATTCCCGACGTCGACTCTTCCCCACTCCCTCCCTTCGAGACGATCCAGTTCTCTCTTCCCACCCCGGGTCACAGCGACCCCAACCACGGGAGATCGGAGGCCGAGGGAGGCGAAGGACAGGAGTCGAATACGACTGGGACGAGGGGGACGGGACCCGTCGTCGGTCCGGGGAGACGTGTCCGACTCTGCCTTCCTCCCCACTCCCCAGTCTGGTATCCCTTCGGGAAGAGGGCTCCCCAGAAAAAAGTGAGTCACGAGAGGGTAGTCGAAGTGTGAGTGGAACTTGTCGTAGTAACTCAAGGCATGTCAATCATAACAACTGTGTGTGAGAGGTCTACAGACGTTTTTTGAGGAGAGGATGGGTGGTCCGGACCTTGTGCTGTCTCTTTGTGTCCCTTTCCCACAAGTAATACTTTTGTTTCCGGAGGTCCCGAAAGGACCACCGAGTCACCATTTTTTTTTTAGGTGAACTTTACGTCCTTTGTGCCCAGACTAGGGACCCAGTCCCTCTAGGGGACCTCTTCCTTTACAGGTGAGATCATAAGAACGGACCCTTCGGGGTACCTGTCTCCCTGGACCGTCCGATGTCAGGCACCCCAGCGTTTCTCAGTCTGTGCTGACTTCACTGACTTGTACGTGCGTGCACCGGTTTTTTATTTACAATTTTTACAAATTTTTGATTTAATTTTAAAATTTAATTCTTTTTTTTCTCCAAACCCCACCCTCACAAACAAAGATTGTCCGAGGGTCCACTACGGGTACGACGACCCCACGACTGTCCCTTCCAGGTCCGAGAGGGTCCTGAACCCACTCCTCCGCTCCGAGTCGACCACTACTATTCTCGTCTACCGCCACTTAAGGGGGTCTTGACGGCCCCGCTTCGACCTCCCCGTCTGTCTTTC
This sequence comes from Capra ibex, assembly GCA_006410555.1. Taxonomy (NCBI): domain Eukaryota; kingdom Metazoa; phylum Chordata; class Mammalia; order Artiodactyla; family Bovidae; genus Capra; species Capra ibex. The sequence goes on from SJYO01052794.1 coordinate 5,600,579, forward strand.
TATTATAGAACCCCCCCTCGGACAATGCTTACTTTACTAGTTTGTTCTCAGAGGGCGGAAGACACGTTCCGAAGACACAGAGAGACACAAGGACGACGAGAAACGCGGGTCCACTGGAAAGAAGACCCGAAGGGTCCACCGTGATCACCATTTCTTACGGTTACGTCCTCTGTATTCCCTACACCCAAGCTAGGGACCCAACCCTTCTAGGGGACCTCCTCCCGTACCGTTGGGTGAGGACATAAGAACGGACCTCTTAGGGGTACTTGTCTCCTCGGACCGCCCGATATTAGGTACCCCAGCGTCTCAGTCTGTCCTGACTTCGTTGAATCGTGTGTAGGTACGGGAGGGAAGACGAAAGGTAGGTGGGTTTCTGACCTTAGAGGGGTTTGGTGGTAGGTAGGTAGGTCTGGTGTCGACCAGTGATTCGAGAGTGATGCCCGGGGTCACTGTGACGGTTCGCGTTAAGGATTGTGTATTATTTCTGGTTCACTGAGTAGCTGACCACTTTTGCGGGTGGACAGAAGAGTCCTTCCGGGTGCCATTGTCTTTGTGGGTGTCCTACCCGACCACGATGCCGACTACCGAAAAGACGGGGATTGTAATCACATAGGGAAAGTGAGACAGACCCTGGAAACGTCCTAGGGTTCCCGATCTACGTTCTTTATCTTTTTCTGACATTTTCCTGCAAGTTTTGGGAAGCCAAGTGTGTCTCACCCGAGAAACCTATTGCCGTCCAAGGGTTCCGAAATTGTTGCACCGGGGACGGGACCGGTGAGTACTGTCGAGAAGGTCTTGGGAGTCCTTTCGGTTGGGTTTGGGTAAGTAAGCAGAGGGAATCCCGTAGATCTTGGTCCCCGGAGACCTTACGAAGTTTAGGGTCGAGGTGGCGAAGGACAGGGCATTTAAGGTTGTCTGCGGGATTGACGGGATTCCGGGTCCAGAGAGTAGTACTTTATGGCGGTCCTCTCCTTCCTAGAGTATCTGAACTCCACTGCTAGTGTCCTCTACTAGTTTCCTGTCTCCCATCCTCGAGGTCTCAATCGTCGGAGATTCACTGTCCAGAAGAGGACCAGGCACAACGATAATAATAAAACTACTACTTAACTGTCCTTAGTTAATATACTAATATACGTCTGACTGGACCTCCGGTGAACATGTTACGGTAAAGACCGAAAGACTCGTCTCAAAGACTGAGATTTACACAGGTGTCAGACTTCGGTAGTCCTGACTTCGTTCCGGAAACCTAGTCCTACACCCGGGATCCCTTGTAGACCAATTTTCGAAGTAAAAAGACGGTCTCCCCTACAATTAGATACGGTTATACAATAAATAGTTTACGTGGGGACGGTATACCTATGAGTTTCTTTTTTTAATTTAAAAAGTACCCATGTACCAGTCTCACCCCTCACAAGGTGAGACGACCCTTCCCGTACGAGTCCATCCGAACGTTGTTCTTAGGACAACCATTCCTCTACAGTCTCCGTTCTCCCCGTTTCCAATGGACCCTACCCAGTGGACTCCCTAGATCCCGTTACCAGGAGTTCGTTCCTGTTACACGTTACACGGAGGGTCCCTGTAAACCGTTAGAGACTTCTGTAAAACCCCACAGTGTCGATCCCCGTCCTCACGACGACCTCTGGTTCCTACGACGATTTGTGGGACGCTACACGTTTCGTGGGTGTTGTTTCTCAACAAGTCAGCGATTCAGTACGGACTGGGAAAGGTTGGGGAACCTGACGTCGTGCGGTCCGAGGGGACGGGAAGTGACAGACGGTCTCGAACGAGTTTTAGTACAGGTAACCCAACCACTACAACAGATTGGTAGAACAGGAGATGGAGGGGGAAGAAGAAAACGGAAGTTAGAAAGGGTCGTTGTCCCAGAAAAGGTTACTCAGCCGAGAAACATAGTCCACCTGTTTCATAACTCCAAAGTCGAAGTCGTAGTCGAGAAGGTCACTTATAAGTCCTAACTAAAGTAAATCCTAAGTGACCAAACTAGAAGAACCACAGGTCTTTCCTGTTGTCACGACTTCGACTCTTTTACTGGACTCCTCTCGACCTAAATTCGGTGCAGACGTTTCCTTAAGGATGTCGATTCCGTAGACACCCCCTGAGTCCCCTGTCACCTGGTTCCAGGGACGGGTAGGTCTGAATATATACCCCACGAAGTTTGAGGGTGTGAAGTCGGTTCTCAGGAGTCCGGACCCGACTCCTCTGTCCACACGGAACCATCCCACACTTCACTTTCAGCGAGTCAGCACCGACTGAAAATATCAGGTACCTTAAGAGGTCCGGTCTTATGTCCTCACCCATCGGAAAGGGAAGAGGTCCCCTAGAAGGGTTGGGTCCCTAGCTTGGGTCCAGAGGGCGTAACGTCCGTCTAAGAAATGGTCGACTCGGTGGCCCCTTCGGGAACCATCCCTCCTATTGGGGTTTAGTATTAGTGGAACACCCTCAAGACAGATCAGTTCCGATACCAGAAAGGACACCAGTACATACCTACACTCTCAACCTGACACTTCTTTCGATTCACGGTTTCTTAACTACGAACACTTGACACCNGGGAAGAGGTCCCCTAGAAGGGTTGGGTCCCTAGCTTGGGTCCAGAGGGCGTAACGTCCGTCTAAGAAATGGTCGACTCGGTGGCCCCTTCGGGAACCATCCCTCCTATTGGGGTTTAGTATTAGTGGAACACCCTCAAGACAGATCAGTTCCGATACCAGAAAGGACACCAGTACATGCCTACACTCTCAACCTGACACTTCTTTCGATTCACGGTTTCTTAACTACGAACACTTGATACCACAACCTTTTCTGAGAACTCTCAGGGAACCTGACGTTCCTCTGGGTTGGTCAGGTAAGATTTCCTCTAGTCGGGACCCTAAAGAAACCTTCCTTACTACGATTTCAACTTTGAGGTCATGAAACCGGTAGAGTGCGCTTCTCAACTGAGTAACTTTTTCTGAGACTACGACACTCCCAAACCCCTGTCCTCCTCTTCCCCTGCTGGCTCCTACTCTACCGACCTACCGTAGTGACTGAGCTACCTGCACTTAGACTCACTTGAGGCCCTCAACCACTACCTGTCCCTCCGGACCACACGACGCTAAGTACCTCAGCGTTTCTCAACCTGTGCTGACTCGCTGACTTGACTTGACTTGACACCCTCAAGAGTTGGGACGAAGACAACTGAGATCCTAGGTCAAGACCCTTCCAGTCTTCCTTTCCCTTGAATGTAACAGCTACCACCGCTGTTTCTCGTTCCGGCGCCTGCACTACACCTTCTACTATTACTTCCGGTCTTCGTGGTTGTAAAAGTGCCCCGTGGCTCTCCGTGTCTCGTCACAAATTTCGGGTCTCCTCTGCTCGATTTGTCCCACTTTCTTTAAGTTTAAACAGTCACTGTTTCGTGATCCTTTCACTTTTTAATTTGAAAGTACTCTAAAATCTTTTCGAATTTGTCGAGAAGGGAGAAAGGAAACGGACCTCTGAAGTGACCTGTTTCAGACCGTACTCCTCGACGAGAGAAAACGTAGGTCTCCGGTCTGTAAAGAGCACCTCCTCCTCTTCACTCCTAGTTAATGTTAAGGATTAAGTCTTCTCGTGACGTCGGAAGTTTCGACGTGTGGCGTCCGTGGTCCCGTCCTTCCTCGCGAGATTTTATGACAAAGCCTAGGGGGTGGGTGGTTCGTTACGGTACCCCTGAAGTATCGTGGGTTCATTCGAGTGGCAGACTCATAAGTAATAGTGTCAGGGACGACGGAACGGCGCATTGTTTCGCTTTCACTAGTTGATTCCTTTATAAAGAATTACTAGACTGATGTTTTAATTAGGGTTACATTCAACCACGTCAGGGATACCCTTTGTCATACCTCCAAGGAATTTTTCGATCTCAACGGTACACTAGGTCGTTCGGGTAAGGACCCGTGTGTAGAAACATAGCTTTTCTCGGTTTCTTCTTTCGTTTCTTTCGTTCGTGAGTTTTCTTACGACACTTATAGTTTCCTGTTTTTCATTGTGAACCCTTTTGACTACTTCAGAAACTTATAAAGATTTTTTTACTGGTAGTAGAACCAGTTTGTTGTGCTTTTATAGATTTTACGGTGTAGTTGATTAGGTCAACTTGCTCACTTACGATGGTTAGAGGTTTAGTTATGTACTAAGGAAGAAGAGAGTGAGGTTAGTAAACACTGGTGAGTGGTAGCGATTTCAAAACATCTTGTATTTTAATTAAAAATCAAAGTGAAATTTTTTGTGTCAGGTTTAGTCTGGAACAAAAGTGATAAAATGCTATAATGTCGTGGTCAAAAGTCGCCCAACTAAATTAAAAAAATTGGGAGAGAAAGAGAGGGAGGTTTATGGGGTAGGGGGTGGTGTGTGTGTAACACAAGACTTGGTAAACTCTCATCCAACGGATGCGGTAGAGAAACTTTCTCTTTGCGAAGTAGATTTAATAAAGTAGGCTAACTACTAACAGTAAATATTTAAATCACGATGAAGACAGAACCCATAATGAAACCTTTTCTATATACCGAAGTAATGTGTGAGATTGCATAACAGATATCTAATATTCTATTTCAGTTCGTACATAGACGACTATGAAAAAAACTCACCTGGACAGAAATATGAATCTTTGTAGAGAATTATCATCCGAAGGGACCACCGAGTCTACCATTTCTTAGACGGACGTTACGTCCTCTGGACACAAACTAGGGACGTAACCCTTCTAGAGGACCTCTTCCTTTACCGTTGGGTGAGGTCATAAGAACGGACCCTTTAGGGTACCTGTCTCCTCGGACCGTCCGATGTCAGCTATCCTAGCGTTTCTTAGCCTGTGCTGACTCGCTGAGAGTGAGTGAGTGAGACAGATACGGTATGAAATAGAGATTTATAAAGTATAGAGACTTTATTGTTCCGGTAGTGACATGCATTAGTGTCGTACTATTAGGGGGGTTAAAATGTAATATATCATGAAAATAGAGTAGATGTCAGGTATAAGTTTAAAGAGGTTATTGGAGTCGTCACCGGAATCGATAAAAAACCAGGTCCGGTTTAGGTTCTGTTGCACAACGTAAAACAACAGTTTAGAGAAATACCAAGGAGTCGGAAAGAACCGGAAGGATCGTGACTATAATCTCATGGCTGGTAAATAAAACATCTTTCAGAGAAAAAAAAAAGATCTCCGTAGCCAAGTCAAGTCAAGTCAGTGAATCAGTACAGGTTGAGAAACGTTGGGGTACTTGACGTCGTATAGTACGGAGGGACAGGTAGTAGTTGAGGACCTCAGGTGGGTTTGGGGACAGGTAACTCAGCCACTACGGTAGGTTGGCAGAGTAGGAGACAGCAGGGGAAGCGGAGAACGGGAGTTAGAAAGGGTCGTAGTCTCAGAAATGGTTACTCAGTCGAGAAGCGTAGTCCACCGGTTTCATAACCTCAAAGTCAAAGTCGTAGTCAGAAAGGTTACTTGTGAGTCCCGACTAGAGGAAATCCTACTGACCAACCTAGAGGAACGTCAGGTTCCCTGAGAGTTCTCAGAAGAGGTTGTGGTGTCAAGTTTTCGTAGTTAAGAAGACACGAGTCGAAAGAAATATCAGATCTCCGTATCTCAAATAACTTTGAATTTGTTCTTAAATTTATATAAAGGAAAATTTTAACTACATATCAACTAAGTGTTGTAATAAACTTAAAGTTCATACGTTGTGTCACTAAACTATAAAAATCTCTAATATCAGGTAAATTTCAATAATATTTTATGACCGACATAAGGGACACGACATATTATATAGGAACGTCGTATAAATAAATGATATTAATTTAAATAAATAAAGATTGACTTCCTATTAACGAGATATTATAACACAACCAAAGACGATTTGTAGTTGTACTTAGTCGGTATCGTAAAGTACCTTTTATAAAGTACCGTTTATCTACCCCTTTGTAACCTTTATCACTGTCTCAACTAAAAGAACCCGACGTTTTAGTGACGTCTACCACTGACGTCGGTACTTTAATTTTCTGCGAATGAGGAACCTTCTTTTCGATGTTGGTTTGATCTGTCGTATAATTTTTCGTCTCTGTAATGAGACGACTGTTTCCAGGTAGATCAGTTCCGATACCAAAAAGGTCACCAGTACATACCTACACTCTCAACCTGATATTTCTTTCGACTTGTGGCTTCTTGACTACTAAAACTGGACACCACAACCTCTTCTGAGAACTCTCAGGGAACCTGACGTTCCTCTAGGTTGGTCAGGTAGGATTTCCTCTAGTCAGGACTTTTAAGTAACCTTCTTGACTGCGACTTTGACTTTGAGGTTATGAAACCGGTGGACTACACTTCTTGACTGAGTAACCCTTTCTGGGTCTACGACCCTTTCTAATTTCCGTCGTCCTCTTCCCCTGCTGTCTCCTACTCTACCAACTTACCGTATTGGCTGAGCTACCTGTACTCAGACTCGTTCGAGGTCCTCAACCACTACCTGTCCCTCCGGACCGCACGACGTCAGGTACCCCAGCGTTTCTCAACCTATACTGACTCGGTGACTTGACGGACTTGACTATGGCTACAGGAGAGGAAGAACTTGTAGGAACAGTGGAGAGAGGGGTAGGGTGGGAAGATCCAACAATGTCTCGGGACTAAACTCAAAGGACTCAGTGTGTCGTTTAAGGGTAACCGATAGATGAAATGTATCCCATTATATATACAAAGGTACAATGAGAGAGGTATGTAAGGTGGGAGAGGAAGGAGGGGAGGGGCGGGGGACGGGGGTACAGGTATTCAGACAAGAGATACAGACACAGAGGAATGAGGGGACGTTTATCCAAGTAGTCATGTAATTTCAGAGGTAAAAATTTCCGAAGGATTACTAATCTAAGTCCCACACTTATAATGTGTGAGTACACTGGAACCACACAAGGTGGTCCTCCGTATCCTACAGTCCGACAGGTAATGACCACTACGATTGAAACTAATTCCCCAAGTCCCAATGGTCTCAAGAGGTAACACGTGAAAAGGAAACATTAATTTTTCATTGAAGACCCCTCCATAAAAAATTTGACACTATTTTCCGTGTAGTAAAAATTCACATGATGACTACTGTAAATCATGTAAGTCTTCCGACATGTAGGTAGTGGTGACAGATCAAGGTCTTGTGAAGGAGAGGAACTTTCCTTTGGAACATGGGTAATTCCTCTGTGAGGGGTAAGGAGGGAGGTGAGTCGGGGGTCGTTGGTAATTAGACGAAAGACAGATGCCTAACCCGACTAAGACCTATAAAGTATTTTTTACTTTACTGTGTTCTAAACAGGAAAACGCAGACCGAAGAAAGTAAACCATCATAAAAGATCCAAGTAGGGGCAACATCGTGCACATCCCTCTATAAAACCCAACTGGAATTCTAGGTTAGAAAGTAATTTTACAGTGGGGTTATCAATCTCGTAGGTAACCATAAAGACTTCATCTTAGTGAATTTTACCCGAATAAAAACCTTTTTATGGTATACTATAGTGAATAAACACCTTAGATTTTATGTTACGTTTACCTGTCTAGGTGCTTTTTCTTTGTCTGAGTACCTGTGTCTCTCGGTGGAACACCAACGGTTCCCCACCCCTCCCTTGTCAACCCTCAAACCCCAACCGTCTACGTTTGATAACCTGTATCTTACCTATCTGTCGTTCCAGGACGACATCTCGAGTCCCTCGATATGGGTTATAGGGCACTATGAGGTACTACCCTTTCTTCTACTTTATGTATGTGTATATATTGACTCAGTGAAACGACCTATCGTCTTTAATTGTGTAACATTTAGTTAAGCTGAAGTTATTGTAAAAAATTTTTTCTTATTCTGTCGGAAAAAGACTGTGATTGAGAGGGTGAATCTCTCGACGTAACGTGTTTTGGGGGGTGGGAAAGAGACGAGTGAGAGTGCGTGCCCTACGTAATAAGGGAGTACTCTGTCTGGTTCCGAGCACTCGAGTGTGGTCCCGGCCGGCGAGAGACTCTGGGTCCTGAGTCCTTGTCACTAGGTTCTCGGTTCAAGAGTCGGCGGTAAGACACATGCGTAGTAGTAAACCTTCTTGCGTCACTTGGTCGAGTGTCTAAGAAGGTTAAGAAAGTTTTTTCCTGTTTAAGGAGAAACAAGTCCGGACGCAGTAAGAATCGACGGTAGGATACGACAGAAGTTTGTCTACGTAAAGACCAGGAGTGTTATTTTTCCCCGTAATGGTGTGACTTACGGTGTAAGGAAGTTATAGTCGACCTTCCGGTTTTACGGTCGTAGTGTTCGTCACGGTCATTAAGGTCCTACTATTATCGAAATGTATAACAAGTCGAGTCTACCGTATTTATGTATTCCTGCGTATTGATTTGGAAAGACCTTGTCTTTTCTTTCTGAAATTGAGAAAGGATTTCACACCTTAAGTTTACAATATCCCGTTCTGAAACCTACCACGTAACTGTACCGTAATGTGTTGTCACTTGGTGTATCATTCTTTCAGGGGTAAGATTGGGAAGGTTCGAGTAGTTCCTTTTTCTGCGTCGAACCACGATCGGACAGAGACATCACCAAGTCAGTGATTCAGCATAGACTGAGAATATCAGGGTACCTGACATCGGACGGTCCAAGGAGACAGGTACCCTAAAAGGTCCGTTCTTATGACCTCACCAAACGGTAAGGGAAGAGTCCCTTAGTAGGGTTGGGTCCTTAGTTTGGACCCAGAGGACGTGACGTCCGTCTAAGAAATGGTTGATTCGATGGCCACACCACCCCCCTCGGATAGAGATTGTGAATCGTTAAAAGGAAATTTGTGTTTCTTTTTCGTCTGGAAACCTGACCGGTGTCACGTATCGATCTTAAATTGTTACAAAAATCTAAAATAATACAAATAAAAATTTCAAGAAAGAAAAATATTCTTCATTACCGTAAATGTCATCACTATCTTTCAGTGGAAAATTTTGTTGAAATAACCTCAAAATCACTTAGTAAATTCTTTTTAATACCCCCTCTTACCTATATATATATATATAGATACCGACTCAGGGAAGCGACAAGTGGATTGTAACAGTTAGTGTTGTGACAGTTAGCCGATATAGGGTTGTGTTTTATTTTTTCAAATTTTTTTAAAAAATTCTTTTTATAACACATTTATTTTCCCGTGAACCAGAAGTTACAATCGTTTTTAGGACTTCTACCAAGAGTTTACGGATCACAGACTCTTCGTGACGAAATTGTGGACCCTCACTAAAGTCAACATTAAGATCTGTAAATCCTCATTCGAGGATGTCTCTTCTCGTTCAAAAATGTTCTCCAATTCATTCCAGAACTCGGGTCAAATTCTCTTTTCAGATTCCCGTATGCTTCCACCGATGACTAACCGAACTTCTCAATTCTCAGGTCCCTTTAATCCCTCTTCTCTTCATTTAAGTGGATGAATCAGGAGGGCGCACTACCACAGACCTTGAGTCTAGGGGTCACTTTTTGTCTTGCCCCATTTGGTTACTGTTTGGAAGGTCTGGATTCCGTACCGAACCATTGGAGTGGTCTGGGAAACCTCCGTGAATAAGTAAGGATCTCTTTTTGGGTACTTGGCACTTCTCTATGATTTTTTGCTGGGAGACGAGAACGTAGAGATATGGTTTTATTCAGGGGGAAGTGGTGATCGGGACTGACTCAGAAGTTCAAGGAAAGGAAATTCCTTTGTGAGTGGGTCAAAGGACACGTAGGAAGGTCTTTATGAACAATCTATCCTTCTGAATAAGGGGTGAGGAGACCAAAGGTCACACCTCCCTCGACGTGGTCCCGTTGTGAGAACCGGAGTCCAGGGCGGGGGTGAGTGAGGAAACTAAGACTAACCTCCCACGTAGTCACAGGGGAAAGGACCTAACCATCTCGAGTCGATGACTGTCGGAGGGAGTGTTCCGAAAAAGAAACAGGAAGGGGTGTGGAGGAAGGATCTATCATTCACCCATACAGACAGAGGGTCTCGGGGTCAAAGGGAACCGAAGCCCCAGGTCCCGAGCCCCTCCCCGCCCGTCCCAACACCTTGACTCTTCGGTAGGAGGTTGGAGCAAAAAGGAGTGAACTATTATAGGGATCTCTAGAAAAAGGGTGTATACTCAGGTGGAGTAAGAACGTTACCAACGGACCCCAAAACAACCCGCCACTACGGTTGTAGATGAGGTGATCAAGGGGTTATTACCGATAAATCCCGTAAAGGTCTGAAAAACGATGAGCTTTGATGTGGCGACACTTATAGGAACATGAATAAAGAACCGCACGAACACAATCACAAAGGCTCCCAGTCTTAGAATCTTCATCCCCACAATCCAGTTTCCGTTCATGTAAATAAAATGAAAATTAAAAGTTAAGTTAAGTTTAAATTAAATCACGTTCGTTATGACCTGTGACACAGTCGGAACTAGAAGTCTCCCAGAAGTTCCTCATATTTCATGCCCTGGTTGACAAGGTATTCCCAGCACACCCACCTGTTCGGAACTGTAGTACACCCAAAACCAACCGTAAAAAAAAAAAAAAAAAACTCAATTATTGTAGGGAGTTAAGGGGACCTTCGTATTAAGACCGGATATGTCTGGTCGGAGACGGTATAGGTGCCGAGAGGGGTCACCACCAGAGAGGGAGGGTACAAAGTGAGGACGAGACACAGAGTACCCGGGAGACCTATATGACTTCTTGTCTGTCGAGGTACCCGATCTACAACCTACTTCCAACCGGGTGGTTTGGACCCCACCGTAGTTTAAGTAGAAACGGTAAGTGTCTTTAAATAAAAGGAAAGGTTTTAGTAGTATGACTTACGACTAGGGAGAACGGAGGGGAACAGGAGCACCCGAAGTCGCGAGCCGGTCGGCCCAGACCAGAGCCAGGGAACCTCGTCCCGAGGGTCCTCGTGACTCAGGGAAGGTGGCAGTCGACCGAGAGAGAGCGTGACAGGTCCAGAGTTCGGTTCGTAGGAGAGGCGTCCTAGGACCGAGGACTAGTGGGGTCATCGGGGAGGTCATAGATAGGGGAGCCATAGGTAGGGTAGGGGGACCGAATAAAAGAAAGGAAAATTTTTAAAAAATTTAATACTTTTATACTATTGTGTAAATGTCCTCTGGACTTTTATGTCTTGTTTCAATGTATATCAAGGTGATATACAAACAAGATTCATCTATTTAAGTCTAAAAATCAACCTCAAAGTTATAGTTTGAGAATCTTTAATTGACTTACTTACATGTCTCTTCGACTTCTTATGACATCTGGACTTTTCGTAATGCTTGGTTAAACTGTATTAATTCTAAATATGTTAAAAGAAGCCTCCTAGAAGTGACAGGTTTCATAGAATAAACAAGTGAGTTAACAATAGGTAACGGGGAGACAAGGGACGACACGAGCCACGTGTCTTTCGATAAACGACAGTAAAGATCTTTACATTTTGACATATTTTTGGGACCCTTTTGAGTTTCGGCACCCAGGTCTCCGTCCTTGACACCGGTCTTTCCCGACATTGTGTTACTCTAGGGTGTGTCCGTCTCCGTCCTCGTCTTGGTCCCTCACAGGACCGGGTCTGAGGTTGACGGTAAGACCGGAGTCACCCTCTGGGGAGTCTTCCGTGGGTCGTCAGAGAGTTACCAGTTGTTGATAAAGGGGTTTCGGAGACGGTAAAGGTTCGTGTTTAAAGTGGTTCACCAGGCTTTCTACAACAAAGAGGAAAACACTAAGGAAGTCCGTAACTCGTCCTGTCAGATCCCCGATGGACCCAGTCCCGCACATGGACAGACGTTCACTTTTACTTCAACGAGTCAGTACAGGCTGAGGAGCACTGGGGTACCTGACATCGGATGGTCCGAAGAGGTAGGTACTCTAAAAGGTCCGTTCTCATGGTCTCACCCAACGGCAAAAGAAAAGGTCCCCTAGAAGGACTGGGTCCCTAGCTTGGTACCAGAGAGAACGTAACGTCCGTCTACGAAATGGGAGACTCGGTCAGACTTACAATTCCGTCTGCATGTCAACCCTCTGACATGATCAACTCAAAGAGTTCAAGGACAGATCTTTAGTTTCAGGGTGCTAAACGGCTTGAAGAGAAAATTTTCTAATATCTTGGGTTCCGTATATTACTTTTGGTGTCAGAGACGGGGACGGGGTCAGGACTAGGGGCCTTCGTTAGTGAAGATTGGAAAAGTCGACAAAGAAAGGGTATCAAGGCATACAGGTTTGTTATAAGTATGTGAAGAGAAAGGACTAAGTAGATAATGTTTGCTATGTCTGAAGGACTCAAAAAAGTAGTAGTAGTGGGAGGATGAGGTGGTAGGGCTATGTCAGAACACACTCGTCCGATTCAGCGAAGTCACACAGGTCGAGAAACGATGTGGTACCTGACATCGGGAGGTCCGAGAAGACAGGTATCCTTAAAAGGTCCGTTCTCATGACCTCACCCAACGGTACGGGAGGAGGTCCCCTAGAAGGGCTGGGTCCCTAGTTTGGACGCAAAGAATACAGAGGATGTAACCGTCCACCCAAGAGATGGTGGCCTCGGTGAACCCTTCCGTTAGAAAAGTATGTAGTCATCAAGAGTACGATACTGGTACATTTGCAGTATGTGACGTCTCGGTTGACTTCATGATACGTGGAAAAAGAAGAAAAGGGCTCGTGATGATTAGCAGAAAAGGGACGAGGGAGACACCGAGGTAGATACAGGGGGTAAAGAAGTCAAGAACATTTGAAGAGTAGTAAGGTTCTGAAGATGACGTCTTGGGGTCTGTGTTTCATTACGTCCCAAAGTCAATTCCCGGACACTAAGCTGAGGAGGAAACGTCCTATGATAGAGGTCGTCAGGGAGAGAGGGTTGAGACAGGAGGAGACGGGAGACAGTCCACGTCGGAGTCGTCGAAGGTGACAGTGTCCTGTCTCTGGTCGTTTAGAAGAGGACACAGGTCCCGTGTCCTACGGTCGTAGTTCTACACATCCTCTATTTCGGGGGACCCGTCCCCCACCACGGGTCTCCCCGTTGGGTGCGCTTTACTCTGAGGAGTACTAATTTCCAGTTCAACGTCAAATGTTACACATAGAACGTAACCTAGAGACCCAGTTGGGAGACTTCGACCGTCTCGTTCCACAGTAATAGGGGTAAAATGTCTACTTTCTGACTCCGAGTGTTTCCGCAGTGTGTTAAGTGGTTTTAAGTGTCTGAGATTGGGGAGAAAAAGGTTGAGGTTTAGACCCTGCAAGCGGGACGGTGGGTGAAAGGACAGAGGGTGCGAATCTCGAATTACTTTCATTCCGTTGTCCGGTGTCCGTCGCAGTTCAGTAGACAAAATTTTGTAAGCAAATAAACCGACACAACCTTTAAACAACACCGTGTACCCGAAGAGAGATCGACACCGCACTCCCGACTCGTCAACGCCACGTGTCCGAATCAACGGGGTATCGTGCACCCCAGAATCAAGGGACCGGTTCTTAACTTGGGTGTAGGGGACGCAACCTACCGTCTAAGAATTGGTGACCGTGGTCCCTTCAGGGGGTCCAGTAGAAACATAGGAAGGGAAACCGACCTAAAGGGCGTTGGAGACATACTCCGTCCTCCCTAAAACCTTCCGTCACAGAGAGACGGGACAGGTAATCGATTTCATCTCTACACTGACACAATTAGTTCTCTCCCGAACTAATTTTTGGTACGAATTCAACAGTAAACATGATTTTTATCTCAAAGAACGTGAGAATTAGGATAATGAAGAAGTCGGGTCGACTTCGCACACAACAGAAATAACTAGACGAGACTCTAACCACACCTGAAACCTATCTCGAAAAGGAACTTCCCTTAAATAAGTCTGTGTTCTCTTACCTCAGGCAAGACAAAAGATTTAAATGGTGTCACACGGAGGAAAGGTGGGTCTTCGAGTCCGCCCTACAGAGTGGACCTAGGGGGTGGAACTAAATCCACGGCACATCCTTAGTACCGTTTCATTCAAGTCTGACTTCCGGATTGATGAGGGGTAAGATGTTTTGTCGGTATTTTTATTAGCGTACTTTATTATCTCTTGTGTTCTATGATCTTGAAGTCTACAAAAATTCCTTTTTCTTAGTCCTCGACCTTATCGTCCTCCTCGTTTACACGAAGAAACTCGTCCTCGCTCGCAGGAGACCCGTAGTGGGACCTCCCTCCCCCCGTCTCCCCTCCCCGCGGTCCTCGCCCTCACCCGGGACCCCCAAGACGGGTCGTACGTCACACGTACCCAGTCGCTTAAAGTTGAAGGTCTCCGACTACCAAATTTTTGTTTTTTCCGACTACCAAACCCTATTTCCTGCCATGAGGGTCTTTACAGGGAGGTCTGGAGTCTATCGTTGGTCCTATGTGGTTATTGACCGTAGAGGAGTTACGAAGGATCCGTCTCCACGGGAGGACAATGTGGAACCTGGACCGAAACGAACTTTACACAAACCCAGACACACACACAGAAGACAGAGACACACACACACACACAGACACAGAGACATAGACACAGAGACACACACATACACAGACATAAACACAGACACACGTACACACAGACACACATACAGAGACACATATCCACAGACACACACACAGACACATAAACAGACACAGACATACACGTAGACACAGATACACACACAGAGACACACACACAAAGACATATACATAGACACACACAGACATGCACAGACACATAAACACAGACACACAGAGACAGAGACACAGACGCAGAGACACACAGAGACACACACACACAGACACATAAGCCCAGACAGAGACATACACACAGACACATAAACACAGACACGGACACACACACAGGCACACAAACACACGGAGACACACAGAGACACAGACACATAAACACAGACAGAGAGACACACACAGACACATAAACAGAGACACACACACACACACAAGACACACACACAAATACACGGAGGCACACAGAGACACAGACGTAGAGAGACACACACGACGTGTAGATCGTGACCCACACCTCTTCCAGGACGACGACTGAGGGACCGGGGGGGGTAGGGGGGGTCTTCGTGGTAGAATAAACAACAAATACCACCCTGTAGTAGTCGTCCCAGAAAGTCCACTTCTCTCCGGTTCCCTCGAAGGGGTCCCGCTACACTCACGGGGGAGGGGAGGAGAGGAAGTGTTTTTGCGTTCGGGGGAGTCGTGCCGGGACCGACGACGTCGATTTCCTTCGACGAAACCGAAGCCAGTACTGCACGTCCCCTCGGTCTCCCACCGCCGAAGGGGGGCCCACTCTTGTGTGACACTCTACTGGTGAACAGGTGAACTAAGGTTGGGGCGGGAGTCCCCAAGAAGGATGGTAAATGCGGTACCGGGTAAGAGTCGACTCGACGTCGGAAAAGGGTCTTAACATTCGTTTTCCTGTCAGGACTCCAGATCTTGAAACGTTTTGTCTGAGCGTTACAAACCACAGACTCCAGGGGGTCGGGTCGTCCAGAGGCGGGTGTCGAGGGTGGGTCGTCCGGCCCCTTCCGGTGCGTCGGTCCCCGTGGGGGTCCGGGTGAGACTTCGACCGCCAAGGGGGGGTCCGACCGACCTTCGTGGGCGTCGGGTCGATGGGACCGTGAGTCTCCCTTACCGCCGAAACCGGACAAAAGTCCTTCCGTCTCCAGTCGAGTCGGAGGACGGGAGCATAGACCTGTGGTCGGTCGGACCTTAGTGGTCCGCAGGCTCTACTGGACCCCTACCGCCTTCGGGAAACACGGGCCCGCCGGGGCGAAACACGAGTGACACCAACCCCAAAGACCCGTGTTTCGGTTGCGAACCGAGACAGGTTTATACCGTTGTCCGACTCCTGTAACCCTAAACCGTCACGAGGTCCCGTCTTCGGTGACTCCTACCAAGATAGACACGTCCGGACTCGGAAAGTTAGGTGACCTTATTACTATTGGTGCCGTAACTGTTATTACTATCGGCTATAAATAACGGACCTTACGCTGTCCGTGACAAGATTCGAGTAAGACACGTAATGGAACCGTAAGAAGTGTTTTGGTCGATACTATATCCACGATATCAATCCGTTTCTTTGATTCCGAGTCTCTCCAATTCGCGGAAGATCTTCCAATGTTTCGATCGTCTCCGACCCCGACCCTAGACTTCTGTCTGTTAGACCGTAGTCTCTTTGGGATTCAGAACGGGTGGGATTTAGACTTAAAGAAAAGGGAAAACCCTAGGTCCATCGGACTAGTTCTCTACCCAGGTTTCAGGACCCAGGTGTGCACCGAAACCTCCGACCAGTAGTGATAGACGGGAGTGAGACCCTGTGCGAAACACTGTGTGTGACCCCTGTACCCTTCGTCTCGTGTTTCAGTGAGTACTCAGGAGGTCCGACTTTCGTGAAGAGAAGTGACGTGTGCCCTATTTATGGACAGTCACTTCACTGTCGAGGCAGTTTTCCTACCCGTTCCTGATCCTAGGTGAAACGTCCACTCTTCAGTTCAACTCCCGAAGCAGGGGTAGTAGGTCAATCGTCCACCGTCTCAGTCCCGAGACTGAAGTCTAGTGATCGGACAGTGGGTAAAAAACCTCCCCCACAGAAGAAAAGACTAGCCCCTAACTTGGGGTCCAGGGACCGTCACTTCATACCTCAGGATTGGGGACCTGACGGTCCCTTAAGGGGGTAACAAATAAAAAATTAAATACATCAAAATTAACTCCCTATTAACGAAATGTTATAACACAACCAAAGACGATATATAGTTGTACTTAGTCGTCATCCGCGAGATAACAAAAATTTTCCTCGTCAATTAGTCCGTTGGTCGTAAGTGTCTCACAGGTGGTTAAGGGTCCAGGACCACTGTGTCCCCACTCTTTCCGTCCGAGGTGTCGAGGACCCTCGACGGACCATGTATTTCTTGCCCTGTATATTTGTTTATTCGTGCTCCACTACTGGACGCACGATACTCTTACGTCTCCTTCCCCACTGATCGGGGCACAATCCCACCCCCGTCGTAGACTCCGAAGTACCTTCTTCACTGTTGACCCGACCCAGAGTCTCCGATCCGCCGAACGGTCCGTCTCGGTACCCCTGTCCCACAATGTCCGTTTCCCTTGTCCTACCAGACTTCGCGTCTTCATAGTGGTCTCACTCGGACTCTTCTCGACCCGTCCCGGGGCCCCGACTCGGTCTTGTGGTGCGACCCACTCTTCGAGCTACCCCGAACCTTCAAACTCACAATGGGATCTCCGTCACCCCTCTACCCCATCCGAAACTTCATCCTTTCCTTATTCTGAATAGAGATCTCCTTTTTGTAAGGTGCTAGTCTTCCTACCCACTCCTCCTCCTCTTAACCCCTTCGACGACCTCTTCGAGGTCACTCTTTTCCTGTCCCAGGAACGGATGTGACGACATACATTTTACCTATTGGTCGTTCCTGGATGACAAACAACAACAAATTAGGGATTCAGCACAGACTGAGAAACGTTGGGCACCTGAAATCGGATTGGTCCGAGGAGATAGGTACCCTAAAGGGTCCGCTTTTATGACCTCACCCAACGATAAAGGAAAAGGTCCCCTAGAAGGGCTGGGTCTCTAGTTTAAACCCAGAGGACGTAACGTCCGTCTGAGAAATGACAGACTCGGTGGTCCCTTCAGGACGTCCCTTGAGACGAGTTACAATACACCGTCGGATCTACCCTTCCCTCGAACCCCCTCTTACCTATGTGCATATGCGTACCGACTCAGGGAAGCAACAAGTGGATTTAGATAGAATTGTAACATGGGGTTATGTTTTAATTTGCAAAAATTTTTAATTAAATAATTTTTCCTTTCCCTCTCCCAGGTCTATTTCTATTTTTGCACTACCCACCACCTAGTCCGTTTCCTAAGACCCCCGAGTCTCATCTACGACCGAGACGATTACAGGAACCGAGTCTCGTCCTCCTCGTCAAACTTCCTACTCCCCTTGTCCAGTAACCACCATCTTTACAGGTCAATGGTCGGCACCTCTACGAGGACCCTGTCAACTTTATACCCATCGTGGTAGTGGGTGTCCTTTTACCCTCGACCCTTTTCTTTAGGGACGCAACACTTGACCTACCCTCTGTGTCGGTGATCATTGACACTTTATCGTGGTCCCTCCTTCCCGACCCTCTCCCCTCCCCTGCCCCTTTGGCTCTCGGTTCCCACCCCGGGCTTTCGGTTCTCTCATCCTTTTTCCGTAGTCCTACCTTTCAGTCGAGCGACCGTTTGAACATTGGTAAAATCGTTGCACTTGATTTCGGGAAGAAATAAAAGGAGGAGCAACAGTAGACCCCCAATTGATAGAGGGGTAGTGGTACAGTCGCTGGGTCGTCTAAGACGTGTAGTCACAAGAGTCGTGAATCTTGCCTCGAAGTTAATATCTACCACGAGTTATTTACACGACTTCCTTCCTTCCTTCTTCCGTCTTTTCCTCCCCTCTCTCCTCGGTCTAAAGTTCCCCGACACGATTCTTCAGTTTTTACAATTGTTTGTAACATTTAGTTGATGTGAAGTTGTCTTTTTTTGTATGACTTTTTATTCATTTATTTCTTCACCTCGATCTGAAAAGGAAGGGCAAACCGGTATGTTCTTCTTTCTTCATAAATAGTTCCGAGACCTCAGGAAAGGGTTTCTCTTTTGAGGTCCGGGTCTACCGAAGTGACCACTTAAGACAGTTTGTAAATTCCTTCTTATTGACCACCATAATAATATTATGGACCACCTGAATGGACCACCGGGTCACCATTTCTTAGACGGACGGTTGCGTCCTCTATGTCCAAGCTAGGGACCCAGCCCTTCTAGAGAACTTCTTCCTTTACCGTTGGGTGAGGTCATAAGAACGGACTCTTTAGGGTACCTGTCTCCTGGGACCTCCCGATGTCAGGTACCCTAACGTTTCTCAGTCCGTGCTGAATCGCTGATTTACAGTTGTTGTAGTTATGGTTGAGATGTGTGTGTAAGGTTTTTTTAGATTCTCCTCCCTTACCGAGGGTTAAGTAGGATACTCCGGACGTCTCTAGTAGGACTAGGAGTTTGGTCCGTTGTGTAAGGTGTTGTCCTTTTTATGTCTGGTTATAAACAGTACAAGTATACACGTTTTCCAAAATTGTTTTACAATAATCGTTTAGCTTAGGAGAATAATTCTTCACCTTAGAGATAAAGGGGTGGGTGACTTGGACCCACTAAAGAAAATAGGTGTCTTCCGTCGTTTTCCCGGTCAAGACTCGGGTCCTGAGTTCTCTGGAGTACATGTAGGACAGAGCCGATGGTGTCCTCGCTCGGGTCGGACCGGACTACCTACCATCCTCTGACGTACCTTGTCTCTACTCGAAAAGAGGTCGTTCCGCGAGGGTTCTGGTCGGTCGAGGATCGACTGGGGGATCGACCGGTGTCTCTACCTCTGTCGGGGCGTCTCGGTTGGGTCATGACGGGTGGACGTCTTAGCACTTGATTTATTTACAAAAGAGAAAATTCTGTAATACTGGAGGCTCTATAATGTCCGAGTCAAGGTCTGGTGGAGTTATTTCGTTTATGGCGTTATTTCACTCAGTTAAACAAAGGGTCACGTGTATTTTCAATATACCCTGAAGGGACCACCAGGCGTCCAATTCTTAGACGGACGGTTCCGTCGCCTGTCTCCAAACTAGGGACCAGTCACTTGATTGTAGGGTGTACAAAGTCCCGTTGATTCGGGCATGTGGTGCTGGTGACTCGTACATGAGTCCTCGGGCACAAGGCTTTATTCTCGTCAGTGACGCTACCCTTCGGGTACACGTGGCGTCAAACTCTCGTCAGGGACGAACGGTGTCGATTTCTTTCGGACACTTTCGGACACCCGTCGTTTTTTCTGGGTCGTGTCGGTTTTATTTATGTATAATTTTTTGTTTCACAAAATCTTTCGATACAAATGTGATGTGACATCAAATAATTCACACGTTGTCGTACTACGGATTTTCTTTTTGCTACGTCTACGGAATTAAAATTTTGTCAGATGATGTTTTCAACAACTGGTAGTAGACTTCACTTCAACGAGTCAGCACACGTGGAGGAACGTTAGGGTACCTGACATCCGATGGTCCGAGGAGGCAGGTACCTTAAAAGGTCCGTCCTCATGACCTCACCCAACGGTAAAGGAAGAGGTCCCCTAGAAGGACTGGGTCCCTAGCTTGGGCCCAGAGGGTGTAACGTCCGTCTACAAGATGACGGACTTGGTGGTCCCTTCGTGGGCAGTAGACTCTGATCGTTTAGCACCAGCATTGTAGTTTCTAGTGTCTGGTGTATTGTTTATCTCATTGTCACTTTTTCAAACTTTATAACTCTCTTAATAGTTTTACACTATGTGCGTTTCATCCGTTTGGGACAACCCTTTTACCACAACTGTCTGAACGAGTTACACCCCACCGGTGTTTGGAAATTATACATGTTTTAGTGTCTTAGACGTTTCACGTTAGTTCGCTTCCCGTTACTTAACCGTACACGGACACGTAAAGTCCTACCAAACAATGTGTCGTTTTCGATTGACTATGTTCTCTTTGTGATACAAGAATCTAAGTCCCAAGGAGTTTCTGTCTTTGGTGCGGAATGAATAGGGGTCACGGGTTTCAATGAGTCGTTTGTGAACCACTCACAGACGATTAAACGTGTCGAAACCGTCTTCTCGATTATTGGTGGTAAGACGGTTACTGACGACAGACTGGGGTAGTTAATTTCCCGAGGGACAACCGACGACAGTAGGTTCCTCGAGGGATATTAATACGGTGGGTTGTGTGGGAGTGGGGTCGAGTCTCGCCCGACCCTGGACGTCCGTGTTTTATACAGTAAACCTAATTCACCGACTCCACTCCGTTCACAGTCTGAGTCCCACGAACAGTAGGAGTGTCGGTAGTCCAATCCCTACAAGAAGGGAAGTGTCTCGTAGAACACAATCACTGAAGGTTCATTAGGGGTCCTCTAGTCACCACGAGTGAAATTGTCGAAAAGGCAGAAAGGATTTGACAGTAAATTTTGACCCACTTAAGACGGTCGTTCAATCCCTGACCCTTAGTTACGAACATTGAACCGGTCTGGGTCCCTCGGGGTCCTGGTCTTTCGGTCCGGAGGTGGAGGTCCATTCAATTGTGTGCTTCCCCTGTTTCCCCTCTTCTACTCGTCCTTCATTATACACGTTTTGTGTCTTCTCGTATTTGTCTCGGTCTAACCTGGCGTCAGATCGTCGGCTTGTTGGACCACGGAGTCAAAAGAGTAGACATGTTACCCTTACTGGTACTATGCGGGTGGAGGATCCTGGTGGTCCTCTATTATCCGACTTTCACGAATCTTGTCGTAGACCGTGGGTTGCTCACGATGCATGTCCGTGGCTAGTGTCGGTGGTGGTACCGGTTCCTCAAGGATCTTGTCGGTGGGGGTCTGGAAAGGGCAGGACTCAGTCGTAGGAGGGGAGTAGGTGACGGTAAGAGCCCCCCGTCAGTGGGTCCCCTTTATTTGGCGGGTCGACAGAGGTCGTCCCTTCTTCATGTTTGTCTGTTGTCCGTCGAGTTCGGCACACCTGCCCATCCCCGAGGAGTCCGTGGCAGGAGTGGTACGAACACAGTTACAGGGAGGTTTGGACAGTAAGGACGTGGTGCACGTCGTAGAGACCACATAGACACATGGTGGACACAATGGTCGTCGGACGAGTGAAAAATTTGTATGGAGAAATGTTTTCCTTTGGGATGTAGTGTTGGTTGTACCTTTCCACCGTCAGCTACTCATCCTTTCTTTATGTGTTACTTTTGTTGCAATGAGTCAAGGTCGCTCTTTGACAACGACGAGTTATAAGACTCAGGTTCCGAGCGAAAGAGGAAGAAACGACTTCGTTGTCCTGTAGGGTACACAAACCCTTCAAGATAATTTCTGTATTATCGTGTTTTGACTCCAAAGGAGGAACCTCCCAACCCTCCCTTAAATTTTTCCTTACTAAAATTTTCCCGAAGCCCTCTGGACCCAAACTAGGGACCCAGTTCTTCTAGGGACCTCACCGTACCGTTCGGTGAGGTCACAAGAACGGACCTCTTAGGGGTGTCCGTCTCTTCGGACCACCCGATGTCAGGTACCCCAACGTTTCTCAACCTGTACTGACTCGTTGATTCGTGTCGTGTCGTGATAGAATAAATTACGACACTCAGATCGGGTGGACGTCGTAGACACTACCAATCAAAAGACACAGTCAAACCGACCCGGTGTCCCAAAGACACTCCCACAAAGACCTACTCTACTCGTAAATTTAGTCACCCGAGACTCATTTCGTCTAACGGGAGGTATTACACCCACCCGGAGTAGACTAGTAAACTTCCAAGTTTATCTTGTTTTGTGAATGTAAGTGATGGTGGGGGGGGGGTCGTGGGAAACCTCGACTTGACGTCGTAGTCGAAAGGGGACCCACGGGTCGGACGGTCGGATGGGGTGACTAAAACCTGAACGTCGTGGGGTGAGGTCATGGGAACGGACCTTTTGGGGGCCTGTCTCCTCGGACCTTCCGACGTCAGGTACCCCAGCGACTGCCAGTCTGTGCTGACTCACTGAAGTGAAAGTGAAAAGTGAAAGTACGTAACCTCTTCCTTTACCGTTGGGTGAGGTCATGAGAACAGACCTCTTAGGGTCCCTACCCCCTCGGACCACCCGACGGTAGATAGCCCAACGTGTCTCAGTCTGTGTTGACTTCCCTGAATCGTCGTCGTCGGAAGTATTGACGTATTCGGTCAAGGAATTTTTATGTGCAGAGAGGTATACCTCTCTGCACATGTGTGTGTGCATATGTCAACAACGACAACACGTCAGTGATTCAGTACAGGTCGAGCAACGTTGGGGTACATGTGGTACATGTGGTCCGAAGGGACGGAAAGTGATAGAGGACTTCAAACGAGTCTAAGTACAGGTGACTCAGTCACTACGATAGGGTGGTAGCGTAGGAGACGGTGTGTTTACATGTGTGTAAGACGACCGAGACAAAAAACCTCTTGGGACTGATTTATCGTCGAGAGGAAACCCTATAGATATGTCGGGTATGTCTGAGTGATTGGGCTCTCGACCGTCCGGTACGGGAAATTAATCCAGTCCCTTGATCTAGGGTGTTCGGTACACCACCGGTGTGTGTGTGTTTTGGTCCCACACTGCGTCGGTAATTTACCTTATGATGAGTCGTTACTTTTTCCTTGTTTTCCTTCCCTACGGGAGACAATTTGTAGGTTCTAGCCCTGTCTACGACTCGGTCGACCCCTCACTAGGGTTACTTGAACCTTAGTGGGACATTGTATAGGGGTGGTCGTACGGGGCCCCACAACCCCCCTTGACACTCTAACGGACCGACCTTTCTTTCCGTCGGGGAGTCTGGAGGACGGGCAGGTCGACCCGGTGGAGACTACCAGAGGTAGACGTCGATACTGTTCGTAGGTCGGCACCTTAACCCTTCACCCGGGGTGTGTTACTCTTAGTGTCTGAGTGCGTCAGAGTCGATTCCCACGACACACTAGCATGTCTTAGTGGGGACGGGGCCGGAGACGGACCTACTAAAAATATCGTTGGTCAGAGGTGCACATACTCGGGGTCCTGACCTCTGGAGTGGTGAAGGACTGTGTCGTGGACTCTTGACTCGAGATTTGTAATCTTCTTGAAGTCAGTAGTCGAATGGAGGAAGGACTCATGGTGACATTCTAAAATGAGGTATAAACAGTACTTTATTTAGGTGAGACATTCTCTTTATGTCCATAAAGTTCTTCTTTAGAAGACCGAGGGACCCTTACCCTTTAGTCGTACTGGAAGGTATAGCTAACTAACTCTTTTAATTATCGGTGGGGGTGATTTTTTTAAAGTGTACAAGACCAAGTTCCAACAACAGGAGGTTTTCCGACACACCTCTGGACGAGACAGACAGACCAATTTCTTCCTTTTGATCTTGACTTCTTCGCAGAAGGGGGACTACCTTAGGGACCACCGGGTCACCAACTCCGAGGTGTGAAAGTGACGTCGTCTGGGTCCAAGTCAGGGACCAGTCCCTTGATCTGAGACGTTCGTACACAGTACTGGTGTGTGTGTGGGTTTCGGTCTCACACTGTACCGGTATTTTACCTTACGATGAGCCGTTACTTTTTCCTTATTTTCCTCGATGTTCATCCATGATGTGCGTGTAGTACCTACTAAGTGTGTTGGAATACGACTCAGTTTCTTCGGTCTGTGTTTCTCACGTATGGCGGACACTATGACACTGATTATTTTCCTTTATGTCGAAATTTTTTTTATTTTTCTTCCTTTTAATGTCAGTCTCTCCGTACAAGGGGAACTACCTTAGTCTTCTCGACTCTCTGTTGACTTTTCTCTTGGTGGAACAGTGGCTCACTGAAGGGACCACCGAGTCTGCCACTTCTTAGACAGACATTACGTCCTCTGGGCCCAAGGTAGGGGCCTAACTCTTTTAGGGGACCTCTTCCCTTACCATTGTGTGTTCGGACCTCTTAAGGACGGTCTGTTTCCTCGGACCGTCCGATGTCAGGTACCCCAGTGTTTCTCAGTCTGTGTTGACTCTCTGGTTGCGTGATGTTCTACTACACCATAGGTCGTCGTGGATTTTAGTCAGGTCCCAGGACGTCCTTTGTCGCGATACCTCCCGAGACGGAAGGTGCCAAAGGTCAAGAGCGTCCACCAGGGGTACACGGGAAGGAAGGAGGGGCGGTAGGGGGGCGGATGAGTCGACCCTGGTCGGGTCGGGTCTTGGAAACCACCCGGGAAGGAATTTGGGTCCTCGGGCGGGGGGACGTTGGACGAGATCTGGAGATCCTGAAGGTGGTCACCTTCAAAGAGTCCTCGGTCCTGTCCCGACCCGTGTCTTAATTTTGAACCCCTTCGTCTCTTTGAAGTAGGTCACGACAACCCTCACATTTTACGACGTCGGTGACACCCTTTCAGATCGACCAGGAGTTTGTTAATTTGTGTCTCAATGGCAGACACATGTACAGAGTCAGCACAGGCTCGGAAATACTGGGGTACCTGTCGTCGGGCGGTCCGAGGAGACAGGTACCGTAAAAGGTCCGTTCTTGTGACCTCACCCAACGGTAATGGAGGAGGTCCCCTAGAGGGTCCCCTAGCTTGGACTCAGAAAACCCAGAGGAGGTAATCGTCCACCTAAGAAATGGTGAAGCGGTGGACCAATCGTATCGTGGGTCGTTAAGGTGAGGACCCATTCATGGGGTCCCTTTACTTTTGTCCTCGTGTCTGTTAATATGAGCGATAAAACACTATCACTATGCACGAGTCAGCACAGACTGAGAAGCGCTGGGGTATCTGACATCGGGTGGTCCGAGGAGACCGGTCCCTTAAAAGGTCCGTTCTTATGACCTCACCCAACGGTAAAGGAGGAGGTCTCCTAGAAGGACTGGGTCCCTAGGTTGGGTTCAGAGAGTGTAGAGGACGTAGCCGTCCGCCTAAGAAATGGTGACTCGGTGGTCCCTTCGGGGAAGTTGCCCATAATATGACATTTCCCTTTCAGTTATAGTGAACGGTTCACTGACTGTAAAATCATTATGTACTTTTTTTTTTTTTTCTCGCATAATGTCAAACATTGTAACGGACATACGATGTCTTTAGTAGAGGTTTACGGACACCCACACGTCTGGCGTGAGACCCTCCCGGCTACTAATTCGGAGAAAGCCCGAGACCGGATCTTCTTACACTGGGGTACAGTACGACTGTATCTCCCTACGACTGACACGGTGAACCCGGACTTGGTTGACGCCGTCCGTCCCTCCCCTCGTCGACGGGAGTCGGGAAGGGGTGCGACGGGCAGAGGTGGGGACGTCGGAGGACGGGCGAAGAGTAGGTTCCGTCCCCCGGAGCGAAGACGGTGAGGAGGGCCCCCACCCGACTTTTCGTCCGTTTGGTCCCTGAGGACCCCCCTACGGGAGGGAGTTGATAAGTGTGTCGTCTCTGAATGACTCGCGGATGACGTGGGAAGGGTCCACCGAGTCACCATTTCTTGTGCGGACGTCCCGTCCTCTGTGTTCTCTGCACCCAAGTTAGGGACTCGCCCCTTCTAGGGGACCCCCTCCTTTACCGTTCGGTGAGGTCATAAGAACTGATCTCTTAGGGTACCTGTCTCCTGGGACCGCCCGATGTCGAGTCCCTGAGCGTTTCGTAGTTTATGTTGACTCGTACGTGACGTATGAATCGAGACACGATCTCCCACGACCTCTTTGGGGACCCTTGAGTTTTCTCGACCAGGGAGTTTGCTTCTGGCAGCCTTCATTACCTTCACTAGCGGTGAATCTTTCTCCTAAGGAAGAGGTAAGGTGTGTGTGTAGACTTTGTGTCCTTAGTTCGACCGAAACGGGTCCCGTCTTCACCCCCACTCAAGACGAGAGACACTGGTCCGACAATTTCCGTCTCCTGGGAGTACACCAGGTCCTGGGAGTCCTGACTCTTTCAACTGAACTCTCCTTCTTGTGTCCGGAGATTCTGTAGGTAGTTGTGCAGTCGTCGTTTCTGTGAAAGAACCGGGTTTCCTGGTCCTAACAAAGTTCTCCTGAGTCCACAGACAATTTTTCTCCCTACACTACCCTGGGTTGGTTGGTAGGTTACCTTGTCCCAGACGTCTCAGGCTCTCAAACGACAACAAGTCAACAATTCAGTTCAGGCTGAGAAGCGCTGGGGACACCTAACATCGGGCGGTCCGAGGAGAGAGGTACCCCAAAGGGTCGGTTCTTATGACCTCACCCAACGGTAAAGGAAGAAGCCCCCTAGAAGGGTTGGGTCCCTAACTTGGGAGGAGAAAACGTGACTGTCCTCTTAAGAAATGGGGACTCGGTGGACTCTTCGGGGGTCCCAGATGTTCTGATCCTAAGTTTAGGATTGCGTTTTAAGAATTCTGAGGCAAAGTAGATAACCCGTCTCTATTACTATGAGGATTGGGGTCTCCCAATAATAAGTAAGATTTACTCTATCTGCGATATTTCGTTCACCGGGTTTGACGAAACGTGGGACATTTACGATACCGTTTAATGACGACAATTGTGACCGTTTTACATTCAGTAAAAGAGGATAAGAGTTTGTGGTTGGATGTCGTGTCAAGGTCTGGGAAATACACAGAGAGACTTAAGAGAAGTTTCGGGGTCTGACGGTGAGACTTACCAGAGGACCTGTGGGAAGGTCCCTAGAGTATTACCGGGATAACATACACACGCGAGTCAGCACAGGGTGACACGCTGGGGTACCTGACATCGGGTGGTCCTAGAAGACAGGTGCCTTAAGAGGTCCGTTCTTCTGACCTCACCCGACGGTAAAGGGTGAGGTCTCCTAGAAGGGTTGGGTCCCTAGTTTGGACTCAGAGAAAGTAGAGGACGTAACGTCCACCTAAGCATTGTGTGGGATTTACATGGTGTAATGGGGGAGGGGTTTGATGGTGAACAGACAATTGTCGTAGGTCTGCCTTTTGGTAGGACCGGTCCTCTCCATGTGTCTCCCTGCAAAGGTCCCCGTGCAAGGTACCTCCGACTTACCGTGTACAGGACCGATGGAACGGTAACTTAACGCTGTGTCGGGGGTGGATCAGACAGATGGTAACGGGGGTGGGGTGGAGATTTTCGAGGGGGGAGGTTTGGACGTTTTAAGTGTGACGAATGGTTTAAGTCCCTTCTGATAAAGTAATAAGGACTTGAAGTACCTGTGTATAATCCCGAAGGATCCACCGAGTCTGTCATTTCTTGGGTGGACGTTACGACCTCTGGGTCCAAGGTGGGGACCCATTCCTTCTAAGGGACCTTTTCCCTTACCGATGGGTGAGGTTCTGAGAACGAACCCTTTAGGACCGAGGCTCTTCGGACCGAGGAGCCAGGTACCCCAGCTGTTTCTCAGTCAGTACTGAATCGTTGACGGGGTGGTGGTGGTGGTGGTGGTGGTGTGAATGCATTGAGAATTTATATAAAAGAGTCTTTTTTTGTTCTGACCTCAGGGTGTCAGGTAA
Organism: Capra ibex; assembly: GCA_006410555.1. NCBI lineage: Eukaryota > Metazoa > Chordata > Mammalia > Artiodactyla > Bovidae > Capra > Capra ibex. The sequence continues at coordinate 5,628,562 of SJYO01052794.1, forward strand.
GGAAGGAGAGGGGCAGAGGTGCCCATCGGTGTGACTAACTAAGACGATACAGGAAGGTCAGTGAAAGGAACGTATGTACATTGTGTATACTCCGGTGTCCTTGTGACAAAGTCAAACGAAAATACATTTATTGGATAAAAGGGTATATATGGAAACAATGAATAGTGGGAAAGATGTAACCATGTGTCTCTACTTGGAGGTGCAAAAAAGAGACTCTAGATTTATAAATTTAAAACTAACTCTTATATTAACTACATGTTATACAATCAAAGTCCACACGATGTAACACTAAACTGTAAACGTGTGTAATACTTTATCGGTAGTACTATTCAGATTATCGATTTATGTAATATAGGGGCACCGAATAAATGAATTATTGACCTCCAAACACGGAGAATTAGGGGAGGTGGATAAAATGGGGAGGGTGGGGGGAACGTAGAACAGAAAAAAATTAAAAATAAAAATACGAAAAACCGGTGAGACGTACACCCTAGAATCAAGGGGTTGGTCCCTGTCTTAGGACATAACCCTCACGTTCAGAATTGGTGACGTGACGGTTCCCTTCTAGGACTCAAAACGAGAAAAAATTGAAGACATTTCGCAATCAGTGAGTCAGAACAGACTGGGACACTGGGCGTACCTGACATCGGGTGGTTCGAGGAGATAGGTACCTTAAGAGGTCCGTTCTTAAAACCTCACCCGACAGTACGGGAGGAGGTCCCCTAGAAAGGCTGGGTCCCTAACTTGGGTCCAGAGGACGTAACCTCCGTCTGAGAAATGGTACACTCGGTGGTCCCTTCGGGATTGAAGACGTTTTATGAGGGATTACACTGGTAACCCATAAATCAACGAAGATCCTATGAAGGTGAAAAAGGGAAAGTGAGGAAGAAGGAGGGTCACAACGTCACACTTGCAGTAGTGAGGACGGAGCGGTTGGTCCAAGTGGCCCGACACGTCCCTTCGGGGGAAGCAGAGGCGGTAGGCCGAGCCGGGGGTCCGGACGGGAGGAGAGGACATGGCACGTGACGGTCGATAACTCTGTGCACGTAGACGGGTTCGTTCTGGAGACGGACGTGGGCGATGGAAAGGAGAGGGAGGAAAGACGTTTGGGCCTCGGTAGTGACGGGTCCCCTTAAGATCCCTGAGAAGGTTCGGGTAGAGGTCAGACTGTCCGAATTCCTTTGAGAACGTGTGGTACTGTACCCGAGGGGACTTTGGGGTAGAGCACTGAGGCGAAGACCGTGTATGTACGAACATGGGTGGTAGAAGACGCACCCTGACTTTGGAGGAAACTTCTCTCGTTTTAGGGGGAAACGGATGTGCCGAGTGACGGATCAGTACACTATTGTCGGTAGTCCTACTTTCACCCGTTCGGTCTGCGAGGGAGTCGAAAGGAAACCAAGTTCGTTTGGTGTTTGTGGAAGTCGGTGAAGGTACTTGTAGTCATAAGGTTGAGAAGGCTAGGGGTCGTGTTGGTAGGTTCCGTAGCCCCCCGTACTGCTGGGAGTAGTTTCTACGTCTCTGAGGAAGCCTTCAACTCACCGTGTAGTCCAGACTTCGACTTGCAACCCCGGAGAAACATCTTCTCCTCGAACCCGCCCCTCGAGTGTCTATAAAGTTCTAACAACAGTTTTCCTACTTGTAGAGACCTCTTCCTTTACCGTTGGGTGAGGTTATAAGAGCGGACCTTTTAGAGTACCTACCTCCTCGGACTGTCCGATATCAGGTACCCCAGTGTTTTTCAGCCTGTCCTGACTCGCTGATTGCGAATGTGAATACGGTAGAGGGGTTTCCGTCAGGGAAAACGTGATTCTAAAAATGGTTTGGGTTCCTAGTAGTAACAAATAATTACTGTGGAAAGGTAATAAAGTTTTTTTTCGAAATCTCAAATTTTGTAGTTGAAGTCACAAAGTGGGATACGTCATCGTTTTGATACCCAAACACAAGACAGACAAAAAAAGTATAATTACCTCTTTTTCTGTATTAATGAGAAAAACAAACAAACAAAGTGTAAGTTGATACTTGAAAATTTTTACTAGAACCAATGGTGGTCACTATTATGTGAAACCCTTTGTAAGGAATCGTATTCTACTTACTCTGAAACCCAGTGTACATAAGTGACGTTTTTAACAATTGATTGAAGTAAAATTCCTTTCTTTCGAGAGGTCTCTTCAAACACTAGTTTTCCTAGTCTTTCCCTTTAGAAGTTTCCCTGAAGGGATAACCTGTTTGAATCAACTAGAATCCGAATGTTCGTCGAACGTGACTCCCTGAATTGGTCAGGGAGAGACGTAGGACGTCCCACTCTCTATAAAGTGTGGGTTTAAAGAGTCGAGTCAAAACCGTGGTTTATAGGTTTATAGATCTCGAATATAGGGAGTCGAGATCTGGGTCCTCACGATCCTTCGAAGATCTTCGACTACAATAGATTGGACAGGTTCCTCCCGTCCTTCAACCTCTTAGAGCAGTGGAAGTCAGGGAAAGATCTAGTTGACTTCGGGTCGAAGGGTTTTTCCACTCTCAGGACCCTTAAATTGATAAGTCCAGTTGTTGAGGAACAATTCGGGACCTCTATGGTACACTTGTTTGGTTCACAGGAGTCCACCCTCCTGCCGAAAAGAGGTCGGGGGTTCAGAAGGATAAAGGACGGACTCCTATCTACTATAAGGGTCTCGGGTTGTCGAGACCGACCCTCACTGGACTCCGGTCACCCTTCACTGGGTGACGGACTCGTACCGAGGACCGGGTGGAAAGTGACTAGTCGTACACTCGCACCTTTGAGTTGTAGAACCTACCTACTGTGCACGGTGTTCCCAGGGACCCTGGACCCCCTGGTATTCCCCTGGACCGGATCCTTGGGTGACCGTCGAGGGTCAGTAGGTCGACGAACCGTCACTCAGGGGTCTACGTCAAGAACAGGTCCATGACGACGGTGGGACGACTCACTGGGGCCCCCTCAGTGAGGAGGAGACTCGTAGGGATCGTCAATGTGACCCTGAAAAATTCCGGGAAACAACAACAACAAGTCAGCGGTTCAGTACAAGTTGAGAAGTACTGGGGTACCTGACGTCGTGCGGTCCGAAGGGACAGGAAGTGATAGAGGGGTTCAAACGAGTTTGAGTACAGGTAACTCAGTCACTTCGGTAGGGTGGTAGAGTAGGAGACAGTGGGGGAAGAGGAAAACGGAAGTTAGAAAGGGTCGTAGTCCCAGAAAGGATCATTTAGCCGAGAAGTGCAGTACACCGGTTTCATTACCTCGAAGTTGAAATCGTAGTCGGGAAGGCTACTTATTAGTCCCAACTAAAGGAAATCCTAACTGACCAAACTACAGGAACGTCAGATTCCCTGAGAGGTCGTACAAGAGGTCGTGGTGTCGAACTTTTGTAGTCAAGAAACCGTGAGTCGGAAGAAATACCAGGTTGAGAGTATAGGCATGATTCCGGGAATACGGGGACTTTGTGAGACTAGGATCGGGTGCCTCCGGGTCCCGTGAGAGTGCGGAGGGTCGGAGACGGGTCCCGAATCGGCGGACCTTCTCAGGGTCACTGACCTCGACCCTGTCGATCACGATGACACCAACGGGTCAATGTCCGGCACGAGAACGACCCACCGTCGAGACGGAACCCATAAAAATCTGAGGGGGGGAGCCGGGCAGGGATTGTTCTCGGTCTGCGTAGACTGTTAGGGGTCGGTGTCCGGTCAGGACGGTTTTGACGTGAAACCCCAGTGAGGACGTCCTTCGGCCCGAGGTAGCGAGGACTCCACTCTTGCCCGTGGAGGACAAGGGTCGTGGGGGTAGGGTGGGGGCAAGAAGAGACCTACTCTACTGCGGTTGTAGGTTCCCAGTCCAGGGTCAAGACAGATTCCACGGTCGACGGGACCAAGGGGTAAGGTCGACGACGACGGTTAGCGGGTCATTCTCCAGGGACCTCGGGTGGGGGGACAGAACCTCAGGACGGCAGTCGAAAATTGCTGGAGAGGACCTTCCTGAGACGAAGGGAGAAACCCCCCTACCGACAGTGGTGGGGTACTGACCTCTTGGGTGGAGACACGGTGCAATCGGGGATTTCGGTTCCAGTCTCCGGAGCAAACGGGTGTTTCGACCCGTCGTCGGTGTACAACGTTGTGTGTGTGTGTGGTTAGACGGAAGGGGTCCTGTCAGGCGACCTGAAGACGGAAGGTTTGTTTAGGGCGGTTCGTCGGTCGTTAGGTGGTGGTGGGGTAGACCGGACCTTTCCGTAAGGACATAAAAACAGACCTGTCTGAAGGGAAGGACCAGTGCAGACTGCCTCAAGTGACACTGTTTCTCGGTCGGAGGTGACACGGGGACAGTTGGTCCTTCCGGGGCCTCCCGTCCCCTCATTCACGTCCGGACCCTACTCTGTACCCGGTCAACTCGGAAGGACCCTTAGCGGGCACGGACCTTTTAGCTCTCAGACGCGCGCGTGTGTGCACGAAAGTCGAGGGCGGGACTTCTATTACACGTGTCCGTCTCTCTCTTAGATCCACTTTGTGAGTGAAGGTGAGATATTTGTTTCCCGGAGTCTGTTCTGAACACACACGTCCCCTCACCGTCCCTCCTGTCCTACCAACACGGGACCTAGATGCTGACCGACGGTGCCTGGAAGCAATCGGGGAGCACACGACGCACACGAGTCACCGCAGGTTGAGACACTGGGGTACCCGAGGTCCTCAGGTGGCCCGAGGAGACAGGTACCTAACAGGCTCGTTCTTATCACCTCACCCAACGGTAAAGGAAGAGGTCCCCTGGGAGGGCTGGGGCCCTAGCTTGGGTGTAAAGAATACAGAGGACGTAATCATCCACCTAAGAATGCGTGACACGGTGGACCCTTCGGGGAGTATTTGACACGGGATTAGACCCCGGACCTGCCGTCTTCTCCCGAGGCGGAGAGGGGAGACCCACCCCGTCGCGTCATAGTCACGGGTGGCCGGACCGGGACGGGAGTGGACGGGACACCGGGGGGAGACACCGAAGGTTGCGTCAGTGAACAAGGGTCTAAAGCCCACTTAGAGTGAAAGGGGTGACCTTCCTGTCTCCGTCGATGTCCGATACACCGGGTGAGGAACGGAGGGTGAGGGGTTAAGGGTCGCTCCCACCTCCTGCGACTAGGTTTTGGGGATCCACCCTTTTGTCCAAGACGTGGAAGGACGGTGGGGGTGCGGGAGGGAGACGGAGCCCGAACCGTAGACGGTTCCCGGGGCATCCGTAGCCCCGGGACTAAAGGGGTCTTGCCAGAAGGGGGACGGAGAAGTTCAGGGTGGTCCCGTAGAGGTCCACCGTTACGTTCGTCCCTGACCCCTTTTGTCTACCTCTAGGTTCCAGACCGGGAACCGTGGATGATCGAGTTCCTGGAACTCTTTGACTGAATTCCAGAGACCGGACCGAGAAGGGTGGACGTCGGACCCTCGCACCTCCTCGACCACGTCCCACCGCCCCACCCACCCCCCACCGAAGATCCTCGCGCGGCACGGGACGTCTCCGAGGTAGTCGAAGCCAAGGGAAGGAGCAGGGAAGGTCTGAGGACCCCTTTGGACCGAGGCCAGGGAAGGAGCGGGAGGAAGGTGAAGGAATATGACTCCGGTTTAAGACCCCTCTCCATCGGTCGTTGGCACTGACCGGAGGGTCTAAAGATCGACTAAGTCTGACTTCGTGTCTCCACCGATGTCTCAGCCAAATTAACACCGTCCTATTTGTCTTGTATTGTAATTAGTAAAAGTGGTGAAAATTCACATCTTAAGTCACGGTAATTTATGTAAATGGTACAGTATCCTGGTAGTGGTGATAGATATGGGGTTTAGAGACGTAGTAGGGGTTGAGACATGGGTAATTTGTTCCTGAGGGGTAGGGAGAGGGGACCGGGTCGATTGGAGATGAGATGAAAGGCAGGGATACTTGAGCGGATAAGATCCACAGAGGACAGTCACGAAGAGTTCCGGGAGAGGTTCGGGGAACGGAATGAGGAATGAGACGGCCAGTGAAGAATGGACAAGAGACGTAAAATCTATGTCGGTTCAAGTTTCTAGTGGGGTGCCGTAAAGTGTACGTGGCGAAACCTCGGACCCTCCCCCGTGACTGGCAAAGGGGTTTGGACTTTGTCCCGACAGTAAGAACAAGGTTTCAGTCTCCACCCAAACCACCGGACCTCCCTTCCCGAAACGTTACACCCCAGAGGTCGTCCAAGAGAGTAAGAACTCCAAGGACACAGTCGGGGGTTTGTCCCGGAGGGACCCCACCTAAACCACGACCACCAAATCAGCGATTCAGTACAGGGTGAAAACGCTGGGGCATCTGACATCGGCCGGTCCGAGGAGACAGGTACCTTAAGAGGTCCGTTCTTATGACCTTACCCAACGGTAAAGGAAGAGGTCCCCTAGAAGGGTTGGGTCCTTAATTTGGGTCCAGAGGACGTAACGTCCGTCTAAGAAATGGCCACCCAAATCCTGGGACCCAAACCCCCCTCACATATCCGGAAGATATGTGCTTGCGATCGGAGGGTAGCGAGACCTGGATACCCACCCCGAGAGTCACGAGGAGGGGTCAGGTTGGCGTCCCCTCTCCCCTGTACCGCAGTGGGTTCGGGGAGGTGGCGGGGTCTGGCTTCAGTCGTCGAGGAGCGGCGACCCCCCGCGGTGCCTCGGCGGCGGCGGCGGTCCCCGGTTCTCCCTGGGTGGCTGAGTCGGACCCGCGTCGTCCAGGGCGCGCGAGGGTGCTCCGCCCCCTGGGCGCGGTTCCGCGGCCCCTGAGAGTGTGCTGCTCTCCCCCCGCCGGGCCCTAGGGTCTCGGGACCCGCATCTCAACCGCCCCCGCTCCCCTCAGCGGGACTGAGGAGGGGTTTGAAAAGGGCGGGCGGAGCCGCGCTTTCCGCTTCCTTCGTCAGGCCCCCACCCTTCCACCTTAAGCCCTAGGTCCCGCCCGGCCCCCCGTCCGCCCTTCAGCCGGGGGCACGCTAGACCGCCTCCTTGTCACCTAAAAGGCGACCCTTCCCCGGGGAGGGACGGGGGGTGGGGTTAGCGTCCCTAGAGGGACGCAGCCCATGAACGTCCCCGAGCGCGGGGCGCGACGGGGCCGAGAGCGACGGGGCTCGCGGGGGGCGGGGCTGGTCGCGCGCCGAGGGCCCGCGCGGGGGCTGAGTGGCCTGCGCCCGCCGACCTGGCTGGCTGCCCGACCCCGCGCTCCGCTCCGGCGGCCCGACAAAACTTCGAGACCCGACCCTGACGCGCGAGAGGGAGGAGGGAGAGCGACCGCGGCTCGGAGGAGGGGTGCAGGGGGAGGAAGGGGCTGGGGCGGAGGGTCCCGCACTACAGTCCTCGGGCCTCTCGGCTCCCCCTCCCTGGCGCCCTCCGCCCACCCCCTGGGCCCGCCCCTTCCGGCCTCGGGCCCGTCGCTGGGGACGGGGTCGGGCGGAGGGACGCGAGGAAACCCGGTCAAACCCCGTCTCGACCATCGGCCCACTCCCCCCTTCCTTCCTCCCTCACCCGCGAGCTTCCGAGAGACGCGACGCAAGCGGGAAGAGGTAGGTGGGGACGGGTAGAAGAGGGGCAAGAGAAGGGGAGGGCATTCCGAATTCCTGCTCGCAAGACCTTAGCTGAGGGATGAAATCGTGGGGAAGGGACCGGGAAAAGAGTTGCATTACTAAAAAAGAAATTAGAAAGGACGGAGTCAAAGGGGAAGACCTTTACCTTCAGTGTCATCTTGGCGAAAGGAATCCAATGACATTCTGGCCTTTACCAGTATGGACTCACACGGACCATGTATCAATTAGATTTGAGTTAATTAGATTTGAGTCAATTAGATTCTACGGCCTCTACTGTCCCTGCAAAATATGTGCCACTGCACAGCATTGAAATCATGTCGGGGAACCTGACGTTCCTCTAGGTTGGTCAGGTAAGACTTCCTCTAGTCGGGACCCTAAAGAAACCTTCCTTACTACGATTTCGACTTTCAGGTCATGAAACCGGTGGAGTACGCTTCTCGACTGAGTAACCTTTTCTGAGACTACGACCCTCCCTAATTCCCGTCCTCCTCTTCCCCTGCTGTCTCCTACGCTGCCAACCTACCGTAGTGACTGAGTCACCTGTACTCAAAGTCACTTGAGGCCCTCAACCACTACCTGTCCCTCCGGACCGTACGACGCTAAGTACCCCAATGTTTCTCAGCCTGTGTTGACTCGCTGAAGGGACCCACCCCTTCTAGGGGACCCACCTTCCTTTACCGTTGGGTGAGGTCATTAGAACGGACCCTTTAGGGTCCCTGTCTCCTCGGGTCCCTCGATGTCAGGTACCCCAACGTTCTCACCCTGTACTGAATAGTTGATTTGGTGGTGGTTAGATTCGACATCAACAAGAATAATAGACTGTCTCAGGGACTGGAACCACCGAACCCTTCGGAACCCTTCACCGACCCTTTGGAACCCTTCACCGACCTGTTGGTCCCTGGGGTAGAATCCTGAGGCGGTCTCAGACGGAGTGTGTTTGGTGGTGTGTACAAAACTTGGGTGTCAGGACCTTAAATAACAGGGACCTTTACTGCAGTTTTCTGTGTGACAATAGAGGTCGAAGTCAAAGGGGTAAACCCTGACTCTCCCAATGAGACGGGACCTCCGAGAACACCCTATTTCCTTTTCCAATCTCCCCGGACTGAGGGTAGACACCCCCCACTCGTTACCACCCCTCCCTCCTGACTGACAACTTTTTCAACTTCAAGGTTTCGTCCTGGTGTTGTTATAATGTCATGCAAAAATTCGTGAATTAACTTATCCAATTACAATGAACGTGAGTGGGGTTTTGTATTCCGTTTCCTGAACACGGTTATTGCTTTCTTAATCTTTGAGAAAATTCTTTACGATTGAATAACACACTATTAACCAGACCGACCCTTTGGTACGAAGTAATTTAAAAGACTTCATAAAGAAGAACCGACGTAAACCAGAAGCAACGGAGTAGGTCTGAAAACGATACGTTACACACCCGAGTCATCAACGTCTTGTGTCCAAATCAACGGGGCTCCGTACACTCTAGAATCAACGGACTGGCCCCTAGGTTGACCACATGGGACGTAGTCTTCCGTCTTAGAATTGGTGACCTGGTGACCCCTTCAGGGGACTACTCAGAAAGAAGTTAGGAAAACCCTTTGACACGTTCCCCTTTGGGAGGGACCCAGATCTAATCTCTAGGAATCCGTTAAACTTCGTCGGAAGTAGGTTCGGGGTAGAGCTACAAGGGGTCGACCTGTTCACAGACTGTAGGGTGTAAAGAAAAGCAAAACTTTAAGATACTGATTAGTTCTGAAAGTAGAGGGTTCGTTCTCTAAGAAACACCCCGACCGTTCCCCGGTCCTTCCACAGGTACACTTGACTCCAGGGTGTATTTTCCCTCCTCTTCCCCAGACCGACGACGTCTCCCCCAGACACGTCCCGGGTGGTGTTCGTCCTTGTAACTACGGACGGATAGGACACCGGTGGACCCCCGGACTTTTTGGGTCTCCGAGAGGGTCTTACCTGTCAGGTCCATGTCCGACCTCTCCGCACAAAGACGGCAAACGACTCCGGAGTGTGACACGGTGCTTGAGATAGTAATTGTACTGTGTTGTCGGGTATTTCTGTGACTCCAAGTGTCCTCGATGGATTCATCGAGTGGGTTTCTGGGATAGGCTCTCTGCCTCACACTTAAACTTGGGTGAGACTGACATCGTTTGGAGCGAGAGGAGGAGGGTGATATAGCGATAAATGTTTTGTGAGTGGTACTAAAGGCGGTATAGGTGTCCGGTTGACTTGGTCATAAGTGAATTATAAAAAGAAAGTTAGTTGAGACAAATAGATTGATATAAATAAAATTTTTTCCTTCGGGATATAGCATACCATTTGTCCTTTGGTTACGGGTTGATGGTTTTTATCTTCTGTTTGAACGTTTATATTTGTGATGGGTCTCTTCTGTCACAATCGTGGACGATTGGTCTATGACAACGGGCTTTCTCAGATACTCGGACTCCAAGTCCTGGACAATTTTTCCCTCTAGGCGTTCACATTCTGTCCACCCTCTCAGTCCGATCGAGTCCCCTGAAACAGAACAGTAGTCTTGAGGACGTTCTAGTAACCGTTTCTCCTATGCAAGAGTGAGGCACTGAGTTTCGACCTGTTACGGCGGAGGAGGACAGTGGTTTTGTGTGGAGGGTAAATGGACGGGCGCCCCGTACGGGGTGTGTCCCTTCTTGGACCGGTCCGTGGTTCTACGAAGAGATCCTGGTCTCTTTCCTTGCTGCCCCAACGTAGAGAGTGAACAAAGGTTTGGAAGAGGTCTCGGGGTGGACGGACTCGTGAAATGGACGACGAACGTGGAGAATCAAAAAAGAGAGAAATTTATATGTGGACCCTGAAGGGACCGCCAGGTCACCAATTCTTAGGTGGCCGTCCCGTAGGGCCAGCCTAGGGGCCAACCCCTTGATTCTAGGGTGTACGGCACTCCGTTGAGTCGGACGCGCGGTGTTGATCTCTTATCTCTTCGAGTGCGAGATGGCGTTTCCCGGGTGTTCGACGTTACTTCTGGGTCGTGGCGGTTTTATTATACTTTTTCATTAATAATTTATTTATTTATGTGTGGACAGAGAGGTCCTTTTCGTCTCCGGCTTCGGATGCAGTATGGGTGACATAGGGGTAAGGACCACAAAGTCATCGTTCAAACTTTGAAGTCGCACCACATCACCCCTTCATTCTCACACAAGCTAACTCAAGACCCAGGGTTAAGAAGTGGGGGTGACACCTCGTCATATAGGTGTGACGTCGACATTGTAGGACCGATCATCTCGCATGATTGGGGGAACCGGAACTCAATTCGGTGCACTGACCGGAACCGGTTACTCTATAATCGTCTGAGTTGTGTCCGTTTCCGACCCTTGCACAAACTCGTCATCCCGAACGGGAAGACACGAAAACGGTAAACAAACTCGTCTTATTTGGAGGTCAGCAGGTAACCGGGGACTTTTTACACGTACCCTCGTCTCCGAGGGATGCACTGACGTCTTGAAGGTGCACCCTGCGTCTTCACGAGGTCGGTGCGACACCTGCACACTTACTCTTTATCACAGACAAGAACGTGTAGTGACCCCGTAGTACCAACAGTCAAAGGGTCGACATCGACCAACTATTCTCCTGGTAGAGTACAACCCTCTCTCTTTACATTCCTTCCATAGACTTCCGTACTTTCTTGTACTCCTTCCGACCCCGTAACCAAGTCCCCACCTCTATCTTTCATCAACTTTTGAATCACTGGACAACGCACAGAAAGACCGAACTCACAAAAGTCCAGGACGGTGGGTAAAAATTTTATGACTAACTAAATAAAAATAAATAAACCGTCACGACCCAGAAGCAACGTTGTACGTCCTAGAAATCAACCTCGCACGTTTGAGAAATCGACATCGTACACCCTAGATCAAGGGACTGGTCCCTAGCTTGGACGCAGGGGGGACGTAACCCTCGTGTCTCAGAATGGGTGACTTGGTGGTCGCTACAGGTTTCATAACTATATAGAACTGGTATTATATACAGGCAAGACCTAACTAAAACTGGTACTCAGGCATAGTTGAAATGAAGGTCTCCGTCCGTCTACCTTGTCGGAGATGTTCCTGGTAACGACCAGAGTCCCTTAACCCTTCTTTTCTACTACTTGTTGAGTGACCGATAATTTTCGAAGATGTACGAGTGTAAAGTAACCGTTTCGTCCAGTACTTCGGTTCGTCGTTTTTGTAGAGGGTGATCGGAACAACAGAACCGTTCAGTAAGTGGGGAGTCCCAGGTTGAGATAGAAACGTAAGCCGAATGTCACGATTTACAAAGAGTCACATCCTTATATTATTCGTGTAGGTTTCTGGATCGTTCGTTGTAAAAGAAAACCGAGGAGAAGGTCTATACCTCATCCCAGGACGTTTGGTTTGGGATAGTAGTCGTGAAGATCTACCCCGAATCAACGGACGGGAAGAACGGTGTCTGTCTGTAGACCCTTTTCGGGAAAGTACGGACGACACATGTCTAAGTCCTTTAGACTTAAGGGACTCATACATTGACTCTTTATGTGAGAGACCTCTGGTAAAGGAGGGACAGCGGGTGGAGGTGTCTGTCCCAACCCCCGCCCTACCTCTGTTACCAAAGGTCGTCTCTTTGTTCGGGAGTACAGGAGGGTGAATTTGGAACCCCGAGACCCAGGGTGGGGAAGAAAAGTAGTAGTTTAAAGGACGGCCACGTTTTTCTTAAGTGTTCTGTTTATAACAGGTAAACTGACTACCGACTATTGGTTTCTGTTCTCGGCACCTTGGAGGTTTGGAGACCTTTGCAATGGGTACGGTACGACAACCCGAAGGGCCCACCGAGTTACCATTTCTTAGATGGACGGATACGGCCTCCACATCCAAGCTAGGGACCCACCCCTTCTAAAGGACCTCGTCCTTTACCGGAGTGTGAGGTCATAAGAACGGACCTTTTAAGGTACCTGTCTCCTCGGACCGCCCGATAGCAGGTAAACCAGAGTTTACCAGTCTATGTTGAATCGCTGACTCGGGTGAGTACGACAAACCCTGAAAGTGCAGAAAAAAGGTGGTACATTACTTGTGTATACATGACACTCGTCTTGGACTCCCAACTCAGACTCAAAAAGGGCAATATCTTTACAAACCGTGACTCTAGGTTTTTGCAGACCGACGAACTGACGTGAAGATCAAACGTCGTCCTCAGAACCGTGGTGTCCCTGTCTCGAAGTCTCGTCAGGGTCCAAACTTAAACGGACTTTATGTCAGTCCTTCTGATTGTCCTTCGTACCCTCAAACGAGGGTGGTGGGTACGGTAATGGTGGGTTCGCAGACCTCAGGTCCTACCGGGTCCCCTACAAGACCCGTTCAAGCTTTCGTTCAGCGGTACACAGAGGGTTGTGTGTTCTACGCATCTCCGGTCAAGAGAACCGGGTAGAAGACTTTTCTGTCTCATGTCAACCCGTGACTCTTCCTTTTCCTCTTCTTCTCTCAAGGACAACAATTATCACAGGGTCCCACACGAGAACAAAAGGACCCTAGAATTCATGTTAGTATTTATAATAAGGACGTCAGATACTCTCGTAGGAAACATGAAAAGATTTATAAAAATTAAAAAAGAATTTTTTGTAGGAAAGGAAGGAAAGACGGTTCGTTAACGAGTCCTTTTGTTATAAAAAGGTTAGTAAACGAATTTCACACGAACGACACTGACAAACCACACAGTCTGTGACCCTTCTGTCGTCCCGTGTTCGACCAGTTTTGTGGAAACGAGGGACCTTGAATGATTGGTCGGGGCCAGTCGACGTGAGTGATAACACGAACTGTGACTATGCTCAAAAAAAACGAAACGAAAGATTCTACCCATACAAACACATACACCGAACAGAAAATCCGACATTTTGGTACCTGTATAAGGGGAGTCGACTCACTGACAGTTGGGTCGGTCCGTTGAGGTCGGAGTCTTGACTTCGGCCCGAATGTTCAGGAATCCCTAGAAACCCATATCTCTTTAGCCCCACGGAAGATAAAGGTTGCCTTCCATGTGTGTGTGTGTGTGTGTGTGTGTGTGTGTGTGTGTATCCGTATGTGAACGTGTGGTGTGAGTACCAGGTCGTCAAGTTTTAAGTTTCTCACTGTCCTGTCCTCCTCTGGGTCTTTAAGGACAGGTAAGTCACGAAGACCCGTTCTTCCATAAATTTGGTAAGACCCGTGAAGAACTAACCGTTCAAGAATATGGACTTATCAGACCTTAAGGGAGGAATGGACCCTATCCTGAGGAAGACCTGTGTCGGGTAAAGACAAACGAGGGGACGTACTGACGGAGACTCTCCAACTACGAGACCTATTCCGTCGGACCACAAGTCGGAGACGGAGGACGTTGGTCGTGTCTCTTCCACGAGTCTGTGTCCTGAATAGAGGGGAGTGCGACAAATGTTAGACGTTAACATAAATAATTAAAAAATAAATACACGAAAGAGTAAGTAACAGAAGTGAGGGACTATCTTGTACTCCAGAGATTCTCGTCTCCGGTAGAGAACAGAACGGGCACCGAAAAGTAAGCACAGACTGTGCAGTGTCTACTAGTCAGTGCCAGAGACGATCAGAAATGTCGTGAAAATACTTTTAGTCTTTTTCACGGGGAAGGTTGGACTACTAAAAATTTTCCGTAGGAAAGTGGTGTATGTCGAACCATATTTCTCCCGGTAAACGTTGGGGTACCTAACATCGGGTGGTCCGAGGAGACAGGTATCTAAATCCGTTCTTATGACCTCGCCCATCGGTAAGGGAAGAGGTCCCCTAGAAGGACGAGATCCCTAGTTTGGGGTCAGGGGGTGAAACGTCCGCCCAAGAAATGGTAGACTCGGTGGTGGCTTCGGGTATTTCTCCAGTGGAAGTATGTTTCCCCTCTTTTTTACGAGGAAGGAGGTTCGTCTGTGTTGAGGTTCGGTCCGTATAACCGAATCACTTGTCAGATCTAAAGTGGGGAATGGAGAGTCGATCCTTGAGAACACGGGTTTGATGTCTGTTCTCCGTCCTCGTGGCCTTAGGTATTTATAAACTGTTTACTTAATCACTTACTTTAAGTTCAGAAACCTCTATACACCCCCAAAATTCTGAACAGACGTTTAAGAAATTTTATGAGTCAGGTAACTCTCAAGCCCGAGTAAAAAGTTGGTTGTCTCATACGACCCTCACTACGATACAGTCATAGTTCCCATCCAGTAGTTATCGGTACGGCCGAGACGATCCAAGAGAGCTCACGTTCCCACTCGTCGCAGGAGTCTCTCGAATGTCAGACCACCCCACCCGACAGTACGCCTGTCGGTATATTAACCAGTAGACTTCATCCTGTGAAATTTCTCACTCTTTCTCAATCAGCGAGTCAACACGGGTTGAGAAACACTGGGGTACTTGACATCGGTCTGTCCGAGGAGACAGGTACCCTTAAGAGGTCCGTTCTTATGACTTCACCCAACGGTAAAGGAAGAGGTCTCCTAGAATGGTTGGGTCCCTAACCTGGGTCCAGAGGACGTAACGTCCGTCTAAGAAATGGTAAACTCGGTGGTCCCTTCTGGGAATTCTCACTCTCCCTACGATAAAAAATTAAAAATTAAAATACAACCTCATATCGGTTAATTGTTACTGAACACTATCAAAGTCTACTTGTCGTTTCCCCGAGTCGGTATGTATATGCACATAGGTAAGAGGGGGTTTACGGGGAGGGTAGGTCCGACGGTGTATTGTAATTCGTCTCAAGGGACACGATATGTCATCCAGGAACAACCAATAGGTAGAATTTATATCATCCTCTATGTACAGGTAGGGTTTGAGGGATTGATCTTTCCCTACGATAACTATTAAGGTCATTCTTGACTGGATGCCTTTGACCCTACGTGTTCGTGGGAATGATGTTAATTCGTTGGTGTTTGTTTACACTACACACGATACTTCCTGTTCCTTCTACCACGAGAAACTCGGACGTCATTGTTCTAAACTGGGTCTGTCTTTATAGTCTCTCCCGAAGGGACTCCTCCACCACGACTTTCCATCGATCCTCGACCGACCCGTTTTCCCCTCCCTCCTTCGTCGTACTAGTTTCCGGGACACCCACCCTTACACCATCCATCCTCCCAGACTTTCTTCGGTCACACCGACCCTTCCCCCCTTACACTCCTACTCCAACCTCTTCCGTCAACCCGATTCCATCAAACTCCTGAAGTAAGATCCTCACTACTCCTGTCAACTTCCAAAATCCCGTCATCACTCCACCAAACTACCACAAATAAAAAATTTCCAAACGAATAATTAATAAACCGACACCACCCAGAAGCAGCGACGTGCGTCCGAAAGAGATCAACGGCACTTGTCCCCGATGAGAAACAACGGCACGCCCCCGAAGAGTAACACCACCGAAGAGAACGCCTCGAAGAACTCACGTGCCCGAAGTTATCAACGTAGTACACCTGAGTCATCAACGCCGGGTACCCAAGATTTCACAGCCGAGTCACCAGTACCGCGTACCCGAACCGATGAGAATCCGTACACCCTAGAAGGACCTGGTCCCTAGTTTGGCCACAGGAAACGTAACCGTCCGTCTAAGAAATGGTGACTCGGTCCTTTTGCGACCAACTGGCATCACACCTCTTCCAACCCCCCACCACTCTCACCTGAGTCCGTCTCTTTAATTCTTCACTCTTTACTATCATTGAACATTGGGTTCTAAAATGAGGATGAAATCTTACTACGACCCAGACCCTCTTCTTATTGGGTTTGCTCTGAGTCTTCAGGGAAGTCCCTCGACATTTTTCATTAGAATGTATCTTTAGACTCCTCAGACCCCGAGTGAATATTGCCCATGAAGAGAACTCGGTCACACTTCCCGAACCGAACCAGGTAACCGTACAGGTTCCCACGTCCACAAAGGACTTCTCGACTTCTACAAAGGATTTCTGTGTCCCTGGTCAACCGAGTTAAGTCCATATTTCCTTCCGAGTAGCCCGTCGAAGACACACTCGAAGTGAAACTACTATCTAAGTGACCGTTCTTCTCGTAGTTTCCCCGTCCCGACCAAGGGACCCTGTGGACCAGTGTAAACTTCGGAGCACATAAATGAGATGAATAGACCAAAGGTTTCCCTTTCCATCATACTACTAGTTTCTGTATGTGTGTTATCTTGACTGTGTTTTCCTTTATTTTTCATGTGTCTGACTCTTCCTTCGTCTATATACTTGGGTGACTCAAAGTTTCCTCTGTCGTGTTTACTTAGTGGACCCTCTTGGATGCTTAGCACTTTTAAGGTGTTGGGGGTGAGGGGGAAGATCTTCACGACCTTGTCATCTAGATTACCACTTTGGGGTTTTAGACGTATAAATTGTTCCAGAAAGTGGTTGACGTTTTACAAAGACTACGTCCACTACACACCTGGTGTCAAACTCTTTGAGACGTAATCAGGAAATCGGTTTATACCAGTATCAGTGACTCGTAGTTTAACTTGTAGTCCAAAGGGTTGTGGGATCAGTGCACACTCAACTGTAGGAAAACTCTTTCTAAAAGAACCGGCTACCTTCCGGTAGAATGGAAGGGTGTCTCCACCCAGGGTCCTCTCGACGGGTAGAGAGGTGATGACCTCTCGTGACACACACTCACTAAACCACCCACCCCCTGTCCATAACAGTGGTTCCGTTACACCTCGTGGGTGGTGACTTTGTAGGTTCAGTCCGCACAGTGTGACGACCCTACATGTACCACTTGAACCGTAACTCTCTCCTCTGTTCGACCATGTCGTTCCTAATCCAAAAGGTCGGGACTTTGTCGGATCGAGGAACGACCCTCACTAGGATCCTGGTAGGAGCAGGTCGAGAGGGTCCAGATCTGTTAGGTCCAGTACATTCGACAGTCGGACCACACGATACGAGTCGATTCGAAGACGTGGTAGTAATTAGGACTCGAGGAACCTTAAAGAGGATGAAGTAATAAATAGGAGGAACGTAAAGTCATCGGGGAAGGAACGAAGACTCTGGAGAGGAGGTCATGACTCGTTACTCCTTCCCCTTCACCTACCACCCGACCTACCGACTACTCCTGTCTGAAAGGGACCCAGTAACGATGAATCTCGTGCCAGGTGTCTGGTCGTCGGACTCGTCGAAGACCCTTGGAGACTCTTTACGTCCGAGAACCCTAAAGGGACCACCAGGTCACCAATTCTTAGACGGACGGTTACGTCCCCTGTCCCAAGCTAGGGACCAGACCCTTCTAGGGTTCACGGGACCCCGTCAATTCGGGGACCCGGTGTTGATGATTCGGACGCGAGATCCCGGTCACGAGACGTTGTTCTCTTCGGCGACGTCACTCGTCGGGTGAGTGACGTTGATGTCATCGGAGGCGGTGGTGTTGATCACTTTCGAAGAATGCCGTTGCTTCTGGGTCTCGTCGGTTTTTTTTTTTTTTCGTCTGAGAGTCCGGGGTAGGTCTGGTCTACTTAGTCTTAGACGTAAAATTGTTTTAGGGGTCCACTTAGTATACATACAATTTCAAGTCTTCGTCAGCACAGGAATAAAGAAGTAGGTTGTTGATAAATCGATTCTGGAGAGTTCCCGGTCCGAGGTATGTCACGACCCTCTGTTTACTATACCTACCTACTTTTACTGTACCAGGAATTGGGTCATCTTCCATGTTAAACCACCTCCTCGGTACTCTATTTATTTATTTATTTGTTTGTACATTAAAGTTCCATACCATTAACGATAATTCCTTCACTTTTTTTTTAGTCACTAGTGTCTGTTCCCCCCCTTCCTCAACATAGTCTGTCTTATCGGTACCCCGAGATTCTTTCCTTCCAGAGAGACTTCACAGAAAACTAGGACCTTTCACCCACTAGGAACTCCTTCCTCAACCTTCTAAGACCTTACTCACGAGTTTAGAACAGGTCCTGACACACTACTTAACCTCACACCTCACAGTCTTGAGTCTCACATTCTAAGAGTCTCTTCCTCTCCCGTAACTGGTGAGTAGGCAAAACCAAGTAGGGGAGGGGTGCGTCGATATCCCCGGAGGGGTCGAGTGGAGTTAAGACGTAGTGAGACGTCTCGAATTCGGTTCCGAGGGTCAGAATGAGAGCCGAAGTCCTCATACTTTCAGATGATCTGGGACCAGGATACCGAATCTTGGTCGATTGAGGTACTGGAGAAAGTACCGTCTAGGGTCTAAACCCCCGGTCTTTTGAACGTTTACTCGGGAAACCATCTAATTCATTCCTCTACAAAACAAAAAAAGACTTTTACTAAAGATTTGAAAGGGTGAGGGTCCCCCTCATTGGAGGAGAGGTTGGTGACCGAAGACCACGCACCGTCCCTGGGTATCGTAGACGACTTCAGAAGTGTACTCGGGTCTAGGACTCAGTGGGAGGGAGGGGTGGTCGTCACAGTTGTAGTGGACCCTCGAACAGTCTCTGCGCCGTAGAGTCCGGGGTGGGTCTGGTTTGACTTCGTCCTAGAGGTCTTTTACGTGCGATCTGACTCTTCGGAACGGGATGAGGTACTCCAGTGTGTCCCCGGCCAGGTGCACCGTCCTAGGGTCTCTCTCTGCCGAAAACCACCAGTTCAAGTGCGTCTAGTCATCTCGATTCACGGTCAGACCTCTGAGACTTCTGCGAGTCGATAGGACGTTCTCGGACTCTCTCGACTGGTGATCCCTTGACCCCGGACACCCAACAGTCCCTGGGTCCGATCAGGATTGGTCAGGTCAAATATGAAGGGTTTTACTCTAGGTATGTGGGACCGTCAGGACCGCTACCAAAGAAAGTACCCTATGTATCCCTACGTTAATCATTGTGATTTAGTACCTAATTCTTACAATAAGAGTCCCTGAAAGGACCACCAGGTCACCAATTCTTAGACGGAAGGTTCCGTCCCATACGCCCAAGTCAAGGACCATCCCTTTGATTCTAGGGTGTACGGCACCCCGTTGATTTGGGTACCACGGTACCAATCTCTCGGGGATAGGGTGTTGTTCTCTTTCGGACCTGTGACACTACTTCTGGGTCTCGTCGGTTTTATTTTATTTATTTTTAAAATTTCTTCTTCTTCTTACCACAAGATTCAGGGTAAGTCAGAGAAACTACTGGTGTTCCTCTCTCCGAATCAATCCACGATCCTACGGATCTCGTCTCGAACCACCTCTCTCGACCCACCAATACTGTCCGTGAGATTCGACGGACCTAGGGTGTAGGTCCGAGACGTAGAGAGACAGTCAGACAAACCTGACCTATTGTTTCCTTGGGTCTACGGACCGAGTACGTTGTCTTTAATAGAGTGTTAAGACCTCCGACCTTCAGGGTTCTAGTTCCACAGTCGCCCCACTCAGAGACTCCGAAGAAGGAATCTAAGAACTTCCTATAGAAGAGGACACAGGAGTGCGTTGACATACAACGCACAGGATTGGAGGAGAAGAAGATTCTTTTGGATTACTCGAGTAAACATGAAATTAATGAGGAGAATTCTGGGTTTCAGGTTTGTCAGTGTAGGGCTCCCCAATTCTGAAGTTACTTTGGATCTACTTAAACCCCTCTTATGTTGAATCGATCGCCACCTTGCAAATGTTAAAAAAGTTGGAGAGCAACACCTTGAAAGCGTCCAAAGAGTTGGAGAGACATGGAGTCACACAGGTATTTTCCTCTGCTGCCATAGGCGGAGTATCCGACATTTCCCTCGGCCTGTTTAATCAAGTATACTCTACGAATTTTGTTATCAACCGTGGTTCATCCAGGGGGTTCCCGTTGTCGGTGATAGCCCGTACTATGACCCAACCGGTTCTTTCAAACAAACCCAAAAAGGTATTCTACTACAATACCTCGTGTATCCTCTATAAGTTGTTCGTAGACAACATACATACACAGTCCCTCCTCCTTTAAAAGGAGATAGGAAAAACCAAGAAAAACGACCAGATTCTTCATTTGACTGTACTCTGTCTAATTGTCGTCTTTTAGTTTGTTTTCATTTTTTTTTTTTTTTTTCATTTTTCATTTTTTTTTTTTTTTACATATAAATCTTCTCTGAGTCCTTTTACCTCAATAAGGGGGGTTACCGGTTTGGGAGTGGAAATTGTGGTAGAAGTACCACACGTACGAATCAACGAGTCGGCACAGACTGAAACACGATACCCGACATCGGACGGTCCGGGGAGACAGGTACCCTAAGAGGTCCGTTCGTATGACCTCACCCAACGGTAACGGAGGAGGTTCCCCAGAAGGCACCCTGACTTGGACGCAGCTAAAGGACCCTAGAGGACGCAGAGGGTGTAACTGTTCTCTAAAGAAATTGTGACTCGGTGGACCCTTCGGGTTCTACTGGTTTTCGGAGTGGATTTAAGATACAAGTCGATTTCTGTTTTCGTCTACAACTCCCACCCTTTCAGTAAAGACCCTCCACTGGTCCTTTGCGTGTCATTTGTTTCCATTCCAGCAATACGTTTAAGTTCAGGAACGAAAGAGGGGTCGATTCTCAAAGATCTCCAAACCAGTCGGAGGACAAGGTCCACGTCTCTCTGTGGGAACGTTACCTCTAAGGGGAAGGATTACGTTTACAAAGACTGTTTTCCCATTGGGGATGAGCCAAAAGTCTCAAAAGGTCTTTTATTGGTCGAATTTTATTAATTATACAGTTTCTCTGTATAAAATCCCGTCGTTTAAGAATAACGAAAACAAATCAGTGATTCAACACAGACTGAGAAAACACTGGGGTACCTGACATCGGGTGGTCCGAGGAGACAGGTGCCCTAAGAGGTCCGTTCTTATGACCTCACCCAACGGTAAGGGAAGTGGTCCCCTAGAAAGGCTGGGTCCCTAGTTTGAGTTCTGAGGAAGTAACCGTCCACTCAAGAAATGGTGACTCGGTGGTCCCTTTGGGTCTTTTAAGATGGGGGGATGCTTACCGTCACAGCACATCGGGTCGTCGAGGGTCGGAGGACCTTTCTACGGTCCCTTGGAGTCCCGAAGAACTCAACTCCCAGGATTTGGGTCTCAGTCGCGACTACCCCGACCTCTGCTCGACAGAAGGATGTCTCGGATGGGTAGAGGTCCCACCCCCACAGCGTCAAGTGACCGACCGTGGGAATGGTCGGGTGTGGGATAGGAGTAGGTTGGTCAGCCTGGTGTGGCGGATGTACGGTCGGCTACGCAAACCTACCCGTGCCCCGTCCTGGGTCGGACAGCCGGCGGACAGGAGGGTAGGAGGGCGAAGGGTCCACGGAGGCCAGGGCCACAAGTCTCCAAGGAGTCCGGTGTGCACAAAGAGAGTTTCTTCTCTTCGTTTCTCAGTAAAGACCTTCGAGCTCCTCTCCTCTTTCCGTCTGAATGTCTACCCCTAAGGGACGGGAGTCCCTCTGAGACGTGTGTTAACACACTTCACTGGGGTTTCGGGTTCGCTCCAACATTTTGACGAGGTGGTCCCTTCCTTCTCGTCCAACTTACTCAGGACTGACCAGTGGAGAAGAGGACGACCTGCGGTCCAAAGGACCAGCTTCTGTCCTGTTTCTTAAGGGAGTGGGAGAACGAGGAGCTTCATAATACGGGACACTCCTAAGGGGACCCCAATCTGAATGAGGTAACAGGGTAACTAAGTTTACGGTAAATACGCATTTGAAATTTTTAAAATTAACACAAAAACTTTAAATAAAAACTAAGAATGTCATCACACAACCGAAGACGATATGTTGTTGCACTCAGTCGGTGTCCATATGTATATTTACGGGGGAGGCAGACCTCGGTGGGGTGATGGGGGATGGGATAGGGTGGGGAGATCCAACAGTGCCCCGTGGCGAAACTCGAGGGACACAATGTCCCGTTGAAGGGCAATCGTTAGGTAAGATGTATGTCATTGCATATACAAAGTTGCGATGAGAGAGTTAGACAAGGTGGGAGGGAAAGGGGACGTAGCAGGTACCAGACAAGAGGTGCAGACGCAAAGAGAAGGACGAGACATTTATCCAAGTGGTAAAAAGGTCGAAGGTATATATACGTCCCTTTAACGAACAGCGAGTCAGCACAGGTTGAGACACTGGGATACCTGACATCGAGAGGTCCGAGGAGACAGGTACCCTAAGAGGTGCGTTCTTATGACCTTACCCAACGGTAAAGGAAGAGGTCCCCTAGAAGGACTGGGTCCCTAGCTAAGGTCCAGAGGACGTAACGTCCGTCTAAGAAACGGTAGACTGGGTGGTCCTCTCACAATTATAAATAAATGACCCGTGGTTGGTTCACGGGCCTCGAGACAGTTCGGGTCTCTCCGTCACCCTTCACTCTATTAGTCTCTTCCCGAGAGTCCCCCGACTGTAGTTCACTGCCCTCCGTCTCTCTTTATTCGGTTGTTCATTTAGTCACTTTGTTGGACTCGACACTACTACCTACGTACTTCTTTGTGTTAGTCTCCTACACGTCACCCAGTCCCGAGTCACCCGCTAGAACCGTCCGGAGAGGCTCGTGTGGAGACTACCTCCGACTTTACTACTCTTCTTCGGTCAACACGTTTCCTTCCAGACCTCGACTTACAAGGTTCACCTTCCTTGTCGTTCGGTGTGTACAGGACCCCACCCTTCTTCAAACGGACTAGACCCCTTATCTTTCCACTACCACAACGTCCTCTCACCGTTCACTATCCCTTCACCACTCTTTACTCCAGTCCACCCCTCCGTTTCTAAGGACTCCTGCCACTCACACCGCCCCAGAGGGGTCGATCCTCCTACGTGTACGAAACCCGTCTCGGACCTTTCCCATACGGAAGGAGGAAGGGAGGACGAGGAGGTTCTACCCCGAGATGGTCAAACCTCTCTCCTAAGGTAACCGAAGTCAACCCAGTGTGCGGGTGGTCCGCCGGTCCCCGTCCGTCCCGTGGAACAACCTGTCGGGGGAGGGGGCGGGGCGGTCCCACACGGAGGGTTTTCTCTTTCCACGAGGGACGTCTTCTTCCCCTGGACCTGTGGTCCGTTCGTCTTTGACGTCCACACGTACCGTGAGGTGGAGGCCCAAGACTGGATCTAGGAGTCCGGATCGGGACGACGGACGTAGGGTGAGTGACAGTAGAGGTGGGGCGATGGTGGTAGGAGAGACGTGAAACCTTTACCTCTTAGACTCAGACCCCACCGTCCCTTGTACCCACGAAGACTCGGGGGGGTGGGATCCTAAGACGACGAAGAAAGTCCCCTAGGAACTGAGGGAACGGAGAACGACGGACGTCGAACTAATGTGGGTACACCCTCAAACAAACGAGTCAGCGATTCAACACAGACTGAGAAACGCTGGGGTACCTGACGTCGTGTGGTCCAAAAGGACGGGAAGCCACCCTCACCGGTGTACGTTGTGTTACCTGAAACAGAACACATTGGATAGCTTCGTTAAACGTAGTGTGGAGTACAAAGGGGTATCTACGCCGTCGTATCTCACCACCGACACGGGCCCAAACCGTCGATACACTGGAGCCCGACGGTGAATTGGCGAGACACCGATGTAAAAGAGTAGATATTTTACACTTATGATAAGCTGACGGATGAAGTATCTCAACGACTTTCTAGCTCAAGTGTGTGATTTCGCACATCTTATTGTATGTGGGAACCGTACACAAGGTGAACCCTACCACTACGTAAGAAAGATTTGGGGATACGTGACACTTTTAGACGTATTAAAGAAAGTAAGCAAGTAAGTCGGTTGTGAATGACTCATGAACGGCCCGGGTCCTTGAGTCTCGTTTGTCCGGTCTGTTCCAAGGACAGGAACTCCTTGAATTGAAAGATCCCCATCTCTACCTGGTACTTCCTTTTTTTTTCGTTTAGTTATTTCTTCTGAATAAAATTATCACTATGTACAACCTTTCTTTACTTTGTCCCTCTACCGCCACGCTCCCGACAAAGTTCGTCCGACTAGACCCTTCCGGAGAGACTTCCCACTGTCCACCTTCTCTTCTTGGTGCTCGGTGCCCTTATTTCTCGTTCACTTTTCCGGGACCCCTCCTTTTCGTCTCCACAACCCTGGCCTTACTCGTTCGCACCTCTATCGCCCATCTTTCTAGTCTCTCGACCCTGGCGTCACTCGTCGAGAGTACCCACCACCACTAAATCAACGATTCAGCACGCTGGGATACCTGACATCGGGTGGTCCGAGGAGACAGGTACCCTAAAGGGTTGGTTCTTTTGACCTCACCTAACGGCAAAGGAAGAGGTCCCCTAGAAGGGATGGGGTCAGAGGACGTATCGTCCGTCTAAGAAATGATTGACTCAACCCCGTTGTACTTTGGGTACTTTTCAAAGTCGTCCCCTTACTGTCTAGGGTGGGTGTAAAAGACTTCTGGTGACATCGGGGACGGTCCTTCTGTTTTACTTCCCCCGATCCAACGTTCCCCTCCGAAGGGTCCACCGCGATCACCGTTTCTTAGACGGACAGTCACGTCCTCTCCATTCTCTACGTCCAAACTAGGGACCCAGTCCTTCTAGGGGACCTCCTCCCGTACCGTTGGGAGAAGTCATAAGAGTGGACCTCTTAGGGTGCCTGTCTCCTCGGACCGTCCGATGTCACGTATCCCAGAGTTTCTCAGTCTGTGATAACTTCGCTGGATCGTACGTGAGTGCCCAACCTTCTCCTCTCTCGTCAACACCCTGAAAACTACTCCTAGGTAGGGGTCCAGGGACGTCTCACCAATCTACCAATGGACCCGTTGGCGGTAGGGTCTCGTGGTGAGTGGCCGGTCGTCCAACCAGGAACAAACGTTCTGACGCCATAAGGTTCTGACTTTCTCTTGAAGGACACAGGACCCACGGGACCCGTCTGTCGTTCGAGGCGCCGTCGGGACGGACGTAGAGGTCAGGTCCTAGTCGGGCTCCAGGCAGTCGGGACGGTCGCGGTGTAGGAGACCAGGAAGGGTGGAGGCCCCTCACGGGGCCCGTCTTTAGGCCGGGACGGGTGTGACCTGTACGAGACTATTGGAGGGGTTTCCCCTTCGATAAACAAACCTTCCTTTACCACGTCTTTCTCCGTCACCGGTGGAACTTTTATCCCGGCCCCGGACGAAGTCCCGGTTCGACCTCACACTCCCGACTCTAAGGTCACCGACTCCTTAGTCCACTCCCCGCCCTCACCCCGACCACGGAAGGACCCCGACTCCTCCAGACCAAGTCGGTCCGTGGACGAGGAGGAACGGGGTCCCTCGGGGGTTCTCAAAATCAATAACGGTAAAAACCTCGTTGACTCGAGTCGTTGGTCTCTGTACTACCGAAAATTTTTTTTAATTATATAAAAAATTAACCTCCTATTAACGAAATATTATGACATAACCAAAGGACGGTTTGTAGTTGTACTTAGTCGGTATCCATATGTATACAGGAGAGGGAGAACTTGGAGGAAGGTGGAGGATGAGGTAGGGTGGGGATATCCAACAGTGTCTCGGGATCAAACTCGAGGGACTCAGTATGTCGTTTAAGGGTGGCCGATAGATAAAATGTATGAAAACAACAATAAGTCATCCATTTTTCACATTTCACAATCAACAATCAGTGCAGGCTGAGAACCATTGGGTTGCCTGTTTCGGGTGGTCCGAGGAGAACGGTCCTAAGAGGTCCGTTCTTATGGCCTCATCCAACGGTACGGGAAGAGTTCCCCTAGAAGGGGTTGGGTCCCTACCTTGGGGTCGGAGAACCCAGAGGACGTAACCGTCCGTCCAAGAAATGGTGATCGTGGTGGACCCTTCCATAAGTCATCGATTCAACACAGGTCGAGAAACACTGCGATACTCGACGTTGTGTGGTCCGAAAGGACAGGGTGCGATAGAGGGCCTCAAACGCGTTTGAGTACAGAAAACTCAGTCAGTACGCTAGCTTGGTAGAGCAGGAGACAGTGTGTGCTAGTACATATACAAAGGAACTATAAGAGAGGTAAACAGGGGGCGGAGGAAGGGAGGGACTCAGGGGTTCGGACAGATACAGACACAGAGGTAACGACGGTACGTTTGTCTAAGTAGTCATGGTAGAAAGATCTAAGGTATATATACCAGTTATATACCATAAACAAAAAGAGAAAGACTGAGTGAAGTGAGATATTATGTGAGATCCAAGTAGGTGGAATAATCTTGACTGAGTTGAGGACTACCGAAAAATTGGGAACTAGGACACTTCCCCCAATTCCTCCTTCCAGTGCTGGGGTCCCTCCCCTCCTCAGAATCTCCGACTGGGTCTTGAGTCCAAAGGGGGAGGAAGAGGGACTAAGGAGGAGGTTAGACTGTAAAAGAGCAGAGGTAGGGTCAACCACCTTTCCGCGTTCTTCCGTCTTCAACCTTTAATTTTAGCAGACGGACGTGATCCGTTGGGGACCCCACTAAAATTTTCTACGGCGACGGTCCTAGGACGGAGATTGTTTAAGTCGATTCTGGGGAGGGGGTTTCCCCAGAAAATCCCCTTTTTTTTTTTTAGAGGGGTCCCCTAAGATTATACGACGGTACCAACTCTTGGAGGTAAAATCTTTCAAAGTCTAAGACACGAAGAGTCGTGACCGACTAGGAGAGTTAGAGGACGCGTTCAAAAAGATTATTTGGACACAGACCCAGGGTAGGGTCTAGGTAATTCGATCCTAGTTCGTCCTATCCCTCGTCCGTGATATAAAAAAAATTTCGAAGAGGTCCCCTGAACTTGTCCGTCACTCCCACCTCTCGGAGACTATCGGGTCAGAGGGACCACATGTCTGTCCTCCTGGTTCCTGGTCTCCTTTTACTGACCGGGTTCCAGTGTGGCAGTACGAGTCAGCAAGTCAGCACAGCCTGAGAAGCTCTGGGGCACCTGACATTGGGTGGTCCGAGGAGACAGGCACCTTAAAAGGTTCGTTCTTATGACCTTGCCAGACGGTAAAGGATGAGGTCCCCTAGAAGGGTTGGTTTCCTAGCTGGAGCGTAGAGAACGTAGAGGACGTAACCGTCCGTCTCAGAAATGGTGATCGCGACGGTCCGTTTTCGTCTCGAGTCTTTCAAGACACCGGGGGTCCGATCGGGTCCACGGACCTGTCCCTTCAGAGTCTACTCCAGATGCACCATGTGGACCTCGATCTACGACCGCCTCCATTCGTCTTGACTTTCTAACCGGGGGTACCTGGGAACGGGACCATATTAGGGGGGTAAAATCCATACACCCTTGGACACTTATACTACTCGATGCTGAGGATGCCAAGACAATGGAATCTGAGAAAACGTTGGGGTACCTGACATCGGACGGTCCGAGGAGACAGGTACCCTAAAGGGTCCGTTCTTATGAGTGTCGGACCCATCCCCCGTTCGGTGGTGACAGGTCTCCTGACCTCCGTCCCGTTCCCTGGTAGAGGGAGGATGGGAGAGGGCGGAAGTTTCACGTTCTCTTCAGCTCTAGGACGGACTTGACCAATGTAGGGGTCCCGGGGGTCCAGAACGGGTCCGGACCCCACCCTAGATACGGTAAAGGAAGAGGTCCTCTAGAAGGACTGGGTCCTAGTCTTGGGTGCAGAGGACGTAGCCGTCCGTCTAAGAAATGACGACTCAGTGGTCGACGACGACGATTCAGTGAAGTCAACACCGGCTGAGACACGTTGGGGTATCTGTCGTCGGGTGGTCCGAGGGGGTAGGGACCCTAAGAGGTCCGTTCTTGTGACCTCACCCAACGGTAAAGGAAGAGGTTACGTACTTTCACTTTTCACTTTCACTTCAGTGAGGTAGGATAGGCTGAGAATCGCTGGGGTCTCTTCGGGAAATAATGGAATGTTTTCCTTAAATAGTCACCTGGAATTCAAAGAGTTTTCCAACTAATGGGTCCACCCCAATTAGAGTAGTGTGGTCGGGAAATTTTCGGTCCTCAAACCGGACACCGTCTTCTCCCTTAGTTCTCTAAGGCTTTCCTGGGTCATATCACACCGACCAAAACTTTTACCCCGGTGCACTCGTCCTTACACCCCTACCCCCCCAGAGATCCTCGTTTACTCAGCAGGACGACTGTCGGTCGTTCCTGCAGCTGGAAAGTCCGTTCGGGGTACTCCTTGACTTAGGACGGTTGTTGGTTTTGCTCGACCTCTCGTCAGACGGGCCCCAGGAGGTGAGCTTTCGATTGTGGGGGCTGAAGCCGGAGCGGACGTGGTCTCGTCCCTTGGGTCGGGGCGGTACGGACCTAAAGACTGGACGGCTTGACCCTCGATTATGTACGCACCAATGACCAAGTTTCAAACACCCTTGCACAGTACGGTTCCCTCTTCGGTTAAGTGAGCGAGCTCGACCTCTTCCTCGACACCTCAGGACTGCGAGTGTTGGTCCGAGGGGGTTTCCGGGACCTTTGAGAGTCTTCTCGCACTCCTCCTTCACCCTTCAGACACCGGGTTTTCCGGTCCGTCTGTCTCACCGGTCCCGTACCCGCGGCGTCCACGCGTCCTTCGTACGCGTCAGGACGGCGCCGGGGCGGGTTAAGTCGCGTAGGGTCTTGAGTGCCACCGTGCACGACCCTCTACTGCGAGTGCTTGCAGACTAGACGTCCATCCTCCCCTAACGTACCCCCAACCCTGTCTAGTTATAGTAACGTATCTAGGGTGGGGCCCGGACCCGTTCTGGACCCCCGGGACCCCTACATTGGCCAAGTCCATCCTAGAGTTGACGAGTGCGTGAAACTTCCGCCCTCTCCCAATCCTCCCCCTCCGAGGGAACGGGACGGACGTCAGGAGGCCTATCACCACCGAGCGGGCGATGGGTCCGACACTCGTTCGTCTCTCCGGTCCGACTGGAACTTGACCCGCCCCGGTTCGGGGGTCGTGAGTCGAGGAGGAAGGAGAGGAGGCGAGACAGGAAGAGAGAAAGGAACTCCCAAAGATCCTATTGAGGAACACGGACTAAATTCGACAGGTGTTAGGATGGTGGACATTCACCGTATGACAGAGGAAATTATATGACGTGGGGGTCTGAGCGGAAAAAGCGAGGGATAGTGTAACAGGACAAAATAAAGGTGGACTTTACCGGACCAAGTAGACGACCAACCAAGTAACAGTCACCGCGGGGGTCTGAAGTAGGCTCGGGACGGATGAGGGCTGAAACGTCCCTTCGAGACTACCAGGACTACAAGAGTCCTTCGACTCGAGTCTCTCTGTTTCCCTTCCTCTCACTCCAAACACCAGGACGACCGAGGGTCCCTTTCTAAAAGGACGAGACAACAAGACCGTCGACCCACGAACAGTTTAAACGCCGCTCCCTGGTCAAACTACCGAACAAAAATTGATCCCTAAGTAGTACCTGGTTATGAAAGTAGAACAAGCCAACGATTCAGCACAGGTTGAGAAACGCTGGGGTACCTGACGTCGTGCGGTCAGAAGAGACAGGAGGTGATAGAGTTCCTCAAACGAGTTTAAGTACACGTAACTCGACGATTACGAGAGATTGATAGAAAGACGGTGCGGGAAGAGGAAAACGGAAGTTAGGAAGAAATAGTCGTAGTCCCCAAAAAGGTTACTCAGTGGAGAAGCGTAGTCCATCGGTTTCACAGTCGTAATCAGGAAGGTTACTTACAAGTCCCAACTAAAGGAAATCCTACCTGACCAAACTAGAGGAACGACAGGTTCCCTGAGAGTTCTCAAAAGAGGTCGGTGTCAAGTTTACGTAGTCAAGAATCCACGAACCGCAAGAAATACCAGGTTGAGAGTGTAGGCATGGACTGACAATCTTTTTGGTGTCGAAACTGATATGAAAACATTGTACACTGTTATTCGAAGTCTACGGACGTCCAGTGTCGTCACCGACATTTCTACAGATTTGGAAGCGAGGGATTCAACCCGAGTCGAAAAGTTCCCGTCACCCTGTGAAAACCCTGGTGTGAGACTCGACGTATCGAGGTCTGTGTGGTTCCTACCCACCCATCGACAACCGATTAGATTCCGGGGTCTCTGGGTGGGTCCCCGACCTCGAAACCTAATACCCCCACGGTCAGTCCATATATGTATATGTTACACATAGGGACCAAATATGTCACACACAGGGACTGTTTTCTCTAGGACAACCCTTGATCCTCCTTTGGAGTCCTTGTTCCTCCAACCCCTACCCCTCCTGAGAGGGTCCAGTCTTAGATTGAGGACCCAGGAGGGTGTTAAGTTCCCTTTGGAGAAGTCCCGACCCCCGTCCCCCGTCTTTCGTCAAGACGGGTCGAGAGGTGAACAGTCGTGGTGTGGTGGAACCGGACCTCAGGAAGGTGAAGAAAGTTCTACAAACAAAATATGGAAGACCGAGTCTCAGGTCGGACCCTCCTTACGTGTCCCGACTCCCTGGCGAGCGGGGCGACGGACCGGACGGTCTCACCCCACCCCTCTTTACGTCAGGCCTGGGTCGGAGGAGGAGTTCCTACCGTCGAGACTCCCGGGGCGGGACGGGGAGGGACTCGAGAGGTCTTCACCCTCTCTATCTAGCTTTGAGAGGGGTGAGGAGTCTCTCCTCCGACTGGGCGTGGGTTTCCCGACCGACGGTGTCAAAGACCTGTCCCTTGAGTCCTTACACGGGGGGTGGCGTGGGGGGTGCAGAGCGTGTGTCATCCGTGAACTTCATAAACGTTTCCAGCGACGTCGACTCGACCCCACCTTGGGACGGGCTGTAGGGGAGGGACGGGAGTCGGGGACCACTGTGTAACAATGCTAAGACGGTCCAGACCTTACAGGGACAAATGGTAGTCACAGTTGGACCGAGGTTCTGGTCGGTCGAAGCTCTCCGGACGGGAGGGTCACCCCCTCCCTACCCTCCTGCGCCCCGACTCACTACCCTCGGTCGGTGTGCCCCTCGGGGTCCGGAGGATGAACCAGGAGAACACAACCTCTGGGGTTGAGTCCGAACACCAGTGAGACCCGGGACCTTAGTTCAATGGACTCTCCACAGCCCGTCACCCTCAAGACACCCAGGAGCAACGACTGTAGGGTCCGACGGTCGGGGAGAGAGTGACGGGAAAAGTAGTCCTATACTCCTTACTACCCAGAAAAAGGTCCTTGGACGGGGGAGGAGGACACAGAAACTAGTGCGTTCAGAGACGTAGTCTACTCTGGAGAGGGCGAAGGGTGGAGGTGCACAGGTTTGGGAAGGACATCCATACTCTCGAGTCGAGACATCGATCTACCGAACCTAAACTCAGTACACAATCGACACGACGGAACCCGCTCAGTGAGCTGGAGAGACACGGAGGTAAAAACGTAGACATTTCACCTTATAGTACCCATAAAGAGTATAGGAACCGACGGGAACTAGAAGGTAAGAATAAGACAGAGACCTCTTCATAGGGACCATTGCTCGACGTGAGTGACTGCATGTTTGTCTTGAGTCAAAACGGTTGGTTTGTCTGTCTTGGGCGGAGCCAGAGTTCCGAGACACATAGATCCTGAGTTCAGGACCTAGTGTTGGGTCTACGTCGGTACATTCTGGAGACACGTTTATCCTCCACCAGTCGAGTCCGTGCCAGACCAAATCCAAGGGTATCACCGTTGCTGTCGGCCTGGGGACCCCTAAGTGACCGTCCCGACCACACAGACGTCCGCAAGACCGTGGTCCCGTCGACGGACAAACAATTTCACGGAGGGGGGTATCATACACAATAGACATTGGTAGGTGGTGTGTTTAGGTCGAAACAGAGGGTGGAGCTTCTGTCTCTCGTTGGACTAAAAAGAAAGAAACCAGTTATGAAACAGTTGAACTGATATGTCTAAGAAATGTGAAATAACTTCACTTCAACTAAATGTTACACAATGAAAATCCACACCCGAAGGGATCACCGAGTCACCATTTCTTAAGTAAACGTTACGTCCTCTGTCACCCAAGCTAGGGACCCAACCTTTCTAGGGGACCTCTTCCTTACCGATGGGTGAGGATCTCCTCTTTTACCCGATCTTTTAGGGTACGTGTCTCCTCGGACCACCCGTCTGATGTCGGTCCCCCCGGTGCCTCTCAGTCCGTGCTGACCCGTGCGTGTGCACGTGAATTTACGTGTGCACATGGACATGACACTACTTGTCACTGTGGGGGGGGGGCGGGGGCTGAGTCTAGATGCACTTTGGAGTCTTACATTGGAAAAATCCTTTATCCCAGGAACGTTGACAATGATCAATCATAAATTCCACTCCAGTGTGGTTTCATTCCACCCAGGGTCAGGTTACCGACCACAGGAATATCCTTTTCCCTTTCAAACCTGTGTACGTACCCCCATCCTCCCCTCCGGCACACTACTGCTTTCGTCTAACCTCACTACGTCGACGTTCAACTCCTTGCCGTTCCTACGACCGGTGGGGGACCCCGATCCTTGTCTCGGAACTTCTTTGGTGGGGACGGTTGTGGAGGTAAAGACTGAAGGTCTTGAGGTCTCACACCCTCTCATTCAACGACAGTGACATTCGGTAGGTCTAACACCACCGAGCAATGTCGTCGGGTTCTTCCGACTATCCCAAGGAAAAAGTAGACATACCAATATTCGTCCTTCCTCCCCTGCTCTCTCTCTCACGATCCCCGTAAAAAGACTGGACCCGAGACATCCGTCTACTTCTTCTCAGTGTGTAAAGAAGGAGGGTACCACTAAACATTAACTTTCCACTGATCCGATATCAATCCCTTAAAACTAATTTTCTACGTCCCCGGAAGACTTTCCCTTTATTAACTCTGTGACAGACCACCTTCCTTTTACCCTCAATATATGGGTTAAAATAAAAGATCATAGACATAAAAATTTCTTTACCTCTTTGTCTACTTACATTAGAATGGAGTAATAACTGATCCCCTCAAAAACGTCTTTGATTACGGACACCCACCACTAAAGAATACACTATAACTATAGTAGAGACCAGTTATTGTAAACCCATTGTTTTCTGTATAATTATGTAGAGACCAGTTATTGCACAGTTTTTCTAAAAGAAATTGGATCATAGAGTTTACAATGGTAACGTCGAATTCTATTTTTGTGTATAATATGTAGGGTGGGTGGGTGGGGGAAAAAAACGTAAAATAGAAGTTTGGGACCGTACATAAAATGTGAATCTCGTAGAGTCAAACACGACCGGTGTGAAGTCTACAAGTCACCGCTGGAGACCGGACACCGGGGGAATAATCTGTCACGTCGATGGTAGGGTAGAACAATTTAAGTTTCCATAAGTTTGGACGACCCTGTATGACCGATCAGACTGGGTACGACCGACAGGTCCTTCGTTGTCAATCTTGACCTGTACCTTGTTGTCTGACCAAGGTTTATCCTTTTCCTCATACAGTTCCGACGTATAACAGTGGGACGAAGAAATTGTATACGTCTTATGTAGTACTCTTTGTGACCCGACCTACTTCGTGTTCGACCTTAGTTCTAACGGTCCTCTTTATAGTCATTGGAGTCTATACGTCTACTGTGGTGGGAATTTCTCGGAGAACTACTTTCACTTTCTCCTCTCACTTTTTCAACCAAATTTCGAGTTGTAAGTCTTTTGTTTCTAGTACTGTAGACCAGGGTAGTGAAGTACCCTTTATCTACCCCTTTGTCATCTTTGTCACCGTCTGAAATAAAACCCCCCGGGGTTTTAGTGACGTCTACTATTGACGTCGGTACTTCAATTTTCTGCGAATGAGGAACCTTCTTTTCAATACTGGTTGGATATATCGTATAAGTGTTCGTCTCTGTAATGAAACGACTGATTCCAGGCAGATCAGTTCCGATACCAAAAAGGTCATCAGTACATACCTACACTCTCAACCTGATATTTCTTTCGACTTGCGGTTTCTTAACTACGAAAACTTGACACCACAACCTCTTCTGAGAACTCTCAGGGAACCTGACATTCCTCTAGGTTGGTCAGGTAGGATTTCCTTTAGTCAGGACTTATAAGTAACCTGACTACAACTTCGACTTTGAGGTTATAAAACCGGTAGACTACACTTCTCGATTGAGTAAACTTTTCTGGGACTACGACCCTTTCTAACTTCCGTCCTCCTCTTCCCCTACTGTATCCTACTCTACAACCTACCGTAGTGGTTGAGTCACCCGTACTCAAACTCATTCGAGGCCCTCAACCACTACCTGTTCCTCCGGACCGCACGACGTCACGTGCCCCAGTGTTTCTCACCCTGTTTTGACTCGTTGACTTGACTTGACCCACAGGTCCTCTTACTCAGGGTCAGGGAGACTCTGTATTTTCTCAGAAATAAGGAAAATAATTTTTGGGTCACGGTGGCGGACGCCCCGGAGACTACTCGAGGCTCGGAGGTAAAGGAGTAGTACTCTACCCCAATTAACGTCGGAGAGTCCACAAACGTGTCCCTACTCTTAATTCACTTTACACCCAGGATTTACGATTTCTTGTCTTGTCTACAAAGAAACACTACCCTAAATACGGACTAGTACCTCTCGTGGGTCTTGTTCTCTTCTCCTCTCCACCAGGACACTCCAGAAGTAAGAGGGAGCGGTGACCACCGGTTTGGTGCACGGGTCCCGGCGTCGGGGAGTGGGTTCTCTCCAAAGACAGAACCTCTTTGCTATCAGTGTACGACCGTGGAACTATGGCTCCCGACTACACCTGGAAACCCCTCGTGTAACACATACTCTCGGGACGGGGTGGAGAACCCATCGACCGTTGTACCCTAGGCAACCGAGTGTGCGGGCGAAACTAAGGAACAACATTTACATCACACAAGAAAGACCCGCCCCCAGTCACCCCCCGCCCCCAACGCCACTTACCCTGGTAAGGGACGGGTAACTAAAAGATCCGTTATTGTTTACGGGGTCGATGGTCGTCCCGCCCGACCATTCACACTGAGGAATAGACATTCGGAAACATACACTAGTGTATGGGCAGGGAACACAGTACTCTCAACCTCTCCCGACATCGGTCCGGGAGAGGAGATTTTTGGGTAGGGTTGGGTTTCACACAAAGTAGGTTTGGACGTGTTGTTCGGTCCGTTGTCAAAGGTACGTCTGGACCGTGGAAGTCGACATCCACCCTCCACCCCGTCCATCTCTCTCACTTCTGCCCCTCCCCGACTTCTCAAAGAAATTTCGGACTTTTACGTCCACACACTCGGACCTGATCCGCCAGGTCCTCCTCTTCGGGGTCCGTGTCGGAACCACAAGTCTTCTGTAAAAGTAACTCATTCAACTTCCGTCTAAACAGGACTAGTGAGTCCTACTTTGGACTCGGAAACCTACGGGTAAACCATCGCACAGTAGGCCATGACGACTCACGGGTTCCTGATTTCGTCACAAAGAGATTTATACCAGGGTCCTAGTGGTCGCTCCTTTAGGGGTGATACACACCACCACCCCGCCCCCCTACGAACACTCTTGTGACTAAAGACCTGGAGCCCCTTCTGAATGACTTAGTCTTAGAGACCCCTTCCCCGACTCCTCAGACGTAACATTAATGAAGGCGTTCACTATAAATGTCTGCTACTGTAGAATGTATGCTTTTACATATCTAAGACAAAAACAAACCAGGGATAAATATCTAAGATACATTGGAAAAAAAATTAAATGAATTTAAATAAAAATTAACTTCCTATTAACGAAATGTTACAACACGACCGAAGATGAAACGTTGTTGTACTTAGTCGAAAGACACACACACACACACAGACACACAGACACACACACAGACACACACACACCCATAGGGAAGGTAGAACTCGGAGGGAGGGTGAGAGAAGGGAGATAGGGTAGGGAGATCCAGTAGTGTCTCGTGGTAAATACATTGAAAATTTAACTTCATATAAACTAAACGTTATAATTGTAATCCAGGTCTACATGTTATATCATTAAGTCACAAAAATACCTTATATGACGTACGTTACAATAATATTTTGTGACTGAAATAAAGGACACAACATATAATGTAACAGTGAATAAAATACGGGTCATCAAAGACGGAGAAAATTAGGGGAAGAGGAGGCGGTGTGGAGAGGGAAGACCATTGGTGATTAAACAAGGGAAATGGACACTCAGGCGTCTCAGCTTTTGGTCAACCTGTGTTGAATCGCCGATTTGTTGCTGTCTTCGGACTCAGGTAAAGACAAGACAATGAAAGAAAACAAAACGGAAAATCTAAGGTGTAGGGATCCCCGAGTCTGGCATTTCGCAGACGGATGGTACGCCCTCTGGGCCCAAGTTGGGGGCCCAGTCCTTCTAGGGGACCTCTTCCTTTACCGTTGGGTGAGGACATAAGAACGGACCTTTTAGGGTACCTGTCTCCTCGGACCACCCGATGTCAGGTACCCCACCGTTTCTCAGCCTGCGCTGACTCGCTGAAGTGAGAGAAATCTAAGGTGTATAATTATCTTTGTATGTCATAAACGGTAAGACTGTAGAAAGTGATTATATGGGATGCACCCTTACACCCGGGTCCCACGGTCGTGAAGGTCAAAAGGTTCTCCCACCGTCCTCGGTCTAAAAAGTTATTTAAGGAGGTGAATTTATTGAGGTAGAGTCAAAATCTCGAAACACATCTTATTTACCTCTGTGATCAAGTGTAGGAAATTAAAAATCCTTCGTAAACCGGGTTTTAACTACCATCTTGACAAAGGTTCGACACCCCTCTAAAGAAGTAGCTGTGAGTCGTTTTGTGACGGAAAGAGAAAATAAACTCGTCAAGTGAAACTAAACCCCGTTCACTAAATCGGTGAAACACGGAGTCAGAGGAGTAAACATTTTGTCTCTATTATCAAGATGGAGTTCTCAACGACACTTACAATTTACTTAATTATAACATTTCATATACGTACTTCATTCACGAACCATTTATGAATGAGATAATAATGATGACAGCAATAAACGTCGAAACTTCCCCCTTGAAGACACAGTGTCCTACATCGGTCAAAGTGGGTGGGGTTCAGCGACCCAAAAGGTGGGTGGGGGTCTCCAAGTCGGTCTCCTCTGGGAAGAAGGACTGGGGGGTGGTGGTCAACGTACACCTCCCTTGAGTCTTTCTGTGTGTGCAAGGAACATTTCTGTCTCTACTGGTGGTCGAAAGTCACACCAACCCTCTGTCGGAAGGGTCTGAGACACGGGTTTTAGGTACAAACCTTTCGTTAACGAGTCATGATTACTACCCTTCGACTTGGTAAGTCCCACCAAAATCGACTTGTCATCCACTCTTCCCTGGGACCCAAGGGTCTCCTTCCCTTCTTTCCTGACCCTCACTCACCCTCCGTACCGTCCCTGGTCTCTCGCCCGTCTCTACTCCACACTGTACACCACCCGACTCACTGTGAACCGGACCTCGGGTGAGTGGTAACACTAACAACAAAAACAAGTTAACGATTCAGCACAGGTTGAAAAACACTGGGGGTACCTGACGTCGTGTGGTCCGAAGGAACAGGAAGTGATAGAGGACCTCAAACGAGTTTGAGCACAGGTGACTCAGCTACTACGTTAAGTTAGTAGAGTAGGAGACAGTGGGGAAGAGGAGAATGGGAGTTATAAAGGGTCGTAGTTCCAGAAAAAGTTACTCAGCCGAGAAGTGTAGTCCACCGGTTTCATCACCTCGAAGGCGAAGTAGCAGTCAGGAAGGTTACTTACAAGTCCTAACTGAAGGAAATCCTAACTGACCAAACCAGAGGAACGACAGGTTCCCTGAGAATTCTTGGGAGAGATCGTAGTGTTAAGTTTTCTTGGTTAAGAAGCCACGTGTCGGAGGAAATACCAGGTTGAGAATGTAGGCATGATCTTACACCTACCTTTGGGATACTTGTCTTACTTTTCCGTTGTTCTCTACTGTGGTAACACTACCTATAACATTTTAGTGGGAGGTGAGGGAACGAACTGTAGTAAGTTATTAAGGTACAAGGAATCGCAGGTCCTGGAAGGACCTTAAGGGAGAGGAAAGAGAACGTCGACGACCGGGGACTTAAGCTTGAACTACGAATCTCGGGGGTAGTGTTCTGTGGGGTAGAGTCCGTGTGGTCGAACGTGGACGACAAAGGAGACGAACCTTTCGAGAAGAGGTTGGAGAAATAGAGGAATGACACGGAGGAGGTCCTTCAGAAGGACTGGGAGGGTCACCCCAGTAGTGCGAAGATACTAGTCCTCCGTTAAAGACAAGGGAACCGGTAAACACGGTAGATCCGGTAGTCGTGAGGTACCCCACGACAGTCCCATCTGGAACCCCCGTAGGAAGTAGGAGACGAGGGGTTAGTAGGGGAGAGGGGTAGGGGGCGAGTTCGGAGATGGATGCCAACAGACTCAAAGAGACACCACACGGTCCGGGTACTCCTAATGTTCTCTTTCCGGACACAAAGTAACCCCTTCCCAGGTGGGTCATGAGGTCTCACCCGAACGGACTGCGTTCGGTCCGTTGGGTCTTGGTCACACTTAAAACGAATTATTAAATACGGTCAAGAAGAACGGAAAAACTCCTTACAATGTTCGACTTAACAGTCAGTCAAGTCAGCGAGTCAACACAGGTTGAGAAACACTGGGGTACTTACCGTCGTGAGATCCGGAGGGACAGGTAGTGGTTGAGGGCCTCAAGTGAGTCTGAGTGCAGGTAGCTCAGACACTACGGTAGGTCGGTAGAGTAGGAGACAGCAGGGGAAGAGGAGGACGGGGGTTAGGGAGGGTCGTAGTCTCAGAAAAGGTTACTCAGTTGAGAAGCGTACTCCACTGGTTTTTTCAAAGTCGAAATCGTAGTAAGGAAGGTTTCTTTAGGGTCCCGACTAGAAGTCTTACCTGACCAACCTAGAGGAACCGTCAGGTTCCCTGAGAGATCTCAGAAGAGGTCGTGGTGTCAGGTTTCCGTAGTCAAGAAACCGCGAGTCGGAAGAAGTGTCAGGTTGAGAGTGTAGGTATGTACTGGTGTCCTTTTTGGTATCGGAACTGATCTGTCTGGAAAGAACCGTTTCATTACAGAGACGAAAAGTTATACGATAGATCCAACCAGTATTGAAAAGAAGGTTCCTCATTCGCAGAAAATTAAAGTACCGACGTCAGTGGTAGACGTCACTAAAACCTCGGGGGTTTTTATTTCAGATTGTGACAAAGGTGACAAAGGGGTAGATAAAGGGTACTTCACTACCCTGGTCTACGGTACTAGAAACAAAAGACTTACAACTCGAAATTCGGTTGAAAAAGTGAGAGGTGAAAGTGAAAGTACTTCTCCGAAAATGTTCGACTTTACACACGGGGGGGTGGGTTTAAGTATACAACTTTAGGATTCGGGGTCATGGAGTTCTGTACTGACATAAACCTCCGTCCCCAGAACCTTCCCCACTAATTCAATTTTTCTCCGGTATACCCACCTGGGATTAAGGTTGTACTGATCACAGGAATACTCTTCTCCTTCACTCTTATGTCTGTGACGTCTCCCTTCTGCTACACTTCTGTATGCCTCTTCCACCGGTGGACGTTCGGTTCCTCTCTCCGGAGTCTACTTTAGTTGGGACGGCTGTGGAGTTAGAACCTGAAGGTCGGAGGTCTTCACATTCTATTTGAAGAGAACAAATTCGGTCAGTCAGACTCTATAACTGATGAAACAATACCGTCAAGTTTGTCTGATTGTGTCCCCCGAGTATCAAGACAAAGACGGAAGTATTTTACCTCTATTGTTACCAGGGATTGAGGATTACAACAACCCTCCTGACTTACTAAATTTACGTGCATTTCGTCTTTAACTGTTTACGACACTTTCACAATCAACGAGTCAACACAGGAACGCTCGGGTACGTGACATCGGACGGTCCGAGAAGACAGGTACCTTAAGAGGTCCGTTCTTATGACCTCATCAGTACGGGACGAGGTCCTCTAGAAGGTCGGATCCCTAGTTGGGTCTAGAGGGCGTAACGTCCGTGTAAGAAATGGAAAACTCAATCAACGACAAATGACAACGATAATAGTAACAATAGGTCGACCCTGTCTGTCCTGACTCGTCACTCTTTATTCTCCTACGGTGTCGGTCCTCCTTAGTTTCCTAGGGACTTAAAATTTTTTGACCTTTCCGGTGAACCACAGGGGTAGGAACAAACTACTTATTCCTTTGGGTTTCTACCGTTCCCTGAAACCAGAACACCATTACCCTCTCGGAGTCCCGACTTTGTCTTGGAGGTCCGATACGGTAGGACGACCAACACCCAAAATTAATAATTCGTTTTAAGTACGTTCAAGAACCAACGGACCGAACGTAGTCCGTTCGGGTGTGACCCCACGACCCAACTGGGAAGGGACTACTCTACGTCCGGGAATTCCTCCTTCGACAGACCGGCGACCCCACTTCATTTGTCGACGAGGGTCGAAGTACATGTGATTCTATGAATGAGGTTCCGGAGAGGTCCGTAGGTCCGTCGGTTCGCGAGGGGAGGGTACCCTCGATACGGGTCCTAGACCCCGACTCGCCTCTAGTACTCCCGGGGAGGGAGATTTGTCACAGACCCTCGGCCCTCTTTTTCCCTGGAGCACCCGACTGAAACTCGACCAGGTTCGGTGCTCCTACGTCTTCCGTCCGCCCCGGGTCAGGAAGGAGGTCGGTCAGCGACGGGGAGACTCGGTTGTCACGCGGTACGACCGGAGTACAAACCTACTCGCCTCAGGACTTCACGTCCTCACTCCCGACGAAAGATTCGGTGGAGGTCTGTCTGTAGATGACGGACGGTCGGTCCGCGATTCACCACCGGGGTCTTTGGGGAGGTACTGATTCTCTGAGTCCGACTTCCTTGGGAGTTCAGGGGTCGAGACTTCAGTAGCACATGACGGGGACGAAGGGGTACTGGGTAAGAGTCGAACTCTGTGAGAGTCCTACCCCTTGAGTGATGAGCTGGTTCGTAACATAGGGTGACAACGTCTCAAGATTTGGTCACGACAAGGTGTCTCGATATTGCGCTCTTGTAAGCACAGTAAAATTTTTCGTTATTATTATTAACATTAGTATGTAAAGGAAATTGGGTTATGTAGGTTTACAGTATAGTCGTACATTAGTTACCATTTGTTAAATCACTTTACAAAATGTAAGACCAAAAAAACGTGATTCAGGACCTCTAGGTCACACGTAAAAGGTAAAGTCGTAAAGAACCAACCTGATCGAGGGAGGTGCGAGGTTCCGGTGTACTCCGACCGTCGACATCCTGACCTGTCACGTCGAGAGCTGGGACCTCAAAAAAGAATCCGACTTAAGTTTAGGGTGTGGGATGGTTAAAATGTACAACCGAAAACAAACCAGGTGACACAAATGTCAGAATAGTCGATAACCCATTATTAATCATTGAAGTTTAGCTGTTGAAACAATACGAGAGTTAAGACACGGTCCGAAACGTCCACCGTGAGCACCATTTCTTGGGCGGACGGTTAGTTACGTCCTCTGTATTCACTACACAAGCTAAGGACCCAGCCCTTTTAGGGGACCTCGTCCCGTACCGTTGGATGACGTCATAAGAACGGACCTCTTAGGGCACCTGTCTCCTCGGACCACCCGAAGTCAGGTACCCCACGTTTCTCAATCTGAGTTGACTTCGTTGAATCGTACGGTGAGCCACGGTCGGTCACTCGACTTATGGAATGTACCTAAGATAAATTTTGGGTGTGTCGTCTCAACCTGTCTCACCCTCTGACGTATCGGGACCCTTGAGGTGAGTCACGAGATACCACTTGATTACCCTTCCTTTAGGTTTGTTCTTCCCTAAATACTTACATTCACACCGACCTAAGTAAAACGAGGTGTCGTCTTTGATTATGTTGTAACATTTCGTCGATATCAGGTTATTTTTATACTTTTACTTTTCATAAAAATTTTTCTCTCTTTTATTTCCACTATCTTAAAGTACAATTTATTTTGGGAGTGTCCCCTTCACGGACCACCAGGGCACCAATCCTGAGGTTTGAAAGTGATGCCTCCCGTGCCCAAGTTAGGGACCAATCCTTTGATTTCAGGGTGTCCGGTGTTCCCACTCCGGTCTTTTTTTGTTTATTTATTTACTGTGGGGTGTGTCGGGATATCACAATAAAAAGTTTACTTCTGACCTTTAGTTTTTCCAGTCTCTCTATCGTTTACTCTTTTGGTCCTGCATCGGGGTTCACACCCCGGGGAGAGTCGGAGACTGAGACACCAACTACGGTTGGTAAACACTGCTAACCCGTGTACTGTACACCGACAGGGCT
The DNA here is from genome assembly GCA_006410555.1 of Capra ibex. Classification (NCBI taxonomy): domain Eukaryota; kingdom Metazoa; phylum Chordata; class Mammalia; order Artiodactyla; family Bovidae; genus Capra; species Capra ibex. The sequence continues at coordinate 5,671,196 of SJYO01052794.1, forward strand.
TACCACCACGGACATGTTCGTTGGGAGTCCCTACAATCTACAACGTCCAAGTCAAAGTCTGGTAGCGTTATTTCGTTTATAATGCTATTCCGTTTGTAGCGTTATTTCGTTTATAGGGTTATTTCGTCCAGTGTACTGAAAAACCAAAGGGTCACGTGTCTTTCAGTCCGAATGTCATTTGACATCAGACATTTTACACAGTACCGCATACGGATTTACATGTATGGAATTACACTTTTATGACGAATTTTTTTTTTTTACAGTTCGTAGTAGACCTCGGAAGCCACTGGACCTCCTCATTGTAGGTTCCAGTGGGTAGTGTCTAGTGACATTATTTATAGTAACTTTCCTTTTACGGTACACTCTGCATGGTTTTACACTATCTGTGTACTTCACTCGCTTACCAACCTTTTTTACAGTGGTTTAAACGAATGGTCTCCAACGGTGTTTGGAAGTGAGACTTTGTTTTGGTTGTGGTTTTTTCGTTATTGACACGTTTCGTGTTATCTCCCTTCGGGTTATTTTGTCCTATACGGACATTCACATTTTATGTGTGGTCTAAAGGTTCTATTTTCAGCTTTGTTTTTGGGTATTTATTAAAAATAGAACTAGTACACAACTTCACTATGAAAACCAATTCATGTTATGTACTGATTTCATTAAAGTGGACAAAAACGAAAAAATTTTCGCCGACAACTTTCAAAAAATTTACAGTACACACCGACCGTAATACAAAATAACCTGGTGCGACGAGAGCGGGTAAAGGAAGACCCGATTTATCGGAGGGACGGAAGTTGGTAAGTGTGTACTGCAGTAAAGATTAGGGAAGGGCCTCCACGACGATCTTCGCTTGAAGTCCCGAAGATCTTCGTTTGTTACAGGCCGACTGACAAGAAGACGCTAAACGAACAAGTGCAGGAAGTCGGTCAAACTCAAACTCACCAAAATAGGAAAACAAGGTAACTCCCTGGAGAAACATTGATCTCCAGTAAACAACGTTTACTGGATGAACAACGTCCCAACGTTTATAAAAAAGGACCAGTAATAGTCAGAAAGTTGAAAAAGATACCATAGGAACTGATATGTCTAAGACAAAAATACATCGGTTAGACGTTTAAAGGAAGTCCCCAAAGACCCAAAACACAGTGTACTTTCTCCTCGAGTGGGTGACGGTTCACAGACTTTTTCATAATAGAATGTAAAAGAAGGTGATGTAATTAAAAAAAAAAAAAAAAAACCGGTGTCGTACCGTACACCCTAGGATCAAGGGGTTGGTCCCTGACTTGGGCGTAAGGGATGTAGTCTTCGTATCCTAGGGTTGGTACCCTGGCGACTTCTTCAGGGATGTAAGTGAAAAATTAGGAAAAAAGAAAGTAGATTGACCTTAGAAGAAGGTATTCCCTATACTATATTAAAAGGGGACTTACACATCGGTTGACAGGGTAAATCACTTATTAAGTAAGAAAGGGGTGGTGAAACTTTATGGAAATTTTTTGTTAGTAGAAATCTGAGACAAAAGGGAGACAACCGACCGTTCAGTCGGTGGTCGTACATGTCTAAATATAGAATGGTCGAGGTCTTCGAGTCATGTGTCTCCAGAGGGGAGATGGTCGACAGGGTCGCTTGGGGGTTCCACCTGAGAGTCACCTGGCGAACTTGGCCGTACCACCGTCCCTCATACGATTGACCAGTCCCGACTGGGTGGACCGAGGAAGACCTCGTCTTCCCACACCAGTGAACTCTTTCACCCCTCCCACCAAGGAGTTTCCCTTTAACCTTACGACCAGTCTCTTTAGCTACAGAGGGTATCACACATGGGAGGTTCGGAAAGGGGCCCAGGGGGTTTCGGTGTCAGGGGAGTTTTCCGACCGATCCAAATACAGACGGGGTCCTTAAGTCTAGACTGAGGTCCACGGGAACGTCCCCCTAAGGGTGACCGAACCTTTTAGTAGGGTCCCTCCAACCACTCCTGCCAGGACGGATGAGGACAGGATCCCGCGACCCGGTCTAAAGCAGGGGACGGTCTCCTCCGTCTCGAAACTCCGACCCCACCCCTCTCTTCCTTCCTTCCTACGGGCGTCCCGCATCGACGACAAATGTTTGTCTTTGACGAGGAAGGACGGGCGGAAACTCTTACCCCGACAGACCCGACCGACCTCGTTATCTCGAGAATGTCCCTCCCGAGGGTCTTACGGAGAAGACCGGAGGGAGGTTTCCGGTAGTCCTCTGTCGGACCCTTAGGTCACTAACCCGAGAAGACACTTCTCCAAAACGTTGTGTCAGGTCGTGCAACTGGACGTCCTCGACTGCGGGCATAAAGACGTATTCCACGGGGTCGGGAGCGTGGAGTGCGGCGTTCCGCCGTGACGTTCGGGGAGGGAGAGTGAGATTCGGACGCCCCCTCACCCACACCGAACCCGACCTCAGTTGTTCACTTCGTCACGTCCTCTGGGGCCAAGGTGAGGACCCAGCCCTTCTAGGCGACCTCTTCCCTCTCCGATGGGTTCGGTCATAAGAACCCGAAGGGACCACCGAGTCGTCCATTTCTTAGGCGGGCGTTACGCCCTCTGGACCCAAGCTAGGGACCCAACCCTTCTAGGGGACCTCTTCCCTTTCCGATGGGTGAGGTCATAAGACCGGACCTGCTAAGGGACCTGACATATCAGCCACCGCAGCGTTTCTCAGCCTGTACTGACTGACATATCCGGTACCCCACCGTTTCCCGGCCCTGTGCTGACTCGTTGAAAGTTGTTCATTCCGACCTTGGGGTCAAGGGAAAACCATCGAGGGGTAGAGTTAGTCGGGAAGATCTCGGGGGAGCGGGGCGGCGGTATTATTATTATGTGCTCTTGTTCTCTCTCCTTTACGTTTGTGGTGTCGTTTGTTCGTGTTTGCAGAGAAATTGTGAACCGAGGTAACAAACGGTACCTTGTCTCGTTGGCTTCCTTTCGTCCGACGAACGGTGTGTCTTGTCCCCTACCGACGCGAGTCTCGAGTCAAGACGGTGAGCGACACTAGGCCCCTTGGCGTGTGTAAAACACGGAAACAGTTGTGGAGACATTTTACACCGACTCCTGCCAGGGGCGGTGTGGAGTATTTTAACAATGCTCCTAAGTCCTTTGTTGCAGTTACTTACGGGTCATTCTCATCGTTGATCCACTACCATCGTTCACCTAGACCTTTTACTCACCGCCGGTGGAACGTTACTCCCCTCCCTCTTTAACCCTTTTGACAGACTTCGTCGTATCACGATAAACTTTCTTCTGAATTTAATCAACAGTACCTATGACATTTTGGAACTCCCGCTGGTGATTTTTTTCAAAAGTCATATAAACTATCCGATTCTCTCCTCTTTTTTTACTTTAGTATTTTATAAATTTTTGTCTACCGTATTTTTCTCCCTTTCTCATTTTTTTCTTAATTCACGTGACTTATGTAAATGTTTGTACCATCTATAGTTAGGTTGAGACAGTAATATAATTTACACTTACCACATTTATATGGTTAACTTTTTGTCTCCGACAGTCTTACCGACAGTCTTTCTGTTCTCAGTTGGTGTACATATGTTCTTTGGCTGAAATTTAGACTTGCTTACCCTCAAGATCGTCTTCCACTTCCCGACACCTCAACTTGACGGGTCCAAACTAACTATCGACAAAGAAGTTGGAGTGACTCTGAGTCAAAAGACAAGACATTTTACCTTAGTATTATCAATACTAACACATCTCTATAAAACTCGTAAGTTACTCGATTAAGTATCTTTCGGAAATCTCGTCACTGACTACCCCGAAGGGACCGTCAGGTCATCAACTTTGAGACAAGGAGGTGAACCCCTCGTACCCAAACTAGGGACCAGTCCCTTGATCTTAGGGTGTACAGTGAACCACACCAGTTTACAATTTTTTTTTTTTTTCCCATCACTGACCGTGTCTCATGACGATTCTCGTACCACCGAAACGACGACGACAATAATAATAATAGTTCACATCGAAGTCCTGTTCAACGAGTCGAGAAGGTCGGTCGAAAAGCGAAGGTTCGAAGGGGATTTATCTTTGAGATGTGGGTAGTAAAAAAGGAACTCAAAATCCAGTTCTAGTGGACGTATTAAAGGTCCCAGATCACGTTTTACTTTCACGTCCTGGGGGATGAATTTTACAAATTCTTAGGGTGTAACCAGGACCGTCCCGTAATTTAGCTCACGTCTTAGGAAAACACACTACCGGGTCCAGAGTACGGATACTTCGACCGAGACGACTTCTAGGTGTCTGTCTCCCGTTCCAGTCTTAGGTCCTCCGGTCGGTACGGCGGGGAGGGGGAGGGTCGGGGTTGGACGAGGTGGACTGTCCAGTCTTTGAGCCCCTGGAGGACGGACACCCGTGTAGAGTGAGGAGGCTGGACTGGGCACCTTGGAACCGGGTCTACACACGGAACGGTTTATTTACGGAACGACGGACGAAGGAAAACTTTAGGACCTGGGTCCTAAGGCTCCCCCGGAGGAAAGACACTTGGGTGATCTCGTCTTGGTCCCCGGTCCAACCCTTCCTCTTATATGACCCCCATCGATTGTGACTAAGTCGAAACGAGTTCCCACCCGACTCGCAAGGACCAAAGTCTCCCTACGGACGAGGATCCTCGGGGCCCGTCCTTGTTCAGGGTCGGACAGGTACGTGAGGGGTGGAAGGTCAGTGGGTCAACCGGTACATGGACGTGGGGGGTAGGGGGCCCCTCCTCCCTCCGACCGTCTCTGAAGTCCCGAAAAACGGAGAGTCCCCGAGACAAATACATCGGACCGTTTCAGGTCCCCGAGGTCGAGAGAGATCCGGGTGAGAGGGGACAGGATTTCCAGTGGTGAGTGTCCGGGAACTGGAGACCCCGCGAACCTCGACGAGGGTACGTCCGTCCCGTCCCCTCTTCCCCCGGACCGGCCGACCGTGTCCGTTACCGCATTCACTGTCGAGGTCCCACGGGTCGGCGGGCCCGTTAAGGGCCGCTCGCACCCGTCGGCCTCTTGTTCGTAAGTCACAGGCACGTCGGGTGGGCCGAGACTTTGTGCAGGGGAGACAAAAGACCCCCCACCCCGGACTAGCATTGGGGAGTCCCGGGTCACTGACGTCCTATGGGCGGTAGAGGGTGGGGATAAAATATAGGGGTAGGTAGGAGAGGAAGTAGTTCTCCCTCCCTGAGGGACGTCTGGACCCACGTTCGGTCGACAAAAAAAAAAATTAGAGTTTCTAGAACAGGTAGGGTCGGACCCGTCCCGGGTCCTTTTCGGAGACCGAGGTAGGTAGAAGAGAAAGGTAAGGGACGGGGGAGTCTTTACTTGGAACGTCCGCAAGACGGTTCGAGTTTTAGGACTTTACGTTCGGTGGCGGAGCACCCACGGGTTCTTCTCAGCCCCACCCCGACCGAGGGAGCCACCGTGGGTTGGGGAGGAGGGGAATGTGTGAGGTGAGACCGTAGTCTGTATCGGGGGGCTCTGGGTGTGGGGGTAAGATCCCGTACGTACGTACGATCCAGTGAAGTCAGTACAGGCTGAGAAACGCTGGGGTACCTGACATCGGGTGCTCCGAGGAGACAGGTACCCTAAAAAATCCGTTCTAATGACCTCACCCAACGGTACGGAAGGAGGTTCCCGCCCCCGTCCCCGAGGAAGGACTAAGTCCCTAGTTTGGGTGCAGAGGGCGGAGGACGCAGAGGACGAAACCGTTCGTCCAAGAAATGGTAGTCGCGGTAGACCCTTCTGGGGAGATCCCGTCACCCCTTCAAAAGTCTTGGGGTTTAGGTCTCTCTCCATACTCTCCGTCCACACGAAACGTACATCTCTAACCCACCCCCACCCCCCGTCTGACAAACTTTAGGTCCTGGGGGTCCACCTCACCTCTATGCCTACTACCTAGAGAAAGTTAAGTCTCGAATAATGAACCACCCTCAACTCCCCCTCCTTTCCCTCTCCTTCACCCACGTTCCGTCCTTTAGTTCCACGATAGAGACGGGTTTGTCGATGGTCTAACGTACTCGATTGAACACCTTAGAGACTTGTCCCTACGGTTTTGACGCATAGAATTAACACAAATAGTAATAACGACGACAAGGACAACAATGGGACGGAAGGAAGACCCCGGAGTCAAGGGGTGTCCCCACGTGCCATAGAGACAGAGGTGGACGCGACCCCTCCCCTTCAACGGAAGGGTCTCTTTTCTCACCCAAATCGACGGGGTCCTACCAGGGGCCCTGTGAAGACAGGAGACGAGTCTCGAGGGTCGGGTCCGTCCCAGAGGTCGAACCCAAACAAGTATAGGACAAGTGAGAGAGTCGAGTCCCTGTGTACTCAGGTGGAACCCTAAGAGGATCACAAGGCGAGAACACATCCGTCCCATTATTTATGTGAACCTTAACTTAATTTCAATCAGTGACCTTGATTAAGATAAGTAAGATAGTAGTAGGTAGGTAAATTGTTTATAAAGAACTCCGGACAGCACACGGTCTACGACACGACTTCCCTCCCAATGTTTTTATTTCTCCTACCACGGGTGGAGCCCTGAGTCTTGACTCACCCTCATCCGTGTGTGGATAGTCGGGGGGTGGATGTCATTACCTTTCCTAGGGGGTTCCCCGAGTAATTTGTCGTGGGTCTTGGAGAACGACCCGAAAGACTGAGATTCCGACTCTTCCCGGGTCCTTAGACGTAAAATGTTTTCCTGAAGGGACCACTAGGTCACCGATTCTGAAGTGTTGGGGTTACGTCCCCCGGGTCCAAGTTAAGGATCAGTCCCTTGATCTAGGACGTACGGTGTTGATTCTCAAGTGCACGGTGTTGATTCTGGACCACATCGGTTTATTTATTTATTCTTGAAGTGTTCCCTCAAACCTTTCCGACCGGATTCCTTATCCTAAATATGGGTCTCGACTCTTCCTTTCCTTCGACGTTCCTGGGTAGTCTCCCTCGTTCGATCGGGAAGGACCCCTTGACTGACTCTCGACACTTGATTTCGTGTTCCGGTAAGTGACCCACCTCTTCCCTGAGTACAAGGACCTCGGTCTTGTCGTACACGTTTCCAGGACACCACCCTTTCACTTTCTGGTCCCACCTACCCCGTGCCCTCCTTCCCCTGGACCTCTTCACCTAGTCTCAATTACAACCCCACCCCCTATGGAATCCTCAGACCCCTCGGGACCTTCCCAAAACACGTTCTCCCCGACTGTACTGACTACGAAACTTTTTTAAAAAGTAAAAAGTCTACTTGAATACAAACGGTCTCCTTCCCTATCAAACCCTACCTGTCCATGTGTGACGATGAAAATTTTACCTATTGGCAGTTCCTGGATGCGACATGGTGTCCCTTGAGAGGAGTTACAAGACACGGTCGGACCTACCCTCCCCTCAGACCCCCTCTTACCTATGTACATATACATACCGACTCAGGGAAGAGACAGATGTACTTTGATAGTGTTGTAACTATTGGTCGATATATGGGGATATGGGGTTATGTTCCCGAAGGGTCCACCACGATTACCATTTCTTGGGCGGACGGTCACGTCCTCTATATCTTTGCACCCAAGCTAGGGGACCCAACCCTTCTAGGGAACCTCCTTCCGTACCCTTGTGTGAGGTCATAAGAACCGACCTTTTAAGGTAGCTGTCTCTTCGGACCGCCCAATATCAGGTCTCCCAGTGTTTCTCAGACTGTGTTGACTTCCCTGAATCGTGTGTGGGGTTATGTTTTATTTTTCAAGTTTTTGTGGGGTTCGAAAAAGTAAGGGGTCTACGTGTGTGTCTCGGAACGTCCAGGTAGGCGGAAGGCCGTCCTAGTCCGAAGAGAGGGTCGACGGTGGAGGCACCCCGGGGCGTCTCCCTCGTCGTACCTCGTGTGCATCAGGCGTCAGGGTGGAGCGGTCTGGCCTCCGAGGCCTGAGCCACAGCCGAGAGTACACGACACGGGTAGAGACACAGGGGGCCCCCACCGGGTCGTCGAGGTCTCCCTCTCCTTTCGACAAAAGGTCAGGGCGACGGTTCTAGGTGGAGACCAAGGGGACGGGGCGGGAGTCTGCCGTCACGGTCCTGGTTAGGAGGGGAGAGGCGGTAAGGTGGGTGGAGGAGACTGAGACCTCAGTGGACGGTTCCACGATTGTCTACCCTCCTGTTCGGTCCCGGTGTCACGTCTGCAAGTGCGGGAGTCCTCTGAGAGGAGGCTTGGGGGTCTGGACTCGCTCGGGGAAGAGGGTGGCGGGTGTACGGGACTTCAGACCGACCGGCTCCTTTCCCCCGCAGGGGTCGGGGAGGAGTCTGGGAGTCGCGAACGACCCTTCCTCCGACCTCCCTTCCACCCGTCACGGGTGTCCCGAACCCGGCGGTTCGTGCTAACCGTGCCTCAACCGTCCTACGGGCTTGTAGGTGAGTCCCCGCACCCCAGTCCCGTGCCGAGTCCCCCGCCCCGATGTGTGATCCGGAATAAACGTATGTTGGGACTCCCCGCCCCGGTCCGTGGCCTCATTGAGAACTGCGGTAGAGGGGGTGGAGGCGACACGGGTCCGGGTGACCGGGGCAATGCGAGCCCCCCTACGAGAATGGGTGTGTGGGTTACAGAAATAGAGGAGAAAACGCATCTAAATTTCGAGGACCTGGTCAAGGACCTTAGGTTCCTCCCACCTGTCCTCCCTTCTTTTCTGCAGGTAAGAGGTTTGACTACTTTTTCCGAGGACTCTTCTAAAGACCCTTTTCCACTTCGGTGACCCCAAATACTCCTTGGTTCTACCCCTCCCCCCAAGGGTTCACCGCGATCACTATTTCTTGAGCGGACGGTTACGTCCTCTGCATTCTCTCCGCTCAAGGTAGGGACCCAACCCTTCTAGGGGATCTCTTCCCTTACCGTTAGGTGAGGTCATAAGAATGGACGTCTTAGGGTACCTGTCTCCTCGGACCGTCCGATACCAGGTATCCTAGCGTCTCAGTCTGTGCTGACTTCGTTGACTCGTGCGTGCGTCTTAACCCCTCCACCTCACCCTGACGTGCCGAAAGAGACGTGTCAAGGAAAGGTACCCACTACGTGCGGAGGACCCCGGAGTTTTCGAGAGGAGGAAAACAAGACCCAGTCGAAGTCCTGGGGTCAGTGGTTCGAGTGTTGTACTAAACGATTCAACTGCACACCTAGTCGCTCAGGACCCGACCGGTCCGGTGACTTCTCAGGAGGGACCGGCCGTTAAGACAGACCACCCCCAGGAATTGTCTATGACTCTTTCGTCCTCAGGAGGATTGATTGGGTTGGTCGCTCCACGGGGACGATACGTGGTCAGAGACACCGGACGTAAAGTATCTGTAATGAGACCTGTTGACCGATTCGGGGGTGCTTATCTTTGATAATAACAATAAGGGTAAAATGTCCACTCCTTTGGCTCCGAACCCCGTCAATGTACTCGACAGGTATTAGTGGGTCTCTTACTTGAAGTCACGGACTTATATAAATTTCAAGGACCTGGTCAAGAACCAGACGACACCAAGGGACAGTCCTACCAGGACGAAACCTTGTCCTCCGACGTATGGGTAACCTTTCCAGTCAAGAGACTGAGTGTAGGAGGGGACTACCCAGAGTGAGTAGACTCTGGTGGTTGTCGACCCCAACTCGACACCCGTGACGTCTCTGCGGGAGGTTGTGTGTGTGTGTGTGTGTGTGTGTGAGAGAGTGTGAGAGTGTGAGACGGTCCGAGTTTGGGTGACCCGAACACCGTCCCCTCCCCGGAAAGGTCCTCGGGGAACCGGTGGGAGTGGTCCGACAGGACCCGAGACAGGGGGTACCCACGGGTGTGGGACAGGACGGGCGCCTCCTCGCGGTCCTTAGGGTTCGTCGTATCAACCCACCCCTCCTCCCTTCCTGGTCGGGAGGGACCCTGTGTCTTTTAAGGAGGGCCCTCGGGTAGACATCAATGTTCCCTGGGTTCTTCCACGTCGGTCTCCGAGTTTCGGGTCGGGTTATATCTCTGGTTCTTAAAAGACACAAAAGTTCCCTCCTTAACTTCCTGAGGTGTATCGAGGAATCCTTAAAATTAGTACACGGAACTTGGACGAAGGAAAGGACGGGGTGGGGGGAGTCGGACACACTCCCCTGTGAACAGTTCCCACGGGGTCCTTGGTGTCCTCGTTTGTCGGTCCTGAAACACACTACCACTGCGTCACTGTAAAGACCAGTTTCGTTTTTTACGTCGGTGGAGGGAGGGTCTCGGATCGTCGGACTGCGACCGACCCCTTCCCACTTTCCACTTTCGGGGGACCCTGGTCACGGTTGAGTAGAATTGATATGACGACACCCGTGGGGTATCGTACGCCAACCTTCGGACCTGAGTCGGACTAACGGACCCACACCTAGGACCGAGGTGGTAGAGACATTTAAACCTACTGAAGGATTTGACGGGACACGGAGTCAAAGTAATAGACATTTTACCCCTGTCCGTGTCGTCACCGAAGTTTCCTACTTACACCCTAATGGACTCTATTCTCCCATCGTGAGTCGTAGAGTGTTCACAAGTTCTACAATAGAGTTACTAATAATAATAATAATAATGATAATAACGACAAACAATCGTCTCTTGTCTATTTACGACAGCGTGGTCCAGTCGACGAACCACTCATCCCGAGACCCCAGGAGACAAGGGACGTCACTAACGGTCACCGGAACGGTCTGGGGAGAACCTGAGGTCCAGGTGAAATTTGTCATTGAAAATAAACCCTCCGACCCCAGTCGCCAAGTCTGGGATTTCAGTGAATCGATCTGAGTACAGGACAGAGTCGGTAAATAAGTGACACACTCTAAGAATTGGAGAGACCCGGAACTAAAGGTGAAGGTATTTTACTGCAACATTTATCTTGGGTACAAGGTCCCGAATCAAGGGACTGGTCCCTGACTTGGGTGTGGGGGATGTTACCTACACGTCTCAGAATTGGTCACCTAGTGGTCCCTTCAGGAACTTCGAGTGAAAATTTTTGGAGTATACTGAGAAGTTACTTTGTCTTAACAAAATGGGACCAAACAAACTGACTTCTGACACCGAACTTCAAGACACTTCCGTCCACCTCAGGGACGATCTCGGCGTTACGGGTCGTGTCCCCGGTCCACAAGGCACTTATAAAGTTTACTTCTGCACTTACTTACTTACTTTCGAATGTACCTCATTGTGTCACAAGTTCCCATCGGGAAGATACATAGAATGATTAGGTATCAGTGGAAGTCAGAGTCTGGTCGACCGTGTTGAGAGCCGGGAAGTTTCAGTAGCTCGTTTCTGTCCGAGCTACATGGGAGAGTTGAGAGGAATTGGACCCCCCCCTCACCCAAGACGTTGTCCGGACCCTCAAGACTTCTCCTCTCCCATGACCGAGGTTGAGATTGACCGACACACTGATACTCGTTTAGTGACACGGAGACCCGAAAGAGAAGACTTTTTATTGCCGAATTTTCAGAGTGGAGGACTCCGGGGGCACTCGGGATAGATAAGGAAGTAGGTAGGTGAGTTCTTTGTAGACCACTAAGATTTCCAATTTTGGTTTTGTCTCCCGACGGAGACTTAGTGAGAACAATTGGTCTTTTACTTTTTTGGGTCCTGGAAAGGTAAGGATCTCGTAACGAAAACTCCAAAATGACACGACAAGGACCGGAGACTTAAACACTTTACTTTAACCCTTTCTCTTATGTTGTCGTAAGTTTAATCACTGATAGGACCGGGGGTTGTCGAGGTCGGGACTATAGAGTCTGGGATACAGGGAAGAAAATAAAAAAAATTAAATTTAAAAGAAAAAAAAACAAACAAAAAATGGGGAAGAAAACTTCGTGGGGATAACCCTTCATCTATCTATCGGTCCAGTCTCTCACTGAAAACCACAGTTTGTACTAGTATTTAAGACTTGCTGAGTGGGTCCCTCTTTGGACCCCCGTATCCTTTAGTTGGTCTGTCTTCTGTTCGTTGGACCAGGGGTGACGTATAGACGGAACAGACATAGTACGTTGGGGTGAATTTCACACTGGGGGAAGAGGAGACGTCGGGGACCCGGAGTCAAAAGACCTAGTCTCCTAGAAAGTCCTCGGAGTCGTTTCGTTTTGTGGTTTTAGTTGACGAGTTTCCCAGTCGTTCGGTCGATACACTCACTTCGTCCTGACCACACACCGTTATCCCTTACCACCCGTGACACCATTTTACGTGTGACGTTCGAGCCACACAGTCGAAGTCCCTCACACACGTCTGTCCCGTCGGTCTATTAGGGTAGAAATTATGTTGGTTTACACACACACGTGCACACACACACACACACACACACACACATCTTACATAATAAATCAGTAACCGTTAATTAAGTTATGTAAAACTTTCGAAGGACTAGTGACTCTGAGTCCAGGTACGGGTAGTCGGAAGGTAGAAGTTGGGACACAGAGAAGACACCGAAGAGTGAAACAGGGACTTCGGACGACCTAGAGACGTGGTGTCCAGACCAGAGTCTTTACGGTTTTACGACCCATTCCGGTACCTCTGTCCCTTCTGATGTTCACACTCGGGTATGTACGTGCGTGCGCGCGTGTGTGTGTGTGTGTGTATGTACGTGACGAATCCCTCACCAGACAAGGGACCTCGGTCGACCTGTCGTAGGAGGACTTGGGTGACCTTTCGTTCAGTTGACTCTCTAGGAGGTCGAAGAGGGTCAAAGGAGGGTCCGGACCGTCCCTCGGTCGAGAACCAGTACAGAGATCCTAAAGGACGGACCCGACGTAGTCCCTTCTATGGGTCACTCCGACACCAGTGGCACGGTCGGAGACTCTCGGTGTCCCCTTTTGTGGAGTGCCCAGGGATTCGACATTTTCGTCTATCCTCTGAATGGAAGGGTGCCGTTTTACGTTGATATGGAAAAAAGAAGATTTTGAGTCCTCAGTAGGGTAGACAGGTTCTACTTACATGTACGTAAACGTACGTGAACAAACAAATAAATGTTAAGTGGGTTAGTTCATAACGTACGCGCACGCACGACAGCACCGACTGAGACACGCTGGGTCCCCAGAGAACTCAGAGGACGTAACCATCCGTCTAAGAAGTGGTGACACACTTTCTTCGGTGGACGGGTCCACCGCGTCACCATTTCTTAGACGGACGGTTACGTCCTCCACGTCCTCTGGACTCAAGTTTGGGACCCAGCCCTTCTAGGGGACCTTATCCATTACCGATAGGTGAGGTCATAAGAACGGACCCTTTATGGTACTTGTCCCCTCGGACCACCCGACGTCAGGTACGCCAGTGCCTCTCAGTCTGTGCTGACTCACTGACTCGTGCGTTCATGTTATTTCAGAAATACCTTGTGGGTGAAGATGTCGCTGACCCCACGTCTCGACTGATTTTCGAGTCCGACAGGGGTCAAGAGAGGTGACACGAAAGACTGGGGCAACGAGACGGTTTTGTGGAAAAGAGTGTCAAGTAGGTTTCTGAGGACCCGTGATTTGGGTTATTTGAAATAAAAGAATAGTTTTTTTTAAGGATTACTACTCGTGTAGGTCATAGTAATCCCTTTACGTTTAGTTTGTTTAGAGTGTCTATGGTAGAGTGTGGGTAATCCTACCGATCATAATTTTTTTTTTGGGTCTTTTATTTAAAACTGTTCCTATCAGGGTGGTCGGGAACAATCACCCTGATCATACCACCGAGAAGTTTTTTAATCTTAACACAATAGATTGTTAAGGATAAGACTCATACATAAGTTTTATTAACTTTCATCCCAGAGTTTCTCTATAAACATATAGACACAAGTAACTTCGTAATAAGTATTATCGATTTTGTACCTTCGTTTGGTTCCCAGGTAACTATCCACTTACCTATTCGTTCTAAGTCATGTTCCCTTATAACAAAGCTAAATTTTTACCTGCTTCAAAACGTTATATGGTGTTGGACCCACTTGGAACTCCTGTAATACGATTCACTTTATTCGGTCAGTGTTTTTCGGTTTATGACACACCAAGGTAATCCATGAATCTCTTCAGTTTTGGTATCTGTGGCTTTCATCTTACCCAACCGTTCCCCTTTAGCCCCCTCAATGACAAATTACCTATGTCTGAAAATCAAAATATTCTACTTTTCTTAATACCTCTACCCACCACCACTACCGAGTCAAGTCAAGTCAAGTCAAGTAAACGAGTCGGTACAGGCTGAGAAACGCTGGGGTACCTGACGTCGTGTGGTCCGGAGGAATAGGTAGTGGTTGAGGGCCTGAAATGAGTTTGAGTACAGGTAACTCAGTCACTACGGTAGGTTGGTAGAACAGGAGACAACAGGGGAAGAGGAGGGTGGAAGTTGGAAAGGGTCGTAGTCCCAGAAAGGGTCACTCAGTCAAGAAGCGTAGTCCATCGGTTTCATAACCTCAAAGTCGAAGTCGTAGTCAGGAAGGTTACTCATAAGTCCTGACCAAAGGAAATCCTACCTGACCGACCTAGAGGAACGTCAGGTTCCCTGAGAGTTTCTCAGAAGAGATCGTGGTGTCAAGTTTTCGTAGTTAAGAAGTCACGAGTCGAAAGAAATATCAGGTTGAGAGTGTAAGTATGTACTGATGACCTTTTTGGTGTCAAAACTGATCTACCTGGAAAGAACCGTTTCATTACAGAGACGAAAAATTATACGACGGATCCAACCAGTATTGAAAAGAAGGTTCCTCGTTCACAGAAAATTAAAGTACTGACGTCAATGGTAGACGTCACTAAAACCTCAGGTTTTTTTATTTCAGATGGTGACAAAGGTAACAAAGGGGTAGATAAATGGTACTTCACTACCTTGGTCTACAGTATTAGAATCAAAAGACTTGCAACTCAAATTTCGGTTGAAAAAGTAAGAGGAGAAAGTAGTTCTCCGAGAAATCAAGGAGAAGTGAAAGACGGTATCTCTACCACAGTAGACGTATAGACTCCAATAACTATAAAGAGGACCGTTAGAACTAAGGTCGAACCTGAAGTAGGTCAGGTCGTAAAGAGTACTACATGAGACGTATATTCAATTTGTTCGTCCCACTGTTATGTGTCGGAACTGTATGAGGAAAGGGATAAACCTTGGTCAGACAACAAGGTATAGGTCAAGATTGACAACGAAGAACTGGATGTATGTCTAAAGAATCCTCCGTCCAGTGCACCAGACCATAAGGATAGAGAAATTCTTAAAAGGTGTGTTATAATACTTACAATAAACAATGGTTACTTAATATTTGATGAAAATACAATAAAAATCAAATTCTATTTAAAACGTAGTGTACCTAAAATAGTATCATTCTTTTTAACTTTTGTTAGGATTATCACGTGGCTCGTGGGTCTGAAACCCAAAGATTTATGGTAAGAGGTCATTTTCCTTTGTCGCAAGGAACCTCTTTACGACTAAGGCCCTGACCTCGTCTTTTTAAGCTTTACTCGGGCCTCGTAGAATATCCCGGTCTTTCATTCCTTCACGAGTTTTTTGTTTTCCTGTCCCCGACAGTTTCCCTGTATCCTTGGTGCCCTGTATCCTAGGTTGGGTTTCTTGAGGGTTACAGGTTTCGACCTTGTTAAACTCGTTGTGTTATTAATTACATCATAACCTAATATCGGGTCTCATATTTTATATATAGGTACTCATTATAACGGTATTTATTTACTATCTTATGTATTGCCACTTCTATGAAAGAATCTCTTATTAAATGTTTATTATGTACAGGTATGTATATGGAAGAGGGTCTCTACCTCGAATTAGGGTGGGGTGGAACCCACATTCGACCTGAGTTACTGTGTGACAATTTCTCACCTCATGCGTTTCCCTACTCGTCATTGCCCGTATCTCCTCTTCCAACCGTCTACGGGGGAATTGGCGCACTGGCCAACATGGAGATGTCCCACAGTACGTCTGTAGTACTTACGGAAGTGTCTTTCCTTACTCTTTCTGTGACGTAGGGACCAGAAGGGACGGTTTGGACATTGGGGTCTGATTAGTGCTCTTTTCGCAGTCTGTTTGGGTGCAAGTCCCTGTAAATTGCTTTTGGAAGTTTATGGTTGTTTATCTTCCTGAGAAGTTTTGACGGTTCTAGTACTTTTTGTCCCCTTCTACCTCTTTGCCGGTACTCGTCTCCTCTCGACTACGCTTCATGTCACATTGTATGTGGCCTAACCTGGAATCTCGTCTACTCCATTTGTCCCTTTTGTTTAAGACCTCACATCAATTATCACTACGTGATTACAATGAAGAATCAAAATTGTTTACTTGGCATTGTTTGTCAAGGTTGTCAATCATCCCCTGCTACCCACTTCCCATGCACCTTTAAGAGGTACAACAGAAACGCGGAAAAGATTCTTGGATTTGTATAACGTGTTAAATTTTCAGATAAATTTTTTCGTAAAGGAGGACTAATTTCTCCTTGTGTACAAGTGACATCTACTAATTTTATCTTTGTTTATTCTTTGGTCGTCAATGAATGACGACTAAAACAATTGTAAGTTCACATAAAGTTACGGTAGAATAAGACGTGAAAAAAAAAATTGAGTTTCATATCAATCAACCGAGTCACCATTTCTTAGACGGACGGTTCGTCCTCTGGGCCCAAGCTAGGGGTCTCTTCCTTTACTGTTGGGTAAGGTCATTAGAACGGACCCTTCAGGGTACCTGTCCCCTCGGACCACCCGATGTCAGGTACCCCAGAGTTTCTCAGTTTGTGTTGAATCACTGAAACGCTGAGGTACTTGACATCGGGTAGAAGGAGACAGGTCCCTTAAGAGGTCCGTTCTTATGACCTCACCCAACAGTAAGGGAAGAGGTCCCCTAGAAGGACTGGGTCCCGAACTTGGGTCCAGAGGACGTGACGTCCGTCTAAGAAATGGTAGACTCGGTGGTCCCTTCGGGGTTTGTTGTTGTTATGAGATAATGTGATTACATTACCTGATATCTATTAATATACCACTTTCACTTTCACTTCAGCGAGTCAGTACAGGCTGAGAAACTCTGGGGTACCGGACATCGGATGGTCTAAGGAGGCAGGTACCCTAAAAGGTCCGTTCTCATGACCTCACCCGATGGTGAAGGAAGAGGACCTCTAGAAGGGTTGGGTCCCTAACTTGGGTCCAGAGGGCGTAACATCCGTCTGCGAAATGGCAGACTCGATGGTCCCTTCAGTTAATATGCCATTCTTATGAGATAATGTTTTATTTTCATTTATTTATTCATTTGAACAGATAATTCCCGTCCTAAGTTTGGGTCCTGAAGACCGAGGTCAAGGATTAAAAAGACGTGGTGGGGTGTACCGACTGTCAGTGGAGGTGGAACCTGGTTGGAACAAAATATCTTTGTTCGAGTCAGACCCTTGAACATGTTCTGGGGATTCAGTATCGACCAGAGCCCTGAGGATCGAGGCTACAGGTCAGAAACCTATGGTGCCAGATACGACACGAGGAATTGTCTGTTTGTCCAAAAATTTTCGCACTGGAGAAGGCAAGGACCCCTCCGACTGTTGGAGTGTTGTAAGCTAGGGACTCCCCAGTGTCGTGCAGAGGTGGGACCCTAGGTAGCACTCCGACCAAGACGTCGTTCCTTGTTCGAGGGTCCAGAGACCAAACCCGTGTAAATAAAACCGAGAAAATGTATATATATATATGTACAATAAAAAAAGGGGTACTATCCTCCTTTCCCTCTTTTTACTGAGAAAATAAAGCCAAAAAGACGGAAACGTTTAAGACACGATACATTCCTCACACGCACCTCTCCCCGCCCCATCCCCACCCCCCCTCCCCGTCCGAGTTCCCGTCTGCGGGTACGTGCCCCACGACCCCTTCCAGAAGGAGTAGCGGTACGTGAAGAGGAACAGCTACGTGTCCCACAACCGGAACTACCGGTCAAGTACGAGGTCGGCCGTGAACCAGTACTGGTTGTCGACGTCGCACAGGGCCCAGAGGGCGTCGGAGTCGAACTCCCAGACGTCCCACAGCAGCTACCACTTGTGGAGCAAGTGGTTGGACCCCTCTCTCGCCTCCCCTTCCACCCAAGCCGGTCGGTCTCCGGTATCCACGGAGAGGGTACACGGTCCGCGACCCTCTGAGTCTCTCGGTCCACCCGCCCCGAGTCGGTCGTCCTTTCTGTCTCCACCCGTCCGTACCCCACTTGTGGGGTGTCTCAACGACTCCTACCACTCGTGTTTCGCTCTATGTCTACCCCACAAGTCCTTTTATTCGGTCACCAAGGAGTCAATTCGTGTCTGAGTTCTGTCCTCGGTGTTCTTGATTTTCACTTCACTTCACTTTCGGCGAGTCAGCACAGGCTGAGAACCGTTGGGGTACCTGATATGTCAAGTACCTCAAGAGGTCCGGTCTTATGACCTCACCCATCGGAAAGGGAAGAGGTCCCCTAGAAGGTTGGGTCCAGAGGGTGTAACGTCCGCCTAAGAAATGGTCGACTCTAACTTGGGTCCAGAGGGTGTAACGTCCGTCTAAGAAATGGTCGACTCGGTGGTCCCTTTGGGTTCTTATGACTTCACCCATCGGATAGGGAAGAGGTCCCCTAGAAGGGCTGGGTCCTTAACTTGGTCCCAGAGGACTTACCGTGTGCCTAAGAAGTGGTCGATTCGATGGTCCCTTCTTATTTGTCTGTGAGTTTAGGAACGTGTTTATGAGCACACCGCGATTACTTTTCAGTCACTTTTACAATCGACGGGTCAACACAGACTGAGAACGTTGACGTACCTGATATCGGCCGGTCCGAGGAGACAGGTACCTTAAGAGGGCCGTTCTTATGACCACACCCATCGATAAGGGAAGAAGTCCCCTAGAAGGGATGGGTCCTTAACTTAGGTCCAGAGGACGTAACGTCCGTTTAGGAAATGGCAGACTCGGTAGTCCCTTCGGGCGCCGTGTCTATTGTTCTCAGTTTTCCAGCTTTGTTGGGTTTACAGGTAGCTGTCTTCTTGCCTACGTGTTTTATACGAGACAGGGGTGTACCCCTATAATACTTTTCCTTACGCTTCTTGACTGAATAACCTTTTCTGACTACGACCCTTCTAACTTCCGTCCTCCTCTTCCCCTGTTGTCTCCTGTTCTACCAACCTACCGTAGTGACTGAACTACCTGTACTCAAACTCGTTCGAGGCCCTCGACCACTACCCGTCCCTTCGGACCACACCACGTCAAGTGCCCCAGCGTTTCTCAACCCGTGTTGACTCACTGACTTGACTTGACTTACTTTTCCTTACTTCACGACTGTACATGATGTTGCACCTACCTGGAACTTCTGTACTACGACTCACTTTCTATGGTCCGTGGTGCAGACTTAGGGTCATGGACACTTACACTACGAAAAACCTTCTTCCTAAAAACACCTACCTTAAGTCAATTCCTAGAACTCTACTTTAATAGGAGGTAATTCACACGACACGAGTCAGTCAGGACAGACTGAGACACACTGGGGTACCTGACATCGGACGGTCCGAGGAGACAGGTACCCTAAAAGGGTCTTATGACCTTACCCAACGGGACGGGAGGAGGTCCCATAGAAGGACTGGGTCCCTAGTTTGGACCTAGAGGGCGTAACGTCCGCCTAATAAATGACAGACTCGGTGGTCCCTACCTGGGATTTAGGTTACTGACTAGAGGAATATCTCTTTCCTCCCCCTCTAAACTTTGTGTCTCTGTGTGTCCCTCCTTCCGGTGCACTTCTACCTCCGTCGACGTTATTACGTCGATGTTCGGTTCCCGACGGTCGGTGGTGGTCCTCGGTCCTCTCCCCGACCCGCTTCTACGTGAGAGTCTTGGGGGTCTCTCTTAGTTGGGACGACTGTGAGACTAAAGTCTCCAAACCGGAAACGTTCAAAGTCTCCTCTCTAGGACAACAAAATTCGGTGGGTCGAACACCAGTAAACAATGTCGTCGGAACCCAGTACTTATGTGGACACTACCACCCAACCAACACCCCGACCCTGGGTGGACCTCCAGTCCCCTCTCTGTCACGAGTCTTGACCTCCTGTGTGACGACCCTCCTGGGCCCAGCTATAGTCCCACTCGAAGGGACACTGTTCGGACTCGATCTCTCTCCACTCTCGTCGTCGGACCTCTGGGGACAAAGGAATCCCGAGAGAGTCGGTCGCGACAGGTCGTCTTAAAAGTCGTCGCTACCTCTATCAGGCAAGGTGCGGAGGTCGGTGTGCATCGAGGACTGGTTAACTATACGTCAAACACGTTTGTTCTTGGACTTAAAATAAGAGTCCGTCACTGGTTCCGACATCTTTGGAGTCGCGTACCATGGTCAGTAGTAAAAGAGAGACTTATAAAAAGAAGGAGGAGAAATGAGGAGGTCGAGAGAAACGGGGTAATAGAGTCGAGTCTTCCTTCTGTTCGGTGACTCCACCCGCAGCCCCCCTCGGACGGTGTACCGGTGGCTCTTACTTCTGTCACAGGACTCGAACCTCCCCTGTTTCGTCAGTTCGCTGGTCGGGGTTCAGTGTGTCGTCCAGTGTCCTTTTTGTGAGGGTTCCGGTTACCGGTAAAGGAAGGAACGGACTAGTACCACGGTAGGGTTGGGAGGTGGGGATCTGAGTGTTTGGGACAAAGACCCGGACGTCACTCGAAACACGGGGAGAGGGCAGTTGTCGTCGTCGAGGAGGAATCGGTTCACCCTGCCCGTCCTGACCCGACAAGGCTCCCGAGCGTCCACTCTTAAAGTGTCTTTCCCGTGACCGCCTACCCACTCCACGCCCGACCCACGGAGAAAGTGTCCTCGGACCTCCCCCCTCCCCCGCCCGCCCCGTCCCGCCCACACCTCGCTAGTTTCCCGTTCCTGGTGCGGAGGCCCGACCCGCCGTGGGAGAGTAACCGAACCTTTCAAGGGCCTCGTCTTGTCCGGATGTTTTGGTAGGAGCGAATCTACTCCTCCGTCGCGTCTCCCCACCGGAGGTAACCACCCCTCTGATGGTTCCCGTAGGGGTCTCGGGGTCCGGGGGTCACGGGACACCTCAGCATCTAGGGTCAGAGGACTACCCGCCTCACNTCCACTCTTAAAGTGTCTTTCCCGTGACCGCCTACCCACTCCACGCCCGACCCACGGAGAAAGTGTCCTCGGACCTCCCCCCTCCCCCGCCCGCCCCGTCCCGCCCACACCTCGCTAGTTTCCCGTTCCTGGTGCGGAGGCCCGACCCGCCGTGGGAGAGTAACCGAACCTCTCAAGGGCCTCGTCTTGTCCGGATGTTTTGGTAGGAGCGAATCTACTCCTCCGTCGCGTCTCCCCACCGGAGGTAACCACCCCTCTGATGGTGCCCGTAGGAGTCTCGGGGTCCGGGGGTCACGGGACACCTCAGCATCTAGGGTCAGAGGACTACCCGCCTCACAGGTAAAAGGTCGAGGGCTCTGGACGGGGAGGGGACGGCCGGGGGCTGGGGGTGGGGCTCTGAGTGAACTTGACCCCCGACAGGGACGTGTCGAGGTGCAACCCCGCGGCCCAGGCCGTGAGGTCGGAGCAGACGCGGTGGAAGTCGCCCGTGAGGAACCGGTACTACCTGGAAAGGTCGTCGTACTACCACGAGAGGCAGACCTTCTAGAGGACGTCGCAGACGCCCCTTGTAAACGCCATAGTCTTCCTTGGACTGGAACGTGAACACACGAATCAGCGAGCCAGGACAGACTGAGAAACGGTGGGGCATCTAGCGTTCGGCGGTCCGAGGAGACAGGTACCCCTAAGAGGTCCGTTCTTATGACCTCCCCCAACGGTACGGGAGGGGGTCCCCTTAGAAGGGTTCGGTCCCTAGCTTGGGTCCAGAGGGCGTAACGTCCGTCTAAGACGTGGGAGACTCGGTGGTCCCTTCTTGAACGTGAATTGGTTGGTATTCATGGGGGGTCTTGACTCACATGACTTTGTCGTGTGCGGTGACACATATTTTGCAGGCGAGAGAAGGGACAGTAGAGGCCGTCGAGATCTGGATCCATACTCGTCAAGACCAAAAGTACCACGGGAAGTGGACGCTCTTCCAAGAAATCACCACCTGACGCGATTGTGGGGAGGGTCTGAACAGTCCCGGGTTACCCCTCCATTACCGTTGGGTGAGGTCATAAGAACTGACCCTTTAGGGGACCTGTCTCCTCGGAGTGCCCGATGTCAGGGACCCCAGCGTTTCCTCAACCTGTGCTGAGTCGTTGAGTTGTTGTTGTTTATCGCTCCACGACACACGAGACAAGACCTGTTCGGACCTTCCCATGGGACGGTGTCACAGGGAGTTGTGGGAGGGAAGTCAATTAGATACTCGAACAGAGAGACGGAGGGATCGTACACTCGACGTTCTCCGGTCCACGAAACGAAATAGGTAACGACGTAGGAGAGGTGGGTAGCGGTCCGTGTCTCGAGTCACGTCTCACTCCCGACAGTCTTTTTTATGTCGTGCGGGTCAATTTACACTTAAAGTCTAGTTGTTGTTTCGTAAAAATCATGTCATTCAGGTTAAACAAGGATTCAGGTGTTCCAATCGGATCTATGGGTTAATTGTGTTAACCACTATATCATGACACGCTATTATCCAAATATTATGAAAAGTGTGTTTATTATCCATTTTTTTGTTTTGTAAAAATGAGAATGTCATGTCATGTAACTTTGATGTCATGATGTCATGTTGTCGACCGTATGTCCCCAACCGTAGTTCACTTGTCCGTTCTTCTTAATAACTGAGCTCCTTCATCTCCTCCACCCTCTACCATCTCGACTTCCTAGCATTCGTTACCCTCTGTCACACACACGCCTCAGTGAATTAGCACAGGTTAAGAAAAGCTGGGAAACCTGACATCGGGTCGTTCGAAGAGCCAGGTACCCTAAAAAGTCCGTTCTTATGACCTCACTCAACGGTAAAGGAGGAGGTCCCCTAGAAGGACTGGGTCCTCCCGTTCGACGTTAAAGTGAGTGAGGACTGCAATTACCTTGCGTTCAAGTGTAGAAACTTTCAAGTGTTGAACTTCCAAGTATATATCCCCTAAATGACTATACAGAGTTGATAACGTATTGTGTATGAATGTGATCTCTCAACAAATGACAACTAGATTTTAAGTTCACCTTGACCTGTAGGCCGTAAGAATAAACGGTTTATACCGTTGAGATGAGTATCATCTTCGAGTTATTTGTAGGTAACTTACTTACTTACTTAGTGTCACCCTGGAGCTTCAGATCTAAAAATCAATCAAGGGGTTCCCAGGAATACGTGTCACTTCAAAACCTGGTCACACGGGACTTTAGATATACCAGGACAGTGTCTAAAATTATACGTCTCTTGACAATGTACACTCATATGGTCACGAGGACTTACCCCACCCCTGACGTTCAGATTCTGGGATGGAGTGAAAATCCCTGAAATGTTAGTATGACAAAAAGAGAAACTGTACTCGTGACTTGTTAACTACGAAAATTTGACACCACAACCTCTTCTGAGAACTCTCAGGGAACCTGACGTTCCTCTAGTTTGGTCAGGTAGGATTTCCTTTAGTCAGGAAAAGGTTTCCTTTAGTGACTTTCCTGACTACGACCTCGACTTTGAGGTTATGAAACCGGTGGACTACGTTTCTTGACTGAGTGACCTTTTCTGGGACTACGACCCTTTCTAACTTCCGTCCTCCTCTTCCCCTACTGTCCTACTTTACCAACCTGCCGTAGTGACTGAGAAACTTGTACTTAAACTCGTTCGAAGTCCTCAACCTCTACCTGTCCCTTCTAACCGTACGACGTCAGGTACCCCAGCGTTTCTCAGTATGTACTGACTCACTTACTTGACTTGACTTGACTACTTTATGAGTGTTTAGTATTGTACTGATAAAATCGACCCATCCCGGGTATAAAATACCCGTTGTTCTTTAACGAATTTTCTCTAAAAAAAAGGGGTTTCTTCATTTCAGGACCGAAGGGATAATGGAATTGTGTAATAACTGACGTCTACATACTTATATAGAAAACAGTGGGTTTGCAATAACTGACCTCTACATAGTTATGCAAAAATCCGTCACTATGTTAATTGTAGTGACACACTTCGACAATCTTGAATTTCAACTAGTTTCTAAGTAATAGGTTGAAGACTGACAGTAATAGTAAGTGTAAAACGAGGGAATCCCCAAAAACTAGGTTGGAATACATATAATATTTACGTTCAAATAATGGTTTTTAAAAGTTTTCACTACGTAACGTTTTAAAACTCATTTCTTCATAAAAATTAACTTAAAATACGTCTATGAAAAAGACTAACAGACTCGTTGTGTATATGGTCATAGAATCTTCTACTGTCAAGAAGTCTAATATTAAGACTAAGTCTACTACACTTATAATCTGGTTTTTTTTTTTCTGTTTTTTAGAATCACTACCTAAGACTTTACCTTTCACTTTTACTTTGAGTACCACGACCTCTTCTGAAATGTCCACACCGAAGAGTCCACCGTGTCACTATTTCTTAGGTGGACGGCTACGTCCTCTGTGTTTTCTGTGTCTAAGTTAGGAACCCAGTTATTCTAGGGGACCTCCTCCAGTACCGTCGGGTGAGGTCATAAGAACGGACCCTTTAGGGTACCTGTCTCCTCGGACCACCCGATGTAAGGTGTCCCAGTATTTCTCAGTCTGTGCTGACTTCACTGAATCGCGTGTGTGTGTGTCCAATTTGATGACTTATATTATTGGGTGTTTCACAATCACTTTATTGTCCTTAATTAAAACCGGTCGGTTTTATTTTTAGCGACCGGAGTCCGTGATCAAAGACCTTTTTGGTGAGTCGTACGGGACCAGTTATTACTTAAACGTACGCCGAATCAGTGAGTCAGCGCAGGTTGAGAAACGCTGAGAAGCCCGTCATCGGACGGTCCAAGGGGACAGGTACCTAAGAGGTCCGTTCTTATGACCCTACCCAACGGTCCGGGAGGAGGTCCCCTAAAAGGGGTGGGTCCCTAGTTTGGGCTCAAAGGACACAGAGGACTTTACCGTCTACCCAAGAAATGGTAACTCGGTGGACCCTTCGGGATGGAATACGTTTTTTTTTTTTTTTTTATTTCGGATGTTTCACTTGTGTAGAGACAAAGTTCTCTTGTTTTCCTACGGGAAAAGGATGAACCCGACTCTGTCTCCGTCTCAATAGACTCCCACCCCACCCTCCCCCACGATGTGACGGAGAAAGTTTAGGGTGGTTCCTCCCTCTGACCGGGGAGTGGACCAGGAGTCACCCGGTGGGTCTGGTTTCGTTGCGGTCGGTCTCCGACCAATTTGCGATAGGGTATTCTTACAAGGCACGGGTCGTCCACCCTTCCATTTGTGAGGTGACTCACCCCTCTTGTCGAGGAATCTTCGGGTCCCCTAAAAAGAGTCTTTGAATGGGAAACCTATACGTCCATACGTTTCGAGTCTCTCGTGCGGGTTGTGTCACATCTTATTTTGACCCGGAAGGTTGGGTCCACCGGGTCACCATTTCTTAAGTGGGCGGGTCGTCCTCCTAAAACCCGTCCATCCAAGAAATGATGACTCGGTGTACCCTTAGGGGTAATACGAAGTAATGTCCTATGACTTGTGTCAAGGGACACGACATATCCTCTAGGAACAATAAAATACATTTCTTCACACACCTGGGAGTTGAGTGTGGTGGTTTCACTTTCACAATCATCGAGTCACCACAGACTGAGAAACACTGGGGTACCTGACATCGGGTGGTCCGAGGAGACAGGTACCTTAAGAGGTCCGTTCTTATGACCTCACCCATTGGTAGGGGAGGAGGTCCCTAGAAGGACTGGGTCTCTAGTTTGGACCAGAGGACATAACGTCCGTCTAAAAGATGACAGACTCGGTGGTCCCTTCGCACATAGACGAGTAGGGTTTGAGGAGTGAATAGGGAGGGTGGGGGAAGGGGGAAACCATTGGTATTCAAACAAAAGACACAGACACTCAGTCAAAACGTTTATTCAAATAAACATAGTATCAAATCTAAGGTACATATTCCCGGTAGTATCCCATAAACAGAAAGAGAAAGACTAAATGAAGTGAACCACACTATTAGAGATCTAGGTGGGTACAACGACGTTTACCGTAATAAAGTAACAAAAAATACCGACTCATCGTAAGGTAATAGTCTCTGCCGTTACCGTGGAGTGAGGTCATAAGGACGGACCTTTTAGGGTACCTGCCTCCTCGGACCTTCCGACGTTAGGTCCCCCAGCTACTCCCAGTCTGTGCTGACTCGCTGAAGTGAAAGTGAAAAGTGAAAGTACGTAACCTCTTCCTTTACCGTCGGGTGAGGTCACAAGAACGGACCTCTTAGGGTCCCTGTCCCCTCGGACCACCCGACGGTAGATACCCCAGCGTGTCTCAGCCTGTGCTGACTTCGTTGAACCGTCGTCGTCGTCGTCGTAAGGTAATATATCGTGTCCAAGATGGGTGAGTAGACAGGCACCTGGAAATCCAGTAAAGGTACAGAACCGATAACACTTATCACGGTGATACTAGTGACCTCACGTACATAGAAAAACTTAATCTCAAAAGAAGTCCTTACCCTAACAACCTAGTATACCATTGAGATAAAAATCAAAAAACTTTTTGGAGGTATGACACAAAGGTGTCGCCGACATGGTTAAATGTAGGGGTGGTTGTCACATCCTCCCAAGGGAAAATAGGTGTGGGAGACATCTAAAAGACATCTAAAAGAAACTACTACTTTTCCGGACAGAGAACTGAAATCGCTTTCCCACCTGTAAGTAAGTGTACGAGTTAGTAAAGAAGTAAGTGAGTGATTAAATACCTAAGTAACTAAGTGAGTAACTGAATTGACACCTACTCCGTGGATAACCCACGATTCGTGACAACATCCATCACCTGTGTCGTCACGTGTCTTGTCTATCTTTTGTGACAGAAGTTCCTCAATGTAAGATCATGTCGCCAGGGGTTGGAAAAACCGTGGTCTCTGTTCAAAGTACCTTCTGTCCGAAAGGTACCTGGTCACTCCGTCCCATACCAAAGTCCTACGAAGTTCTCGTAATGTAAATAACACGTGAAATAAAGATAGTAATAATGTAGTCAAGGTGGAGTCTAGTAGTTCGTAATCTAGGGGGTCTCCAACCCCTGGGGACAAGATCACCCAATAAACGGGTGAAGAAATCCGTTCTAAATAATTCGTGGACCGGAAGGGTCTACCACGATCACCATTCCTTGGACGGACGGTTACGTCCTCTATATCTAAGTTAGGGACCCAGTCCTTCTAGGGGGACCTCCTCCCGTACCGTTGGGTGAGGTCATAAGAACGGACCTCTTAGGGTAACTGTCTCCTCAGACCACTCGATGTCAGGTACCTCAACGTTTCTTAACCTGCGTCGACTTCACTGATTCGTGTGTGTGTGTAAATCGTGGGTATTCGGGAATGATGTTGACGTTGGTAGAAACACGTCACGACACGATTAAACGAAGTCAGCACAGACTGAGAAACGTTGGGATACCTGACATCTGGCGGTCCGAGGAGACAGGTACCCCAAGAGGTCCGTTCTTATAACCTCACCCAACAGTACGGGAGGAGGTCCCCTAGAAGGACTAGGTTCCTAGCTTGGGTACAGAGAATGCAAAGGACGTAACCGTCGACCTAAGAAATGGTGATCATCGTGGTGGACCCTTCACTGGTAGAAACGGTAGTGTCTTCAAGTTCAAGGAAAGAGGGACAATTGTTGTGTTTAAACTCACGGAAATCACACGTCCTATAACCACCCTCTACGGTAGTGACCCTCCATAGGTCATGTAAAGTCAAAAGACCCTTGAGAGTACACTCGTGTCGTCACTCCGTCCTTCTGTCGTCGAGGGTCTCTTTTGATTTCGAATGATTAATAAAAAGTTTGGACTCCTGGTGAAGGTCCTCGTACCCCGGTCGGACAGGACCGTGTCGGAGGGTTGTGAACGAGTAGAGGGAACTAACCGTTTCTCGTCGACGTCCTAGGTCTCTGAAGACGTCCGTTGTCCGAGGTCAATGTACAATTGTTCGGACGAGACGAAAGCAATATGCATAGAAAGATGGCGCACGTGCGCGATTCAGCGAAGTCACAGTCTTAGAAACGCTGGGATACCCGACATCGGGTGATCCGAGACAGAAACCGTAAGAGGTCCGTCCTTGTGACCTCACCCAACGGTACGGGAGAAGGTCCCCTAGAAGGGCTGGGTCCCCAGTTTTGGGTGGAGAAAATACAGAGGACGTAACCGTCCGTCCAAGAAGTGGTGAACGTGGTGGACCCTTTGGGTCGATGAGAGATGAGGACCGTTTACGACAACCAAAAGGTAGGTATCTTATTATATTAATGTAAAATGCTGAACTTACTTTGTACATTTCACTCATTGTCGGGTCCACCACCCCGCCCCCACCCCCCCCCGTCCGTCCATTTTAGTCCTTCCCACTACCACTTCCTCCCACGATTCCCCGTGATACTTTGGGGAACGGGGGGTAGAGGAGGAGCCCCGACCGAAAACCGCCACACTACCCCGTCAACCTTGGCTGAGAACAAAAAAGAGGTACGGTGGTGGGGAAGGGTGGGGTGGAGTGGGGGATCGTAAAGAGCTTGTCCGGACGGACACCTAAAAGGTCTTGTCTTCCCCAAAAGGTCTTAACCGAGAAGATCTTGGGTGACTACTGAGTGTGGGTTCCGTTTAGACGGGTCCGCCCAGATTTGAGACGGCTTTTTATAAGGAGGTTTGGAGGACAGGTCGGAGGCAGTGAGTGTCGGTCCCAGGAGTAGTTACCTTCTCTTTTTTTTTTCTATGTGTGTGTGTGTGTGTGTGTGTGTGTGTGAGACAGATCCCCCGTCGGGGACTACGGATGATGTCAGGAAGGTCGGACACGTGGAGGTTTTCGGGACCCCCGTCACTGAGTCGAAGGTCTTCAAACTCCTTACACTGGAGGTTCCCCGTCCTCCGTCTCTGGTGGACCCGACTGGTCTCCGTCCCCGACCTCTGTCTTGTCGGAACCGGAAGTCCGAGTCGTCCTTCGATTCCACGGTTCTGACTCGAGACTCGAGGTCCCGTCGGACCAGGGTTTAAGGTACTACAGGGGGTTCCTCTTCTCGAACCTCAGGCTCTCCCATTAGGTGTATAGGGTCGCACAGGTGAGGACCAGATATGATATATGTGACTTCCTCGGGTTCTGGTGAGACCTTGTATGCACAGTTCCTCCAGGTCACTCGGTCGTCGTGGGTCGACGGACACTGGTGTCTCTGCCTGTACATTTTTTACCATTTACTCGTCCACCTCCTAAAACCGTCGGGTATCTACCTAATTGGAGTGTAGGTCTCCCTGTTACGTTCCACTCCTTGACCCTTTGTCTTACTCGATAAACTGTGTTAGGGAAAACTCTTTTCACCTCTAGGAACGTGTTCGTTACCGTTAGGTACAAAACATTCTTGTGTAAATTTACCCACCGTCTCCTCCTCACCAATCCAACGTAGACTGAGTTGCCTGTACTTAAACTCGTTTGAACCCCTCTATCACTTCCTGTCTCCTCGGACCACACGACGTCAGGTACCCCGACGTTTCTCAGTTTGTGCTGACTCACTGACTTGTTGTAAATTTAGTTGTCCAGTTGTAAGAAATTTCTCCAGTATAAGTAAGTAAGTAAGTTTATCAGGGACTGGCGTTCCAGTAGACACCCTCTTATCCTCAATGGGACTTCAAATCCCTATTTTCCCATATTTGTTCCTTTATTCCCCGAAACATGTTTGTGTACACGGTCCTCGGTTCTGCATACTATTTGAATGGAGAGAAGGGGTCCTAGTTTTCTCCTCTTTTTTAGGGGTATTAGGATAGTCTCGATTCCAAAGAAAAATTTTATTGAAAAGATTCCCTCTTTAAGATAATTTCTCTTTTACGATAGATTAACATGACACGACACGGAGTGAGTCAGCACAGGCTGAGAAACGCTGGGACACCTGACATCGGGTGGTCCGAGGAGGCAGGTACCCTAAGAGGTCCGTTCTTATGACCTCACCCGACGGTAAAGGAAGAGGTCCCCTAGAAGGGTTGAGTCCCTAGCTTGGGCCCAGAGGGTATATTACCCACAATTAAGAACGTAAACAAACGGGTAATCGTAATAGACCTGTCAAAAAATTTGACGTCGACAGACGGGGGGAGGTGGTCTCCATGTCTAAGGTAACCGGGCCCTACGTCACCCACAGTTTTCCGAAGTCCTTGAGGGATTTCCACGTCGGTCTCAGTCCTTTGTGACTACGCCCACTATCTCTACACGTTTACGAATTCTCAGGGTTCCCCTTCCTCTACCTAACTCCTGAGACCAATCCCTGAACCTCCACGTTGAGTTCTGACAGGTAGAACCGTCCTTTTGGGGTTCACCTCCGTGCCCTCATTAAAGTAGGGAACTTCTATAAAAACCTCTACGCGTACACCCACTGGACACGTGCTACCCGAACCCAAAGGTCGTTCCTCGGACCCCCTTTTCTCCGACGGAGTAGTGTCCCAAAAGTTCAAAGACCCCCTTTAAACTGTAGTGGTTAACCTTTAGGACCACGAGTCGGGTCTCGACACGGGAACAAGGTGTGACACCAACGAATCCGCTAGGTCTGGGGCCGGGTCCGTCCGTCCTTCGAGTCTCGTGTCCGTCGGAACGGCCCGTTCAGACATGTACGAGACACCGAGTCTTAGCGAGTCTGGGTTCCGCGGACAATATACGTACACCCGTGTGTGCGCGCGCGTGTGTGTGTGCCTTACTCACAGAGCTTGTAGAAGTGGTGGGAGACGTCCTTCTTCTATCTCCACAAACTCTGTAAGTCAATGGGTGAGTGGATGGATGGACGGGCACCTCGACCACATAGAGTGTTAGGTGTAGATTGGGTCGTACGAGGGTGGTGTTCCGGAAACGTCCCTGACAGGGGTGACGGTCCCTGCGAGGAAGGGGTCTAGAGGTGTACCGAGTAAGGGAGTGCGGGAAGACCAATACCGATTTTACGGGTCTTCTGGAAAGAGACTAGTAAAGGAAATTTGAATGTTGTGGGTTTGGCCGGTCGTGAGGGTTGACAAGTTTAAGACGAAAGAAAAGAGGTATCAGGAATATGGAAGACTGTATGACACGAAATAAGTAATTTCTCGGAGAACTACTTCCATTTTCTCCTCGCACTTTCTCGACCGAATTTTCAGTTGTAAGATTTTTGTTTCTAGTACCGTAGGACAGGGTAGTGAAGTACCGTTTATCTACCCCTTTGTCACCTTTGTCAGAAATAAAATAATTGGGTTCTGAAATAAAAGAACCTGAGGTTTTAGTGACACCTACCACTGACGTCGGTACTTTAACTTTCTACGAACGAGGAACCTTCTTTTCGATACTGTTTGGATCTGTCGCATAATTTTTCGTCTCTGTTTCCAGGTATATCAGTTTCGATACCAAAAGGGTCATCAGTACATGTGTAAATCCGGTGCTCAGTACACTCTCAACCTGGTATTTCTTCCGACTCTCGGCTTCTTAACTACGAAAACTTGATACCAAAACCTCTTCTGAGAACTCTTAGGGAACCTGTCGTTCCTCTAGTTTGGTCAGTTAGGATTTCCTTTAGTTGGGACTTACAAATAACCTTCCTGACTATTACTTCGACTTCGAGGTCGACAAACCGGTGGACTACGTTTCTCGGTTGAGTGACCTTTTCTGGGATTACGACCCTTTCTAACTTCCACTCTCTTTTTCCCCCGCTGTCTCCTCTACCAACTACCGTAGTAGCTAAGTTACCTGTACTCAAGCTCGTTTGAGACCCTCTATCGCTTCCTGTCCCTTCGGACCATACGACGTCAGGTACCCTAGCGTTTCTCAGCCTGTAGCTCGATGACTTGTTGTTGTTGAGTAATTACAACAGTTAGTAGGAGATGGTCCCTCATTCGAGGTACACCCCTCCCTAAAAACAAAACGACAGACGACTTAGGGGGTGACGGATTTGGTTAGTCACGGACCCTGTATTATTATTATAGTGGATTTTAAATTTTATCACGACTGTCGCACGGTCCGTAAAACGATTTTCGGCATATATAACTGGTTAACGAGTCAGTAAGTCACCATAGGTTGATAAACGCTGGGGCACCTGACGTCGGGCGGTCCGAGGAGACGGGTACCTTAAAAGGTCCATTCTTATGACCTCACCCAACGTAAAGGATAAGGTCCCGTAGAGTCCCTATCTTGGGCTCATAGGACTGAGTCCCTATCTTGGGATCAGAGGACGTAATCATCCGTCTAAGAAACGGTGACATGGTGGACCCTTCGGGTGACTGATAAATCATCTATGAATTACTTGTGAAGGAGGGACCTACCTGGTTACGTGTGGTACTCCACAAACGAATTCATCTTTCGTCTCTGTAACCGTGGTCTGTTGGACTTAGAGAGGTTTAGGGTCGGGGTCGTGTAGGTTCGACCCACTGGAATTCGTTCACAGGATCCGAGATACTCGGAAAGATCATTTTACCCCTAGTGTCGGTGAGGTATCTCACCTCCACTCCGGTAACACGGTCCGGACCCTCTTCCTCGAGAACCCTTGGAATCGTTCATATATTTCGGGAAGTGACGACCGTGTGTTTCGATCGCTGTGAGGAAACACCATTGAACTTTTCGTAACCGTGGTTCAGGACGAGAAGGGTTTCGTTCGGGCACGGACACACACACACAAGGAGGGTGTTTGTGCGGGACCTTTTTCGGTAGCACGGGGAGGAAGGTAGAAGGGAACCGGTCGATCTCTCGAGATCGGGAGGAAGGGACAAACGGAAAGAGGGACTCGACCCCTTCGGAGGACCCCGTCCCGCTTCCCGACGGACGACACCCTAACCGGGTCCACGAGTGGGGTACCCTCCTCAGAGGCTTCGGAACCGGGTTTCGACCTTGAGTCAACCCTTCCTCCCAGGGGTCCGGGATCTGACTCTTTCCCCATCAAGATTCGGAGGGCACACGGTCCGTATTCCCCGTTCCGTCCGTCCAGGGAAATCGAGTGACTCAGGGAGACGTCAGTGTGTCTAGATCCAAGTTTAGGGTCGAGGCCGAGAAGGGGTGACACACGAGAAGTTGCCCAGCGAATGGGAGAGACACGGCATATATAAGCACGTAAGTTGTAGGTGACTCGGAGAAGTGAGCGTCGGGGTAGATACCCCGGTCTGTGACATGCCCCGTGAACAAGAAAAACAACAACAAACCAACGATTCGGAACAGACTGGGAAACGCTGGGGTACCTGACATCGGGTGTCCCGAGGAGACAGGTACCCTAAAGGGTCCGTTCTTATGACACTTGCACTTCGTTTTCACTTTCAACGAGTCAGCACAGGCTGAGAAACGCTGGAGTACCTGACATATAGGTACCTTAAGAGGTCCGGTCTTTCGACCTCACCCATCAGTCAGGGGAAGAGGCCCCCTAGAAGGGTTGGGTCCCTAACTTGGGTCCAGAGGGTGTACCGTCCGTCTAAGAAATGGTCCCTTCGGGTCTTATGACATCACCCAACAGTAAAGGAAGAGGTCCTCTAGAAGGGTTGGGTCTCTGTCTTGGGGGTAGAACACGAACCGTCCGTCTAAGAAATGGTACGTCAGTGGACCCTTTGGGTACGAAAATAATAGTACGATATTTCAATCGTATTATTATTATTTAGTGGGTGGTCCAATGGTACGTCTAGTTTACTCTATGACATATATTTTACGACTCAGGTCACGTCCGTACACGGTACTCCGACAGGGAGGACGGGCGGGATGCGGGTCGAGGGTAGGACGTCACAAGTCAGGGAATCCTCCGAAAAGGAAACCCTATTAACAACAAGTTACAGTCTGTTATCCTTTGAGTCTCAAACAGAGACGTCCGCTGAAGTCAGGGGAGTCTGCAGGTCAGGTCCCGAGTTGAAGGTAGTTGGGTGAATAATCCCACATTCCCCAGTCCCGTCCCCAACGGACACGTCACCTCCTCCTCACAGGAGAAAGAGTCGAAGATCTTAAGCCGAGTCCCTCCCAGCCGAGTTCCATCTTCCACCCAGTCAGGAGGTTGGGGGTTGGGGGGTCGGGGCGGACTCCTTGGTTTCTCGAAAAACAAGTGTTGTGGGGAGATGGAAGGGTTACGGGGTGAGAGGAGGGGTGGGGGACGGGGTCGAGGTCCGTCTAAGGGTCGGTACCCCCGGAGAAACGTCCCACAGAACCTCCATTCTCAGGACCCGTCCTTCAGTCCTCTGACCCCAGGGTAGGTTCGGGATTGTGTTTGGTCGACACCTTGAGTGTGGAGCGAGTCTCGGGACCCGACACCCCCGGAGTTAAAGGAATAGGTCGTTTACCCCTGAGTTCTGGACAGAGGGAGTGGTCAATCCCGCGACATTCACGAGGACTTGGTTCAAGTTCGAGATTAGGTAGTGGGTAGTGGAGGCGCACGGGCCTCGGTGCAGGAGACTCTAGGTCAGACTCTCGATAACAATCATCGACGTCCATACCGACACACACACGTGCACACACATACACGTCCACACAGACACAGACACTAGTTGGGGGGAGTCTACAGACCCTCAGGGTCGTGTCTCGGAAGACCTCGTGGAACTTCTACGACGTCTGTCCGTTGTGTAAAAAGAGATTTCGAGACCCACCATCTATAAAAGGCGAAATCCTCTGTATATCAAAGACAGTGTATGTCAAAGACTCAAAGACTCGAGCTGAGTCGGTTCCGTCACCTGTTAATTGGGGCCTGTTGTGTCTTTACATACCCCCTTAGACACAAGGTTATTTTGAAATAAATGTTTTTGTCAGTCCCCTCCCCGTCTAAACCGGGGTCCCGACCATCAAACTACCCGAAGGGTCCACCGAGTCACCCATTTCTTAGGTGGACGGTTACGTCCTCTACGTCCTAGTTAGGAACCCAGTCCTTCTAGGGGACCTCTTCCCTTACCGTTGGGTCAGGTCATAAGAACGGACCTCTTGGGGGACTTGTTCCTCGGACCGCCCGATGTCTGGTTACCCCCAGAGTCTCTCAATCTGTGCTGCCTCGTACGTGTGTCCGGCATAGAGTAGTGTCTCCTTCAGGACTAGGGAGATTCGGAGGGTAGTGCGTGTTCCGACGACGAGGAAACTCCAAAGGGTGCAAGTCTCTCATTAAAGAGGTTGTCGAAACGATGAGTTCCCCACCAGACGTCTGGTCGTACCGACCTGACACTCGCGACCAGTATGTACGTCTCAGAGTCCGGGGTGGGGTCTGGAGGGTTCCACGACGTGTAAAATTGTTTTGCGACTCCACTGGTGTGCGTGCCATTTCAAAATTTCGTCTTCCTGTACCAGCCCAAACAACAATCTCCGTCTAGAGAGACCGACGGCAATCCTCCCACCCGTCTCCCGTGTTTCGACCCTTCTTCTACCGGTCGCTCCTTGACTCTCCGTCTTCCCGGGTGTGGCTCAGGTCTACCTCTCTGTGTCTCCCTTGTTCCAGTGTTCCCCTAGGCTTCCCGCTTTACACCGTCCGACATTACCAGCCTCACACGGCTCCCTCCTTCGCGGTCGGGGATTTTAGTCTTCCGACGACTAGTTTCCGGTCGTGGTGTGGTGATTCGTGTACCCGAACCGTTTACCGGTTTGGTGAGACCCGGAGTCAAAGGGGTAGACATATTACCTCTATTTTGTTATAGATGGAGTCTCCCACTGACACTCCTAATTAAGTCCATGGGGTACGATTCGTGTCACCGACGTGATTGTTCGTGAGACGTCTGGAGTCGTGAAAGATAGGTAGGTGGGTAAGTAGGTACATAGGTGGATACATGGGTAGGTAGGTACGGATATAGGTGGATACATGGGTAGGTAGGTACGGATATAGGTGGATACATGGGTAGGCAGGTAGGTATATAGGTGGAAACATGGATAGGTAGGTAGGTGGGTAGGTAGGTATATAGGTGGATACATGGGTAGGTAGGTAGGTATATAGGTGGAAACATGGATAGGTAGGTAGGTAGGTATATAGGTGGATGTATGGGTAGGTAGGTAGGTGGGTAGGTAGGTATATATGTGGATGCATAGGTAGGTAGGTACATAGGTAGGTACAGATGAATAGAAGATGGAAAATAGGAAAGAAAATTTTTTATAAATAAATAAACCGGTGTGGTCCAGAATAAACACCGTGTGTCGTACACCCTAGACCAAGGGAGTGATCCCTAGTTTGGTCCGGGGGACGTAACCCTCGCGTCTCAGAATCGGTGACCTGGTGGTCCCTTAAGGGAAAGAAAATTTTTTCAGTTTGGAATTACGGTCCTCTGGTTCAGAAGAGTCAGAACCGCGATAACTATAAACCCCGTCCCAATAAGACAATAAGACGTGACATCCCACAAATTGACGTAAGGACCAGAGATGGGTGACCCACGGTTATCGTCGGGGAGGGTTCAGCATTACTGGTTTTTACAGAGGTTTGTAACAGTCTACAAGGGACCATATTTTAGCAGGGTAACCTCCCGTGACTAGATCTATAATAGCAACAACAACAACAATCCGACATAACCACCCTCGTCCCTTCTACGAGTGTGACTGAATTTCTTATTTGAGACCTTGTCTTGTGGATCTAAGTTTAGGACTGAGACGGTAAATGATCGATGTCACCATTCCCGAAAGTCAAGTCAAGTCAGCGAGTCAGCACAGGCTGAGAAACGCTGGGGTACTTAGCGTCGTGCGGTCCGGAAGAACAAGTAGTGGTCGGAGACCTCAAGTGAGTCTGAGTGCAGGTAGCTCAGTCACTACGGTAGATCGGTGGAGTAGGAGACAGCAGGGGAAGAGGACGGGGGTTAGGGAGGGTCGTAGTCTCAGAAAAGGTTACTCAGTTGAGAAGCGTACTCCACCGGTTTCATGACCTCAAAGTCGAAATCGTAGTAAGGAAGGTTTCTTTAGGGTCCCGACTAGAGGAAGTCTTACCTGACCAACCTAGAGGAATCGTCAGGTTCCCTGAGAATTCTCAGAAGAGATTGTGGTGTCAAGTTTTCGTAGTTAAGAAGTCGTGAGTCGAAAGAAGTGTCAGGTTGAGAGTGTAGGTATGTACTGGTGTCCTTTTTCGTATCGGAACTGATCTGCCTGGAATCAGCCGTTTCATTACAGAAACGAAAACTTATACGATAGATCCAACCAGTATTGAAAAGAAGGTTCCTTATTCGCAGAAAATGAAAGTACCAACGTCAGTGGTAGACGTCACTAAAACCTCGGGGTTTTTTATTTCAGACTGTGACAAAGGTGACAAAGGGGTAGATAAAGGGTACTTCACTACCCTGACCTACGGTACTAGAAGCAAAAGACTTACAACTCGAAATTCGGTTGAAAAAGCGAGAGGAGAAAGTGAAAGTAGTTCTCCGAAAAATCGAGGAGAAGTGAAAGACGGTATTCCCACCACAGTAGACGTATAGACTCCATTCCCGAAATCCTTTTGTAAACAGGACAAGGAGTAGACATTTTTATTAGGGATTTTTATTAGGGAAGAAGTGTCCCAACAACCGTTGGGTGAGGTCATAAGAACAGACCCTTTAAAGTACCTGTCCCCTCGGACCACACGAGGTCAGGTACCCCAACGTTTCTCGGTCTGTACTGACTCGTACGTGTGGTGTGTGTGTGTGTGTGTGTGTGTGTGTGTGTATGTGTGTGTATATATGTGTGTGTCCCAACATCCTCCCTTTTACTCAATTGCAATCTTTTCGTGAATCTTGAGATCGACGTGCCTCACTCCAATTATACGGAGAACACTACCTCTCAGAAAAGAAAGTGGAAGAAGAACGTTGTCCTACTGTTTGATCTACTACTAGTGGGTGTAAGTCTGGAACACTCCCTGGTCGACTGCCGTTCGGGGTCAGGGTCCGAACCCCTTTGTCAATTCAGGACTGACCTTTAACAGAAACCGGGGTCTACCGTTCCATGTAGGAACGATCCGCACGGCTCCTGCTTTGGTTGGAGTCGAGTCACCTTTTCACGAGACTACAAGGACCGACCTTGTCTTTAGGTGCGTTCCCGAAACTTTCCCCCCTGCGAAAACCGTCACCACAACCAGGAAAGTTTTATAGACGGGCGTAGAACACTGTCGGAGGTCCCGGCCCTTTAATAAAAACTACACTTCCCTTTTTCCCCCTAAATCGTCAAGGTCGGTCGAAACCCGAAGACGTACGAAACACGTTGGAACGTTTAAATAACAAAAGGTTTAACGCACGTCGGTTCCCCAAAGGTTCCTCTACGGACTGAGTCCCGTCAAAGGGGTCGAAGTCTTCCGTCTTTCGTCGAACCTTAGGAAAAAGACCAGTTTACCACCTTCTAAAAGTTGACGTCGACTCGGGTCCCCGTTCTCGATCACCTCCTCCCTAGGTCTCCCTGAACCGGTCTTTACGTTCAGTACTTTCTGGGTCTCGCCGCTCAGAGTTTGAACCGGATGAACTACAGACCCCGGTGTCGAAGCAACAGCCCTCCCACCTGACAGAACGCGTAGTTGCACAAATCGTCGTAGGGTCCTAGGGTGGGTGATAAACACAGACAATCCTCGTGGGACGGGGGAAGGGCGAGGTGTACCGTTCGACATTGTTGGTTTTACAGAGGTCTGCAGCCGTTCACGGTGACCCCTCATTTAAGTCGGTCCCACTCTTAATGATGAGACTCCTCTCTGCAACTCAGTTGGGATGAGTGTCAACAAAGGTAGGTCTGCGACGGAAGTCTGTTACGGTCTGGTCATGTGTATGGTCGACGAGTCTCCAGTAGACCCCAGTCCACAGGACTTTCAGGACCTCCCCGCCTCCGAGGGACGATGTCTCCTGTGAACATGCTAAGGGACTTTTAAGTACCCGTAGGTCATAGAGTCCGGGAGTTGGTAGAAGAATTACGAATAGTGTTAAAAGTAATTACTCCAAAAATGAATAAAATTTTTGTATAAATAGATAAATAAACCGAAGTGACAGAATCAACGTCATGAGTTTAAGAATCAAAACCGTGCACCCTAGATCAAGGGCCTCACCTGAGTCCGGGGGACGTAACCATTGGGTCTCAGAATCGGTGACCTGGTGGCACTTTCAAGGATGAAATTTTTTTTTTTCCAGACAGGGTGGTCTTGTATCCCGAAGCGACCACCCCGTCACCATTTCTTAGGTGAACGGTCACGTCCTTTACGTCCTCTGTGCCCAAGTTAGGGATCCAGACCTTCTAAGGGGACCTCTTCCTTTACTGTTGAATATGGTCATAAGAACGGACCCTTTAAGGTACCTACCTCCTCGGTCCGTCCGATGTTAAAGACCCCGTCGTTTTCTCAGTCTGTGCTGAATCACTGATTTGTTGTTTGATCTTGTATTCGGGTATCCGTCCCGGGTGACCTGGGGTGCGAGGATTGAGTCTCAGATCGTGTGGCCTACACGAAAATCATTTATGACCCAATCGGTTTCTCAAACAGGCCCTAAAAGACGTTCTACGATTTCTTGAAAAAACCGATTTGGTTATGAAGAGTCCCTCTCTCCTAACCTAATCGTTTGTGAATAACGTGTAAACGTGGACCGTCCGTGTGAACCTCCTGACCACTTTTGAACCTACAGACCTGGGGTCTCAAAGACTCAGTCCTACAGGTCCTACCCTGGGTTCCTACACGTGAAGGAAGATTGTTCAAGGGTCTGCTATGACTACGTCAACCAAGTCCTGGCGTGGAACTCTTGGTGACCAGACTTACGACTAGGAAAGTAAGAGTTGGAACCGACCCCTCAAATTTTCCAACCTACGGGTCCGATGTAGGGTTGGTTAGTTCAGTGTTAGGGATCTCTACGCCCACCAAGTTTACACCATCACAACTCTTAACGAGTCGACATAGAAAAGGACCCGTTTGAGCCCCTCCGTCACTCCCTGTCCCTTCGGACCACACGACGTCAGGTAACCCAGCGTTTCTCGACCTGTACTGAATCGTTGACTTGTTGTCGTTATAAAAGAAAAGTAGGAGTATTCTAATAAGGAGAGAGTCTCTAATCCTTTGACTCTAAGTATCCTCAATCAATCAAATGGTCTACGTTGAGACCAGAAATCTAGGGTCTCCGGTATAGGAAAGTCAAGCGAACAGGGAGGGACAGTCGTGTCCAATATTTAGTCTGGTGTCCAACCAACCAAACAAAATGGTAAAAATGTCAATTATCAGTAACTCGTGAATGCTTCACTGGTCACACCTACGAGAATAAGGGTCTCGTTTGTAAACGGTTGGTAATAACGAGGGTAAACTGACTCTGTGTCTCTCCATCCCGTTGGACTGGAACCGGTGCATCAATCCTTCACGACCTCGGTCTTCACTTGGGTTGGTAGAAGTGACGTGACACCCCCGAGTACACACCCTCTTCGTACACCTCTACCTTCCCCTCTGACCTGGTCCTCCGTTCGGGTACACGTTCGGTCCTCACCTTCACTCCGACCCGTCACCCAGAGTTCTTCCGTTCCTCGACTCCTGGGTTTCTCCCTCTGCGGTGTTGAACCTTCTTTGAACCTCTGACAACCGTGTGTGGACATGAGTCCTCCGCGGGTCCGTCGGGAGACGGAGGAGGCCCGACGTAGACTGACAGAAGAACAGAGTCGTCTTCGGTTAGGGTCCCTAACGGGGCGGGTACCGAAGGTCAGTTTCGTATACTAACCGATTATGGTTGACGTTGCACGTCAGGATCGAAGGGACTCGTAGTCACCAAGTGTTTCACTCGAGTTTTGTGGGAGTAATCATGGTAGGGGTCGAGGTCGGGACCGGTACGACTGGAACGAGTAAAAGAGGGATGAGAGGACAGACCAGGGAGGTCGAACGCCGTAAACAACCGACGGAAGGGTCAAGACCTGGAACGGAGACAAAAGGACTGAGGTTGTCGTAGAGAGAGTGAACCGTGTCACAGTAGCACTTGTCTATCGACCACGTGTACCGTGGGGGAGGTAGTGGAGTGGTAAACCGTGTCGGGAGTCTCGGTGGACATAGATTCGAGAGTACCTGGGGGAGTACGACCCACAGGGGTCCGTGTGGGGTGGGGGCCGGGGCGTTTTTTGTCACTACTCTGGACTCGGGTGTACTGTGATCCCTTGGCGACTAAGGACGACCATGATTCCACTCGTAGTCCGTCTCTGGCTGACGTGTACCCCGAAAAGGACCGCCAATGGAACGGTATAGATGTATGGGTGTTCCCGAGCTACCGAGTCGTCACAGACTGAGACACGGTGGGTACCTGACATCGGGTGGTCCGAGGAGACAGGTCCCCTAAGAGGTCCGTTCTTTTTACCTCACCCAACGGTAAGGGAGGAGGTCCCCTAGAAGGGCTGGGTCCCTAGGTTGGACGTAGAGAACACAGAGAACGTAACCGTCCACTTAAGAAATGGTGACGTGGTGGACCTTTTGGGGATCAATAAATTAGATAAAGAAGTTTAGTTACGGGAAAAGTCGGAACTTGTTTACATAGACTTTACCGTGGAAATATCATAACGGTATACATCTTTCCCTAAGGAACCATTGAGTCGACCATTTCTTAAGTGGATGTTACGTCCTCTGGGACCAAGCAAAGGATCCAGTCCTTCTAAGTGACGTCTTCCCTATCCGATGGGTGAGGCCATAAGAACCCGAAGGGCCGCCGAGTCGACTATTTCTTTGACGGATGTTACTCCCTCTGGACCCAAGTTAGGGACCCAACCCTTCTAAGGTACCTCTTTCCTTACCGAAGGGTCAGGTCATAACACCGGACCTCTTAAGGTATCTGAGATATCAGGTACCCCAGTGTTTCTCAGTCTGTGTCGACTCGCTAAAAGTGTATACATCTTTTGCTCATAGAGGACGGTATCTATCTCCCAGAGTAGCACCATCTATTCTACCCTTTTCTGGAATTAAAGTTTCCCAGTCACGTCGGACTCTGAACTTCAGACGGACCTTTCCCTCTAAGGGTTTGTTTTCTCTCTACCGTTTCTGTCTGATCCCAGTGTAGTCCGGAGTAACGAGCTGTGATAACCTTTCTGACTACCTCCTTTGACCTTTGTTCTTGCAAGAGTCATCTGTGCTACCAGAAATTCCGGACCGGGCAGGTGAAGAGTGGTCGGATAGGTGACTCCGTGTCCCCGTCCGTCCGGTCGAGGGGTCGTGAACACGAGCCGGCCAATACCTTTGCTCGACAGTCCTCGAACCGACGACCGAGACCACGACCTTCCCTAGGCTGACGAACGCTTCGTGTTTTCGCAAAGGGTGAGGTGGTACCCCAGGTTCGGAGTGACCTGTTTGTCTCCCCGACCGTCGTCCGTGACTCCGGGAGTCTGCCACTGACGTCCGGGAGTGGGGGCATCTGTCGCGTGTGGGATGACGGGGGTGTGAGGACCCCCTCCTCGCCAAGACGACCACAATTACTGGTTAACCTTCAGTTTTGGGGTTTCTTTGAAGTCTCACTTTCGTCTTTTGAAAGTTCCACTTTTGAGTCTCGGGGACACAAGAGATGTCAGGAAAGGTCCGAACCGACGAAAGAACGCGAAGGAGGTTACATGTCTCGTCTACACCTTTTTCTACCCTTTTTTTACCTTTCTCAACGTCTAAAAATAAAAAGACCCGAGGTTTTAGTGAAGTCTGTCACTGACGTCGGTACTTTAATCTTCTGCGAACGAGGAACCTTCTTTTCAATTCTGGTTGGATCTGCCGTATAATTTCTCGTCTCTGTAGTGAAACGGTTGTTTCCAGACATATCAGTTTCGATACCAAAAAGGTCCTCAGCACATACCTACACTCTTAACCTGGTATTCTTTCCGACTCGTGATTTCTTAATTACGAAACCTTCACACCACAACTTCTAAGAACTCTCAGGGAACCTGTCGTTCCTCTAGTTTGGTTAGTTAGGATTTCCTTTAGTTGGGACTTATAAGTAAACTTTCTAAGTGCGACTTCGACGTCGAGGTCATGAAACCGGTGGACTCCGCTTCTCGGATGAGTCACCTTTTCTGGGACTACGGCCCCTTCTAACTCCCGTTCTCCTCTTCCCTTGACAACTACGTATAGTCCCAACAACACCACATAGTTATACTATGGATGGTCCCCATCATGGATGGTTATGTTATGTCATAGGTAAGTTCTGTATATTCTGAGCCCTTGTTCTTCCTTGTTTGATCCCTAGAGTCGATACCACTTACCTTTTTCCGGATTACTTTCTTCTCACCTGTCCCATACCACGGGAAATACATTAATAAGACCTTTTACGTTTGATTAGCCATCACTACCTTTCGTCTAGTCACCAACACAACCCTTGTCTCCCACCCCCAGTCCTCCCTCTCTACTGGTCCCTGTGTTCCCTTAGAAAAGTATACAAGTGATGGAACGAACTCTATCGTCGAAGTACTGTATACACACAGTTTCGAAGAGTCTAAGATGTGAACTTTGTATTCAATTAATATACAGTTCATTTTTATCTCGACAATTTTCCTTTTGTACTCCTAGGTTTATTATACACCCGGTTCAAATTGGGGACCTGATGTTCATAAATAGGAGACTAAAATTTAGGGGAGGTCCCTGAAGGGACCGTCAGGTCGCCAATTCTAAAGTGAAAGAGAACGTCCCCTACTCCCAAGTCAGGAACCAGTCCCTCGATTCTAAGGTGCACGGAGCACCAGTTTTTTAGTTTTCCATTTTGTCTTCGTTATAACATTGTGTAAGTCACTTCTGAAATTTTTACCAGATGTAATTTTTTTCTTTTAGAATTTTTTTTTTTTTCTTTTTGGTGAGGTGGGCGTAAAGGAATCTGAAGTGGCACGTAAAACCCTCCGTGACTCCAACGTTTCCGTACTACTCTTTAAGGGTACTGTCGTCGCTACGTCTCTCCGGACCGGTTCCACTTCTACCTCCGTCTCGGACAGTGGACATAAGAGGTCATTCTGAGAGTTCCAAAGGACGTCTTAGATTTCGTTAGCTTGAAAAGGAGGGACATTTAGATCAACAGGATAACTTCCTAGCTTACGGGAGAGTCTTTCGACGGTCGGGTAGTCGACCGTTGTAGCTTTCGCTCGTCTCGTGAATCTTCCCGAGTCGTTACCAGGTCCGTTCTTTGCTACCTCCGAGTCCAGGCTCACCTTCGTCTCCTCCTCCCTCCCCACTGCTCAAAGACTTTAAACTTGGTTATCCTAAATGACTACCTCTCCTACCCCCGCACCCTCTCTTTCTCGCCGTAGGTCCACCTGAGGCTCTAAGTCCTAACTCGGGACCTTCGAAGACCTTCGTAGATCTTCACTCTCGATGGTTGACTCTACCCCCTTCCCCGAGGTCCACTTCCTCTCACTTGTCCTTTCAAGGGTCGAACTTTCGACCGAGTAAGACAAACGATGTCCTTTCGGAAGTCGGTCCCCCCACCCCCCTCCCCACCCCCCTTCCCTCTATCTCCCCCCTCCGACGACTCGTCTTCGTCTCTTTAGGCTAAGGAGAGAGACTGTAGGTCAGTTTCGATTCGAAGACGGAATAGCACTGAGGGGTCGAGGATTGCAGTAAGCGAGGGTGGTGTAATCATTAGTTCTACCTTTTACTCTAAAACTAAGGTCCCGTACGTAGAGCCTCCCCGCCGTCTTCGGGGTCTCCCTGTATATGTAGACGTATTTAGGCCCTTCTAGACACACCGTCCGACTCGGCCGGACTCGGCCGCCTAGGGAGGTCCTTCCTTGCCGACCCGAACCTTCATTTTACGTTAATCTCTTCTAGACTAATCTTACCCTACTGACGCGGAACGGAGAACCTTTCTAACCCAAGGGGGTTATAAAGACTCAGACCTTCTCTCTCCCTCCTCCTTCCTCACTCTCTTCTCTGCGTTTGTCGAGTTTTAACAGTTCTAGTTGAACGAGACGTTGCACGTGAGAACGGACGAAGAGTGGTCGTCGTGACCCCTGGGGCCTCCAACAAGTGTCGCGTCTGAGAGTCCGAGTTGAGGTCTGGAAGAGCCAGTCTTAGACGTAAAGCTACGTTAGGGGTCCGTTGTACCCACTAATGTCGTGTCTTTTATTATCAACTCTGTGTTCAGATAAAACGA
Source organism: Capra ibex (assembly GCA_006410555.1). Lineage (NCBI taxonomy): Eukaryota > Metazoa > Chordata > Mammalia > Artiodactyla > Bovidae > Capra > Capra ibex. The sequence continues at coordinate 5,716,124 of SJYO01052794.1, forward strand.
CAAGAGGTTCTCAGTCCCCGAAGTGTCCATCGCGATCACCATTTCTTGGGCAGACGGTCGTGTCCTCTGTGTCCTCTGTACCCAAGCTAGGGACCCAGCCCTTCTAGGGGACCTCCTCTCGTTCCGTCGGGTGAGGTCATAAGAACGGACCTTTTGGAGTACCTGTCTCCTCAGACCACCCGATGTTAGATACTCCAACGTTTCTCAACCTGTGTTGACTTCCCTGAATACGTGTGTTCTCAGTCCGAAAGTGGGTGGTAGAAATGGTGATATCCGTATAGGGGAGTGTGGTAAACATTGTACCAATTATTAGAAAATTTTAGTTAACAGAATTTTAAAAAAAATTATATAAACAAATTTTTATTTTGTAATATAGTGATAATAGTTACCTTTTAGCCGTAGCAAACGGCATTACCTTTATTGGTAATTTTACGTGCTTGTTCTACTCGCATTTTCGCACATTAAATTTGAGACCCATGCCGGGTTTCTAGAGTCGGACTCCAGGTGTGGGAGACGAAGTTTCCCTCTAGTCAACCTCAATTTCTCGACTCCTTCCGTAAGATCGTAGGTTAGCTCTGAAAGGAGAACTCTCGTAGTGTTCCCGACTTCCCCTGAAGTGACTACCAGGTCACCAATCCTTAGACGGAAGGTCACCTCCCCTGTACCCAAGGTAGGGATCAGACCCTTGATTCTGGGGTGCACGGCTCCGTCTCGTTGTCTCGGGCACGGCGTTGATCTCTTTGGACGCATGGGGTCACTTTTCGGGTGTACGGCGTCACTTTTAGGTCGTGTCGGTTTTACAATTCCTCCTCCTTTGTGGAAGAGCGATACACTAACGTACGATAATTACGACGCAGGAACGTTTGTGTGGGTCAGTAAAGGGGACGGCCCTGGAGTGCGGGTGTTGACGTCTTTTCGCGACACCCTGGCGTCGTGGAGACGGGGATATGGAGGGAGGGAGGTATGGAGGGAGGGGGGTCCAGGAACATAGAAAGGGGGGTGCAACTCAGAGTGAGATGTCCCGTGGAACCTGACCCATTAGACCCCTGTTCGGGGAGGAGACCGGTACGGGGAAGGGACCGGTGCGGGGTGTGACCCTCGGACCAAAAGTCCTCGATAGTCAAGAGTTTCCGTCGTTGAGTGAGACACTGGTAGTTGACGAAGTCGAGTTTCTCCAGTGGGCGGCAAGAAATTCGCCACTAGTCATACTAACCCACTGTAGGGTTCCGGGGTCTCACACTCCTGGGTCCTATTCAATGTTCCGAACCCCACACCGGAACCCCTATCTCGGGGGTACTAGTACCATCTGTCGATTCCGACAGATGTGTCGGGACTTGGTGACCCTGTAAGTTTTAGACGAATCCCTTGACACATCTGGACCAGAAAGTTTCACTTAAGGATACTGGTGGACCAGTTATTAACGAGACGTCGTGTCTTTTTCTATCAACACACGGATCAGCGAGTCAGTACAGGCTCTGAGAAACGTCGGGGTACCTGACATCGGGTGGTCTGTTCTTACTCATGACCGAACAAACGTTTCGTTGACCATTAATTTATTACTACTAATTATTTTTAGGTGAACCACCGTTTTGGACTATTCGTCATTACTCCGACAATCATTAGTGACTTTTGAAGGGACCTCTATGTACCTTTCCCCTTTACAAACGAGGGATGGATGGGAGTGGGTTTTCTAGGGAAAAAGAAATAGTTATTATAACTAAAATAATTAATTTATTTAATTATTTGTGGAGATAACTCACGAATGACAGATGGTTCGCGCAAGATTCCAGAGGTATTTCTAGTTGAGTGATTAGGAGTGTGACAACCGTAGTCTGTCCTTAGGACTGGGGGTCAAAGTGTTCACTCTTTGGTCGGTGGCACTGGGTTGAATTAGGGTTCAGTGGAGGTCCGGAGTCTGAGTACACCATTTTGCACCGTTACTTGACATAAACTAGGCGATGTCCTTTACGGTTTAATTTCTTTAACGAACGTGTTTACCGGGTTTTCATCTTCGGTAGGCTCGTAGGTGACTCCCTACTTAGCATATATGTAGGTCCGTTATAGTAAGTCGAAATACTTCCTATAAGACTACGTTAGATGTCGTGCCTACTTGAAATTTCTGTAACACGATTCACTTTATTCGGTCTGTGTTTTCCTGTTTATGGCGTGTTAAGATTCATGGATCAGTTAAGTATCTCTGCCTTTCACCTTGACCACCAGCGGTCCCCTTTGCCTCCCCCTACCCCTCAGTAGCAAATTACCTGTCAAATTTGTGTCCCAAGAAATATGAAACCCTTCTACTGTTTACAAGATCTCTACCTATCACCGCTACAAACGTAGTACACTTCTATGCAGATTGTACTGCCTTTCGTAATCAGCGAGTCAGCGCAGACTGAGACGTTGGGATACCTGACATCGGGTGGTCCGAAGAGACAGGTTCCCCTAAGAGGTCCGTTCTTATGACCTCACCCAACAGTACGGGAGGAGGTCCCTTAGAAGGACTGGGTCCCTAACTTGGGCCCAGAGGACGTACCGTCCGTCTAAGAAATGGTAGACTCGGTGGTCCTTTCGGGTCGTACTGCCTTGATATGGGAATTATTACCAACGATACTTGGCTTACATGTTTGAGTCTACAACTGTGGATTGGGGGTAACAACTGTCATAACCCTTCACCTCATCAGACACCCTTCACTAATCCAGTCGTCGTCGGAGTACTTACCCTCATCCCGGGAAGACTTTCTCCAGTCCCTCGAGGTGTGAGAGACGGTACACTCCTGTGTCATAGGTTCTTGGTTCTTCGTCCAAGGGTCGTCTATGGTGGGGAGGGTCTCGGAGCTAGGACCTGAAGAGTCGGAAATAAATAGTTTTTTATTTAAAGACAACAAATATTCAGTGGGTCCGATACCATAAAAATAATATCGTCGCGTTTCGTTGATTCTGTTACCGTTTACGAAACAAGACATATAAAGTAGTGTTATTATCTGACTAAAAAGTTCCTTCCTTCCTTCCTTCCTCCTTTCTTTCTTAGGCGTACTGGAGGAGACAGAAGGGGAGGGAGGTTTGAGTAGGGTGGAGGTAGTAGAACCCTTGTGAGCGGGGGTCGGGTCAGGAAGTCGACGGATAGACGAATAGGTAGACGAGAACTACATTAACGCTGTTGACGGACAGACTAGATGGACTTCATTCCTGGGGTCCTCTAGAGACCGTTTAGAGGAACGAAGAAGAGAGTGATTGTGAATAATGGTTGGAACGTTAATAAATCTCTTTGAAGACAAAATACCCGAAGGGACCACTGAGTTTGACATTTCTTAGACGGAGGTTACGGTCTCTGGACCCAAGTTAGGGACCCAGTCCTTCTAAGGGACCTCTTCCCTTACCGATGGGTGAGGTCATAAGAACAGACCTCTTAGGGTACCTATCTCCTCGGACCACCCGACGTCAGGTACCCCAGTGTTTCTCAGCCTGTGCTGACTCGCTGATTGCGACCCGAAAGGACCGTCGAGTCGCCCATTTCTGAGACGAACGTTCCGTCCTCTTGGACCGAGTTAAGGACCCAGCCCTGCTAGGGAACCTCTTCCCTATCTGGTAGGTCAGGTCTCACAAACCCGAAGGGACCACCGAGTCTGTCCTTTCTTAGGTGAACGTTAAGTCCTCAGGACCCAAACTAGGGGACCTCCTCCCGTACTGTTGGGTGAGGTCATAAGAACGGACCTCTTAAGGTACCTGCCTCCTTAGACCGTCCGATCTCAGGTACCCCAGTGTTCCTCAGTCTGTACTGAATCACCGATTCGTATCGTGAGGTATGGGGTGCGGTTTCACACCGGATACACCCACCCGAATCTCACGGGGGTATTATAGGTAATTTGGGACGGACGTCGGGTGATTTGGAGTGGTTCGTATATATGTTATTTTTGCCCATGACAAACGTTCAAATCCAAGTTACGATCAGGGGACGGAGGGGGAGAGGTTGGTCTAACAGTAGGGATTCGGGAATGACACATATTTAAACCGTCGGTAGTGACGAAGGGTGGTGTCGATGGTATTCGGGGGACTTCTACCCATGGTCCCCTGACAAGTACACCGAGGAGAAGAGTAAGGTCGGGGATCGTGTCGTAGACCATGGGTCATCCACGAGATTTAACTCGTCTCTCCGAACTAAGGTACGTCGTCTCGAAGGGGTCCCGACCCTTTGTCGTACTACCAAGTCTACGTCCTCATCCCTTTCCCCGTACAGCCACTCCCTTATCGTCTCCTAACACCGTCCTAATCCGATAGGACACCGAGGAGGTTGAGTTTTTCGTGGGGTGGGGAGCTGTCCCTACGGGAACTTCGGAAACTTCCAGTTCTCCAATGTAAAGAATTCTACAACTACACTGTAAAGAATTCTAGAATTCTAGCCGAGTCTGGACAAAGGACCCCCAGACCGTAACTGTTGGTAAGAGTGACCAGTGCGAGTCGGTGCATCGGGGGTCCATCTGACTTCCTGGGATCCCCGGTAGTCGTTGGAGAAACCCACGACGACACTGTCGGTCCGGTTCGAGGTAGTAGATCACTCGTTCCTTCTGAATGGGTGTCCTACGACCTCAGAGGGGTCCTTCTAGTGTCGGAGGCGGGGGAAAACCCACTTGTCCGAGTATTTGGCACCTGGTAACGTGGTCGTTGGTCTTCGGAGACTCTGGTTCCTCGCCTCCGCCCCTCCGTGCACCACTCCAGGACCGTCGCACCTGCTGCCAGGAGGTCCCGTAGAGCGAATGGAATCGGTTGACGCAGACATCGAACAAAAAGTGGAGGCAGAGGAGGCGTTACGCTCGCGACTTCCGGTCCAACCACAACCACTTGACGGAGGTGTCGACCAGACGGTTGTGTAGCTTCTCCAAGACGCGGAGGAGGGCGTCGGCCTACCTCAACCGGGCGTACAAGACGCTCACGGCCTACAACAGCAATGACTTGAACCGGGTGCAGAGCCCATGCCTCTAGGATCCTTTCCGTCCTCTCTCTTAAATGGCCCGCTCCTCCTGCCCCCCCAGCCGCCGTCCGAACCTCTAGAGACGTACGCCGAACCTCTAGAGACGTAGGCCCCAAAGAGTCGGAACCACGAAGACCGCAGACCCAGTCCTATTGAGAGACAACCCCGAAGGGACCACCGCGATCACCATTTCTTGGGTGGGCGGTCACGTCCATCTACATTCTCTGAGCCCAAGCTAGGGACCCAGCCCTTCTAGGGGACCTCCTCCCGTTCCGTTAGGTTAGGTCATAGGAACGGACTTCTTAGGGTACCTGTCTCGTCGGACCGCCCGATGCCAAGTATCCCAGTACGTCTCAACCTGTGTCGCTGAATCATGTGTGCGTCGGTTAAGGAACAACCCCACTCCTACTACCCGACATAAGACGGGACATCCTACGAATTACCGTAGGGACCGGAGATTGGTGGTCTATCTACGGCCCTCATTACGAAGAGAGGAACACTGTCAGTTTTTACAGAGATCTGTGATGGTTTATAAGGAACCTCCTCCCCCTTGTTACTGAGGATCGACTCGGTGACTCGACTAGGTTTGGGGAGTAAATGTCTATTCCGTTGACGTCGGACCGACCGAAGGGGTTTCCCGTGAACCACTTAACGTTCTCCCGTCTCTAGGACACCTGTCCAAGAAAAGAAATTGGAAGGGAGGAAGAGGTGGTTTTTGTGTTTAAGTTCTTCCCCTGTAGTCCGTACAACGACCGACGTCCCGGGGAAGGTAAGTCACTACTCGGACGCCGGTGCGATGAACGCGACTGAATAAGAGAGTCGTTTACAAGAGACTTGTGGATGGTGTACGGTTCTGAAAAAGATCAGTGAACCCTATCTCGTCCACTGTAGGAGCAGAAGTACCACTACTTAAAGGTCCCCTCCCTCTATCTGTTATTTAATTATTCTACAAATGTGGACCACAATGTAAGACCCTTCCTTAAATCTTCGTCTTACTCCTTTTCTCTGTTCACCTCACCCAGTAATACACAGTCAGTTCCTTTATCTACACAGTATTTTCCTTTATCTACCTTAAATATGAGTCTCTTGTGACTCCCCGAGTATCTAATCGCTCACGTGTTTCAACAGTGTTGGGGTCGACACTTTCCTTTTCTCTCCTTCGGTACCTCTTATTTAGGAGTTGTAGGAAGAGGAAGTAGAGGACGACCACTGGGAGAATAAACCGACTTAGGACGACCCTTGGTCTACCGTTTCTGGGTCCTTTCCGTCAAACATCTCCCGTTTGAGGAAATAGCCTGAGTGTGGTCCCGTCGATCTCTTACCTAGACCTTCCTACTGATGTCGAGTCCGATGTAATCTTTCCCGTCAGACCCTTCCGAAGAACCTCCGCCACTGTGTAAATCCCTTCTTTTTCAAGAAGGACCAACTCATACATTTAGGTACGTTATTCTCAAAAGAGGAGGCCCTTCGGAAACTCTTTCTCTCTGTGTATGTGTACAAGGAAACTCGACTGAAGTCAGGGACCCATTTGGTCTAATCTATGTAAAAACTCCAGAAAAGATCGACCCTTCAGAGGTCAAGAATTTTATTTCGTCTAAAAATAAGAGTCTGTCGTCCTTTTTTCTCTAAGTTAGTAGACTTTATCTTCCGAGAAAGTCCTGTAAAATTTCGTGAATCTGACGTACCACTGATCTTTATAAAATCTTTCGCATGTTGTACACGAACAAAACAGACCGAAAACGTCCTCAATTTTAGTTTGAAGACCTCTCCAGAGTCGAAGATCTCTACACTCCCCCGTGACTCAGACTAGGTCTCGAAAGTAGATTGTTTCTGAACTCCGAGTCTCTCCATTTCACAGAAGGGGTTCCAGTGTGTCGATGAGTGGTAGTTAGTTCCTTCCTCCTCTGTGGTTTCTCTCGTCTCTTGTGATACACCTGAGACTCCCGTGGACGGCGACGAGTCACCCGACGATAGTTTCAGTTCCCGTCGTCGACGGGGAGGGGTCCTCGTCTGTCGACTCGAGGTCTCCCTTTTATCGGGTAAATGAGTGGGAGAGGGACCCCCCCAATGGCGCCGTCGGACAGAGGAGTACCCACCGCACGGAGTCCTCCGCCCCCTGTACGAAAGATCTCGGACACAGGAGATTTTTGTCCTCCTGTGTCGTTCGAAGCGACCCTTCCGTCCTTCCGCGCCACCATTTTGTCCCAGGGTCACAGGGTGTACTGAGTCTGACTCCGAGACGGTGAACGACACACTCGAACCTGGTCAGTGATGTGGAGAGACTCAGAGTCCGAGGAGAACCACTTTACCCCTATTTTTACCACGGAAGGGATCTCCGATGACTGACTGATTTACACTCTGGGGGTAGTACCGTGGACTGTTATCTTTCGCGAATTATTTACAAATAAAAAGTGCTCTACGAGACCTCCCCGAGTCGTGTCACGGGTCGGATATCGTTCGTCGCCCATTTTCCGTTACCGATCGGAGAAGTAGGTGTAGTAGGCTCCGCTACTCTTTAAGGTTCTTGTCAATGTCGTTGCGTTTGAGGTTTGTACGACGCTGGATGGTTCAGTACCGGAGCGGAATTTTTTGGGATGTCCCTAAAGGGACCACTAGGCCACCAATTCTGAGGCACGATGGTTATGTCCCCCCGGTCCAAGTTAGGGACCAACCCCTTGATCCTAGGGTGTACGTCGGTCCACGCCGTTTTTTTCTTGTTTGGGTGTATGTTTCGGAACTCAATCGTGTAGATCCCTCGTCAATGAGTGGGGTTTACCGTCGAGACCGAAAGGTCGACCTCAGTGACCTTATCGTCTGGGGAACTTTATCGTCTGGGGAGCACCCGTACCTTTAGTCAGAGGTGGTTGGTCGCACCGGCGGGTCGAAGGTCCTTCCATAGACAAACCCTTCCCTTGGAAGGTCTAAGGGACAGGTTTACCCGTCGACACCGACTCCCCTGACCAGGGGCGAGAGTTCCGGAACAAGTGGAACGGCACCCCTTCAGTTTAAACAGGTCTGTTCCTCTTCCCGGGGACCTTCAACAGTGACGTCTTTTGGGGTTTCCCAAGAAAGTTATCGGCGTACGAATTATGTTAGGTCTTTCACTGGGGTTGTATTCGGTTCCTCTGGAAGGGAAAGAAGAGAGGAGAGGGAGGGAGGAGGAAAAGTAAGTAAAAGAGTCAGTTGTCTGTAAAAAACGTGTGAATGATACACTTTTCGTGTTAAGATACACGATCTCCCAAAAAAAGAACTTCCCCTAGGTTCTCTCTGGGGTGGGAGACACACATGGGTCTCGTAGAGAGAGGTCGGCAGCAATGGGGTCTGGAGTTTGATTGATGGTTACCCCTTTCGAACGAAAGTAAAAGTTCGTTAAGGCACTACGACCCTGTACGGGTGTCGTCACGGTCCGTCTGTCCTCCGTGGATAAAATACCAACAACACTGTTCCTTTAGTCCAGTGTGTCGTTCGCGAGTTATTTGCAATCGGTAGTAGTAAGGGCTACGTTCCTAGACACGAGCCGCGGAGTCTGTGGGTGGAAAGGTGAGAGTGTCGTTGAGACCCTCCACCTACCATAAAAATAAGGTCACCATCTCCGCCCCTTTACCTCGGGTCCCTCTAATTCAGGAAACAGGACTCCCAATTAACTTCGGACCTAGACTTTGGTCCGTTGGACCGAGTTCTTAGGTGAGAAAAAAAATTCGAAAAATATACTAAAAACCGATGTGTCACTCCGTACACCCTATAATCAAGGGGTAGGTCTCTGACTTGGGCGTGAGGGACTTAACTTTCGTACCTCAAAATCGGGGACCTTGAGGGTGTTGGGTGTGAATTGGTCACACCCGTCCGTAGTCAACCGAGAGGGTTGTTTCGACAACAAGGAGGAGGAGGACCAACTTCGGTAGAACAGAGCATTAAACAAGTCCCGTGGACGGTTAGGTCCACGGGGTTCTCGTCGCCGACACCCTGGGAGCGTTCGGTTAGTGGACACGAGGGAAGGACCTTGAACCTAGAACCACTTCACCCGTTCTGTCACCACGAGGTTGTGGTTTCGGCTAATCGGGCAAGTCCGAAGGTCTTGGCGGGGGAGGTTGGAAGGGGACCTCGGAGTCCGAGGAGCTGTCGGAAGGTCATTTAAGGTAGTATCGAATCGGTCTTAGCCTAAGACACCGTACGTTGACTTAAGTTGGGTGCTGGATAAGTTGGGTGCCGAGGTCTGAACTGACCCCGGACTACGGGGAAAAGATAAGAACCGTCCTCACCTGGGTCTCGTGCGGAGCACCGAGGGGAACCCGTATCGGTCCACCCCTGGCTCTCGGGCCATGAATGCACGGTAGTTAAAAGAGGTGGGGTACCTTCTTCGACTACGTCAGACTACACAAGGCATCCAATTCCGTGAAGAGTAGTTACTTGAGCCGGCTCAAAAACAGGAGCTCCAGGGAGAGGTCCCGCACGACTCGTAGAGCCAATAGTGATCCTCCGTTCCTACACAGGGATCTAACACGAAGGTGGGTCTCAGGGAGTGGGTCCCAGTGTCCCCTCCAGTCACGTCTCGGTGGCGACCTTTGGCTCAGAGACCTGGGGTCCTCCTACAAGACAGGTGGGCGTCATCGAAGGTCGGGAGAAGGGTGGAACTCCGGGGTGGTGTGTGGGTCCCGGAGGAGGGTGAGGGGGAGGGTGGCGGGGGTGGGGCCAGGTTTGTCTGGACAACAGTGAATCTTGTCCTCTCTCACTTGTAAATAACATTTCCCAATTTATGATATATAAAATCCAAAACGCCCAGTACACCAGAGACGACGTTGATTGACGAGTTGATGCATCCTTTTATCAGTATCTGTTAGACATTTACTTACCAGTACCGACACAAGGTTATTTTGAAATAAATGTTTTTGTCTACCACCCGGTCAAGGCCGGGAGGCTGATATCAAACGACTGGATTATATTTTCTATGTTTAAACGTGAAACCTGTTTCAGTCCAAAGTTAAATTTAGCTAAGTGTTTAGTAACACAGACTGGGATACGGTCCGGGTCGTCCTTTTCTGTACTCATTCTGGGTCAGTAATGGAAGTTCAACGAGTATCTACACACATTTATTCATGACATTTTTATTTCTTATTCCCGTTGTGACGTCCAAACTTTTCCTATGTGTCGTTGTGTCTCCTGCTTCGGTAATGGGTCCCACTCCCCACCAGTCCGGTTCCCTAACCACGTGTAGAGTGTACCTAGGCAGAGAAGGGGGAGGACGTAGAAGAGTAAAAGAGGGAGAAAGAGAGGGAAGGAGGGAGATAGAGACAGAAAGAGTAGAAATATAGAAAGACAGGGTAGAACGAACCAAAGAGAGACTAAACCCCGGAACCATACACACAGAGAGAGGTGGAGAGGGACGGACAGAGATAGAAAGACGGTGCAAGAAAAAGACGATACCTATGAGTTTCGACCACTTTCCGAAGGTTTTGTCCAGTCCTCGTTTCTTTAATTTAGGAACACGACCCAGGAGTGGGTAGTCCTACGTGTCTCCCAGTACAACCCCGTCCTTCTCGGGATGACCCCGGGAACCCCGGTAACCTTAACCGTTTCGGTACCTCTTTACCCCGGGGTAGGATGGGATACTTGGTCTTACACTTCTGTCTGGTCTTGCCCTATGAAGAAACCACCAGGTCACCAATTTTGGGTATGAACGTGACGTCTTCCGTACCCAAGCTAGGAGTCAGACCCTTTATTCTAGGGTGTACGTGAAAACACTGGGGTACCTGATATCGGGTGGTCCGAGGAGACAGGTACCTTAAGCGGTCCGTCCTTATGACCTCAACCATCGTAAGGGAAGAGGTCCCCTAGAAGGGCTGGGTCCCTAACTTGGGTCCAGAGGACGTAATACCCGTCTAAGAAATGGTAGACGCAGTGCTCTCTTCGGGGAAAGTGAAAGTACGGTGTACCGTTCCGGCTTTCTAAATTTTTTTTTTTTTTTCTGGTCTTACATCATCTCTGTGTATGGTCTCGTAGTCTCCTCCTGGACCCCGGAGTCTGAGTGTCCAATCAGTCAGGTCGAGGACCGGGGTCGATTACTCCGGGTCGCTTCCTCCCCCGTCGGGCAGTGGGGGTTATCCTCTAAGACCGGTCACAGTTTCGAACGGGATGTTAGCAGCGTGTTCCTTTTCGGACTTGAACCGAGGACGGGTCAGTCCTTTCGGAAAAGATGAAACGACCCCGTAGACCGTTCCACTCCTGAGTTGGGACGGGTCTACGTCCGGAGTCCGGAGCGAATCTTTTGGTACTCAGGTGTCGGGTCGTGGACGAGTCCCGGTCCCACCGGGGGTCCACCCAGTCACTATCTTGGAAGGGTGCCCCAGTCCCGTGTGACTTAAGACTGGGAGACTACTCCGACGTCGGTCAAGAACCAATTGGCCCGACGGGAGGTTCTATTGTCCGTAGGAGACTGTGTGCCCGGTGACGGGTTCCAGTTTCCCGGAGAGAGGTCCCGTTCGCCTGGAGACTAGGACCGTTTTTCGTCTCAGGGCAGGTGGGCGAGAGTAGAGGGGGACTGAACGCGACGGAGCTGTCGAAGGGAGGGTCGGAGAGGACAAGAGAAAAGGAGAAAGACGCACAGACAGAAAAGGTCGAGAGAGTCAGAACTAAAAAGAAAACAGGCGTACAGATACAGGGAGAGACCGGGAGGCAGAGAGACGAGGAGTAGAGAGAGAAAATGTCGAAGCACAGAAAGAGAGAGACAGAGGGAGGGAGACTGTGGTCGCGAGCGAGACACAGAAAAAAAGAGACAGAGGGTCAGTTCCTCTGGTGGGACCAGTAAGACCAAAAGGACGTGTTCGTCGGGAGGTGAGTGAGGTCAAAGTTCTAAAGAGAAGGCCCCAGGTCAAGGGATTAAAGTTCAGACCCTAAAACAAGTGAAAAAGCCGAATCTGACAGGGTAAAGGGTTTGATCTCCGGAGGACAGTGAGGTTGTGTCTCAAAACAGTGTCGGGGTTCTGTTGGTGTTTACGTTTTGGTACGAGGAAACGACCCTTTTTTTTTTTTTTCCCGCTAGTATTTGTATTCTCGTCCCGAAGGGTCCACTGAGACACCATTTCTTAGAAGGACGGTTACGTTCTGTACATACTCTGAGCCCAAGCTAGGGACCCAGTCCTTCTAGGGGACCTCTTCCGTTACTTGGGTAAGGTCTTAAGAATAGACCCTTTAAGGTACCTGTCTCCTCGGACCACCCGATGTCAGGTCACCCTAGAGTATTCTCAGTCTATGTTGCATCGTTGAGTTGTTGTAGTTGTTTGTATTTCCATTCTTTTTACGTTATTTCTGTGAACGACGGGTTTCTTAAGAGAAACAATTTTGAAAGGACAAGATTTATGTTGATGACTTCGGAAAAAATTTTAAATCAATTAAATATCTGTTTATAACCCGTTTAAATCAGGTTCGTCATCCACTTGACGGTGCTTAATCCTGTCTCCGTGTTTATACCTTAAGTTGAGAAAGTAGGTAAGTTGACGGTGGAGTCAAGTGACGACATAAACGTAGAGTAAAACTGCAAAGAGGTGGAGACTCCAGAGAGACTCAGAAAGGTTGAGGAGACAGGGACTGACACGGGAATCTAGACGTCCATCGAAAAGTTGTAACGGGACCTACTGTAAAATAGGACCTGTTAAGAGAGGTTGGGACGGTGGGGAAAAATGTCGGAGCCCCAGTCTCTCGATGATACACATAGTCCACACCCACTGACGACAAAGACCCCTGTGTCGTCTGGTCCCGTGGTTCGAGGGTCTCGGATTCATGTTCGAGGGTCTGGGGAATCGTAGGGTGTGTCCGACGGGTGAACGGGATGTTTCGTCCTTCCCCGTCAGGACCGTTCCAACAGTCGGGTAGATTTACTTTTTACCTCTTTGGTCATCTTGTCGGACGGGACGTTCACGGGTCGAGTTCTCGGTCCGACGATGGAGGTCCACTAGACTCACGGTTCCCGAGTCGATACTCAGAGTGTTCAGGACATTTTGAGTTCGGAGGGGAAGTTAATACCCCACCCCCCCGCCCGCCCCCGCCACCAAGGACCGAACAGTACTATGGTCCATGTATTAGAAGGTTCTTGTTTTTCCACTAAGGAAACTTCTGAGTTTTCTTACTACCGAGTTCCGGAGGTAGTCGAGGGAAGACCTCTAAGGGTCCGGGGAGTGGAACTACCGGTTACGGTGAGTGAGAACCTACATAGGGTTTCAAGTGCTGAGTGTGCCCCTTCGGTGTCCGATTCTCCTCGGAGTCCCTCGGATTAAAGAAAACGGTTCCCTGAGTGACGGTTGTTCTTGGTGGTCACTACACGACTGAGTACTTTTGGTTAGTCACCGTAAGATAGCCATCTGACTCTAGTCGGTGCCTTATAAATGCAGGGACTTTGACTGTTTGCACTGCTTAGTCCTAAAGAAAGAAAAGGACCCCTCTCGACTAACAATTTGAGAATGGTTGTGTGGTGACTAGTTTTCTCGGTGGACCTCTACCCCCTGGGTAGGCGGAACGGGGGATCTTTGGACCCTGTGGTTTTTGAGGTTCTCCTTCTTCTCTTTTGTCGAGAATGGCGTAGACCTATAGTTAGGAAACTCGATCAAAAGAGTAGACAAGAACCGTTGTAAAATAGTATAGATGAAGGACGTTACTCTCTACAGTCTTTCTCGAGTCTTTGAGTCGTGGGACAGAGGGTCCGGTCGCGGGGTGGGGAGTGGTGAGTGATGGGTGAGAGGTAGGGTACCCCACTTTACAGTCCCACCTCAGGTAAAGGTCGGAGTTACGCGTACCGGGGACCGGTCCGTTGACTCTCAACTAACACCTTCGACAGGCAAGGTGCAGGGAGGACAGGAAAGAAAATATATGGAAGTCTTATTTCCTTTTACGTCGTGGATGATACACGGTGCCCAGGTACGTATCTTGTAGAACAGTAACTTAATTTATTACGCGTATTTTACTATGTACTGTCACACACTGTACATTATCCATGAGTTATTTGTGACGGATTATGACGGCCATAAATAACCTTAACGATAGTACTATCCACTACGATCACCGTTTCTTGGGTGAACGGTTACGTCCTCTACGTTCTCTGAGTCCAAACTGAGGACCCAGTCCTTCTAGGGGACCTCCTCCCGTACCGTTGGGAGAGGTTATAAGAACGGACCTCTTAGGGTACCTGTCTCCTCGGACCACCCGATGGCCCAGGGTTTCTCAGCCTGTGCTGACTTCATTGTGGTGTCGTGTGTGATAATACTACGGGCAACACCTTTACTTTTCTAACTCCCAGTTTACTGGAGTAGAAAGTGATAAAGATTTAGCGTTGGATTGGGGACGGTGTGAAAGACTCAGGACCGAAACGTACCGCACACCCCCCCGTCTCCACCCCTGTGCACACCGAAGACGAGAACTGTCTGTCGAGTCTTTGGAGAGACTGGTCAATTAGAAGGTGAAGGGAATCCCTCGACCGATCTGGGTCCCTTGTGAAATGGGCCTATTCTAAAAAGAGGTGTAACAGTACCTGGTTTAGTTAGGGCTAAGAAAAGAGAGCGACCATGTCTGTGAGGTCCCGGTGGACATCCCTCACTACTTTTTAGCACACAAGAAGGACGTCGACAAACATCTGGGACTCGCCCTCACTGAGTGAATATGGAAACGGTACTAGACGAAGTAAGGACCCTTTGGACATACAAAGTACCCCGGGGTAATGACACACAAACCGACCCGAAGACGGAGGGGAAGAGGTAGTCACCCCCGAAGCTCTACGACTCCCTCTACCCCGACACCCTATGTTTTCCTCCCCCCCGACACCCTACGACTCTACCATGTGCGCACGTTTTAATCACGTGTGGAGCTCTTCCAGTACGACCAATTCAGTCGAGCTGTTCATATTTCGTGAATTTTATGACAGACATTCATAGTGGTTAATTATGCTTACACACTTTTGGGGAGAAACCTCTAGAGATTTACTCCCCTCTCAAAACCTTTCACCGACTCCGGTTCATTCTGGGTCCGTTGGGACGGTGTACCGGGAATTCTCGCAGTACCCCTGTACTCATCTTGCCTTATCTTCAGTCCCCTCGTCTACGAGTCTCGTCGAGGACGTCGTCGTCGGACTCCTTCTTACCAGTGTCCGGTGTCCGAACACTACAGTGTTTCTCGCACCCTCCTCTTCCCCAGTCCCTCGTATCGTCCTGTAGCCCGACACCCTACGTTTTCGCAGACCCTTGAGTCCTTCCTCCCCCTCGGGAACTAAGGTCCTCTTAACTGACGGGGGAGGAGAGACACAGTGTCGGGTAGTTCCATGACCCCTGTGAAGTCACTTGATTTGTCTGTCGGGAACGAGTACACCTCAAGTTTGTTTTCTCGTTCTTGTGTTTGTGTGCACTTGTGTCTTTCCTTGAGTCAGTAAAGACTGACATTACACCCGACCCTACTTTTATACCCTGACACTCGCCCACCCCTTCCCTACTGGCCCACCTATCCCTCCTGAAGGGATTCCTCCACCGTCCGGTACTGGACTTAATACTCTTCGTCGTCTTTACTTATCCCTGTGACACGGTCCTTCGTCCCTGTCGTCCACGTTTCCGGGACCCCATCCTCCGCGTCGACTGTCCTGCGTGACCCCGACACTACTCCTTGAGCCTACAATTGGGGAGGCTACGTAATCCTTTGGTGACTCCCCCAAAATCACCCGTCCACGTCTCTAGATCAAATTACAAATTTTGGTAGGGAGACCGATGACAGACCTTTTACCCAACTTCCCTCGTCTTCAGTCCTCCGGTCCTTCCTCCGACAGTAGTGCCAAGTAACTCTTCGTCGACCTGACTCCACCAGTCGAACCTCAACCTTTGTTCACGTATCTTCACTATACAGAGGTTAGGGACACGGGGGTACACCGACAGTGTCCCCCCGCATGTACTACTCCGTCTCGACACGAAAGGTCTGTCTGAGCTGTTCACTCCTCCCAACCTCCGTCATCCCCCTCGTGACCTAAAGCTTACGACGGGACCTAGAGACTCGTCGTCAGGAACGGGTGACAGGAAGGTCCACCCGTTGGACGCCCACATCCCTTTGTCGACCCTGGGGGTGGTGGGGTATCACCAGTCTTGGACAAGGTACAGAAGTTCGCTAGACCTCCGTCCCGGGGAGGATGTCCACAGGGGTACGGACTGTTTCTCGTCTGCGTCTACGTCCTCCAACCGTCCGTCCTACAGACACAGGAGTGCACGAGATCCTTCGTCGTTCTGTAACAGAGTACACCGGTGCTATTAGAAGGTGTCGGGTTCTGCCTATTACGGTCAGGGAGGGGGGTTTTACAGGTCCGGTCCTGGGTCACTGTTTAAGAGTCAATGAGTCTGAGGAGACGTCGGTCCCTCGGATATTCTCAAGATCGTTTACCCGATTTGAGGTCCTCTACCACTTCCTGTCCCTTCGGACGGTACGACGTCAGGTACCCCAACGTTTCTCACCCTGTATTGTGAAGGTAAAGTGAAAAGTATCTGTATGACCAGGGAGCGTCGACTTGTCGTCAGGAACGACCTTTTCGTCCGACTTTAGAGACGGGAGTTCCTCGGATATAAGATCACGTACCTCGTTTTGATATTTATTCATTTTTTGTATTTAACAGATCATACAACGTCCCAGAATTCCCGATGCCTCTTTTTATTTCGTCAATTGACTTTGTACAGAAGATTTTTGGTAGCGTATGCACACACGAACACTACAGAAATACTTCGTGGACACTAAGACGACATTGGAGTCCTCTTTCCTTTAAGGTAAGTCAGACTCCTTCGGACTAACGTGACCCTAATGACAGTTGATTCAATATATATTGAATATACATATATTATACGTATATATATGTATACATACGTATGTATTATATATATGTGTTGTTATATATAATACATATATACGTGTACATATTTACCCGAAGGGAGTATCTAATCACCAATTCTTAGGTGGACGTTACGTCCTCTGGGGTCAAGTTAAGGACCCAGTCCTTCTAGGGGACCTCTTCCCTGACCGAAGGGTGAGGTCAGGAGTATCCGAAGGGACCACCGAGTCTGTCATTTCTTAGGCGGACGTTACACCCTCTCGACCCAAGCTAGGGACCCAACCCTTCTAGGGAACCTCCTCCCGTACCATTGGGTGAGGTCATAAGAACGGACCTCTTAGGGTACCTGTCTCCTCAGACCGCCCGACGTCAGGTACCCCAGCGTTTCTCAACCTGTACTGACTCACTGATTCACGTGTGTGTGAGTGTGTATGTATACATTTATATATATATATATGTGTGTATATATATAAATTGAATTTCGACTGATATCTACTACTATTAGTCCCCTCATTTGAGTCTCTTGATTTTACCTGACCTTACCCACTTAAATTGAGTCTACTGGTAATATAGATGATGACGTCCGTTCTTAGGGATTCTTCTTTACCTCCTCGGTAGTATCAGTTGTTTGCTCAGACTTTACGTCATGAACCTACGTCAGAGTTTTTTACTGTCTTACTAGAGACAAGTAAAGGTTCCGTTTGGTAAGTGATAGTCTCATTAGGTTCAGATACGGGGTTGGTCATTACGACTTCTACGACTTCAACTTGTCTAGATACTTTTGGATGTTCTGGAAGATCTTGATTGTGGATTTTTTCTACAGGAAAAGTAATATCCCCTGACCTTACGTTTTTATCCTTCAGTTTTTTATTGACCTTATTGTTCGTTTAAACCGGAACCTCATGTCTTACTTCGTCCCGTTTCCGATTATCTCAAACGGTTCTCTTACATGACCAGTATCGTTTGCGGAAGAAGGTTGTTGTGTTCTCTTCTGAGATGTGTACCTGTAGTGGTCTACCAGTTATGGTTTTAGTCTAACTAATACAAGAAACGTCGGTTTCTACCTCTTCGAGATATGTCAGTCGTTTTTGTTCTGGTCCTCGACTGACACCGAGTCTGGTACTTGAGGAATAACGGTTTAAGTCTCAATTTAACTTCTTTCATCCCTTTTGGTGATCTTGTAAGTCCATACTGGATTTAGTTTAGGGAATACTAATATGTCACCTTCACTCTTTATCTAAGTTCCCTAATCTAGACTGTCTGTCTCACGGACTTCTTGATACCTGCCTCCAAGCACTGTAATATGTCCTCCGTCCCTAGTTCTGGTAGGGGTTCTTTTTCTTTACGTTTTTCCGTTTTACCAACAGACTCCTCCGGAATGTTTATCGACACTTTTCTTCTCTTCGTTTTCAGTCTCCTTTTTTCCTTTCTATGTGGGTAAACTTACGTCTCATGGTTTCTTGTCGTTCCTCTCTGTTCGGAAGGAGTCGTTTGTTACGTTTCTTTATCTCCTTTTGTTGTCTTACCCTTTCTGATCTCTAGAGAAGTTCTTTTAATCTCTGTGGTTCCCTTGTAAAGTACGTTTCTACCCGAGTTATTCCCTGTCTTTACCATACCTGAATTGTCTTCGTCTTCTATACTTCTTCTCCACCGTTCTTATGTGTCTTGACATGTTTTGTCTAGAAGTACTGGGTCTATTAGTGCTACCACACTAGTGAGTGGATCTCGGTCTGTAGGACCTTACACTTCAGTTCACTCGGAATCCTTTGTAGTGATACTTGTTTCACTTACCTCCACTACCTTAAGGTCGACTCGATAAAGTTTAGAATAAAGTTTTCTACTACGACACTTTCACGACGTGAGTTATATGGTCGTTTAAACCTTTTGGGTCGTCACCGGTGTCCTGACGTTTTCTAGTTGAAAGTAAGACTAGGATTCTTTCCGTTACGGTTTCTTACGAGTTTGATGGTGTGTTAACGTGAGTAGAGTGTACGATCAATTTCATTACGAGTTTTAAGAGGTTCGATCCGAAACTTGAAGGTCTACAAGTTCGACCTGAATCTTTTTCGTCTCCTTGGTCTCTGTTTTAATGGTTGTAGGTGACTTAGTAGCTTTTTCGTTCTTTCAAGGTCTTTTTGTAGATAAAGACGTTATAACTGATACTGTTTCGGAAACTGACACACCTAGTGTTGTTTGACACCTTTTTAGAATTTCTCTATCCTTATGGTCTGGTGGACTGGACGGAGGACTCTTTAGACATACGTCCAGTCTATCGTTGTCAATCTTGACCTGTACCTTGTTGTCTGACCAAGGTTTAGCCTTTTCCTCATTCAGTTCCGACATATAACAGTGGGACAAATAAATTGAATATACGTCTTAATTGAATAGTACTCAATTGAATAGTACTCTTTACGACCCGACCTACTTCACGTTCGACCTTAGTTCTAACGGTCCTCTTTATAGTTATTGGAACCTATACGTCTACTGTGGTAGGAATACCGTCTTTCGTTTCTTCTTGATTTCTCGGAGAAGTACTTTCACTTTCTCCTTTCACTTTTTCAACCGAATTTTGAGTTGTAAGTCTTTTGATTCTAGTGTCGTAGACCAGGGTAGTGATTTATCTACCCCTTTGTCACTCGTTGAAATAAAACCCCCCGAGGTTTTAGTGACGTCTACCACTAACGTCGGGACTTTAATTTTCTGTGAACGAGGAACCTTCTTTTCGATACTGGTTGGATCTGTCGTATAATTTTTCGTCTTTGTAATGAAACGGTTGTTTCCAGGTAGGTCAGTTTCGATACCAAAAAGGTCATCAGTACATACCTACACTCTCAAACTGATATTTCTTTCGACTCGTGGCTTCTTTACTACAAAAACTTGACACCACAACCTCTTCTAAGAACTCTCAGGGAACCTGTCACTCCTCTAGGTCTCTCAGGTAGGATTCCCTTTAATCAGGACTTACAAGTAACTTTCCTGACTACAACTTCGACTTTGAGGGTATGAAACCGGTGGACTACACTTCTTGACTGAGTGACCTTTTACTCAAAGGGTGGGACTACGACCCTTTCTAACTTCCGCCCTCCTCTTCCCCTGTTGTCTCCTACTCTATCAACCTACCGTAGTGACTGAGCCATCTGTACTCAAACTCATTTGAGGTCCTCAACTACAACCTGTCCCTCCGGACCGTACGGCGTCAGGTACCCCAGTGGTTCTCAACCTGTACTGACTCGCTGACTTGACTTGACTATCCACCACTACGTCGAGTTTGTCTCGATGTTCTACGGACAGTGGAACTGGAAGTTAGTTCTCCCCACACATCCTGACATGGCGTCCCGACTGTAGGGTCCGTGGGGGTCCTAGGGGAGGGACGAGGTGCGAGTGGACGTTACCTGTGGAGTCGAGGAGTCGTCGCGTGAGGTCGGCGGAGAATTACCGTAGGTTCGACACCAAGAGCAAGTCTTCGGAGAGGTCGAGTATCAAGTCGAGGCTGAAGGTCTTCGGCTACAGGCTGTCGGAGACCGGGTCCAAGGCCGTCCAGGGGAGGACGTAGACCGCGCAGTCGACTAGGAACAGGACGTACTCGGCGTACCTCAGCGGGCAGTAGGCCGGCCGGGTCTCGGCGCTCCGGAGCCGGGGTGTATTGACGTCGGCCAACCTGGCCAGGGTCAGGACCCCTGACATCGCTGTCTTCTCTCGTCTCGCCGGACGGCCGTCCTACCACCCGCCGGCGTCCCGTGACGCCGTCCACCGGCGGAGCAGGTCCGTCCAGACCCGTAACCGGTGGAACATCTTCTCCGACCCAGAGGTTCGTAACTCCATCGCCATTGGACCGTTTATCATCCCGACCATCGTGAGGACCTACCAGCCCGGCCTGCCGTGACCCCCGTCGCGCGAGGGTGGTGTCCCAAAGAACCCTGGTGTCATTCACCGTCAGACTCAGCAAGGTTCTTTGAGGTAGAAGGGGGTAGTCGGGGCGATCCCGTTTTCAGATGGGACCCCTCCGGTCCCGTGGTGTCCTTCCCCTTCCCCGAAGAGAATCCCTACCCGTCCCGGAGACACTGAGACCGTGACAACAGTATTTCGGACCCCCTCACTACGGGAGGACCCCGGTGTATGGGGGGCGGGGTGTCGAGTGAATGGGGGACGACCCCGGTACCGTAGGGTTCGCTTTGTGTCTGTTCTGTTGGTTGTCGTACTTACTCAAAAAGTCAGATGTTCTCAACCTCCACGTTCTCTACCGTAAACATATAAAAGTTATTTATTAGTTTAGACAGAAAGGTGTGAATTGAGACGGATACCCTCTTACACCAGGTGAGATCATGTAGGTTAGTTGAGTCCCAGTTCCGATCAACAAAGGGAAGAGAGAAACAGGGGTCCTACCGTGGTCTAACCGGGTACGTGTAGTACCCTATGGTGAGTCCCCATTCTTTTGTCTTACTCGAGAACCGCGTGTTTTCTCGTCCTAATTCGAGTCACCTTCGTCGATCTGAGTGTAGGACATACTAGGGTAGATGTACTGTAAGACCTTTTCCATCTAGGTACACCTGTCTTCTGTCCAGTTGCCCCGACCGCCACTCTCCCTCTAACTGGTCTTCCCCGCCCTCTTTTAAACCCTTACTACTGTCGTGACAAGATATAGAACTACCACTACCCCCAATACGTTGATAGACAGTTTTGGGTATCTTGGTGGGTGATTTTTCCCACTTCGAGGTTATGAAACCGGTGGACTACGCTTTTTGACTGAGTGACCTTTTTCTGGGACTACGACCCTTTCTAACTTCCGTCCTCCTCTCTCCCTGTTGTCTCTTACTCTACCAACCAAGTTATCTGTACTCAAACTTCTCTGAGACCCTCTATCACTTCCTGTCGGATCCCAGACGTCAGGTACCCCAGTGTTTCTCAGTCTGTGTTGACTCGTTGACTCGTTGTTTTTTCTCACCAAAAATGACATACATTTAATATGAAGTGGTTTGGACTTGAATTATTCCTCCACCCCCTCCCCAACACTCGAGTAACCGTCCCGAGACGGTACAGACCAACCGAAGTGGCAATTGAGTGTCGTGGGTTGTGTCCTGATTTACCTACTTACCCTCAGATCCGACTCCCAAAGTAATAACGTCCTTTTCGCAAGTTGGAAGGTAAGATATGGTTATGAAAATAAGGTAGTTCTTTGAAGGAGGGGAGGGACCAACCACCCTCGGCGTTATTTCAGAGTTCCATAAGTTGTTCTCCCCACGAACTAAACACCCCAGGGAAGAGGGAAAACTCCCGAAGGGTCCACCACGGTCACCATTTCCTGGAGGGACGGTCAAGTCCTTTACATTCTCTACACCCAAGTTAGGGGCCCACCCCTTCTAGGGGACCTCCTCCCGTACCGTTGGGAGAGGTCATAAGAACGGACCCTTTAAGGTACCTGTCTCCTCGGACCGACCGACGTCAGGTACCCCGACGTCTCTCAGACTGTGTTGACTTCGCTGAATCGTGTGTGTGTGTATTGGGATAAGATGGCTAAGATAAGAAGGGAGAAAACTTTACTTACCAGGAACAACCACCTCACACTATCAATTGCACCTAAAAGAGGGGTCAGTGGATTTTGGACCTGACTTTTTGCGTCACCCATGATCTACTGATTCCGTCTCTCTTTACATAATTCGTGGAGACATATG
This sequence comes from Capra ibex, assembly GCA_006410555.1. Taxonomy (NCBI): domain Eukaryota; kingdom Metazoa; phylum Chordata; class Mammalia; order Artiodactyla; family Bovidae; genus Capra; species Capra ibex. Next base: position 5,738,592 of record SJYO01052794.1, read on the forward strand.
CATCCCAAAATGTATTTGAGTAAATAAAGTAAAGGTGTCACTCTGACATTCTTTCAAACTCTAAGGGTAGAATGTCCCACCCGAAACCCGGGGGAGACCTGGATCTCACGAATGGAACGTCCTAGTAATCTCTACCCTGTAGGGTGGGTCCTTCACAAACATATAACTTCTTAAGGTTCTTTATCAGGTCTTTCTGAGCCCCATAAATATTTCGTGATTTACAATTACCGTTATTATAATTACACTAGTGTATAGATTTTTGTATATATATGTAATATGTATATATATTACCTTCTAATGAGTCGGTAATTTTTCCTACTTTATTATCGTAAACGTCGTCGTACCTACCTGGATCTCTACTAGTGTGGTTCACTTCACTCAGTCTCTTTCTGTTTATAGTATAGTCAAGTCAAGTCAAGTTAAGTCAGTGAGTCAGCACAGGCTGAGAAAAGCTGGGGCACTTGACGTCGTGTGGTCCGGAGGGATAGGTAGTGGTTGAGGGTCTCAGGTGGGTTTGGGTACAGGTAACTCAGTCATTACGGTAGGTTGGTAGAGTAGGAGACAACAGGGGAAGAGGAGGACGGGAGTTAGAAAGGGTCGTAGTCTCAGAAAAGTTTACTCAGTCGAGAAGTGTAGTCCACCGGTTTCATAACCTCAAAGTCGAAGTCGTAGTCAGGAAGGTTACTTATAAATCCTGACTAAAGGAAACCCTACCTTTTATAGTATACTATAGTGAATATACATCTTAGATTTTATACTGTGTCTACTTTAATAAATGTTTTATCTTTATCTGAGTATCTTTTGTTTGAATATCAATAGTTTCCCCTTTCTTCCACACCTCTTTCTATTTAATCCGTAAACCGTAATTGTCTATATGTACTGATATTTCTTTTTTATATTTGTTGTTCCGGGATGACATATCGGGATATAAGTCATAGAGTATTATTAGGTATTACCTTTTTTTAGATTTTTACCTTTTCTTAGAGTTTTTTCTTAGATATACCCGAAGGGACCAACGAGTCTGTCATTTTTTAGACGGACGTTAAGCCCTTTGTGCCCAAGTTTGAGATCAGCCCTTCTAGGGGACCTCTTCCCTTACCGATGGGTGAGATCATAAGAACGATCTCTTAAAGTACCTGTTCCTCGGACCGCTCGATGTCAGGTACCCCAGAGTCTCTCAGCCTGCTCTGACTCTCTGATTGTGAAAGTATACACATATATATACATATATATATGTGGGTTTTGACTTAGTGTAACGTCATGTGGACTTTGGTCGTACTGTAACATTTAGTTGGTATGAAGTTATTTTTATTTATTTATTTTTAATTACATTCGTTATAGATTCTCATATTTCAAATCTAAAAGAGTGGTGAGTCGATGAAAGTCAAAAAAGTCTATTTTAGGTCAATAGTCTAGAAACTTAAAAAGATCTCTATAGGATGTGTGTATGTTCGAATATAGTTAGATATAGAAAAAATGTATCTACTCTTTGTGGTATGGGTGACAAAAGGTGTATTAACATCGAGAACCTCTAGTAGAGTAAAGTCAGGCATTTGGAGAGAAAGATGGCAAATCATCGACGTGTAGGGAGGTAATATGCCTCCACAATACTAAGTAAACCAGTAAGAGATGATACCCCGTAAATTTCCATAAAGGAGATTTGTAACGACGTTATTTACAGAATGGAGAACGTAAAGACAAAAAATTTCTTTTGGAAAAATGAAGAATAACCTCATATCGGTCAACTTATACAACACTATCGAGGTCCACCTGTCACTTCCTGAGTCGGGATATATGGGTGAGAGGGGATTTGAGAGCAGTGTAGGTCCGACGGTGTATTGGAACTCGTCTCAAGGGACACGGCATGCCGTCCAGGAACAACCAGTAGGTAAATTTTATATCGTCACGGCAAGCGTGAAGAATTTCAACCCAAACGTCTCCACGTTAAAGGCGTGTCACCTTAAGTGGACCGCGTACGTCCGATAACTTCCATGCGTCCGGGTGCCAGTGGTGGCCCTACTTCAACAGGGGTGGTGGGTCCTTCTAGCAACGCGAGAAGAAAGACGAGGATGGAGTCGTTGGTGGTTACACAGGAGACAGGGATGTCACGCACACACTTACGCGTGAGCCAGAGCAGACTGGGAAACGTTGGGGTATCGGACGGTCCGAGGAGACAGGTATAAAGGGTCCGTTCTTATGACCTCACCCAACAGTAAAGGAAGAGGTCCCCTAGAAGGTCTGGACCCCTAGTTTGGGGGTAGAGGACGTAACGTCCGTCAAACAACTGGAGACTCGGTGGGTCCATCGGGGTGTCTTACGGTAGATTTGTCTTAGCACATCTTATGTCAGGAAATTCGAGCCGGAGAAAGGAAATCATCAAGAAAAGGAAAAATTTTTTAAATAAATAAACCGACGTAGCTAAGAAATCCACGTCGTATACCCTAGATCAAGGGACTGGTCCCTAGTTTGGGTTCGTGGGACGCAACCCTCTTGTCTCACGGTCAGTGCCCCGGCGGTCCCTGCAGGGAGAAATCATCAAGACGGATCCTCGCTATTCGTAGGAACGTGTATGTAAAGACCCGTACAGACTCGTATTGAAGGTCTTCAACGTCCTATCTTTTCGTACGTGAAAAAAATGGTACTTATACCTAATGGAACTTCCGAAAGACGGAAACCGGAGACCCATATATGAAAGATATACAATAAATATACGGACAAATAACAGGACTTATAAAACGGGAGACACCCCGAGACCCCGCTACCGAAGATTAAGTCTGAAAGTCTCCACCGTCAAGGACGGAAAAGGGAACCGGTCCTCGGACCACGACATGTATACCCCCCGGTCTGTGTTTGTGGTGTCGGAGGTTGGACTGTGGTGATTGTCCTGACGATCCCTTCTTCCCCGCCCCTGAGTCTCTTTCGGTCTCTCCGCTCTGCCGAGCGACGTCCGACCCCAGATAAACCCCAGGACGAGTGGACCCAAGGTCCAACGAACGAACTTTCGAGACCCTTCTACAAGGTCCTGTTTGAGGTACTTTTACGTGTTTCACTTTGGCAGTAGTCTCTTTGACTGGGGGACGGAAAGTCGGTACCCCCCAGACCGTACTAAAAGGATCCGTTCCACCCCGAGGGACATCTTTTCTTAAGTCGAGTTTTAGGACTATGTCTCGAAGCAGACATTATATGTGTCATAGATATACTGGGTTCAAGTAAAAAAGAAACGACATTTCTCTCTCTTCTTTGATGCGTTCCCACATTGGCTGGTCCTGAAGAGGTAGAGGGGCCGGAATCGAGGAGAACCTACGTTCAAAGATTTTGGGGAAGGAGGGAGGTTGTTTTCCTTCTACCATTGATACACTACTGGTCTACGCATATCGGGGCCCGTAGGACCTCAGATTACAATTGGTGCACTGAGGAGTGGTAGTCGGTTAGTCTTTGAACACGTACTCGACTAGTGTATGGGACTCTTGAGGAGGTAGTGGACTGAAAAATTTTTGAGAAACGGTTTTCGCCTCGACCGTCACAAAACCCCGGATTCGATAGATAGAAAAAGAAACAGACCGGGACATTAGTTGTAAAGAGACGAGGTCTGAGGTCAAAGCCAAACAAACCGTCGGGACCCGTAGTCCGTGTGCTTGAACGTGAGTGTCCCCACCTCTCATCCCCTCTCCGACTAGAGTTACTTAGCACAAAAGCCTAGGTGTCTAGTGACAGGACCGGAGGTGAGGTTTGAAGAACGTTTGGTAGTCGACGACTCAGTCATTGTCGCCAACTCCCCGACACACCGGTCCTTTAAAAGTACGTCCCCTTAGGCGAGTCACGATAGGACTGACTCCTCCGGAAAGACAGTTCACCTTAGGGTCGGGGGAGAGGGTCGGACCTTTTTACGGCGCTTAGTGCGGAACACCTACCTTCAACACTCTTAGTTCATTTCCGGATCGTTCCATGAGTCGTACGGCCCACTAGTTGTCAACCGTAATGATAATAATAATATGATACGAAGCGGTGTAGTAACATAATTAGGAAAACTAGTACCACAACAAGGACGGGAGTAAATTGTCCCCCGTTTGACTCTCAACGGAAATGAATGGGTTCCCGTGTGTCGATCAGAAATCTTTACCGAGTCCATTACAGGACAAAGGGAGTTCCACCCCCCGTCCCTCCTCTTAGTCGATTTTTGGGATTTACACGGATATCACTCCGACTCGCCCTCGAGTCTCTTGTAAAGTTGCTATAACCCAAAGATAAACAGGGGGTTAAATGACATTTGTTTAAAAAAAAAACCGGTACGATGTACTCTAGAGTCAAGGGGCTGGTCCCTAACTTCGGAACGGGAACCGTCACTTTCGTACCTTAGGGTTGGTGGCCTGACGGTCCCTTAAGGGATGATATTTGTTAAAAAAATTACGTCGCCAAAATTGTTCCTGGACAACATAGCGTGTAGCTTGAGACGAGTTACAGTACACTGTTGGACCTACTCTCCCCTCGACCCCCTCTTACCTATGTACATATACACATCGACTCAACGAGACGACAGGTGGACTTCGATAGTGTACCAATTAACCGATACGTACGTCCGGTTCAGTGAAGTCAGGACAGACTGAGAAACGGTGGGATACCTGACATTGAGTGGTCCGAGGAGACAGGTACCCTAAGAGGTCTGTTCTTATGACTTCACCCAACGGTACGGGAGGAGGTCCCCTAGAAGGACTGGGTCCTTCTTTCGTCGGGAGGAGTGTGGAACTAAACTCGGGGAACTCGGAGTAAAACAGATTTTACCCTCCAATAGAAGTTTGTTTGAGAAAGTGTCTTAATCCTGTGTATTGAGACCGACCTCCCTCGCCCTCGACCCCGGGGAAGGTACACTCAGGGGTCTCGAGGTGCCTCGTCCCACTCTTTGGCACTAAATCGGGTGGGGAGTGGGGTAAAGTGTTTGCTCCGAACTTCAAGTGGTCTTTCACCTTTTTGGTTTGAGGCACAGGTGCAAAAGACTTCAGCGTGACTAATAGATCTCTATCCATCCCATCCATACTATTAGTTTCCGTAAGGTAATATAAACCTTAGTACACCTACCATTGATCTGTAGCACTGGTGAAACATCATATCTGCTTGTAACTTAATTATACACCATGTGGACTTCGATTATGTCACAATTCATGTGAAAAAAAAAAAAGTACGGAACCCACTCTTTACCATCCCATCCATACTATTAGTTTCCGTAAGGCAATATAAACCTTAGTACACCTACCATTGATCTGTAGCACTGGTGAAACATCATATCTGCTTGTAACTTAATTATACACCATGTGGACTTCGATTATGTCACAATTCATGTGAAAAAAAAAAAAGTACGGAACCCACTCTCAACACAAGTAAAGGATACCGACGACAGTGTTTAGTGGTGTTTCAATCACTGGACTGTGGTGTGTTTCATTTAAATAGATGTGATGGTTCAGTAGGGTTACAGATCAATTGTTAGGTGCACTAAGGTTTGCGTTCTCTTACGGACAACTAATAGTACTGTTAGGATGGTAAAGAGATCTATTAGTCACACTACAGTCTTTTGTACGTGCACCTCAGACCAAAGAGGTGAAGGACCAAACCACTGGAAGTTCGGAGAAACAAACACTTGACCCCTCCCTCGGTTTGATACTTATCGAGACCTCCAGTCTTAAGGTTTTACTCCGAATTCCACGAGTTTAGATCCACACTCCTCCCGACGAAAGAAGACCTTCGAGGTCCCTCTTAGTCTAAGGAGCTGTAAACGTCGACGGTCCCAGACGAACATAGGAAACCGAACACCGGGGTGGAGTGGGGGTAGATCCCACCGGAGTAGGACGTCCCGACTCAAGGGACGGACTCTGACTCCAGACTGGTACCATCACTCTCGTGGTTTAGGATGGGTGATCTGGGCCCCAGTCACTGTTCCGGGGCTGGAAGTCCGAAACGTCTTTTTTTGAGGGCGTTTCAACCTTTCATCACGCTGTTCACTTCACAAAAATCCTCCTTTTTCTTATGTCGTACACACATGTCTGTCAGCTCACCCGAGTCTCTCTCTCGACACGGGAGCACCAGCAAACTTAGTGAAAATACTCCGTAAAGAAGGCCCACAGGAAACCCGTTAGGAAAACTAAACGGACAAGACTCAGGTATAAACCATATAGAGGCCCAGGAGGGTCCACACGCTTGCGTAGAGAGTCGATTCTACCTAAGATGGTTTCTCCGGATACCCCTCAATCGTAGTGCATCGTCATGAGGGGAAAACCGGAGCCGCCCCCGTTTCCCCCCCGTAGATAGAGGACTGAGTCCACCCGTCTACCTACTTACCTACTTCACTGTCGTAAAGTTTACGGTAATTTACTCTTTCCATTTAAGTTTTTCAACCGGTACCAAGTTGGTTTTGAGTCGTTTTTCCTTATCATTTTACACTATTGAGTCAGACTTTCCGGGTTCCTTAGTTGAAAATTTTCAAATCTTTCTTTTTTTAGGAGTTTATGCAACTCACACGGTCGACCCCTTGAAGACCTGTCACGGGCAGAGGATTTCCTACCCGTCGCCCCCCAAAACCCAAGTAGGTGCCACGTCGCCCACAGTCATGAAGTAAGGAAAAGCACCGACTTATGATAGAGCAACATACCGACGTAGTGCAAAAGAAATGGTAAGTAGGTAACTACCTGTAAGTCCGACGAAGACGAAAAACCGACCATACTTATTACAACGAGACTTGTAAAGATACATTCAAAAACACACCTACATTCAAAAGTTGAAAGAACTTATCTATGGATTTTCACCTTAATGACCCAGTACACCATTAAGACAAAACCAATGACAACTCAAAATTATTTTCCAGACACATCAGTGTCGATACCAAAAAGATCATCGGTACATGTCTACACTCTTAACCTGGTTTTTTCTTCGGACTCGCGACTTCTTAACTACGAAAGTTTAACACCACGACCTCTTCTGAGAACTCTCAGGAACCTGACGTTCCTCTAGCTTGATCAGTTAGGATTTCCTTTAGTTGGGACTAATAAGTAACCTTCTCAACCGCGACTTCGACTTCGAGGTTTCTTGACTGAGTAACCTTTTCTAGGACTACGACCCTTTCTAACTTCCGTTTTCCTCTTCACCCGTTTCCTCCTACTCTACCAATCTATTGTAGTGGTTGAGTTACCTGTACTTACACTCGTTTGAGACCCTCTGTCCCCTTGGACCACACGACGTCAGTTACCCCAGCGTTTCTCAACCTGTGTTGACTCGCTGACTTGTTGTTGTTGTTCAACGTTTAGTCATGAAAAATAATGAACCAAAAATTATTTATAACACAATAGGTATCTTCAATTGAGTTCCTTGAAGGTCGTTGTGTCAGTCGGGGGAGTGTGAGTCCCATCCAGTGTGTACAACGAAATCTGTCATTCAAGGATTGTGGACCCTTAACAACAGAAAGAGAGAGACCCGAGTCAAGCACAGAGGTTTGGGAACCCCGCAAAACGGGGGACGTAGGTCTGTCAGCTGAGTTGTGTGTGTTCCACTCGGTACTACCCTTTTGGTTCTTTGGTCTTGTCTCCGACGAAGGTAGACAAAAGGATACACTGGTGACCCTCAAGAACACAGATCTTAAGTTTTGTCACTTAGTCTCACACTGGGAGGTCCATACTATAAAAACAAACCTTGCACATGCAAAATCAAGTACGTGTTTCAGAAAATGACCTGACTCATAGAGGGACCACCAGGTTACTAATTTCTGAAACGGAAAGTGTGTGCCCCAAGCAAGTCCAAGTAAGGCACCAACCCTTTGATTCTAGGGTGTGCGGGGCGTCGGTTTTTTATATTTTTTAACTTTACATTAGAAATATAGAAAGTTGATTTCGTTTTGGTTCTACGATTGGTCCTTATATTAATAATAACCCTTATGTCAACACATCTCCTCTTTCCACAATTTTAGTGACAGATGAGACCCACAGTTTATGTAATCTATTTGGTGACGAATCTTTAGGGAGAACGTACGCACGATTCGGTGAAGTCGCCACAGCTTGAGAAACGTTGGGGTACCTGACGTTGGACGGTCTGAGGAGACAGGCACCCTAAGAGGTCCGTTGTCAAGACCGCACCGAACGGTACGGGAGGAGGTCCCCTAGAAGGGCTGGGTCCTTAGCTTGGGCTCAGAGAATGTAGATGGACGTGACGTCCGTCCAAGAAATGGTGATCGCGGTCGGGTCTCTAAGGTGTAGGTGGTGATTTTGAAAAAAAAAAGTTAGAGAAAGACGGACTACCTTTTGAGTAAGTGAAAGACTTAGTAGACCCCCTTCACCTGATCCTCTCCGACCTCATACCCCCTGCCCTCTGGACTGAGTGATGGACTCACCACACGGGTTCGGAGGTGGCGTAGTCCTTGGAGGGAGGGCCGGTCGTAGGGTGACTGAGACAAAATAAAGGCAGAGAGAGACGTCGATGGCGTAAGTCTCTTGATAGACTGAAGGGTTCGGTCACTTCCCTGTCGCGGCGGACACACTTAAATTGCACTTTGGGTAGACGGATGTCTTCCGGACCTCTAACAGAATCCACTGCCGACCTCCTCACGAAAGTCGGCACTCGTTTAGTTGCGTCGTTTAGTCGTTCGCAAGGAACCCACGGGGGACGTCCATCCATCTTAGACGGTGAACAGGAAGGGACTTCGGTTTTAGAGTGTCCGCCACCGAGGTTCGTCACGAATCTTTCGGGGCGTATTGCCGTTTGTGTACTTTCTCTCTTTTTCTTCAGGTCCTTCTTCGACGAAAGTTAAGTCGTAGGAACAGTCAAACATAGTAAGTTTTTACTCTAAATATAAAATGTTACATCAAAAAAATAAAAATAAAAAAGTGAAACTTAAAGTTTTCCCCAGAAAAGCCACGAATCACGTGACCAGGACCGACCATAGGTTTCTGGACCGTTAGAAAGACCTTTAGAGGGAAGTCTGTGTGTGTATGTACACGTGATTTTGTACACAGATATGTGCGAGTGACAGTGTAATTAACATTGTCCCTTTTTTTGGTTTACCGGAAGCCATGTCCTACCGACTTACTTTATATTTTGTGGATAAGACACCTCTTGAGACATCGTAATTTTTTTTTTTTTTTCTTTCCAATCCGAACGTAAACGGCTATCCTTTTCTAAAAATTCTATATTCACTTCTTTCTTTCTATATCTTGTTACGTATGTTATCCTATGGTGAATTCGTCTATATACCCGAAGGGTCCACCGAGTCACCCATTTCTTGGACGGACGTTACGTCCTCTGCGTCCTCTGTACCCAAGCTATGGACTCAACCCTTCTAGGGGACCTTCTCCCGGGCCGTTCGGTGCGGTGACAAGAACGGACCTCTTAGGGTACCTGTCTCCTTGAACCGGTCGATATCAGGTGCCCCTGTGTTTCTCAGTCTGTATTGACTCGTGCGTGTCTGTTCGTCTATAAATCTATTAACATATTACTGTTTGTAAAGACCTTTGTATGTGTACTCAGTCTTACTAATAGAACCCGTCCCTGTCCTGACCTTACTTGTGTGTACCTCTCTAAAAAAAAAAATTTAATTTGGAAGGTTTGACCATATGTATGTCCCAACTGGGACCTTGTCACATCCCCTCAATCCCCGTGGTCGGGAGTTGTGTCGGCTTTTGGGTTCATATTAACTATCAGTCGGGATCAATAGGTGGTAAGGTATAGGAACCCAAATTGGTTGACATCTAACACATCATGACATTATAAATCATAACTTTTAGTTAGGTCCATATTGACCCGTACACGTCAATTGGGATACAACAACTTCCTAGTAACATTAAAATAAAATCATAGATATATTATATACGTAAGAAGTCCGTTCTTATGACCTCACCCATCGGTAAGGGAAGAGGTACCCCTAGAAGGGGTAGGTCCCTAGTTTGGGCCCAGAGGACGTACCGTCCACCTAAGAGATGATATACTCGGTGGTTCCTTCGGGAGTTATGTATTTATCATATGATGCATAATATACATTATATAAGTATATCCATTGGATTATCCCGTAGTTGAAGACCGATTCTAACCTATTACCTCTAACTGACATGGGAGGGTAGACTTTGATGAGTTTTTTTGTGGGTCTTATATACCATGTTACTAAAAGTTCTGTGCCCTGTAGTCCGTACTTCCTGTCAGGAGAGACTACCCTTTGTTTACTCCACTCAAGGGGATGGCAGCTTCGAGTGACGGACCTGTCCCTCAAAGGTCCGGGACCACGTCCCTCTTGCAGAGGTCAATTCCCTCGGCTCTCCACCCTGCGTTCCCACACGTCTCAGACTTCCCGTCTCGAGACTTCTCCTCCTGTGACGGGTCTCTCTGGCAGACTCCCAGAGGTCCACTCGTTCTAGGTACGTGTGAACACTCCTTTACTGGGGCCCGACCCCTTCCTGGTGGGTTCTCGTAGTCTCCCTCGGAAGGGATCTCGGGGTGGGAGGTCCGACCCTTAGTAAGGGGTAGTGTGGTGCGAGTCATCTAAAGTAGTAAACACATTGTAGTCCAGTTTATCGGTCTCCCAAAACGGAGTCCTAATCCCGTTTTAGTCTGAGTGAAACGACTTTTTCCAGGTCTATCAGGTTCGATATCAAAGAGGTCATCAGTACACACCTACACTCTCGACCTGGTGTTTCTTCCGACTCACGACTTCTTAACTACGAAAACTTGATACCACAACGTCTTCTGAGAACTTACAGGGAACCTGTCGTTCCTCTAGTTTGGTCAATTAGGATTTACTTAGGACTTATAAGTAACCTTCCTGACTATTCTCGGCTGACTTACCTTTTCTGGGACAACGACCCTTTCTAAATTCCGACCTCCTCTTCCCCTACCGTCTCCTACTCTACCAACATACCGTAGTGGTTGAACTAACTGTACACGAATCCACGAGTCAGTACAGACTGAGAAACACTGGGGTACCTGACATCGAACGGTCCGAGGAGATAGGTACCCCTAAGAGGTCCGTTCTTATGACCTCACCCAACAGTACGAGAGGAGGTCGCCTAGAAGGGTTGAGTCCCTAGTTTGGGTCCAGAGGGCGTAACGTCTATCTAAGAAACGGTAGGCTTGGTGGTCCCTTCGGGTCACTCAAACCTGTTTGAGGTCCTCTATCACTTCCTGTCCCTTCGGACCGCACGACGTCAGGTACCACAACGTTTCTCAGTCTGTGTTGAATCGCTGGTTTTTTGTCGTTCGGGATCTGAGTTATGGTGAGACCAGAACGGATTGTTTCAAATTTTCGTCCTGGGATCTCTAATTTTACAAAGGTCAGGTAAGGGACACGCTTTTTATTTTTTTTCTACTTCTTGCATTCATTTTATGTTCTTTAAAAGTCGTGTTTTATTCCATTTTAAGTGTTATAGATTATTTTGTCCCCAAGGGTTGGAGGTCCTAGAGTACGGACTACTAGATTCTACCTTGACTAAATTATTGTTATCTTTATTTTACACGTTATTTACATTACACGAACTTAGTAGGACTTTGGAAGGGGTGGGGGTGAGGTCAGGTGCCTTTTTTACAGAAGGTGTTTTGGGACCACGGTCTTTACAACCTCTGACGACGTTAAATTTTTTTTTTTTAATTGTCCGTACGTTTCTCCATCCTTTGATCCTAGGTGTTCCCCCTGTCCCCTCTTAGTTAGTTAATTTGGGTTTGGTCTTTACTGCACCTATTGTCTTAAGCATCTGTTCCTGTAAAATTTTCGATAATAGTGGCGTAAGATACACAAGTTCTTCGGTCTCCCTTTTTTCACCGTGTAATTCACCTCGGCACCTTCTATAAATTTTTTGTTTTGGGACTCCACTTGAAGATCTCTACTTTTGATGTTACAGACTCTACTTTTTGCGTGCCCTACTCTAATTTCGATACAAAATCAGTTACCCGAAGGGACGACCGAGTCTGCCATTTCTTAGACGGACGTTAAGCCCTCTGGGTCCAACCTAGGGACCTAACTCTTCTAAGGTGACCTCTTCCTTTACCGTTGGGTGAGGTCAGAAGAACAGACCTTTTAGGGTACCTGTCTCCTCGGACCACCCGATGTCAGGGACTCCAACGCTCTTCAGTCTGTGTTGACTCATTATGAAAAGTGAAAGTGAACCAGTTGTCTCCGACGGCATGCTTTACGGTGTCCCACTGTGCGTTGTGGTATTTGTGGCCTTTACCCAAAGAGTGACAAGGCCTTCAGACTCTAGTCCCGTGGTCGCAGCAGGCAGAGACCACAGCAAAGAGATGGACTGAACGTCCGTCGGCGGAAGAGTGGGTCACAGGGGCGTTCCGCAAAGGACACGTCCCTCCATCGTTCGGTTCACAGAGGAGAATATCTCTGTGATTGGGACAGTACTCCTGTGACGGGGGGCGGGGCACTGGAGTAGTTTTAATTGTTGTCGAGAAGTCTTCTGTAAGTATTCTCTTAAAGGTAAGAGTTCGGTGTCTGATCCTCTTTTGAACCGGTTTGGATATTGACTGTTCCTTGAACATAGGTTTTACATATGTCACAAGCATTTTGAGTTGTACATTCGTCGGCTTTTTTAAAAAATTACTCGAATTTTAGCCTTGTAAAACCGTCTCTTCTATACGACTGCCGTTCACTTGTGGCCGTTTCTACCATTGTATTAAAGAGTGATCCCTTTACGGTCAATTTTGGTGTTATTTGTTGATTTGGATTTGGGACTACGACCCTTTCTGACTTCCGTCTTCCTCTCCTCCTACCGTCTCCTACTCTACCAACCTACGGAAGTGGCTGAGTTACCTGCGTTTGAACCCGTTTGAGGCTCTCTACCACTACCTGCCCGTCCGGACCGTACGACGCCAGGTACTCCAGTGTTTCTCAGTCTGTGCTGACTCGCCGACTTGTTCCGTTGATTAATTGTTGTTTCTTTGGTGATGTACGGACAATCTTGCAGCTTTGGGGTTTTCCAACCAACGGGAGCAACACCCGTTCTTATACCCCGTTGATATTAGGAGTCTGCGACGCCCATCCCTACCTGTTACGGAGACTTGGTGAAACCGTCAAAGGAGGGTAGGGTAAGGATCCACAAATGAGGTCTCTTTACTTCTACACGTAGGGATACCTCTGAGCATGTTCTCACGAGTGTCGTCGAAGTAAACATTGTAGGGGGTCGACCTTCGTCGGGTGCACACGTAGGTGTCCATGTACCTAATTGACACGACACTAGTGGGTTACGGTCGGTCTCCTTTACTTGAAGTGGGTGAGCCGTTGGACTTACTTGGACTTTCTTTGTGTGACTTTCTTCGGTGCCTGAAGGGACCAAACCAAGTCCCCAATTCTTAGGTGGACGGTTATGTCCCCTGGGCCCAAGCTAGGGACCAGACCCTTCTAGTGTGTACGGAGTCCGTTGATTGACTGACAGCCTTCCCCCTGGGTCCCCGGTCGATGAGATTGACCGGAGCCTTCAGGGACTTGCAAATATATGAAATCTCGTTGATCTCCGCAAGACAATGAAACCTACATACAAGTAAAGTTTATTTCTAATAAACCTTCCATAAGATCTTTCATTGGGACGAGTGTGGATCCACAAAAATTCCCATATTAACTCGACTGATAGGTTCCACCCGTAAACCAATTCGAATTGTAAACAGGTTCGAGAATCACGTCTCCTGTCCACGACACGTCCTCTTGAGCAACAAGATGGACCAACCACGGTTAATTTTTTTTTTTTTGTGACCTCCTTTTTTTTTTAGATGCGTGGTCCTGATGACTCGGGTGAGTGAGATGTCAGGACGAGGCGTTACTCTTTTCGGTGGAGTCACTCTTCGGTCCGTGGGGTTGATGTCTCATTGAGGGAGTGGTGGTGATCTCTTTTCAGGTATACATCGTCACTTCTGGATCCCGTCGGTTTTTATGCCTTTATCTCTTTTTAACCTTTTTCCTTCTTCGGTCTCCTTTTCCGCGTGTGTGATATACTAAGGTGGCTATCTTTTAGGTGTAATTAGCTACGTCTAATCACTAACCTCCCCCCACTATAACGTAGTACCTGTCCAAACGTTTTCCAGTACTCCTTTAAACCTCCCCTACTATACACACAAGACACTTTATCTTACGACGATGACGACGACGATTCAGCGAAGTCAGCACAGACTGAGACACGCTGGGGTATCTGCCGTCGGGTGGTCCGAGGGGGTAGGGACCCTAAGAGGTCCGTTCTTGTGACCTCACCCCACGGTAAAGGAAGAGGTTACGTACTTTCAATTTTCACTTTCCCTTCAGCGAGTCAGCACAGGCTGAGAGTCACTGGGGTACCTGACGTCGGGTGGTCCGAGACATCGTCATCGTCGTAAGATAAAGTGTCTTGTGTGTATAGTAGGGGGGGTTTAAAGGAGTACTGGAATACGTTCGGACAGGTACTACGTTATCGTTGGGGGGGGGTAGTGATTAATTTCACTTTCTTTCACAATCAGCGAGTCAGTACAGATTGAGAAACGTTGGGGTACCTGGTGTCGGGTGGTCCGAGGAGGCAGGTACCTTAAGAGGTCCGTTCTTGTGACCTCACCCAATGGTAAAGGAAGAGGTTCCGTAGAAGGGTTGGGTCCTTAGTTTCGGTACACAGGGTGTAACGTCTGTCCGAGAAATGGCAGACTCGGTGGTCCCTTCGGGGATACCCTTGATTCCTACATTATTTCAGTTCTTCGTCCTGTGGTCGGGGTCTATTGACTCTACGTATACTTACCTTACCAAAGTCACTCGGGTCTACGAACGTGGAAGGGTATGTGTCTGCTTGCGATTTACGGAACTCTATAGACCAAAAGGAATTAGTTGTTAGTAGAGACTGCAAGTCTGATGGACGGGCAACAACGTTTGAAGATATATTGGACTGAGGAAGGGGGTCGAGAAACCTCGTCAAACGAGCCCCGGTGAACTCTGCGACGGAGGTCCCGAACTTCAGGATTCTTAAGGGTGGCTTATTTTGTTGAGATGAAAGTCCGACACTGACTTAAAAAGTCAACTGTCAAGTGATAGAACTGACACCACTGCCAAAGTGTCCATGTCATACCACCACCACCAGATCAGTTATTCAAACACAACTGAGAAACGCTGGGGTACCTGATATTGGGCGGTCCGAAGAGACAGGTACCCTAGGAGGTCCGGCCTTATGACCTCACCCAACGGTAAAGGAAGAGGTCTGTCATATATATTTAGTTTTGAATAGTTGACATACGAAATTTATATACGTCAGACAAAAGATAGTCAATAGGGAGTTATTACGACAAACTCTTTATTTAATTGTTAACGATTGTGGGTATATGGTGAGTTTACATACTCCGTAAAAAAATTTTTGAACAAAATGAGGGCAATTGAATAAATTGGGAGGCTCCATCAGTTATAATAGTAACAGTAAAATGTTTCCTTCTTTGATTTCTTTGATACTTCTTTTTTAAACTTTCGACTATTTATCCCGCGACCTTAAACTTGAGTCTGTAAGTTTTTAGATACAAGAATTGGTCGTGTCCTCAGCTAAGGTATCTATTACCTAGACTTGGAATAAAAAACTGAGTCAATATATAATTCACGGATGTCATATGTTTTAGGAAACAATTTATAAAAACGACCTAGGATCCCTTCTCCACCCGAAGGGTCCACCGTAATCCCCATTTCTTGGGTGGACGGTCACGTCGTCTGACCTCTACACCCAAGCTAGGGACTCAGCCCTTCTAGGGGACCTCCTCCCGTGTCGTCGGGTGAGGTCATAAGACCGAACCTCTTAGGGTGCCTGTTTCCTTGGACCTCCGGATGTCAGGTATCCCAGCGTGTCTCAACCTGTACTGACTTCGCTGAATCGTCCGTGCGTGTCCCTTCTCCATCCTTTAAGAGATGAGAACATGAATTTTAAAAACAGGTAAAGGACTGATCTTACCGTTAGGTGAGGTCGTGAGAACGAACCTTTTAGGGTACCTGCCTCCTCGGACTATCCGATGTGAGGTACCCCAGCGTTTCTCAGCCTGTGCTGACTCGCTGAAGTGAAGTGAAAACCAGTATCTGTCCCATTCTGGCGGTGGATCACCATTGTGACCCTTGACGTACGTGGAGGACACGTAAAGTTTTCCATCACAAAAGTCGTGGACGGCGCGCAAAATCCGAGCCGACTTAATCGTAGACTTAAACATTGGGCAAATTGTGACCACGGTCAGAACAAAGTAGACGATTGGACGACACACTTAATCCCCGTTGAAAGGGACATATCCGAAGTCAAAGGGACAGACATTTGTTCCTACGCCTAGAGTGGTAACGTTGAGAGAGGATGTTGTATTTGAGATTGTCTTTGCATACAACCTAGAAACGAGACACGAACGACGAAACGTACTTAGTTTACTAAAATAAGGGCGTCGTTGTAGCACCTCGTTGACGAGAATAGGGGCAAAATGTCTACTCGTCCGACTCCGACCTCTGTGCTTCCCTGAGTCAAGTCAAGTCAAGTCAAGGCAGCGAGTCAGCACAGGCTGAGAAACGCTGGGGTACTTAGCGTCGTGCGGTCCGGAGGGACAGGTAGTGGTTGAGGGCCTCGGGTCACAATAAGTCGAGTAATCTCAGACCTAAACTTGTGTGCATCAGACTGGAGTCTCGTCCTTGACATTTGTGGGCAGGACACGGAAGTGGGCAGAATGGGTGGGGTTGGTACCTTCAGACATCACGGAATCGATCTTTGAGACCTCCTCCAAAAGTTTTGCACTACACTATAATACTAAATATTATTCTTTGCATATAAACCAGAAGCAGGGGTAAAGACCGTCTCTCGAGGATTTTAGGAAGCTTAAAGGATTCCTGACTCCCTCTATTTGCACAGATAACAATACAATTAATCCGCTGACGACGGGAGAGAACCCCCACCCCCGACCAACGGTCCCCTTGGTAGGTTCACTAACCGTCCAAACTCGAAAGTCAGGGTGGAGGCCCTCGCCTTATCTCGACCTTGAACTTGGCTAACGACTACTGACTATTACTTTGGAGGTAATCTCCTGTCCCAAACCTCGCGAAGGTCCAACTTCTTTTGAGTCTCCAAACCACTCTCTCCATGTGGACCTATCTCGAACCTGAAGGGCCGCGGGAAAGGAGTACGGCAAAGAACACATAGAGAAGGTAGGTCGACAAGGACTCGAAAATCCTATTGGGCCTAATTTGTATGAATTTGAAAAATCCCATTTGAATGAATTTAGATCCTTCATTTTACACAGAGGCTAAAGACGCTCGACGACATCGTCTAATTAGTTTCGGTTTCCTCTCCCTGAAGGGGTCCCCACGTCACCGATTCTGAGGTGGAAGGTTGCGACCCCTAGAGACGGGCCCCTAGATCCTAGGGCACACGGAGTACCGGTTTTTCGATTTTGTATTTTTGTTGTCTTCGTTATCACATTGTGTAAGTTATTTCTGAAATGTTTACCAGGTGTAGTTTTTTTCTTCCCCCCCCACCGCTCCTCCAGTACCCTTGGAGACTCAATATTGGTCAGTCAGACTTCGTGTCCAAACGTTGACCGTAGAACCCCTCCTCCCGTCAGAACATTCAAGACAAGTCAAGTTAGCGAGTCAGCACAGGGTGAGAAAAGGGTGCCTGGAGTCGTGCGGTCCGGAGGGACAGGCAGTGGTTGAGGGCCTCGAACGAGTTTGAGTACAGGTGACTCAGTCACTACGGTAGGTTGGTAGAGTAGGAAACAGTAAGAGAACATTCTGACTCGGAAATTTGAACTCGAGACTTTGAGACGACGATTGAGGTTATCACAGTTTCAACAACTTCATATTAGGTGGGTCGACCACAGGTCCCGTAAAAAGTGACCATACCCCTTGGGTGTGTGTCTGTGTGTGGATGGAGGGTGTAATCTTTGACACAAGTCTTGGAGAAATGGTCGGGTCCGGGGTGGGAGTTCTAACACTGAATTAACCACACTCCCTCTTCCTGGGGACGTATTTTATGGAGTCCACTAATATGACACATCTCGACAAGAATCAGTGAGTCAACACAGACTGAGAAACGCTGGGATACCTAACATCGGGTGGTCCGAGGAGATAGGTACCCTAAAAGGTCCGTTCTTATGACCTCACCCAACGGTAAGGGAAGAGGTCCCCTAGAAAGGGTGGGTCCCTAGCTTGGGACCAGATGGTGTAACGTCCGTCTAAGAAATGACAGACTCGGTGGTCCCTTCGGTTTCTTATGACCTCACCCATCGCATAGGGAAGAGGTTCCCTAGAACGACTGGGTCTTTATGTTGACCCCAGAGGAGGTAACGTCCACCTCTTTGAGACGACATCTTTCATAATTATATATAGGTCCCAGGGTCATATAGGTCAGAATCTCGTCTCAATTCGAGATTATTAAAGTCTTCATATTTGTTCAAAACGAAAATCTCGTCAAAATTCACACGTTTTTTTGTTGAAATACTTTCAAGTTTCGCAATGGTATATAAGGGGGTGGGGTAACGGGGGTAATAATTAATAATTGTAGATCGTAACCACACCCTGTAAACAACAGTGACCATTTGGTCATAACTATGTAATAATAATTTCAGGTATCAAATACAATCCAAAGTGAGAATTACATAGAAGACACTCTAAACTATTTACGTGGTACAGGACACCGGTGGCACTGTCAAGTATGTCTTGTCGAAGTCACGACAGTCGATGTTTGTCCGTAAATGGCAGAAGGAGACGGCTAAGGGTGCACCACGTCACCATTTCTTAGACGGACGGTTACGTCCTCCGCATTCTGTGAATCCAAGTTAGGGACCCAACCCTTCTAGGGGACCTCTTCCCGTACTGTTGGGTAAGGTCGTAAGGTCGTAATGACGGACCTTTTAAGGTACCTGTTTCCTCGGACTACCCGATGTCAGGTACCCAGCGTGTCAGTCTGTACTGACTCGTACGTGCGTGAGTACCTGCAGATGGAACTGTTCCTAGTTCAGTCCACGACGACATCGACGACTGGAAGTTGTGGGGGACTTTCCTCACGTTCCACGTCTCGTCTTTACTCCGGGAGACACGAGACCCTTTGACCGTCCTGTCCAGAAGTCTATCTATAAAAATCCTCGGCTAAAATACCCGGGTTAAGAACGTAGAGGAGCATTGATCTTTTCGTAGTTTTTAGGAAGTGTACTGAAAAGTACTGGTCGTCCTTGGAAACCGTTTTTTATGCACGAACGAAAAATATTATCGGTCCTGTACCTTCGTTGGATCTACGGGTAGTCGTCTCCTGACCTATTCTTTCGAAACCATGTATATGTGTTACCTCATAATGAGTCGGTAATTTTTCTTATGTAAACTTAGTCAAGATTACTCCACCTACTTTGACCTCGGATAATATGTCTCACTTCATTCGGTCTTTCTTTTTGTGGTTATGTCATGTGATTGCGTATATATACCTTAAATCTTTCTACCATTGCTATTGGGAGATACGCTCTGTCGTTTCTCTGTGTCTACATATCTTGTCAGAAAACCTGAGACACCCTCTCCCGTTCCCACCCTACTGAATCCTCTTACCGTAACTTTGTATATATTATAGTATATTCTTTGTTTAGCGGTCAGGTCCAAGTTACGTCCTATGTCCTACGAGTCCCGTCTACGTGACCCTACTGGGTCTCCCCACCATATCCCTCCCTCCACCCTCCCCCCAAGTCCTACCCCTTGTACACTTGTGGGCACCGCCTAAGTACAACTACATACCGTTTTGTTTATGTTATAACATTTCATTAATTGGAGGTTAATTTTATTTATTTAAATATAAATTTTTTTTATACACGAACTAACGTCCATGATAGGGGGGGGAAGTGGTCTTAGTGTATATATGACTGGAAAGAGAATGGAGAAACCTCATCAAAGAGTCTCGATAGACTCCATGACCGAGGGTCCGACGTCGGGAGTAAAACGGGGTCTATTTTGAACGTTGAGAGTGCAACAGGAAAAAAAAAAAAAGTTCAACTGTGACGGGATTTCTGGGGACACAAAAAGTAGTGAAAGAGAAATGGGAAGAGGTTGGGGACCGTTGGTGATTAGAAAAGTGACAGATATCAAAATGTTTGAATAAAGATTTTAGTAAATTTGTAAATCGATAAATTTAGATGTTGAAAAATTTGAAATTAAGACAATAAAGAAAACAAAGAGAGAAAGAGAGAGAGAGAAAAAAAAAAAACAAGAAAAAACTCGGTACGACATCCCGAACGTCTTAGAGTCAAGGGGTTGGTACCTAACTTAGACGTGGGACCGTTATTTTCGGGTCTTACGATTGGTGATCTTACTTTCAAATCCTTGGGGGATTTGAAATTAGAACAACAAAATCAGTAGTACCGGTAGATGTCAGTCCTCCTGACTTTACTTGTAAAATTTCAGAATAAAGTTTGAGTGCTCTGATTTATTTACATTTCCTTTACAGTGGAACGTTCACGGTCTACGGCTAAAAACATTCAATCGAGTGTGAAGTTTTCAAGGATTTCCTCTTTTGACCCGAGTCTGGAAACCTTGGGGGACTTAAGCCCTTTCCCCCTCGTCAGTCAAAGTGTTTAAAGTGTCTGGTCCTTACCCTGGACACTCTTCTACGACTCTCTAGAGAACTCCCCTGACCCACTACCTACCTGTCCGTTCCCAGACCCCCCATCCCCCCAGGGACGTCTTCTTGGAGACACTCACTCTCATTACCCGACCCCAGGGGCCCCTTTGCGGTCGACGAGTCACCAATCCCCGGTCGGAAATGGGACCGGGTCCTGTTCTTTACTCCGACCTGTCCAGTCAACCCAGTATCTCCGGTGACTCTCGATACACTTCTGACCCATGACCGGACACCCGGTATCTCTCGGTGACTTCTGAATTCTCGTCTTCTCACTGTGGTACTCTAAACATACCCCCTTTGGGGTTATCTAGAAATCATCTCTTTGGAGTACTCCTGGACACCCCCTGTCAGGTCCTGGGTGGTGAGAGATCCAAAGAAGGGGATCCGCAGATGTTGACGTAAGGGACACGGAGAGACCCCCGCTGGTACCCTGACTTAGAGTGGTCCCCTTCACGCGTCTGTCCAAAGTACAGACCCCTCTACGTAAGGTTGTCTTCGAATTTAAGTGAGTGTTAAGTGTGAGAGGTGGAAACTTCCGAATACAGGTCAACCACCGTCGCGGTGTACTACCGTGGAGACAGACGTAGGAACTCGCTGACACGGGTCCCCGGAGGTGGTTACGTCGACCTCGGTTTTTATTTGTAACGACGGAACTCGGACACGTCGGACCCCCTACAATCAAGACCGTCGCATCGGACCTGACCGTCTATGTCTTTGATAGCGTCTGGGTCCTCCTGCCCGGGACTCGGATCCGTCATCGTTACTACCTTCACCGTCGGACCCTGCACAGACAGTGGTGGGGTTTGTGTCGCGAATTTTGTCGCAAATAACCCACCCAACCCGTCGAGAGCACCTGAGCCGACCTGAGTGAGCATGTAGATAGTAGCAGACACACAGACGTCGTGAACCAGGACGTACAGAGTCCCAGTGACGAAACCTTACCGGAACCGACCCTGGGACCTCACTGAACCGAATCGAGGTGCTTATTGGAAGGTACCAAATCGGGTTTCTACCGGAGTGACAGTACCGTCTCCCTGTACTCTCCCTTCACTTCTGTCCGAAAATGCTCCAAAAAGAATCCAGGGTAAACGATTGTAGAGCAATCGATTCATTGAGTGTACGGACTCGGGTCTCAGTTACTGTCTAGTCTTACGTGACGTTTCGGTCTATCGTTTCCCGTGTCTATTTCTCCTCCCACTTCTTAGTCCGGTGAACGTGTCGGTCCGGTGGTGTACGGGGTCTCCCCTCGGTGTCCTGAACTACGGACTCACGGACAGTCCCCTCTGTGGTGACTGCAGAGGTTACCACTCATGGTTACAAATGGGGGTAGGGACACGGACGGACGGTGACGTGGATAGTCCTGCACCACAGACTAAGGGGTGGAACATTTGGACCCGACGGGAACACTGAACGAGACTAGTTGTCTTACACTCTCGTACTCGGACACGTTCTTGCGTCGAAACGGGTCGTCGGTACCTTTCCACTAGTCCGACCTGGTGACTCACTACTCTCCGGTGCACACCTCTCCACGGTACACCACCCTTTAGGTCTCCCTGTGTTCTCTCAGAACCTAGAAGATCAGTCGGGGACGGACTTACTTCGGTGTACTCACTCGGGTTTATTTTGGTCTCCTCAGTACTCTTTATTCTTTGGTGACAACAGAATTGACGATCTATAGACCTAAACAATGCGTCGTTAACGATTGACTATGTACCTCTTCCTTTACCGTTGGGTGAGGTCATAAGAACGGACCTCTTAGGGTACCTACCTCCTCTAACCACCCGATGTCAGGTGCCCAGTTTTTGTCAGGCTGTCCTGACTCGTTGAAGTGAAGTGAAAGTGAAAGTGTCCCCTCTGTCTGTCTTGATTTGCTCCGGCCACGAGTCCGACTACTGAACTCACGAAGTCGTCCCCATCGTAGTCAGAGACTCTACTCTCGAGGTCTCTGTCCTTGATCAACCTCCTCTTTCAACACCTGTACAAACAGTACGAGTGTCCTGTAGGTACGTCATTTTAGGTTATCCGTAGTTAACTCTATGGACCCAAACTTGAATCACTCTTTATCCCCGACCTCTGACCCCTTACAAAGTATACCCTATAGTCTCCTACACCTTTCAAGGTGATTTTCACCAGGTTCTTTTCTCAGAACTCCTCACGAGCACCATTCTTCACCAAGAGTTTGAAATCACCTACAGTAATGGTAGACCACTCTTACACTTCTACGTCTAAGGGTCCGGGTAGGGAGACCAACAACTAATTCATCCAGTCCCTACCCGGGCCCCTTAGACGAAACGGCGGACCGAAGGTCGGAAGACAAGGGTTTGTGTTGTCTACCTTTGAGGGTAGGGTCCACTTCGTCTCCGCAAACCGACCCTCTCCTCCTCTGGACCGTGTTGCGACTCTCTTCGAGACAAACTAAAACAAAATGAAGTGGTAGTAAGAATGTCGGAACACTCGTCATCCCTCCCCTTCCAATCTCTTGTCATCTGCGAAAGGAGGGACGGTGGCCCGTTTCTTACTCCGATTTTGGTGACCCACTTTCCAACTAACTCTTGTTCTATAAGTTCACTGGAATTGTACAGTGGGTGCTTCAGACATGATTAATGTTTACCTTTACCATGGTAAGGGACTGTACAAAGACAAACTCGTGTGTTGTAGAAATAATTCACTAGTTCGGGATTATAGTGGTCATTACCCTGGTTGACCATAGTACACGAAGGACGACGCGATGTTGAAGTTCACGTAAGACGATTTTTGAAATTGGACTTAAATTAGTTCCCTCAATCTCCTCTCTCCTACCGTCCGAGGAGGAATTGAACTTTTATTTTCACATATATTCGATTGTCGAAACGCAGTTAGTTTAGAGAACCCATACTTTTACCGTAACTACATCCCGTTGGGGAAACAAAGATCGATGTCCGACTTCATAAATCCTACCTATTGGCTCCGAGTCAAAATTTTCCTTGTCTTTTGGCGGGATTCGTGGACGGTGTGTCCCAAACGCGCACGCGTCTCAGGAGAAAGCCTCTGAATAAAGCGCGTCGACCTCCCAGTCTAACTCGTGCTGCTCTGCCTTTATACGTTGGCGCCAAAGGCCACTGGCGCATTCGCAGGTGTCGTCGTCTTACCTCCTCCACGGAGTGCCACTCGCGCGCCTCCCCCGAGCCCATCCCCCTCGACTTTCCTCTCCTCGGTAAGATTGACACTAGAACAGAGGCGCGTCTGACAGGTCCCCGGCTGTCACGGGTCCGTCCAGCTCCTCGGAGTACAGTCCCCACGGGGTTAGTCGCCGAGACGCGAAGACCTCGACCACGACGGCGCCTGGGCCCACTCTTTCCCCGTTCCGAACTTACCCTTCACTTTCCGTGATAAGGCCTTCTCCGCCCCGCACCCACGTCACCCTCCCCCATCTCTACTCACTGTCCGAGCCCCGGGTCTCCTCCGCCCGCACCCCTTTGCAGACGGGTATTCCCCGCCCCGAACTCCTTACTCATTGTCTTCGCCTCGGGCCTCCCCTTCTTGCACCCTTTTAACCGCCCCAGCCCCGCCTCGGACTGAGTCACTGACCGCACCCCAGGTTTCCCCAGAGCCCTCCCCGCCCCGTCCCCACTTCCATCCGTCCCACTCCCCACCCCGCCTTTCAAACTCACTGTCGTTCACCTTAACCAGCCTTCCTCCCACCGTGGTCGGACTTATCCCATATTTGAAACTTCAGTCCCTCGAACCCGAATTTAGGATCAAGACGATCGACAAAAGAAACCTGTTTTAAAGGAAGGAAAAACTCCTCGCGAAGAGGGTACTTAAGTTGTCTTCATACTTAGTAAGTGAACTTCCGTGTCACAAGACACGACCCATGTGTCGACACTAACTCTGTCTACTTCAGTAGACAGAGTAAAAATTCGGAATGAAAAGACTGGGAGGCAAAGGTGTAGTTTGACCCCTTTTTGTCACAAAATTCCTAAACTTGATCCTCCTTTATGACTTCCGTATCATAATATTTACCCATTATTATTACCAATAGTCACTGTCCATGATTCACGGACGTCATAAACAGTCATAGAGCGAGGGTCGTGAGGACTATAAGTCCCGACCTATTAAGAAACAACACACAGAGACGGGACTTGTAGCATCCTGTAAATCGTCGTAAGGACCGGAGATGAGTGATGTACACCCGTCGTGCGGAAGGACACCGTTGGTTTTTATAGGGTCCTGCGATGGTTTACGCAGGACCACCCCAAATGGGGATCCAACCCTTAGTGACGACGTAAGTCTCGACACAAGACCCGAACCCTTATATCATACTTGTGACGACTCAAGGGACGAAGTACCTGAAGTACAAGATCATCTCCTCTGTACGCTCATTTGGTTCTTCATTCCTTGAGAGTCTACACGATCATCGAAACACCCAAACAAAACCCCCGGAAAACCTAAAAAACATCGAGAATAATGATGGTAACCACTCCACGACAAAGTGAGTGCTAGGAAACTTTATCAGCTCCTGAATGGAGGAAGCTCGGGTAGCCTTCTCACTGTAGGGCTCTTTCTGTTTATAGTATACTATAACAATTATACGTCTTAGATTTTCTTGCCATGTTTACTTGAAAATATGTTCTGTCTTTATCACAGTCTCTACATCCTTTGTTTGAATACCATTACCCCGCCCCGTCCCCCACTAGTTAACCCTCTGACTCTAGCTGTATATGTGTGATGATATATATTTTATCCATTATTATTCCCGGATGACATATCATGTCCTTTGAGACTAGTCATGAGACATTACTGGATATACTCTTTTCTTAGAAATTTTTTTTCAACTATATACACGTCGATATTGACTGAGTGAAATGTCGTCTTTGATTGTATTTATTGTAACATTTAGTTGAGATGACGTCACTTTTAAATTTTTGACTTTCTGACTCAGTCCTCGAACCAGTGGACTGAACGAAAGAAACGTCGGTATCTCCTTTAGTTTCTTTTTTACTTCTGGCACTTTGTGTTCTAGAACCACAACAGACCCTTTCCGCCGCAACCCTTTTCGTGCAAATCGCGGGTGGACCGGGTACCGGATCGCCTCCTACTTTTGTGCGTCCACCCTGGAACCCCTTTTGACCCTCTCCGAGGCAGGAAAGAGTCCCGAGTACTACCGACCGTCCCCCGACTGAGAATCGTTGTCAACTTAACCGAAAAAACCTTAAATATAGGGACGTCTCTCTTGTTCCTTTACGTTCCCTCAACTCGTTACTTTACTTATAAATTACCTTAAGAGATCGGTACTTGTACCTATGGTCCACATGTAAAACCCCCCGAACGGATAATAAATAATACGAGTTAAGTTCGAAGAAAGAGAAATACCTAGAAATACTTTGGGAGAAAGACAGAAAAGATCGGTCCCCAGACGGTTGTTTTCGGACAGAATACCGGACACTCGAGACCCGTCAAAAATGCAAATATTTACCAACAAAAATGTTACAATGTAATCTTGGATGCATAGTAGGACCTAAAACGGGTGTTTCGGATTTCGTGAAAGGTAAACCGGGAACTTCTTTTGTAAACGAGTGGGGACTGGACGGTAAGTGAGTGTGGGTGCATGTGTCTCCTCGTCCTTTTAAGTCTAAGGGGCCCCGGCGAGAGCCCTAAAGTCGAAATTATTCTCCATACTCTCCCTCTCCTTCTCTTTTTAAAAATGGTTTTTCCAGTTGACCTTTAAATGTCAGGGACACTATAATTTTTCTTTTATGTCCAATAAGTAACCCGGAGTATGTCAAAACGAAACTAGTATCTTGTCATAAGTGAAACTAGTGAAGTACCGTTTATCTACCCCTTTGTCACCTTTGTCACAGTCTGAATTAAAAAACCTCGAGGTTTTAGTGACGTCCACCACTGATGTCGGTACTTTAATTTTCTGCGAATGAGGAACCTTCCTTCCAATAGTGGTTGGATCTGTCGTATAATTTTTCGTCTCGATAATGAAACGGATGTTTCCAGACAGATCAGTTCCGATACCAAAAAGGTCACCAGTACATACCTACACTTTCAACCTGACACTTCTTTCGACTCGTGACTTCTTAACTACGAAATCTTGATACCACAACCTCTTCTAAGAACTCTCAGGGAACCTGACGTTCCTCTAGGTTGGTCAGGTAGGATTTCCTCTAGTCGGGACCCACAAGTAACCTCCCTGACTACGATTTCGACTTTGAGATTATGAAACCGGTGGAGTACGTTTCTCAACTGAGTAACCTTTTCTGGGACTACGACCCTCTCTAAACCCCGTCCTCCTCTTCCCCCGCTGTCTCCTACTCTACCGACCTACCGTAGTGACTGAGTTCCCTGTACTCAGACTCATTTGAGGTCCTCAACCACTACCTGTCCCTCCGGACCGCACGACGCTAAGTACCCCAGCGTCTCAGTCTGTGCTGACTCGTTGACTTGACTTGACTTGACTATCACAATATGGACTACTTTGGTACTTATGACAAAACAAAACAAAACAAAAAATGTGTCTTACGTAAGGTGGAAAAACAAAAACGGTTTTGAGACGTATCTAACGGTTGACAAAAAGGTGATCTCCTGACAAACCCCAAACCCGGACGTCCCCTCAAGCCACATTGTATCTGTGTCAAAATAATGCAAGTACAACTTTCGGAAAGGTCTGGTAAAAGTCAAGAAAGATGACGGAACCACACACGGAAGAACGTATGTAACTACGTAAAAACTTTTAATCAAAAGAGAAAAACGTAAAACTTACAACTTTAAATAAAATATACATATTTCCGATTGAAAAGTATAAAAAGAATATTGACTGATTACCGGAAAGGGAAAATAAACCGAAAAAATAATTCTATCATGATCGTCCCTGACATCTCATGAAAATTAAATTATAACTGTAAAGTTTTGACGATATAACGGTCAATAAAAAAATTTTGATTTTTGACCTATTTACGGTCATGAAAGATGATCACACTCTATTTGGTAAGATAAGGTCATACTTTATCGTAGGATTCAAGAATTATTTTATTGTCGATTTAAAGGACGTGCTTTTTTTTTTGGTCATTTCCGTCGGTGACACCCGTCCCCTTACTTCGGGTGGTAAGGTCGGACGGGAGTCACACACACATGTATGTGTGTCTATGTGTTTACGTGTTGCTGGAGAAACTATGGAGTGGCTCCTGAGGTCCTTATATATATAAAAAATTTAGTAACCCAATTTTTTCTCAACTGACACCCCCAGTCGTCTGAAAAATATATTTCACGGTCTATCATTAATAAAATCCCAAACATCCAGTATGTCAAAGACATCGTTGAGAGTCAAGACGGGGAAATTGTACTTTCGTCGGACACTTGTTTACTGACACCGAAACAAGATTATTTTGAAACTTAAAGTATTAAAAGTGTACAGTACTTTATTTTTATATGAAAACTGAAAAAAGGGGGATGAGATTTTTATATTATCTGTAAGAATCGACACCAGACATGTTTTTGTCTACCGTGAGACCCAAACCGGGGGCCCAACGTCGAGTGGTCGGCGACCGAACCAAACATCGGGTCGACACGGGCACGACCGACCTCTTCTTGAAACAACGTTCTCCTGACTTTACGACCCCTCCGGCACCGGAAGACCTCTGTCACGGCTCCACCCTGATCCCCGAGGCCTTTCGAACCACAAAGAGAGTAACTGACACCGAGCTTAAGGCGAACATTGAGTAAAGAGAAGACTAGCAAAATACTACACACCTCGGTGAGGGCAACCGGACGGACTGACTACACCCGAAGAGACCTCAGACCATAGACAATGGATTCCACACGAGCTCCCTAGACCAGTTTCCCTCTTCCCTGACGGGCCCCGGTCGACCCGTCGTCCAACCTCTTCCGCAGGAGACCCGAGACTACCGTCGACCACCTTCCACCGCCCTCCTCCATATCCGTCTCCGCGTCTCGGCCTTGGCGGCCCCGTCTGACCTGTCCACCCGTCCCGTCCCGGCGACGACGACGACGATGTCACCTCCTCGGTTCTTACCCCGACCCGGTCGGGTCCTCCGAAATTGCGGGTTCCTTCTGTAAGGGCACCCTTTCTCCGACCAGACTCGCAATGATGTCGTCATCAGCTCACACAACAGTCTCCCACTACCACTTCGTCGTCCTTTGTAACCAGAACAGAGGTACTCCCTGGTGTTCCAGTGTCGACCCCGCCACCGACCTTGGTCACCGTCCTTTACTCTCGTTTCGACCCCTCTGCCTTATCGTCCCACAGATTGACGACCTCTTCTCCCTCCCAGGCTTCAGATCGACTTGGACACCCGGGTCTCCCCCCGCTCCAGATCACACCACCGGTTCTTGTGTCCGAGATCTCAGCCAGACGGGTGGTAGTGGAGGGTCGTGACGGGTGTGGTGACGACATTGACACCCGTCCAATAGTCTGAGAGACGGAGGTACAAGAGTAGACATTTTACCCTGAGTCAGAACTCACTCTACTATGTACATTGACATTTTACGAATTGTGCTGTGAACTACGTATCCTTCACGAGTTAGTCACAGGGACTGTCAGTAGTAAGAATAAAGAAGTAAGGTGATGCACCTCATACCTCCCCCACTTCTGATGGAGCCCTTACTCACGTACCCTATAGAAACGACGTAGAAAGTGAGTTCTATGGGGAAGACAACTCCCACCTCCCCTACATAATTATGAAGGAGTTTTCCTTTGACCAATTTGACAAGGGTTTTCTCTCAGTCTGTAAGATCTGGTTCTCCGACCTTTGAGCTCTCATAACTGTCTTCAGAGGGTAATCCTAACATCCCTACCACATTAAAGGGTCCATGAGTCCGAGACTACATTTTAGAGACCCGGTAATTTGTGTGTGGTCGGACTTCGGAGTTCTTACCAGAAATCCCACTCAAGACAACGTAAGAAGAACTCCAGGTCGTCTCCCACGTACTCCGTCTACCACTAGGTCTCATACTTGGGGAAACGACTGGGGTCACACTCCAGTACACTCCTAGTGTCCTCCTCTAGTGTCCCCTAACAACTCTCTTACCTTCTCCCTTCGTTCTTTGTTTAAACCCCGTTCAATTTTTCAATGGGTCTCCACGACGTGAAACCTAGATTCTGTATTCTCGAAAGTCCTACTTATCGAGACGAGAAACCTCTCAAAGATTCTCGACAGAGTCTGGAAAAGTGCATAGTGTACCCCTTTCGTTCCGTAAACCCCACCTTTCTCAGGAGGACCCGACCTGTACAGTGATCGTTTCTTGAAGACATACAAAGGAATAAGAATGAAAGAGAAAATCTTCAACTTGGATACGACGACAATTGGAAGTCGTAGTGTCCTTTTGTCCCGAACGAGTCTTGAGTCAGACTCCCAGTTGACCTCCCAGTTGAGGCCGGGAGGAGCGGTCCGGGGGTCTCGGCACCCTCCTTGGGACCACAACCTCAGGTCTTTGGAACCAAATTCAGGGGCGAGAGAAGGAACGAGTAACTTGTTCAGAGACCCGTAGAGACTTGACGTCAAAGAAGAAGCCGTTTCGTCTCAATATTACTAGTGTGTGTGTGTGTGGGGTCTGACGTGGCGTCAAAGAAGAAACCATTTTGTCAATATTACTAGTGTGTGTGTGTGGGGTCCTGTGTGTGTTGACTCCTGTGTGTGTGTGTGTGTGTGTGTGTGTGTGTGGCCNTCTCGGCACCCTCCTTGGGACCACAACCTCAGGTCTTTGGAACCAAATTCAGGGGCGAGAGAAGGAACGAGTAACTTGTTCAGAGACCCGTAGAGACTTGACGTCAAAGAAGAAGCCGTTTCGTCTCAATATTACTAGTGTGTGTGTGTGTGGGGTCTGACGTGGCGTCAAAGAAGAAACCATTTCGTCAATATTACTAGTGTGTGTGTGTGGGGTCCTGTGTGTGTTGACTCCTGTGTGTGTGTGTGTGTGTGTGTGTGTGGGGCCCTATGTGTGTGTGTGTGGGTTGTCCTACACCATTTCTGGTCCATTTGTCACCGACCTGGACTTAGACGCTTGTTGGACTGTAGGACCAAGTATTCGAGTGGAACTATTATCCGGTATAACTCCCAACGTCCCCAACCCCCCTCGTACCCCCATAACTACATGAAACGTCAACAACCCTCAGAACTGACACAGAGGTTCCGGGTCTCCCTTACACCATTGAGACTCTGAGGTGAACCAGGTGTAAGGTGGGCCAAAGAGACACAGAAGAGGGGAGGGAGGAAAGCGAGCTTGGGGCAGGGGAGGGCTAGCACGTGTAGGTCTCCTAACCTGGACGCAACGCAGTGACGGGACCAGAGAACAAGGGGTCCAACGAGAAGATCTGTAGCTATATACGCCCGGCAGTTAAGGGTTCTAGTACCCTAACCTTCCTCTTGTCCATTCTCGTTTTAAATTTCTTCCGACCCTTTATAAAAGACCACTACTTGGACTCGGGGCTTGACGCGTGGGATTCGGTTCCCCAGTCGCCTCACGGACACAAAAAAGGACCTACACTGGTGTCGTCCCTCCCAAGTCAGTTGCCAGATGAAAATTTTGTCGGCACTCAAACCCCTACACAACCTCCCCCCACTGGATAGACATTCAAGTAGGTTCGGTAGACTCTTCACAAGCAAAGCTACGGCAGAATCTCCCCTTCCCTTTCTCGTTCAGTTTACGTCTTCAGTCTGTGCTTTTGAACCAGGACAGACCCTTTCGGACTCGTCCCGACCGTTCCCGAGACATCCGACCTTCGTTCCCTTATAAAGACGGGGACACCAGTGACCCCTTCACTCCCCTTCACTCTGGCACTCCGTCCGCCCACTGCACCCTAACCACCCCCCACGTCGGTTCCATCCACGGGGACGGAGGAGGGTGGAACCATGCGTCTCGGCCGGTCCTTCCCCGAGGG
This sequence comes from Capra ibex, assembly GCA_006410555.1. Classification (NCBI taxonomy): domain Eukaryota; kingdom Metazoa; phylum Chordata; class Mammalia; order Artiodactyla; family Bovidae; genus Capra; species Capra ibex. The sequence continues at coordinate 5,770,041 of SJYO01052794.1, forward strand.
GTCCCCCCGCACAAAACTTCGGTCGGACCTCCTGGTCGGAACAGGCCCCGACAGCCCTACCCAGCCCCACCCAAGCAAGAAATAACTTCGTGACCCACGACGCCAAGTCTTCACTTGTCCGTCTATTTCTGGGACAGAAGTACCCTTCCTACCCACTGTTATCCTTAGATTCACTTCGCTCCCCTACCCTGTCTACCGTCCCTCTCCCCGGGCCCGTCGACGAGAGACCTTCCTCCACCAGTTCCCGTGGGACGAGGCTCTCGGTCCTCCTTCCGGACGACCCGACCCCCTCATCGGACACCCCGGTCCGTCTCGCCGGGAGTCCCACCGTCTCTCATCGGGTCCGCCTACCCCGGTCGGGGACCCCTGAGACGAGTCCCGAACCGTGAACGAAGGGTACACGACTCTCCACGACTACGGCACGCCCCAGTCCCGTCTCGTCTCCCTGGTACCGAGACTGACGCGTGGGTGCCCGTCGTCCGAGACCTCGTACCCAGAGGGAAGTAGCAGTCAGTGTGCGTCTACGAGGAGTGGCTCGGTCGTGTGTACAGCAAATAATTTTGACTTGTAACATTTACCACTCTTTAAGGTCCGAAAAGAAGAGGATGCGACAACCTAGTAGTCCAAATGGGGGAGAAAGTTCTGGTCACTGAATCTCATAATTATCCTTAATTACCCAAACCAAAAAAAATTAAACTTCATACTGAAGTTTCGGTCACTGCTTCTCAGTGTATAATGGACTTAACGTAAAGACAGTTTACAACCCCTGTCCGTGGAGACATCTGTGTCATCTGGGTACCAGTGGATCCTCACCCCCCTTCACACCACCAACCCCCACTGTGAACTCCCCACGTCCCACAGAAGAATCTCATTGGTCCTACAAGATTGTAACTAACACCACTACCGACACGTTAAGACACTGATAGGACTTCGGTAAATTCACATGTGAAATTGACCCACTCGACACACCATACACTTAATATAGACTCAGTTGACAAACGTTTTCATTCTACAGTAGACCTTTTGACCCGGAAGAGAAAACCGAGGTTGTAACGGGCTTCGTATTTGAGATTCCGACTACAAGAGACCGAAGGGTCCACCGCGATCACCATTTCTTGGACGGACGGCTACGTCCTCTGTATTCTCTGTGTCCAAGCTAGGGACCCAACCCTTCTAGGGGACCTCCTCCCGTGTCGTTGGTTGGGTGAATCGTATTTGAGATTCCGACTACACGTTAACAACCAACGTTTTTCAAGGTCAACGTGTCCTTTCGCAGCCTCTCCTGGAGTCGGGACCGTCAAACAACAACGAATCGACGATTCAGCCCAGGTTGACAGGAAACTGGGGTCCCTGATTCCGGACGGTCCAAAGAGACAGGCATCCTAAGAGGTCCGTTCTTATGACCTCCCCCAACGGTAAAAGAAGAGGTCCCCTCGAAGGACTGGGTCCCTACCTTGGACTCAGAGAAGGGAACCGTCCGCCTAAGAAATGGTGACTCTTGGTCCCTTCGGGAGTCGGACCGTCAATCACTTGTGGATTGACCTTTCGCGGACCCAGAACTTTATTGGCGGCGAAGGGCGGCTGTGGGGAAAAGGTCCGGAACAGGGGACCCCGTCGTCGAGTCCAGTGGTCGCCCTCCCGAGGCACAGGCGACGCAGTGTGTCCCAGCAGGGAGGTGAGGAAACCTCCGGCGGAGTGACAAGGTGTCAGTGGACGCAGAAGCGTCGTTACGGGTTGGCCAAAGACAGTACGAAAATTTTAGAGGGTCTAGTATCGCGTGAGACCACTTGTAACCAAGGGACTGGTCTATAAATTCGTCTCAAAGGTCTAGTGGGTTGGACCCTCCCCCTTCGCATACGTGAGATAGCAGACATAGAGACCGAAGGGTCCACCGCGATCACCATTTCTTGGACGGACGGCTACGTCCTCTGTATTCTCTGTGTCCAAGCTAGGGACCCAACCCTTCTAGGGGACCTCCTCCCGTGTCGTTGGTTGGGTGAGGTCATAAGAACGGGCCTTTTAGGGTACCTGTCTCCTCGTACCACCCGACGTCAGGTATCCCAGCGCTTCTCAACCTGTGCTGCCTCGTTGACTCGTACGTGGACATAGCGGATTGGGACTGGGGGACTACAAGTGAGGGACAATTCTTGAGTCACCGTCGGAAATTCTGATGTTTAGCATTAAATATTTTGACGGGAGGATGAGGTATTTGAAACACACATTTCGCACTGGTCCGACACATTAAAGAGTGTTTACTCTGTCCGAGGACAAAGGCGTCCAAGTGGTCTCGCCGAGCCCGACCAGAGGTCACCACTCACGGGTGGGGTCCGGAAGGGAAGCCCCACCACACATGTATTACCTATCACCACCCGTCAGTTAGCCACTGACAAATAATCAGTTGTCCATCAGTAACTCCGTGAAAGGACCCGGACCCCCTAGGTCAATCCTGGTCTCTAACGGAGTCTCTCATCGAGAAAGGTCAAACACCCGGTTTGTCAACGGTGGTAGGATCTACCTTTCATCACTATACGTTTACTTACTGACACCGGGAAAAGGTTATTTTGAAATACATACTTTGGTCTTCGCCCCGGTCGGTCTAATTTTGTCGTTCAAACTAAAACAAATCAGCGAGACTGTACAGGTTTAGAAACGCTGGAGCTCCTGACATCGTGTGGTCCGAAGGGACAGGAAGTGACAGAGGGTTTCAAACGAGTTTGAGTACAGGTGACTCAGGACTATGTAGGTTGGTAGAGTAGGAGACCCTGGAGGAAGTCTCCTCCGTCGTAGATAAAGTCGACTCAAGTAACAGTAACGGTGGATCCCGGTATACCACCGAGAAAGTTAGGGGAGTTTATACCATTGGAAAAAAAAATTACTATAAAAAACCCCCCCCCACCCTCTCTAAATTCCTAAGTTTTTCACTTATATATGAGTGTAGTGTATCATTGACACGGGGGAGTCAAAGAAGGCGATCGGGAGTCTGTGTTCTGTATCCCTTCACGGTCCGTGACACCAAACTTCATTTTACAGAGAACGTAGTAGGAAAGGTCAAGGACCTTCTGTTGAACCCCCACTACAGCCACCCAAAGAACGAGTCGTCGGGGCTACTACGGCAGTAGACCTCCCCTGGGTTCTTTTTGCCAAACAGTGAGACGAAAGACAGAGAGCAGTGCAGGAAGGTCCCCGCCTACGCTTCGGGTAGGGCAGTCCTGCCGGATACAGAGACCACCGGAGAAAGAAGTGACCAACTTCTCTCGGGTATCTTTATTGTCAAAATACATTATTTATGTTGCAATGTTTAAAAGCATAGAGACTACCCAGAAAGAGAGGACTTTTGGGTGGATTAGGACTTTACTAGGGAGACCACCACACACGAGAACAAACACAGTCTCTCTCCTCCCACACCCCACTTCAGTCATGACCAAACTGTCCCACAGGTCCGACGTCCATGTCTTCACGGCTGGACCCGTTCCGAGGAGTCGGAGTCACGACACTACAAGGCTCGGTCTGTTAGGGAACGACCCCTCCAACCCCCCACCTGGCAGGAGACGTAGTGTCCCACAATCGTCAAGGGACCGGAGCGGTGGGACCTCCGCTCATCTTCTTGGAGGGATCAAAACCTGTTCGGGGGTCCGTGACGCTCTGGGGTGGCTACCTCGCGTATCTGCTCGACACACATTTCCAGTCCTCGACACGAAAACATCCCAGTCTCCTGTCCTCGGTCGCACGTAGTGGCGCCGGAGGGGGCGTCCGTACTAGTTCGTCAAGGAGGGGACGTCCGTACTAGTTCGTCAAGGAGGCGCTGCACCTGACCCCGCTCCACCTGATGGAGTAGCACCTGTGGGGCGGACCCTGCAGTCTGCTCGTGGAGAGCCACCACGTCATGGACCGACGCCGCGTGTAGCTGCCCCGCCACTAGTAGTGATGCGGTGTCCACCCGCTCCCGGCCCGCCTCGCCCCAGGTGCGACGTGGTGTGGTCCCCGCGAGAAAGAGGGTGCCGGGCTCTGGGACGCAAGGGGTTGTGGGACCGACCCTAGTCGCCTTTGGAGTACAAATAGAAGTCAAGTCGGCAACAGCCACCTGTCCCTCCGTGTTCCACCGACCCCACCCCCGACGGATCTCGTTCCCACCTTCCCCCGGACCGGGCTCCTACCACCACCTTTCTTCTGAATCTTTACAAAGGACTACCTATAAATTGTCTCGACCTACTGGTCGGGACGTGATAATCTGGGAATCTGGTCGGCACGAGAGTTCTCGTTCAGGGTTTCTTCACTGGAAGTCCCTGTCACCTCGACCCTGTAGGTGGGGTTACCGCCCACGACTGTCGCCCGTGCCGAAGGGTGCACCCCTGACACACGAAAGACACTCGGATTTTGGTGAGATTTTTACCAGTTTTCGTTGTCGTCGTTAGTTCAGTTGTGTTCTCACCGGAGAGGTTATGGTGTAAACGACACTTTCCTTTGTCTGGGGGGAATCCAAGTCCTCCTCCCGTCACCGGCAAGTCCTTCGGCCGCTCCTGCGCGACAGACACGAGGACACACACGGTGAACAGATCTTTTGTCCTGAAGTCCGACCCGTGTGGGTGAAGGAGCCTCGGAACGTGTAGGTCGTCGACCGAAAGACCCCCCCAGTAAAAACTCTTTCGTCCCGAAAATCTCCTGTGATCCCTCTCTTGGTCTCCGAGGGATTCCTCTACGAATCATGGTCGCCCAAATGAAAGATCGGTTCGGGAAAACAGACGTGGGGTCGGAGGTTCCCGAGTTCCCCGTTTACACCCGGAGTCCTCTCATCTGAGTTTCGGGTCCAGGTGACCCCCGGGTACTGACAATCTCGACATGAACTGTCGTGTGTTGTGAACCTGTACACAGACGTTATTTTAATATCTACCTGACCCCTCCCATGATTCGAGACTAATGGGTGTGAGGAGTGCGACATTCCGTGTGTCTCAGGTCTTCACTTAAGCGTCCCGAGGTTTGGCCCATTATAAGGAGTAAGAGAAAACCAGGTATTTCAACACCAGTGCTATTGGCTCCAGTCTCCAACCGTCTGAAAAAGACAATTCCCGGTCTCTCCCTGACAAAGTCCGAAACGCCCAGTGTCCCAGAGGCAGGGTAGAGGGGTCACCATGGTAATACCCTACTTTCGCCGGTCTCCATTACACCGCCCGTCCGACACGAGGTCTTGAGCTAGATGCTTTCGTCCGTCGGTCCGCTCGGACGTCCGACGGGGGACGGACTTTGTCCCGAGGACGTACCAACGTACTTTGTGAATCCCTTACCACCAAACCAACGATTCAGCAGAGACTAACGTCAAGACGTGACCGTCCATCCAAGAAATGACGACTCGGTGGTCCCTTCGGGAATGCAAGTCGCAGATTTCGAAGTCCCGTCACTACGGCGTCGGGACGTCGGCAGGGAGGTGGTGCGCTAACAAGGGAGAAACACGGGTCTGAGACGTTATTGGTCAGAAGACCTTGGAATTGTCCTTCACAGCGAGGTCCTACAGGCCTTTCTCTAGTCGAAGACGGCGTTCCACTTCGACGGGTAGTAGCCTCACCACCTCTTGTACTCACCGAAGTAGACGGGGTTTACGGTCCACTCTCGTACAAGGGGGGTTCCAGGACCGGAGGTGTGAACCTCTCTACCACCCCAGTCCACAGACCCTTTGGCAAAGACGAAAGGGGTAGCAAACCCTTGACCTTATCAAATTTTTTTTTTTTTTTGTTGGGAGACAACGGCTAAATTACCCTTAAGAAAAGTGTGTGTCTTCTCGGAAAAAATTTAAAGTTGAAACAAATTTCACACCAGGTAAGTATGTTAAGACTGTGTTTGAGTCCTAAGGAGGGGGAAAGTGTAACGGAAAGTCTTTCTCAGAGTCTATAAGGGTGGTTGTTGCCCCCCGCGTCTCCGGTACACGGTCCTGGACTTCTAGGGCGACGAACCGTTTCACGGAGACCTAGGTGCGTATCCACCCACACAGGGAGGACGCACCCCGGACACGTGGGACGTCGAGTCTCGTCGTCCCTTTGTGTGCCCGCTCACCACTTCCTCCCGGAGCCCCTCCGCCCTTCCCGGGTGTTCCCACCTCCTCTCTGACCAGTACCTCCGTGGACCACGTCCCCCACCCTCCTCTCCTTCAGTCGTTCCTCTCCCCGATCCGCCCCCACTGGCCCCCCTCCTCCGCTCCCGTACATAAGCTCAGGACAGAGTGTGTCCTTAATCCAGGACCGCACTTTCAGTAGCTATCGTAATCGGAACTCTTGGGGCTCCTTCCCGTGGGGTGGAACAGGACAGACGTCCCTTCGGACCGTGTCGGGAGGACTACGGGTCTACCCACTCGTCCTCCCGTGCAACGACCGGACGGAAGTACCCAGTGCGAGGAGAGACCCATGGTCTCAGGAGTCCCGGGGGTAGAGGTGCGGCGTGAGTGAGGTCCTGTAGTGGAACGACACACCTCACCCCCCTGTGGGTGGTGGCTGAAACAAAGGGGTGGTATTGTCTCAGTCCGAACGACTTCAATCTACACAGACACTGCTCCTTCACCCCGTCACTCCAAAACGTCTGCTCCGGATTCCCCCGGTTCCCTCTGACAGCCCCTCAGCCACACCTGCCGAGACGTCGGTTCGGAGCGCCAAACCTGGGGTCGACGGTCCTTTACTCTGGTCCCTCCTACCCGCCCGCGACACACACGAATCTCCGACTCCGGTACCCGGTGAACGTGACCAACCCTCCGCCAATCCCGGCCTAGCTCGGCCCGTAGTCGCACCTCTCCTTCCCTGTGTCTCTCCCCTTCGCTGTCCGACCCCGTCCACCCCTCCTCCTGCACAGGGGTTGCAGGCACGACGGGTCGCACTGGGGGTCCCTCGACCCCTACGGGGGGTCTCGGTCACTCGTGCCCTCTCGTCCGAGGGACGACCGTGACACACCTCGCCCGTCCCGAAATCGTACAGTCGACCATTCTCCAGTCCTCGTCTCCCCCGGCACAGGTGCTACCCCCCTGTCGTATCTCCCCCGGATCTCGTGTCACACCTCCTCCGGACGGGGCTCCTCCCCCACACTTCTGGGGTCTCGTGGACCCGCGGGTCGTCCCACCGAGGACCTCGGGGGAGTTGCCACGGGTGCAGGTCGTCGTGAACACCATGGACCAAGGAGGGCTCTTTGTTGAGACCGACGAAAAGGTCGGAAGGGTTCACAACAGAAGTGTAACTGGTCGCACAGGGAACCCCAGCATCCTCGTCCATGGCGGGGAGTTTCGGGGACCTCCGTCCGACCGACGCGCTTACACACCCCGGTCCACCCGCCACCCGGACTCACCGGTGAGGGCGGTCGACGTCCGGCACCACCGGAGTCAGGAGTCTCCGTGACCATCCTCTCCACCGACCTACCGTCGGAGCCCCGAGTCAGGACTCGACGCTCCTGCGCCATGGTAGGTCACCCGTGCGAGGACACACTGTCCCGCGTAGAGGGGTTTGGAGTGGAGGTCAACTTTGACGTCTCGACCCCCGTCGCTCGTACCCTTCCCTACCCCCACTTGTGACGGTGCCCGACACCGCTCCGCCTGTCCCGGGTCACTCCGGCGGCTCCGGGGGTCTCGGTGAAACACGTCACTCCCTCGGCGGGGCAGTGACCCCTTTACCCTCCGGCGTGCGTCGGGAACACGTTTGTGCGTCGCTCCCTCGACGGTCCGAAACCACAGCCCTAGGGTCGGAGGGCCCGGGAGTGGGGTCCAGACCTGGGGGACGGTGGGGGTAGCGGGGAGCTGACGGAGACCCGAGCCCGTCCAGGAACACCCCGAGACTCGGAGTCCGAGTGGATAATCCACGCCTACACTACGTCGGTGACACCCCCGACGTGCCCACCCCCGTATGCGCTCCGCCCACCAGAGCCTGTCCCGTCCCTCTCGCCTCCAAACACCTCCACCCCTCGACTGGTCTCACTCAACACTCCCAAGCCCGTCCAGAAGATCCCTCCCCTCCTGCTCCTCTCTCTCCTGCGGCCCACTTGTAGCCCTCCTTCACCGGGGTGCTCGGAAGACACCCTGGGCACTGGAGGGTCTGGACCAGACGTTCGTCCTTGAGCCTCCGAAGGGATCTCCGAAGATGGGTGTCACGGGTCCGGTCACGCACCCCGGGGAGAGCCGTGGGGGTTTGGGGGTTCACAAGGACAGGATGGGTCGTTGCGTGACCCCTCTGCTAAGGAGGTGTCAACCGGGTCGGTCCCAGGGGGGTATCCGACCCCTCGTCGACACCCAACACCCTGGTGACTGGGTCGAAGAGGTCGTCCCGGCCCTCGGTCCCCCGGCCCCCGTCCCAGATGAGTCCTGGTCTGCCCTCTCCTCGAGGGGGGCCGGGTCCTGGGGGGTACGGGTGGACCTACCCAACTACGGTTCCACCTCACTGAAAGTTCTATGTCTCCCTCTTTAGTTCCCCGTCTTAGACACATACGAGGGTTCGTAAAAAATTTTCTATGAACTCACACATATACATACGTATGCGGTGTGAGTGTACGTACACAATAAAGATCTTTCTGTCGACTGTGGGGTCATCGAGGGGAACTTGAGTAAGAAGTGCCACATTGGAAGACAGGAGGCATGAGAAAGTGAGACTCGGAAGTAATAGAAGAATGACCTCTTACTTAGATAGAAAAATTTTACGTCCAGGGGCCCGGGTGGGTCCTCGACGATTTAGACAAGAAATACCCCGGGACCTTGGACGTAAACGGTGTGAAGTGGGTCTCAGTCTGCGTGTGTGTGTGTGGGGTGGGGGTGTGTGTGGGGTGGGGGTCGTAACGGGTCCGTGTCCAGTCTCGATACTCCGTTTCGGTCGATCTGAGCGACGACCCATCTCCCCTCCGTCCGTTCAAGGGTCTCTAGGGCTACAGGACAGAGTCGAAACTAGAAGTAATGCTCCTTCCACCCGGGTTCTAGAAGGTACAGTAACCGTGTCTTCCTCGGTCACACAAAAAAGAACACCCAAAATTAAAAGGAACGAAACAAAGAAATTCCATTCTCGACGCTGTTTCCTGTCAGAAAAAACCACCTTCGCGGTCTAAGTGGTCGGTGACAGTGGATGTCTTCATATTAAGTCTCATTCACGAATTCCCCTGGACACTTAGGTCTCCCGGTACCCCGGTCCTTCACTGTGTTCACTCGTCTCACCCGAACCCTCACTCTTCTAGGGTAAGCCCCAGCACTTACCGGTACGGCGGAGGTGACCCTGTACCCACACCACCCCAGACCCTACTGGGGGAGTCGGGTCCTTCGGTCCTCAGACCCTTTTAGAAGGTCAGGTAGTCACAATACTTGATTCAGTATCGAATTTTTGTGTCGCTCCCACTTCAAATGTCATATCCTTTATAATTACAATGTGGAGTCATTTTGATTTTTCTTTAATTCTTCCCCCTTTTTTTTCGTGTCACTCGGTTTGGTCTGGGTCTACGTCCGGACTAAGTCAGTTGCCCGTCGACAGTCCCCGGAACTTCAACTCCGTCTGTACAGCCATCAATTTCGAGGTCCGAGGACCGAACACCGACTCGGGACGACCGGATCACTTTACCACAGGTCCCATTTGTTGTAAAGGCCCTAGGAACTAGACCTCTTGTCCGGTCCTCCGGAGGTCGGCACCAACATTGGTACCTGCCCGTCGGTCGTCATGACCCGAGTGAACGTCTCTAAGTCCCGTAGTCGACTCTACCCTGAGACCCCACTTAATTCGGTGGACCCCTGAGGCGGGGTAAGTCTACGGCGGAGCGGCCGTGTCCTGTCCCGGTGACTCTCGGGGGTCACGAAGACGCGGACGGCAGGACAAAAGGTCCTTAGGTCCTCAAGACATCAGTCGCAGACGGTCTTCCTCTCTTGGAGCAGCCGAGGACTCTGTCCTCCGGTACTTCTGGCCGTCGTCGTGCTGGGCAGGGTAGTGCGGACCGGTCGCACCCCTGTCGCGCGCCCAGTGTCTGTCTTTCCCTGGTCGGGGCCCGCACCGCACTGCAGGGAAAAAGTCTCTGTGAAATTAGTAGATCGTAAACATGTGGAAGGAAATCTTGCATACATTGCCTGCAAGAAATGTGTACTCGGTAAGCTCTTTATTTTTGTCGAGGAGGTTGGAGACGGGGCTCCGGACGAAGAGCACTTTTGGGTCGTCGAGCCCCCGGTACCTGAAGAGAAGAGACAGACTTCGCCAGGGCAGTGTCTTGCAGAGTGAACACGGAAACGACGGAGCCTTTTATTCGGACTTTTTCTCGGTTTCCCTATTTCCCTCCTTGCACACTGAAGCGACTTCGTAGCAAGAGCACCAAATCAGTGATTCAGCACAGACTCAGGAACGTCGGGGGTACCTGACGTCGGGTGGTCCGAGGAGACAGGTAGCTTAAGAGGTCCGTTCTTATGACCTCTGGGTCCCCAGTTTGGGCTCAGAGGACGTAACCGTCCGTCTAAGAAATGGTGACTCTCGTATCGCGTCTGTGACAAGAGTCTATCTCCTTTTTAAGTTTATCGCTGTCTCGGAGGGTGACCCCGAACCCGGCTCGAGTCACGTGTCCTACGCCGGCCCGTGTCAGTTTTTGGACGCTTAGTGGGCGTACTTGTCTTGATCCCCAGTCACGGCTGTGTGGTAGGACCTTAATGCACAAATGACTTAGACCGTCACCCGAAGGGACCACCGAGTCGACCATTTCTTAGGGGGACGTTACGTCCTCTGGGTCCAAACTCGGGACCTAGTCCTTCTAGGGACCTCCTCCCGTATCGTTGGGTGAGGTCATAAGAACGGACCTCTTAGGAGTACCTGTCTCTTCGGACCGCCCGATGTCAGGTACCCCAGTGTTTCTCAGTCTGTGTTGACTGAATCGTGTCGTACATATAGACCGGTAAAGGTCGCGGTCTGTGCTGTTAAATGTCCCAAAAATTTCAACGCACTTTCCTCTCTACGTCACATTCTCTCGGAATAACGGGACTCTGTGAGTGACAACCTTTCTGAGTGTCCTTGACTCTCGTCGAGTCCCTTCTCCTTTAAGGGCAAAGGGGAGACTGAGGTCCGTGCCTTCACCTTCCCCGTGTGTAGGGGGACAAGAAAGGGTGAGGAGAGCAGTGGACGGGGGGAGCGGACGGGTCCCAGTTTAGACATGGACAAGTTCCACTCCGTCCACTCTGGAGAGATTTCCCGGCACTCCGGTGGGTCGGGTCCTTCCGGGTCGTGTGTCCAACCAGGGGGGGTTGGGGGGTGACACGCGTGTCCGACGAGTCCAGGGGACCCTGTGGGTGGGTCTGGTGTTCGGGTCGACTCGGATCCCCTCGGTGCGAAGGTGCTCTCGGGGATCGGGGTGTGGCAGGTCCGGTGGCAGAGCTAGGGTGACGAATGGATTACGAACACTTAGAGGTCGGGGAGCTCCGGTCCGAAGACTTTCAGCGACCCTGTCCGGACGTTCCCCTTCTCTATCGGGACCGAAAGACAGGGTACACACGCACCGGACTGACGACTTAGTTCCGGTCTAGTTCGGGTGTCACTTGGCTTTCGGACGTCCCAACGAACGAGCTTCAGAACCGAATTTCGACGAGACAAGTGTGAATTCTATCGAGCTTGGTAAAGTCCTTCTCGGACCAGTGTAAATCTGCTAGACAAACAACGAAGATCTTGAGTCCGGTCCACATTTTTTTAACAATACCGAGAATTAAGATAACAACAAATCAGAAAGTCAGTACAGTCTGAGAGACACTGGGACACCTGATATCGGGTGGTCCGAGGAGACAGGTACCTTAAGAGGTCCGTTCTTATGGTCTCACCCAACGGTAAAGGAAGAGGTCCTCTAGGAAGGGTGGGTGCAGAAGACGTAACCGTCCGTCTAAGGAATGGTGACTCGGTGGACCCATCATCATCATTGTCATCATCTCAATCAGTGCAGTCAGCATAGACTGTGAAACACTGGGACATGTGATCGGACGGTCCGAGACAGGTACACTAAGAGGTCCGTTCTTATGACCTCACCCAACGGTAAGGGAAGAGGTTTCCTCGAAGGGTTGGGTCCCTAGCTTGGGTCCAGAGGAGGTAACGTCCGATTGAGAAGTGGCAGACTCAGTGGTTCCTTCGGGAGATATCAAATTTCTTTAGTGAGATTTGGTTGTTACCGTTAGTGTTTTCCTGTTCGAGACACACTAAGGTGAATGCACTCCAGGGATCTAATCAGTCTAAGTACGCCCATCTTTCATCCACCAACGGACCTCAAATAACCCCAACCCCTCCCACCTCTTACTCAGTTTACAAAATCACCCATGTCTCAAGCGAACCTACTTTCTCAACACCGTCGTACTACTACACCCATATGACTTGACATGTGAATTTTTACTGATTTTCCCATTGAAAACAACACATGTAAAATTGGTGCTTGTGTTTTTGGGTCGATTGTGACCGTCGGACCGACTATGTCTTTTTGTAGTATTTGACGGTGATGGTCGTCCGGAGACCCTGAACGTTCACAGACCTCTAGTCCCCAGGTCCTCAGTCTGAACTCATTGAGTGGCAGACCTTGTGGCAGACCCTGTCTTTTGACCGACACTAAAACGACTGTAGCGAGAGTGGAGGGTAGAATGTGTCCTGCATCGGTATGTCCAACCGCCGAACCTCTCTCTAGGGTCGATAGTGCTCCCGGACGTGTATTTGTTTTGTTCACAAGGAAGAGGACTCTCGTGTCTAACTTTATAAGGAGGGTTTGGTTCGTCCTCACCAAGGCCGGGTGTGGGTGGTCACAAGCGGTTGGAAATACCTCTCGAAGGGACCACCAAGTCCACCATTTCTTAGACCACTTTACGTCCTCTGGACCCAAACTAGGTCCCAACCCTTCTAGGGGACCTCTTCCCTTACCATTGGGTGAGGTCATAAGAACGGACCTCCTAGGGTACCTGTCTCCTCGGACCACCCGAAGTCAGGTACCCCAACGTCTCTCAGTCTGTTCTGACTCGTTGATTGTATTAGTATTATTATGTCTATGAGTTCCTGTGGAAAATTTGTGGTCTTTGGCCTCTCCGACTCCGGTGACAGCAGGGTGAAACGTCCCTCCTGTACCTTCAGGTCTCTTCGAGTTCAACGGACTCCAGGGTCTCGACCTTACTCTGACTCGGTCCTAGGTCTGAGGGCTCGGGTGTGAGTTAATACGACACCGAGTATGACAGACACCTGTAAAATAGAGTAGTACCTTACTCGGTCTAGTACCGTTTCGTCACAGTATTGAGTCTTTATTTTGAGGTCTTAGGACTCCGACCGAATAAGGATGACTCCGTTCAAAGGATGGATGGGTTCGAACCTACAGTAGGTGAAAAAGCTCTTTATGGAGAGTCGTCGTCGTAAGTATGCCCGGTCTTCCACCTTTGTTGGTTTACAGGGAGTCACCTGCTTGTCTATTTGTTTTGCACCAGGTAGGTCTAATCCCTTGTCATAAGTCAGTATTTTTCCTTTCGTCATGACTATCGACGATGTTGTCTCTACTTGGGACTTTTGTGACAATTCAGTTTCTTGACTCAGTGTGTTCTGGTACATACTAAGAAAATATCTTTTACAGGTCTCTCGGTTTAGATGTCTTTGTATTTAAGCACTTACCGTCCCCCGACCCTACCTCCACCCACCCCTTGTCCCCGTCACACCCCAAAGGGACAATCGAGTCGACCATTTCTTAGACGGACGTTACGTCCTCTGGGACTAAACTAAGGACCCAACCCTTCTAGGAGATCTCTTCCCTTGTGATGGGTGAGGTCATAAGAACGGACCTCTTAAGGTACCTGTCTCCTCGGACCGTCCGATGTCAGGTACCCTAGTGTTTCTCAACCAGTACTGACTCACTGATTGTGAAAGTGTTTGTCCCCGATCCCCTTGTCTCCGTGTCCCTCCCAGTACCGATTTCCCGAGTCCTAGAGGACCCCACTATTTTTAAAGGATTTTGACTGACACCACGACCGACGTGTTGGGACTCTTGTCTGAACGACAACAAGTCAGCGAGTCAGTACAGGTTGAGAAACGTTGGGGCGACATGTCGGGTGTCCCGGCGTTTCTTAGCCTGTGCTGTCTCGCTGAAAGCGAAAAAGCGACTGACATCGGGAGCTCCGAAGAGACAGGTACCCTAAAGGGACCGTTCTTATGACCTCACCCGACGGGAAAGGAAGAGGTCCCCTAGAAGGACTGGGTTCCTAGTTTGGACAGAGGACGAACCGTCCACCTAAGAAATGGTGACTCGGTGGACCTTTCGCGGACCTAGTATGTGTGCTTTACCCACGTGACGGACCATACACTTAAGAAAGAGTTATTTCGACAAAGTTAGGTAGCCAGTGAGTCAGTTCTTGTTTTTGGGTGAAGACGTTGGCGGTCAAGACATGTCTATAGGCTCGCTCCCAACGGAATGGTCGGTGAACTCGAAGTTCCTTTTATTCCTCGATTTTTTCTTGTGCTAGGTTTAGTACCCTGTCTACTACTCCGGCTCGGTCTTCTGGGCGCGAAGGCGGAGGCACCGTCGGTGGTACAGACCTCTCTGGACACCGTTCTTTCTCTAAGCCAACGTGTTGAGTGTCTTTGTCAGGGTTTCCTCGTACGAGACTAAAAGTAATTATAGTGTGCCCGAAGACGGTCACCTCCGAGACTTGCCCGTGGTCGGTGGTACCCGGAACACAGGCCGTCCCTAGTCTAGTACTTCTCGAGTTCTCCTTGGGTATCCCTGAAAGGTACCGGCAAAAGAGCCGAGATCGAACTGTTCATAACCTTCTATGGAAAGACCGAAGTTTTTAGGTCACCGAAAAGGGTAGAAGTAGTTAGACCAAGGTGGTCGCTTCCGGATGGTACTCAGCAGGCCAATGTAAGACTCTTTTCACCTGTCTTACGAGTACTCGTCTAGTGTCCAGTGCTCTCTCCGGAGTAGAAAAGGACCTACCTATTTTCACTGGTTAAGTACAACTTGGACTTCTCTCCCCCTGACTTGTCACCCCGAAAGAGTTTTAGTCAAAACTCCGGATATTAAGAATTGATTCGAATGGAATTTTTCGTCGAATCGACAGGTAGCTGTTTCTTTACCTATTCCTTTCACACCGTCTATGTCTTTTACCGTACAATGAGTCGGTATTTTTCCCTACCTTATCAAGGTACCGTCGTCGTCCCTACCGGGGTCTCTAGTAGTGTGACTCACTTCGTTCGGTCTGTCTCTTCCGGTCTATACTACACCGAATACGTACTCTAGATTTTTACTACGTTTACTTGAATGAATGTTTTGTCTTAATCAATGTCTACGTTTTTTATTAGAGTCCCAATAACACCCCACCTTTCACCCCCTCATTATTTAATCCTCTGACCCTAACTGTATATGTATGATGATATACACTCTATATCTATGAAATAGGGAAGAGGTCATCCAAAAGGACTGAATCCTTACCTTGGTCCCAGAGGACGTAACGTCCGTATAAGAAATGGTTGACTCGACAGTCCCTTCGGGTATATATTTTATCTATTGATCATTCATGGATGTCATATCGAGTCCCTTGAACTGAGTTATGAGATTACTGGATGCACCCTTTACTTAGATTGTTCTCGTCTACATATATTGGTTAAGTGAAACGACATACGACCTTTGATTGTGTTGTAACATTTAGTTGACATAAGGTTATTTTTGAAAAATTTAAATTCAAGGTAAGTGTTTTTTCTGTCTGAGGGATCTGTATGTATGTGTATATATACAGTATATATATATACATAAAGATAAATATCTTAAAATTTTATGTAATAAATATTATACTATGCACTTTAAATGTTTTTGGGGTTTTGGGATACCTCAACAGAGGGAATGTATCATGCACAGACGTTCGTACTGTCACCGGTGGGTCTTCGGTAAATAGGTTGATATCTTTCATGAAAAAGGGAGACTAAGATTCACTACAGCCGAGTCATAACAATTCAGGCGTATCCCCAGCCACTCGCCGACCTTTACGTCGGGGCACAAAGCCCTCTCTCCCTCAGCGTCCAACGCCCCCCGGTCCCGAATGGAAGTGTCTGGTCTTCAGTTTCCTGTCCTCCTCGTCGTGTCACTGCTTCGTCGGGTGCTTCGAGAACGACTTGGTCAGCGTCGGGTGCATCCACTGCTACCGTGAGTGTGCCTTTTTGTCCACCTTTTTGCACCGGTGGCCCACGGATCCTTTCTTGGGTCTTCGGGCGAGTCTGGTCCCGGGGTTCCTGCCACCGGTTTGCACGAGACACCAAAGGTCCGGGGTGTACAAGGGACACGCAAAGTTGGGTTTGAGGTGGTCCCGTGTCGAGTCTCTTTCGTAGTGAGCGGATCTTCTGAGTTTTGTCAGGAGTAGTGTGGTTGTAAAAAGGGTGGGAGCTTCTTAGGTCATGAAAGGGTATTAGACTGAGGTTTATAGTGAACGGGAGAAGCTTTGACCCAGTGAAAAGTTTACATAGCACTGTGCCTAGTGGCGGAAGGACGGATCGTCGTTGTTACTGGTCAAGGGGTTTCCCTTTACAACCCAATAAGGCAGTCATTGACTCGACGCACCAGTGTACGTCGGGTACCCAAGTCTTCGGAGTGTAGTCGCCCCCGGTGTACCCGTACAGGTCCAGGTTTGGTGACCACGACCACTACTTCGTTTCAGCGAGTCAGCACAGGCTGAGAAACACTGGGGTACCTGACATCGGATGTTCCGAGGAGACAGGTACCTCAAAAGGACCGTTCTCATGTCCTCACCCAACGGTAAAGGAAGAGGTTCCTTACTACCACTATTCGTCGTAAACTTGGGACCTCGGTCTTTCGTCCGACACACGTTCCCGTTCCCCACGCCCTCTCTACCTGACTCCCTACGTAATCGGCTACGTTTCATAATATATGTCTCCTACCTAGTTGTCGTTCCAGGAGGACATATGTCCTTTGACGTCAGTTATAGGACATTATTTGGATTAACTTTTCTTATACTTCTTCTTACATATATGTACATAGTGACGACTTAGTGAAACGACATGTCATCTTTGATTGTGTTATAACAATTAGTTGAGATGAAGTTATTTTATTTAATTTTTTTTTTTTTCTTTAACTAGGACGTTCGGGGTAAGCCAAGTCAGTGAGTCAACACAGGCTGAGAAACACTGGGGTACCTGGTGTCGTGCGGTCCGGAGGGACAGGTAGTGGTTGAGGGCCTCAAATACAGGTAACTCAGTCACTACGGTAGGTTAGTAGAGTAGGAGACAGTAGGGGAAGAGGAGGACGGGAGTTAGAAGGGGTCGTTGTCCCAGAAAAGTTTACTCAGTCGAGAAGCGTAGTCCACCGGTTTATAACCTCAAAGTCGAAGTCGTAGTCAGGAAAGTTACTTGTGAGTCCTGACTAGAGGAAATCCTACCTGACAACCTAACGGAACGTCAGGTTCCCTGAGAGTTCTCAGAAGAGGTTGTGGTGTCAAGTTTTCGTAGTTAAGGAGTCACGAGTCAAGGAGCCTGGAAACAACTGTTTCATTACAGAGACGGAAAATTATCCGACAGATCCAACCACCGAGTCTCCCATTTCACAGACGGACGTTACGTCCTCTGGGTCCAAACTAGGGACCCAATCCTTCTAGGGGATCTATTCCTTTATCGTTGGGTGAGGTCATAGGAAGGGACCTCTTAGGGTACCTGTCTCCTCGGACCACCCGATGTCAGGTACCTCAGCGTCTCAGCCTGTGCTGACTCGTTGAAGTGAAAGTGAAAGATCCAACCAGTATTGAAAAGAGGGTTCCTCATTCGTAGAAAATTAAAGTACCGACGTCAGTGGTGGACGTCACTAAAACCTCGGGGGGCGGTTTTATTTCAGTCGGTGACAAAGGTGACAAAGGGGTGGATAAACGGTAATTCACTACCCTGGTCTACGGTTCTAGAATCAAAAGACGGGGTACTGTCCATCGTTAAGTAACGACCCCTCTCTCCCGTCCGTTGAACTGTGGTTGTTTGATTGGGTCATAACTTTCTATAGAAACGTTCTTCGATCTTTGGATCTGGAAAACACCCTTTAGACTCAAAATTTACTGTCGGTGATTAATACAGTTGTTTTACGGCGTCCGACACAAAGTGTCCCGGACCTTCGGAGGCTGGACGGTGCAGATTTCCGTCGGTCGTCCGGAAACCCCCTGCTCGGACGAACTAGAGACTCTTCCTTCCGCCAGTCCCACTCGTGGGACCTCCGAGGACATCGTGCCACCCGAGGACTGAGGGTGCCCCTACAGTCGATTCTAAGTCTACGTCCCACACACTACTGGAGCCATGAATGAGGAGGAGAACGTTTCCTTCTTCCCCGACACGGGTTCCGGTCGACAAGAGGTCTTCCAAGAGTGGACACGGAAAGTCTACGGTTCGAGAGGACCGTAGACTGGCTTGGTCTCCGTAAATTCTTAATCTACACTAGCGTACCGTGAAGGTTTGGACTAACAAGGTCTTTTGTTCTGAGACCCTTAGAGAATATGACAAAAGAAAACTAGTGCGGTGTACCGTACACCCTGGAACCAAGGGACTTGGCCCTAGTTTAGGCACGGGGGACGTCACCTTTGTGTCTAAGAATTGGTGATCTGGTGGTCCCTTTAGGGGGAGACTATGGAGAAAAACGGAATATGTAATAACTCCTAAATTAACAGAATTGTATTAAAGTGGGGGAAGTGGGTTTCTACGTGCACAACGTATGAATCAACGATTTAGCACAGGTCGCAAAACGTTGAGGTACCTGACATCGGACGGTTCGAGGAGACAGGTACCTTAAAGGGTCCGTTCTTACGACCTCACCCCTGAAGGGTCCACCACGTCACGTATTCTTTTACGGATGGTTACGTCTCCTGTACCCAAGCTAGGGACCAGGTCCTTCTAAGGTGTACGACGTCTCGTTGATTCGAGTACTCGGTGTTGATGACTTTAGACGCACGAAGTCGACGACGATGACGATTCAGCGAAGTCAGCACGAAGTCCCGGACGCTGTTTCTCATCGGGGGTGAGAGACGTTGATCTCTTTCGGGAACACGTGGTTGCTTCTGGGTCGGGTCGGTATTTATCTACTTTAATAATTTTTTTTTTTTTTTTTTTTCTCTTACGACCTCACCCAACGGTATAGGAGGAGGTCCCCTAGAAGGGTTGGGTCCCTAGTTTGGGTTCAGAGGACGAACCTCCGTCTAAGAAATGGTGACTCGGTGGACCCTTCGGGAAGTGGGTTTCTATTTACTTAGGAAAAGGTTACAGGAAACTCCCGTCTCTGGTAAAAATATAGGGGTTCTCGTGGACTGAAATTCTGAGAGTCGTTTATAGACTACACAACTTGGAACATTGGGTCAGGGAAACCCGAATGACCCTTGTAGACAGAAAAAACATCCTACTATGTCTGAATTTTCCACATGTCTCCGGGTTCACAAGTGAATAGGTCCCACTTTGGACCTTCAATACGGAAGTTTATTTAGGGGACGGGTGGGTGATAAAAAGAAAAAGACTGACACCAAAGGACTTTATTTTACGTCTTTTTTTAAGGTGTACAACCTTCCAAGACGAAATTGACTCAGGACCAATTGACTGACAAAGGAATTGAACTTACCTGCCATAGTAATAACAACGACGACGACAACAAAATTCATAGGTTTGGTTCGGGTTTCGTTCGTCTTTTCCTGCGGATAACATGAAAGTTTATGACGAAATTGGGACAAAATGCACCCGACAAGACACCTGTCGGGAGGTTTGGGAGTGGGGGAGAGGGACGTCAGACGGATCGGACCCGGGGCCGAGTGGGGAGAGGGAGGTGATTGTGTTTACACTCGAGTCTCTAGTCGAAAGATTAAGACTCTCAAACGTTCCGGTACCAAACTCGGATGAGTGGGAAGGGACTATACCCCAGGGGACACGGGAGTCGGAAGAGAGACCGGTGGAGATGTCGGAGCCTCGTGTACACTCGGTTGTCAGTAGAGGTGGAGACTTACGGTGGTCGAAGGTTGAGGGAATAGGGTCCGTGGGTGAACCACGGGTGTGGAACTCTCCGTTTGTCATGTCTCCACGGGCTGACGGTCCCAGGTTCAGGACCGAGGTTGGAGGTTCATCGAGGGGTCGGCACGGATTCGATGTCTTGAAGAGTAGCGGAGTCAGAGGTGAAGACATTTTACCCTCCCGGGTGCCCTCGGGGACGGCTCGAATAAGTGAATTTTTCTAGTTCACGTCCACCGTCCATATGTCACGGACTTTGTGTATGGTACGAGTCAGCAACGCTTGTCGACTGTTAGAGTGTGCGTGAGTTTTGGCAATGGGCAGGTTCTTCGGTTTGACATTTTAAGGGGGAGACTGGTGTGAAAGAGAGTAAGGGGTCCCCGACTGAAAAGTAGAGACGTCCCTAGGGGGTTCTGAGGACTAGAGGGGGTACTACGGGGTCTGGGAGGCGAAAGAGATTCCTTTGAAGGAGTAGGAGTTGACACACACGAGTCAACCAAGCTGAGACACTGGGGTACCTGATATTATTGTAGTCCGAGGAGACAGGTACACCAAAAGGTCGTTCTTATGACCTCACCCAACAGTACGGGAGAAGGTCCCCTAGAAGGGTTGGGTCTCTAGTTTACACGTAGAGGACGTAACCGTCCACCCAAGAAATGACGAAAATGTCTTCATAAAAGACTAGTCATAGGTAGGACGGGGGAGGTGGGGTCCTGTCTTCGGACAAGAGAGTTCTCCTCCTTCTCCTCTCTTACTATCCACCACTTTTCCCTTTACCGTAACTGATTCAGTTCCAGCCCTCCCAGATCGACCAGAAAACAAATTCAAGTTTCGGTGAAAGTGTCAAGACCCGGTCGTGTGTAGAACAGAGGGGGACACCTCCCTTTGGGTCAACCAAACGTACCATACACGAACTTTCAATGGAACTCCTCCGGGATTTTACGAGTGTTCCGACGGGACCAGGGTACTGTACACCCAAATCTAAACCTCACCCCGGACCTGTACTACGAAAGTCCAACACCACGACCTCTTCTGAGAACTCTCAGGGAACCTGACGTTCCTTTAGGTTGGTCAGTCAGAATTTCCTTTAGTTATAAGTAACCTTCCTGACTACGACTTCGACTACGAGGTTATGAAACCGGTGGACTATGTTTCTTGGCTGAGTGACCTTTTCTCGGATTACGATCCTTTCCAACTTCCGTCCTCTTCTCCCACTGTCTCCTACTCTATCAACCTACCGTAGTGGCTAAGTCACTTGTACTTGAATCCGTTCAAGGTCCTCTACCACTCCCTGCACCTTCGAACCGCACGACACCAGGTAACCCAGTGTTTCTCAGCCTGTGTTGAACCGTTGACTTGTTCTTGACCTGTACTTGAAATGTTTCCTTTTAGTGACGAGATAGGACCAAAACCCCGAAGGGACCACCGAGTCACCATTTCTTAGGTGGACGGTTACGTCCCCTGTGACCTCTGCACCCAAGTTGGGGACCCAACCCTTCTAAGGGACCTCATCCTTTACCGTTGGGTGAGGTTATAGGAACGGACCTCTTAAGGTACCTGTCTCCTCGGACCACCCGATGTCAGGGACCCCACCGTTTCTCAGTCTGTACTGAATCGCTGACTCTTGTAGGACCTAAGTGTTTGAGGGCAGGTTCCCGGTTTGGACCGGGTGAAGGACAAAGACATTTATTTCAAAATAAACTTGCGTCGGTACGAGTGAGTAAGAGACCGTCTTGACTTTTATAGATTGGTCTTGAGTACGGTTAGGGACGAGATCTGTCCGGCCTTCTTAAACTACTACTTTAATCCGAGGTAAGTTCTGTTTGGTTTTACTTAGTTTGACGGTCATTACTGGAGAGGGGTGATGAAGTGGCGGATGAAGGTTTCGACATCCCGTCCTCGACGGGTTGACCGTCTTTGTTACCTAACACGATCTTTAGTCTCGTCACTTCATCCTCCCCATCTCTGACTGTGTGTTCTCCCGAACACTACGACCGCTACAGGGTGTAGAACTAGGGAGCACACGTAGATATATTTCTAGGTAGGTGGACATGTAAATCCTACTTACGTTAAATGACAGGCACTCGACGACGGTGGCGAATCAGTGAGGCGGTGCAGGTTGAGACGCCGGGGTACCTGGCATCGGATGGTCCGAGGAGATTGGCCCGTTCTTACGACCTCTCCCACCGGTACGGGAGGAGGTCCCCCAGATGGGTTGGGTCCCTAGTTTCGACACAGAGAATGTAGAGGAAGTGACCGTCCGTCCAAACAGCGGTGGACCCTTCGGGAAATCAGTATTGACGGGGGTCGACCTTCGTGGTTCTACAGGAAGTCATTCACTTGCCTATGTAGTATCGTGTAGGTGTGTTTCCTTATAAAATAAAAGTCGTGTTCTTTCTTTACTCGAGAGTTCGGTACTTTTCTGTACCTCCTTGGAATTACGTGTGGTGGGTCACTTTCTTCGGTCCGACTTTTCTGATGTATGACATACCTGGATTGAGATACTGTAAAACCTTTTCAGAGTCGATGCCTCTGTCCTTTTTCTAGTTACCAACGGTCACAACTCTCTGTTCCTCCTACTTATCAACCTCGGGGCCCCTACAAATCCCGTCACTTTGACCAGACATACTTTGATAGTACCACCTATGTACGGTAATATGTAAACAGTTTCGGATATCTTCCGTAGTGGCTGAGTTACTTGTACTCAAACTCGTTTGAGACCCTCCAACACTTCCTGTTCCTTTGGACCGCGCGACGTCACGTACCCTAGCGTGTCTTAGTGTGACTCGTTGATTTGTCGTTGTTACCTTCTATGTTGTGGTTCCTACTTGGGACTACCTTTGATACCTGAAATCGATTGTTGCGTGACCAAGTAGTGTCGTTTGCATACTGAGATTACGTTCTACAATTGGTATCCCCCTTGAGACCCCACCCCTCCCCGAATCCCCTTGAGAGACATGAAAAACGAGTCAAAAAGCCATTTGGATTTTGGTGAGAATTTTTACCAGGGTCCAACCCCCACCACGAGACAGATCGGTCTCATTTCAGTCCCCACCCCAACCTCTCCTGGTACCTGGGGTCCGTGTGTGTAGGGGAAGGGTCGTTTGAAGGAAAAAAAGTTCTAAAAAAAAATATACCCGGTAAAAATTTCAGAAATAACTTAAACAATGTTATGACGAACAAAGTACGAAACAAAAAAACGGACTCTCCGTACACCCTAGAGTCGAAGGGTTGGTCCTTAGCTTGGGTATGGGAGACGTTGCCTTCCACTTCAGAATTGGTGACCTGACGGTCCCTTCAGGGGGATGTTTGGAGATATCGTGTAAGTTTAACCCCCGTTTTCAAACTAAATTAAGAGGTAAGGTGTCACTAAATTATCAGAGAAATTTTCAACGGGAAATAACCAAATTTTATGAAACTTTTGATTAAGAAATAGTTTATAGGATAAAATTTATGAGGATAGTAGAAAGTTTATGAGACTTTTCGGAAGACGAAAAGTGACACCGTTTCCAGACTCCTTTCTGTCATAGAAAAGAGGAAGGAAATGAAACGATGTTTTTATCGTAGACTCTACTACAGATCTTAAACGAAGTTTCATTAGGCCCCCGCCCCTCACCCACCCACATTTCTACTTTATCAGACCGGTGCACAACTAGTACTGACTTCGACTCGTTACCCTTGTGGTCCCCGTAACAAGAGACATGAAAATACATTTAGGCTTAATTTTTTTATCTTTTTATTTCTTTAGTAGTCTCCAGCTGAGCTGAAACGTAGCTCCGTTCCGTGCAAAGTCTTCTTTTTCTTATTTTCCAGATATCCAACGATAAGACCCCCGGTAGACACCAATTTTTTTTTTTTTAGTCTGGATTTTTAGGGGTCAACTTATTGACCGACGATGTCGATCTACGTATTCCTTTTAAGGTCTTTTATCCAGGAAAGAAGACCCGAATGGTTAAGGAGACGTTTTGTCTTTCCGGTGAGGAGAGATGTCTCATTTTTACGGGTGGGTGGAGGTTTCACCTGTCAGTCATGTCACTTTCTGTCTTTCGGAACTAGGTGTGAGTGCGAGGTAGGAACGACACATGTACCAAGACCTGTCCCGTGATTTGGTGAGTCTCGGAGCCAAATGAGTGGACATTTTACCCTTTTATCGTAAATTGGAGTCTACCGGTTTCAAAGATCTTTCTTTTTGTGGATACCACGGTCTAGTGTCACCCCGTATAACAATGATAGTGAGATGTATAACAAACTGAGTAAGAACCAGTTTTAAAAACTCTTACCCTCTTTCGCTCTTTTTCGGAACCGACCACTACTAGAAAAACCTACGAAAGGTAACCTACGAAAAAGGAGTAACAACTTTTCTTCGCCCTACGATGAGACATAAAGAAGTCGGGACTGTGAGTGAATCCCAGTCCACCGAGAGTGCGATTCTCGTCACACAGTGGTCCTTCTACACCGTCCCTTCCCCTGGGGTCTCTCACTGCTGATTCCGGTATAGGTGGACAAGGGAAGGGGAGCACGGGACCTCGAACAATCGTTCCGTCCTAGTCATCGGATGGGGTCCGGAGGACTCGGGTTTAGAAGTAAAATTGCTCTAGACGTACGAGCAACGGTAGGTCCCAGGAGGAAACGAGGTAAAAGTTCCATTTGAGTCAGTACTCCTGTTTCTCCCTCCTTCCTTGGGTGTGAATTTTTTCGGGACGATTGGGTCGCCCACTCGGCACCCCCGATCTGCCTGAAAAGATCTTACGAGGTCTACGTTGCAATCTCGGTAGTGGGAAATCTGAGGTTGAAGAACAAAGTCTACTGTCGTGTAGGAGTAGGAGCGGGTCGTAGACCCGGTCCTTCCGTCCAGACCCCGACGATCCTGCAGAGTTGTCTACGACCAACGATTCGTGAGTCTCGAAACTAAGCTTCCAGTCGTGCTGTCGCGAGACTCACACCTTCACTTATTTTCTTGTCTGAAGGGAGACCGGCGGTGTCAAAAGAGGAGATCAAAGACAAGAAATAAAGAAAAATTTCTCTGTAGGGTAGAAATAGTCGACCCATATCGTCAACTCAGCAATTCAGTACAGGTTGAGAAACACTGGGGTACCTGACATCGGGAGGTCCGAGGAGACAGGTACCCTAAGAGGTCCGTTCTTCTGACCTCACCCAATGGTACGGGAAGAGGTTAGTCGACCCATACACCTCGACGTTCTACGACCCACTTCTCTTGGGGGTCTCTACCCAGTCACCCGGGGACCGACGAGTCGGGACCGACCCGGGAGACGCCCCTGGGCTCGAAGAGAAGCTCCCCGTGGCCCCGACTAAGGAGGGGTGTCTGGGATCGATGACGGGTGAGGGGTGGCGACGACGACGCGTTTGGTGCCTGGTCTAAGGAATTTCTGGGTCGCAAAAGTTTACTTTACCCTTTCGTCTTCTCGGGTTTTGTCAAGAAGTTTGTTTTGGAACGTGTGCTTCAAGGTGCCTCCGTTGCAAGTGTCAGTGGTGCTCCGCCTTTGTCGGGTTTTCAGGTAGTTACCTGACAGACACGCTACCCCACAGTGAGTCTGTACTCGTCCTTACTTCGCGGCTTTGGACGAGGTCACACCCGCTTGGAGCTGTTGGAAGTCAAGTCAGTCAGGTCAAGTCAGCGAGTCAGCACAGGCTGAGAACCGCTGGGCTGTTGGAATCCGAGTCACTTTCCCCGGTCTGCGTTTGTGTGTCTGTGACATTCTAAAGTGAGTACATTCAATGGCCTTCTCCGGTTAAGTGTCTCTGTCTTTCGTCTTACATCCCATGGCCACCGACCTCCTCCTCCTTTACCCTCCACTAACGAAGTGCCTATACCCTAGAGGCACGCCCGTCAACTTCCCCACGATCTCCGCCTACCACCAGTGTCACGGTGTTGTTAGACTTGCCTGAATGACGGTGGCTGAACTCTACGAATTTTACCATCCCAAAAAAAACAGTACGTATAAATTGTTGACTCTTTTTTTGTTTTGTACTTTGTTACTAACCTCATGATACCTACGTACCTTGGTGTGCCTCCTTGGACCTTTTGTGTGATTCACTTTCTTCAGTCTGTACTGTCCAGGGTGTGACATCCCAAGGTAAGAACACTTTTCAGGTCTTATCCGGTCGAGTGTCTCTGCCTTTCGTCCATTCGCCAATAGCCTCCGACCCCCGTGACGCCCCTTGTCACTGACGAAGTACCGATACCCCTACGGAAAACCCCACTACTTTAATAAGGTCTTACTCTGTCAATCCTACCGAGGTATCATAACAGTTGTAGGATTTACGTTGACTTAGTAATAAAAAAAATTATAAATAACTAAATAAACCGACACGGTTCAGAATCGACATCTAACACCTTAGATCAAGGGACTGGTCCCTACCTTGAGCCCGGAGGATGTGACCCTCGAGGCTGAGTCGGTGACCTGGTGGTCCCTTCGGGGTTTAGCAAGTGAGGGTTTACCAATTTTACCAGTTAAACTACAATACACAATAAAATATCAAATTTTCCCTCTTCTGTAACCCCACCCCTCCTTCTCTCTCTGCGACGGAAGTAGCCGAGAGGAAACCCCCCCGTCCGCTCCACTCATCTCTCCCAGGACCTATGTTCAAGTCTCTGTTTAAGTATCTAAGTTTAGAGTCGAGGTGGGGACTCCTGGACACACTGGAACTCATTGACTGAATTGGAGAGACACACAGGGTGAAAGGAGTAGACATTCTACCCTATTCTCAGTTCTTACGACTTAACGTGTTGTGATCCTCTGCAGCAAGTCAGTAACAATCCCAATGAGCACAGGAGACCTCATTCTTCATGGTTGACGTGCCTCGACGGTCCTTCTAATGCACTCTTAGGGTCCGTTTCTTCCTGAGCCATATGACGGACCGAGTTGTCACGCAAGTCATGGGCGAGAGCAGTCTATATGGACACATAAACGGGACCGCCGATTAGTAAGGACAATGCGATAGCACACTGCGTCACGAAAACGTGTATGTGTGGAGGACCGAGAGAACGAAAAAAAAAAAAAAAAAAAGTAAAATTCCGAACACCCTAGAATCAAGGGGTTGGTCCCTGACTCGGGCCCGGGAGTCGTCACTTTCGTGTCGCAGAACCAGTGACCTGGTGGTGGTGGACCGAGCGAACAATTTACGTGAGACTAAGTCCTCCAGACCCACCCGGGTTCTCAGACGCAAAATTACTCGTGGGTCCACTACGACTACGACGACCAGGTACCTGGTGGGAGTCTCACCGTCCCTTATATCCTTTCACGACATAAACGAAGGGTCCTGACGATTTTGTTTTGTGTCGTTTGACCCATTGTGGTTCTAGTACAACAGAATTTTGGGTAGTAAAGTAACACGAGTTTTTTTTTTTTTTTCTCCGTTTTGTTTGTGGTTTTAGAGACACAGACGTCCGAACCAAGGAAGACCTCTGAGATCCCTTTTTGGGTAGGGTCCGGGGGAGAGGATAGAAGACTGTAGTCGGCCGTGGGAACCCTAAGGAGCCGAACATAGAGGTAGTGAAGTCGGAGACGGACGCAACAACGCACCGGAGGAAGAACACAGACAGAAGTGTGTTGACGGAAGAAAGTTCCTGTGATTAGTATACCCTGATCCCGGGGTCGGATGAGGTCCTACGGGAGTAGAATCGATTAGTGTAGACGTTTCTGGGATAACGGTGCACTCCAGTGTAAAACTCCGGGACCTCCACTCCTGTAGGTGTATATAGACAACCCTTCCTATATTCAGTTGGGTGTTGTGGACGGACCCCTATTTACTCAGGTCTCTTGTATTCGCTCCGACCTTTCCCTGTCTCTCGGAGAGACGTCAACTCCCCAGTCTTCGAGTCCCTCAGAACTTCGTTTGACGGGGACCGGACCTCGTTTCTTCGTCAACACGTCCACTACGACCACGTTTAGATGTGTACGAGTCGAGAAGTCGACGTCCGGAACCTCCTGGGTAGACGGGTTCCTTCCCACCTTCCCAGTAGAGAAGACTAAACGTGTTTCCACGGGATGTCCGACCGTCGACGAGACTCCCCGTCTTAGACGGGTCTCAAAGTAGTGACAGGGTGGACAGTCGACAGAGCGTCTCTGGGTGTCTCGTTGACTTTCCCCTATATACGAACCACTGTTATCACTGAGGGGTTTTATGTGGGTGATTCTCTACGATAATTATAGTCGGGACGGACTACGTAAGGGACCAGTGTCTGGGCCTCTCGACCGTGTCCTGTGTTTGGGTCTGACACCGAAGATTTGAGGTAAGAGGTTTCCTCGGTCTCGAGGGACCTCTTCACTACGGAGGTCCGTGTCTACCTCTTTACTTATACTATTCTTTACTTATGCCCTAGTCTTGTAGGGTCTAGTGTTCCTTCGACAGTTTCTGAGACTCGTGGTCCAGTTTTGTGAGTCTCCGGTTACCCATCTGTGAGGGTAACCGGTTTCTACCCTCTTGGACTTATCGTTATTCTTACAGACTTAGTCACTCAGTACATTATGAATACGTTTTGGAAGTCACCAGTGAATGCCCCCTACGACCCCTTGTTTTGAGTAACGAACCTTTTACCTTTTTACTTCCCGTTCGTACCTCGTAAATAATACTCATATAGGACGTTAAATAAACTTCTCCCCCTTAAAGAGAAAGATCTAATGAAGTCGAGTGTCTACCTCTACCTTACTATCACACGAATCTTATAGTGGTGCGACGTCGGGGGTTGTGTAAGTAAGTGTTCGTCGATGACTCCTGTTGGTCCGTAATCTTCGGGGACTGCCTTCTTGAGCGGCGAGTCGACCATTTCTTAGGCGGACGTTACGTCCTCTAGGGTCAGGCTAAGGACTTAGTCCTTCTAGGGGACCTCGTCCCTATTCGATGGGTGAGGTCATAAGAACCAGAAGGGAACACCGAATCGACCATTTCTTAGGTGGACGTTATCACCTCTGGACCCAAGGTAGGGACCCAACCCTTCTAGGGGACCTCCTCCCGTACCGATGGGTGAGGTCTTAAGACCGGACCTCTTAGAAGTACCTGTCTCCTCGGACCGCCCGATGTGAGGTACCCCAACGTTTCTCAACCAGTGTTGACTCGCCGAGAAGTAGTAATAGGGACCAGGTTCTCTCATACAGTCTCCGAACCTCAGTCAACCGACTGACAAGGAAACGTGAAACATTTCATAAAATGATAGGACTCCTCTCTCTGCAGACATAACGTTACGATCCCTTTTACACTCCTAGGTAATTGTGGTAGACACCGATAAAGACTCAGTAAGACTTTCGGAGGAATGAGGGCATTACTCACTCCTCACTCAGTAGCCGGTACCTTGTGGGTTCCGACTCGGGGACACACTTCTCTTAAAGGAAGTCCGACCTCATCCTGGTCGGAGTCCGGTAAGGGGAACCTAAGGTTGGGCTTCAATAACTCGGTCAGAACTAATTCCTCTACAGTAGTCGTAGTGAACGGTCTTATATACCGACTCGGAACGTAGTTGTGGACGATAACGGCAAATCAGCGAGTCAGCACAGGTTGAGACAACGTTGGGGTACCTGACACATCGGGTGGTCCGAGGAGACAGGGACCCTAAAGGGTCCGTTGTCATGACCTCACCCACCGGTAAAGGCAGAGGTCCCCTAGAAGAGTTAGGCCCCTAACTTGGGTGTAGCGTCCACCTAAGAAGTCGCGATTCGGTGGTCCCTTCGGGTAATAGTTATGGATGGGTATGAGATTACTTCCACTTGTGTGTGTGTACGTGTGTGTGTGTGGTGAGGGATGAATTAGGTCTTTATCTGTTGGATCTTTTTATACGGTTCAGTGAGTTTCGTCTTGGTGTAACGTCTTCGGACAGTGTGGGTAGAGTTGTGGATGACTGAGTCGTAAAAACCCTTACCTCCGGGACTTCAAAACCAGGAAACAAACGACTCAAGTGACCCCTACGACTATTCTCGACTCTAGGGAACCCTTACGTCCGGGTCACTGTACGCAGACCCTGGACGACGGAAGTGGGAAGGGACAGGTTAGAGTCTTCAGGGTCTTCCCCCGTCTTAACCCTGTTTCCAGTTAAATTCGGTTCAAGGGTACACACAGGGACCTCAGGTCGGTCAGGTCCGGCGGTCGTAGAAAGTGGGACCGGGGAAGTGGTCGGAGGATTGTAGAGAGACGATGACAAGAACGGGATCTCCGGTGAATTGTCAGTGACCCTCGTAGGAGTTCCCAGTCAGTCTAGTACGGAGAAGGGACGAGTTTAGGGAGGTTTCTGACGGGTAGTTTTGTCTCGTTAAGGTTAAAGGGTAGTCTTAAAAGTTTCGGGAGCGTCGAGAAGGGATTGTTTAGAGGTTGACGGAGGAGGAGGGTGAAGGGGTGAACGATGTGCGACCGGACGAAGGTTGTTGGGGATCTGATGTGAGGGTGGGGTCCCGAAACGTGACGACAAGGGAGACGGTCTTCAGAGAAGACACGTAAAAGGGTACGGACCGAGGAGGAGGTGTAAACCCAGGGTCAGGTTTACGTGGAGGAGCCCGGAAGAGACGCGGGAGATCTTAGATTTGCCCGGCGGACCTGGACCGGGGAAAGAGTACCGTGAATGGTGGGAGACTACAATGAAACAAATCTATAAACGACTAAGCAAGTGACAGAGAAGAGTTAATTTTGTAGTCGAGGTGCTCCTGTACCTGGTACGGGTGGATCAAAAGAGACGCCAGGAAGTTTGTCACGATCCGTGTGTTTCAAGGAACTTTCCACAAGAACTGAATTGCTTATTTACTCACTCACTTTCTTATTTAGTCACCGAGAGTTTACCCTCCACTAAACCCCAGGGAACGGTCGTCGCAGACCTTTACAAAAACCAACGACGTTGATCCCCTGACGAAGACCTTAGATTACCCATCTCCGGTCTCTACGACGATTGGTAGGAACGCACGTGTCCTGTCAGGGACGTTCTTTGTTACAGGTCGGGGTTTGCAGTTATCACAGTTGGGACCTTATTCACTTACTGTGCAATTTGTGAGGACCAGGCGTTCCAGTTCAAACCTTGTAGTTCCTTGGTTGCAGGCTGGTGGTGGAGGAAGACCAGGGACTACGGAAGGAGTTAACACACTCAATACCAAGTCCTCTTTACAGGGAACCTATAACAACCGTAACGAATACATTAGTTAAAGTACAATTGTTCTTTGTATTTCTTCCCCTTGATTTCCTCTACCTCTGCATTCCCCAATTAAAGTTTTGTACATTAAGACACAGGATTAGTTTCTCTTGACTTTAAACAGATCAAGGAACTAAGACGCCCAATAAAAGGAACCATTAGTACTTGGAAGGAATTTTAATTTGTTAGTCGGAAAACACTCTGGACGAATACACAGTGATAAAGATATAAAAATTTTTATCTAAAATCTCACCCCTGTCCCCGTCGCACTAAACAACGTGTTTCAGTACCCCTGTCCCCAGACCCACTCCCTAGGACTGAATAACTCCGTTAGTCTGAAAGATTGTTGTTTCTTTTTTGTTTTAATAATAAGAGTAGACACACAACGTCGTGTTACACACACGTTGTTAATCTCTGTATGGACAAAGCTAAAGGCCCTTATTACCTGTCGGGGACTCCGTATAGACATGGTAGTGGACGGGGGAAGGAAGGAACGGGACGGTGTGGTAGTCGAAGAGTCCCCAGTTGCAGTTTGTGTCTCCAGAGTTCGTACGAGACTCAGGGGAATTTATGTTTAAATTAAAGAGATTTAGGTTTGGGGTCTCTCCCGTTCTCTTATTAGTTTTGTCGCAAGAGTTGGTCCCCGTTAAGACGGGGTTCCCGTATAGTGAACCGTCTCAGACCTCAGTGGAAACCAACAGTGTCGACTTCCTCCTCCCGTCGCAATGACCGTAGTTCACCCACCTCAGGTGCCTCCGAAGATTTTAGGACGTTGTGTGTCCTGTCGGGGGTGTTTCTTGATCGGTCAGGGCTCATAGGTGAGGTCACAAGAACGGTCCTTTTAGGGTACCTGTCTCTTCGGACGTCCGATGTCAGGTGTCCCAGCGTTCCGTCTCAACTCACTGTCTCGTGTGTCTACATAGTCACGGCTCCCGACTCTTTCGCACGAGACGTTTGCTCCCCGTTAAGGTGTGAGAGGAGATGTGTTCCTTTTGTACTTCCTGAGGGACCTCCTTCGTCTACTACCTTCCGGACCTTTACGACTAGGGTCCCGTCACGGACAGGGGTTCCTAGGGGTGGACGTACTTGTGGATGAGGGGCTTCATGTCAGATTGGATTCTACGGTGAGGTTTCGGTCTAGATTACCAAGTTTAGGGGTGGAACGTTGACGTGTCGACGCACTGGAACCGAGCCCGGTTAGGGAGTTGAGAAAGGAAGTCAAAGAAGGTAGAACTTTAATTAAAAAATTTTTTTAGTGTCATAGCTGAAGTATCCAAACACTTTTTCACTTTCAACGAGTAAGCATAGGTTGAGACGCTGGGGATACCTGATATCGGGTGGTCCGAGGAGACAGTACCTTATGAGGTCGGTTCTTATGACCTCACCCAACGGTAAGGGAAGAGGTCTCCTAGAAGGGGTGGGTCCCTAACTTGGACCCAGAGGACGTAACTTCTGTCTAAGAAATGGTAGAGTCGGTGGTCCCTTCGGGAGTATCCAAACATTATGTCGAATTTACTTATAATACTCATTGTATCGTCACGGGCGTATATCATTCACAAACGATAATAAAAAGTGAGTTAGATTGAAGGGGAATTTTCGTCGGTTCTTAAAGTAGACCTCGAGCGAAACTCCTTGTCGAAACGCACAGATAGTACCTTTCTACTTACCTGTCACCCTGTGAAGAACTTTCTGTTTTGTAATAGGATGAACCATCCGATCCGTGCCTAATACTAAGGTGCACTAAAGACGGAACCCAGGACCGGGGTGGTTGTCCCCTGAGGGCCACCACGGACTCTGGTCTCCCATCGTCAGGGGAGTTAAATTCGGGGTAACCCGACTTGATCCTGGTTGGTGCCTTGTGACTGGTTTGGGGTGGTCGTTTGGTCGGGACTGTTGACTCTGGTAGGAGTCTAGGTTATTGAGACGGCCCTCGTTCTCCTGTAGTAGGGTGAAGTCTACCCTTAGGTAACCTTTAGTGTTGTACACCCAGGTTTACTTAAAACACTTCTGTCACGAAACTTTCGTATTTGGTTTGAAAGGTAGGCTCCCTATCAGGGGTCGAGGTCCCTGTTAGGGTCACACTGTAGAACAACGTTGACTCCGAGGTGAGGTCGAGACGGGTCTCAGTCCTGTGGTTTCAGTGTGAATACTAGTCTCTTATCCACGGCAAATACTTCGTGTGTGTTCCACAGTCACCAGGGCGACCGGAGCAATGTATAATATGAGAGAAGTGGGTTAACTCAGGAGGAGTGTGTCGGACGCTATCTCGATTGGAGTAGAGGTAAAATGTCTACTCTTTTATCTCTTCCCTCGACGTCTCAGGGAGTCACTCTACTTCTATGATACAGAGACTGAACAGAGGAAGATCTCTTGGTGTATTTGTCCACACACACACACACATGCGAGTCAACACAGTCTGAGAAACACTGGGGTACCTGACATCGGGAGGTCCGAGGAGACAGGTACCTTAAAAGGTCCGTTCTTATGACCTCACCCGGTAAAGGATGAAGTCCCCTAAAAGGACTGGGTCCCTAGTTTGGGTACAGAGAACGTAGAGGACGCAACCGTCCGCTTAAAAAATAGTGAATCGGTGGTATATACTTTCGGATAAACGTAGAACACTCCGACAGACGGTTCAGTTTGGGTGTTGGTGTCAATCAACCGACCCCTTACCACCTCGGTCCTGGGTTAGGACCCTGACAGACTTGAACTCAGGTCCGAGGAGGACGAGGAGTTCCGGGGACCTTCGGGTCTTATGAGTGATTTTTAACCAGACGTTGTGTCGTACCGATTTTGTATCAATGGTAAACCGGTTCGGTCTCTTGACTTTTGTATATAAGTTTGTATTTGAACATGGACTTACAAGTATGCACACACGATCGCACCCACGTACACACGTTCGAGTCAGTGAGTCAGCACAGGCTGAGAAATGTTGGGGGACTTGACGCCGGAAGGTCTGAGGAGACAGGTGCGCTAAGAGGTCCGTTCTTATGACCTCACCCAACGTCAAAGGAGGAGGTCCGCTAGAAGGACTAGGTCCCGAGCTTGGGCGTAGACGACATGACCGTCCGCCTAGGAAATGATGACTCGGTGGGCCCTCCGGGGGTGCACTTACAAGTGTCGCAATAAGTATTCTTGGCTCTCTCGTCTCCCTTGAGTTCACGAGTAGTTGCCTACTTCCTATGTCTTTTACATGAGATCGGTCTGTTACTTTATACTAAGTCGGTGTTTTTCATCACTTCCTGTACGGTTTTGTGTTTACTTGGAACTTTTGGAATACGAGTCACTCTCTTCGGTCCATTTTCCGGTGTATGATATACTAGGGTAAATGTACTTCACAGGTTTCACTCGTTTAAGTTTCCCTACCTTTCATCTAATCACCAAACGTCCCCGACCCCCTCCCCTCTTTACCCTTCGCTGACGAACTTCCCAGGTCCTGAGGGTAGGTCCCACTACTTTTTCTGTTCTGTCACCCCCACTGACGTGTTGGAACACCTATATGATTTTTGGTGTGACTTAACATATTTGACACTCAAATACTGTACACTTGTAAAGTCATTTTAGTGTATGGTGTGTGTGTTGCACTATGGTCTTCGTTTCTGTCGTTTTCATTTTTAGTATTTACCTTGATGCGTTTTAAATTTTTGAAAACAAGTGACTTTCTGTGGTAGTTATATAACCGTTCCATTGGTCACTTTACCCTCTTTTGTAAACGTTTAGTATACAAGGTATTCTGGAATTATAGGTCTTATATAAAATTTTTACGGTTGTTGACTTGTTGTTGTTTTTTAGGTTATTGGGTAATTTCTTGTCCCTTTCCCGAAACCTGCCTGTAAAGAGGTTTGTACCACGTGGTCACCGTTCGTGCGTGTGTTCGTCGTCGAGTTGCGGTGATTGGTAATCCCTTTCCGTCCGTCTAGATATCGTTCTGTGGTCGAGCGTAGGTAGTCCTACCGATGAGACTTTTTTCATTTTTTATTTTTCATTTTACTTTTTTGTTTCATTGTCAACGACCATTCCTCCATCTCTTTAACCTTTGAACCCGTACCGACCACCCTAACACTTTACGAAGTTCACAATACCTTTTATCATACTTTCAAGGAGTTCTTCAATTTTGGTCTTAAGGGTATACTGGGTTGTTCGGGTGAAGACCCATGGATAGTTCTTAACTTTTGTCCCAGAATTTCTCTATAACCATGTAGGTACAGGTAACGTCATTATAGATGTTCTCGATTTTGTACCTTCGTTGGCTTCACAGGTGACTGTCTATTTACCTATTTGTTTCACACCAGACATGTGTGTTACTTTATAAGAAGTCGGAAATTTTCCCTCCTTTAACTGTATACTATCTTGTACCACTTGCAACTCCTGTAATACAATTCACTTTATTCGGTCGTGTTTTTCTGTATAAGAGATACTAAGATAAGTGTACTTCATAGATTTCAACAATTTAAGTCCCTGAAAGGACCATCAGGTTACCGATTCTAAGACACGATGGTTACGTCCCGCGGACCCTACCTAGGGACGAGTCGCTTGAACTAGAGTGTACGGTGTTGATTCCCAAGCGAACGACGTTGATTTCTGTTGATTCTGGGTCTCGTCGGTTTATTTATTTATAAATTCTCTTTTTTTTCTGAGGTACGAAGGTGCCGTCTCCCACACCCAAGTTAGGGACCGTCCCCTCGATTCTAGAGAGTGTGACTCTCCGTATCGGTTTTTCGTTTTTTTAATTCAACAGTTTAAGTCTTTCTGTCTTTCTCCCCCAACCCCCTCCTCCCTTATCTCTCAACCATAACTTCCCCTTTCTCAGAGTCTAAATATCTACTTTTTCAGGCCCTCTAGGCAAAATGCTGTTGTATTTATATAAATTGTCATGACTTGTAAGTTTTTACCATTTAAAATACAACACCCAAAAAAAGGTATGATTTTTTTCATTTTTTCTTTTCTTTTTTTTCGTCGGGTGACCCCTTTTTGTGTGTGTCGTAGTGATAATTATTGTAAAGGAGATGGACGGGTCCACACGATGTCTCAGTGTAGGAAGTGACTAAGTCGTTCCACGAGAGGGGTGGTGTGACGTGAAGTGACTGGGCCTTGGTCCCTGTTCTTCCCTTCCCCGGTTCAGAGATAGGGGTCCCGAATCGGTCGTGGATATGTGTCTACGACCTATTTGTACACGACTTGTTTGACATGTGTCGTTAGTGCACCCCTCCGGTCCAACCATGTCCATGGGAAAGAAGTGTCTACCCAGTTACCGCCGAATTGTTCCGTTCTACTTGTGACAAGTCTTAGTGTTTCGGTCGTTCGTCATTTCCGTCTGTGTCGGGACTTTGGGGTCTGAGGGCGAAGTCCTGGGGAAGGTATTGGAGTGGAGGGAAGTCTCAGTTGGACCTTAGGTAAAGTTGTACCTTAAATGTTTATTGTTAAGAATGGACGACGACGACGACGATTCAGCGAAGTCAGCACAGGTTG
Source organism: Capra ibex (assembly GCA_006410555.1). Lineage (NCBI taxonomy): Eukaryota > Metazoa > Chordata > Mammalia > Artiodactyla > Bovidae > Capra > Capra ibex. The sequence goes on from SJYO01052794.1 coordinate 5,806,563, forward strand.
AGACACGCTGGGGTATCTGCCGTCGGGTCGTCCGAGACGGCAGGGACCCTAAGAGGTCCGTTCTTCTGGCCTCGTCCGACGGTAAGGGAAGAGGTTACGTACTTTCACTTTTCACTTTCACTGCAGCGAGTCAGCACAGGCTGAGCAGTTCTGGGGTACCTGACGTCCCCCAGCAGACAGCTACCCTAAAAGGTCCGTTCCAGTAATGTCTCTTAAGTCCTCTCAAGGGACACGATATCGTATCCAGGAATAAACAATAGATAATATATATACTCACTCACTCTCAGCGAGTCAACACAGGCTGAGAAACACTGAGGCACCTGACATCGGACGGTCCGAGGAGACAGGTACCTTAGAAGTTCCGTTCTTGTGGCCTCACCCAACGACAAAAGAAGAGGATCCGTAGAAGGGTTGGGTCCTAAACTTGGGTCCAGAGGGTGTAACGTCCGTCGAAGAAATGGTAGACTCGGTGGTCCTTTGGGGATGAGTACTATCATAAATATAAGTATATACGTCATACATATACAGTTAGGGTTAAAAGGTTAAATAAGGAGGAGAGAATGGGGACTATTGGTATTCAAACAAAAGATGTAGACAATCAGATAAAGACAAAACATCTATGTAAACAAACATGGGGGGGTAGAAAATCTAAGGTGTATATTTACTATAGTAGGCATATAAGAACTCGTAGTCTTAGTTGATCTCTACGAGTAGGACACCCTTAGGCCATCTCAGAGGTCCCGACCTGGTCTTTACACGTAATCCGTGTGGTCTCCTAATACCCTAACCTTCGAGAGTCCGTGTGTGTCCAGGTACTGGACGATGGAGGGTCTATCGACTTACGTCCGGTGCACTGGGGGGGGGNTGCACGGGGGGGGGGGTGGGGGCGGGTTAGTCTAGGTCGGAGAGACGGGACGTCGGTTAGTTTGGACCGACAACCTCGTAAGGTGGTGTTCGGTTGTTTCTGTTGGGACCTGAGTTGTGGAAAGGGCGTATTCACGGGAAGGTGGACCCAGGGTTCCGGTCTTCCGACCCGTAGTGGGAACTGATAGGGGTAGACGTGGGTGTAGAACTAGTGGTGGTTCCGACCGACTAAGACGGAGGAGACACGGGGAGGTGAAGGGAAGTGGTCGAGACGGTCGCGGGACCGGGTTCGAGGGTCGAAGACAAAGCACTAAGGAAGACGGGAACTCGGAGACGAGATTGATGAAAGGTCATTTGGTCACACTTGAGGAATTCGAGAAAGAGAGGGGAGATTCGGAAACACACACGAGTGAGGTGCAGAGAATCAATTGAGGATGGGTAGGAAACCGGAGTCGAATCGACAGTGAAAGAGGGGACCGGTCGTATTTCCGGGTTCGAAAACGGTCAGTGTCGTAAGAAAAATATATAAATTTACATAAATAAAAATAAACCTCCCATTGACGAAATGTTATGACACGACCGAAGACGGTATGTAGTTGTACTTAGTCGGTGTTCATATGTATACAGGGGAGGGAGAACCTGGAGGGAGGGTGAAGGGTGAGGTAGGGTCGGGAGCTCCAACAGTGTCTCGGGGCCAAACTCAAGGAACACAGTGTGTCGTCTAAAGGTGCCCGATAGATTAAAATGTAAACTATTTCATAGTAGGGTGGGAGAGGAAGGGGGAGACTTTAGCGTCGTAAATTTTGTGACTTAGTATTGTCGGTACCCGTACGGATATGGGATGTGGGGCTGTGGTCACCAAAGGTTGGGTCCTTTCAAACGGAGGGTCCCTTGTGAACCGTGACAGACGTCTGGAGTGACCACCCTACGAGGACCGTACACCACTTGCCTTTGGTCTCTACGACGATTTATAGGATTTACGTGTCCTGTAGGAGTGATGGTTCTCCTTGGACCGGGGTTGACAGTCGTCACAGCTCCGACTGGTAGGGACGAGGTCTGGTCTGGTGCGGTATCTCCATCTCCCACACAGGACATGTGGTGCACAGGGGTCGGTGGTCGGGTCTGCACCCGTATGTCCTCCTCGAGTCACTTCTGACTCCGTCGACATCACTCCACTTCCTTGGATCTCAGACAATACGTCTCACTTCAGTTCAGTCTTTCTCTTTCTGTTTATAGTATATACTTGTGGATATATACCTTATTAGATCTCTTACCATGACTACTTGGATAAACGTCCCGTCTTTATCTGTGTATTCGGCATCTCTTGCCTGAATACGTGTGGCACCCCCTTCCTCTCCCACCCTGTTTAACTTTCTCATGTAACTGAATGTATGTGATGGTACACATTTTGTCTGTCGACCTTTCTTTGACGACGTCTTTGTGTCCCTCGTGTCGGGCCACGAGACACTACTCGATCTCCCGACCCCGTTTTCCTCCCACCAGGCTTGCCCTCCCCTATACAGATAAGAACGTCGACTCAGTGCATCGACATGTTGTTGTTGATCGTGCTACATTTCGTTAATAGGAGGTTAATTTAAATTTTTTTGTTGTTGTGACTTGTGTATTACTCAAATCTACTAGGTCTTCTATAGGGTCCTAAGGTCAAGAGAGTGTCATAGAAAGAAATTTCTGTGGGTAACCAGTGATGCCATCCAACTTGTTAGGGAGGTAGGTCCCGGGACTTGGGACCTTTGACACTTACAGTGATTCAACGATACCGTTTCCCCACACTAGTTTAATTTCTAGAAGTCCCCCCTTCGAATGGGACGTAATAGGTCCACCCAGACTTTTACGTTGGTGTTCATTCGGTCATTCTCCTTCCGTCTCCCTCTGACTACGTCTCCTTTTTCGCTACACTTTATTTTCACTCCGACCTACGATGTTACGAGCAGAACTCTCGGTCTCCTTCCTCAGTGGTCGGTCGTTTGGTGACCTTCGATCTTTTCCGTTCTCTACCTAAAGAGGGGGTCTTGGAGGTCTCCCTCACGCAGGACACCTGTGAAATCAAAGTCGGGTCACTTTGACTAAAACCTGAAGTCTTGATACGTTCTTATTTAGAGACAACGAAATTCGGTTGTGATGTAGACCGACCCCCGAAGGGTCCACCGAGTCTGCCATTTCTTAGACCGACGGTCACGTCCTCTGCACCCAAGCTAAAGACCCAGCCTTTCTAGGGGACCTCCTCCTTTTCCGTTGGGTGACGTCATAAGAACGGATCCTTTAGGGTACCTGTCTCCTCGGACCACCCGGTTCCAGGTACCCTAGTGTTTTCTCAGTCTATGCTGACTCGCTGATTTTGTTGTTGCGATAGAGTGACCGATCTCAACTTTCTCCCTGTTCTTATTTTTAAGTTCGGGAACAGGTGGAGAGGTCGGAGGACGGTTGGGGACAGATGAGGGGGTGATGGGTGGGTCTGTGTCACCGAAGGGAAGCTGGAAGGTTTGTGTTGGGGTCCGGGAATTTGGACGAAAAGGAAGAAGTTCCTTCCAAAACCAGTTTCGGAGGGTACTGACCGACGGAGAGTAGTGAGTCAAGTCAAGTCTACAAGTCAACACAGGCTGAGAAACGTTGGGGTACCTGACGTCGTACGGTCCGAAGGAAAAGGAAGTGATAGAGGGTCAAACGAGTCGAGTACAGATAACTCAGTCACTACGGTAGGTTGGTAGAGTAGGAGACGACGGGGGAAGAGGAAAACGGGAGTTGGAAAGGGTCGTAGTCCCAGGAAAGGTTACTCACCCGAGAAACGTAGTTCGTCGGTTTCATAAACTCGAAGTCGTAGTTAGGAAGGTTACTTACTTATAAGTCCTGACTAAAGGAAATTCTAACTGACCACACTAAAGGAACGTCAAGTTCCCCGAGAGGTCGTAGTGTTAATTTTCGTGTTCCGACGATCGGAGGGGTCACTGAAAGAGAAAGTAGTGGGACAAAAGAAGGGTTGAGAAGAGTGTGATTAATAGAACAATTGTAGAAACAAGTGGACAATCAGGGGAGGGGGGTTCTGGTGTCTTATCCTCCCGTCCTGGAACAGACTAGACAGGACCCACACAACCCTCGGGCTGCAGACCATGTAGGACTTACTTACTTGGACTTACTTATTTAGACGTCGTGACTCACACGGACGGGTCGATGGCCCAGTCTTGCGTGGACTAGAACCGAAAGGCTTTGCGGTCGAGGAGGAGCAACGGTTTCAGGTTCCTGTGTAGGAGTCATAGTAGGTGGTCCCGGACCCCTGTAGTTACCGCTCAGTGTCCGGGAAGGGTCGCCACGTGTCCGGGAGACCGGTCCTGGGAGAGACGCCCGCCCCGGGGATGGGAAGAGGTGGGAGGGCGGGTGGACCCCAGGTCGCGTCCGGGTTCGGGACCGAGAGCGTAGGGAGGGGGAGGAGGAGGAGAAGGAGGTCGAAGAGGATCTGGAGACCTTCCGAGGGTCGTAGGAACGGTGGTGGGAGGGTAGAGGCCGTAGGGGCGCCGGGATGGACGAAGTAGGAAGGGTCTCGGGTGGACCTCCGGCGTTGGGTCGGAGGCCGACGTGGAGAGCGACGCCTTCCCGACCCCGCGGCTCGCCCGTCGCCGCCACCCGCGCCCCCGTCCCCCTCCCCCCAGCCTCGGGCTCGGGGCCCACGTCGGAGGAGCGACCAGAGGCCACCCCCTCCCCGCGCGCCCGGGGTCTCGCGTCAGCGGCCGCCCCCTCCACCCGATCTGACGGGCCCGCCCCCGCCCCGAACCCTCCCAGGGAGACGGGCCCGAGAGACCCTTGTGGCGGATCCTCTCTCTCGACTACGGGGTACGTTCCTACCTCCCACTTCTGCCTCGCCGCCGTCCCTCCCCTGCTAAGCCCGAGTCTCCGCCTGAGCCCTTGGGTCTAGCCACTAGGACCTCCTCATCTCGCTCACCCAGTTACTTGGTCCACCTACAAGGTATCTACAGCTGGCTCCCTCGCTCACGTTCTTACTTAGAGTCACAACCCGTCGGAGAGAGTTCCGACCTCTTCCGGACACAAAGGCGTTTGGGAGCTGGGGTTTCTTAAGGGATCCCAGAATTAATTTTGTTAAAGGGTCCGGTTGGCCCCTCGAAGTATTCCGGACCTCACCTCAAGGCCTAAGACGGAAAATTGTCCACTTAGACGACGTCGACACCGCACCCAGGGTGCCGGCGGGTGGCCCTGTAACGGAGGTAGGACCACGGTCTGTGTGTGACACCTGTTTCATTGATAATAATCGTCATTATCATCACAAAGACGAAGGGACCACCGAGTCATCATTTCTTAGACGGACGGTTACGTTCGTTACGTCCAAGTCAGGGACCAGGTCCTTCTAGTGGACCTCTTCCTTTACTGTTGGGTGAGCCAGTAAGAACGGGTCTTTTAGGGTACCTGACCGACCGATGTCAGGTACCCCAGGGTGTCTCAGTCTGTGCTAAATCGCTGACTCGTTATTGTTGTTGTTGTTTACCTATCTTTTCGGAAGGGTCAATAGAGGGTGTTTCCTTCCGAAACAGTGGTCTATCGAAAAGGACCGGACCCTGTCCCAGTGAGGGGAGATGAAAGACGGGAGTGGAGGAGGACCGGTGGGTGTATCCTCGTCTCCAGTTTCTCAGAGCTACGGTTCCGGGGATCAGGACGGAAAACGGGAGGGCGGTACCCGTCATCCCTGGACAGAAGGTAGGGACCACTGAGTCTTTTCGCGACCACCAAAGGTTCCAGGGTTGTGTTAAGTGAGGGACGACTAGGGGCGTCCCCACCCACCGACGGTCCTCCCTCCCCATCCCTCGTCTTCACGGTCTTCCATGGATTCGAGACTCGGAACCCGTCCGTAATGGATTTGACTAGGGTACTTCCCAGACGGTCCACACACACCTCCCTCCCATGAAAGAGGACCTTACATGGGAGAACCCTCAGTCCCCCAAACCCTCGGACGTAACTATTGTCGTGGGGGCACTACGATTACAACGTCCGGAGACCTGGTGGGAAACTTGACATTCCTAGAGTTGGTGGTCTCTCGAAGGAACCACCGGTCGTCATTTCTTAGGGACGTTACGTCCTCTACGACCAAACTAGGGACCCAGTCCTTCTAGGACCTCTTCCTACACTGTTGGATAAGGTCGTAAGAACGGACCCTTTAGGGTACCTGTCTCCTCGGAACGCCCGATATCAGGTACCCCAGGGTTCTCAACCTGTACTGAATCGTTGGTTTGGCGGTGGTTTCGGACCGAAAGATCTTTTCGGACAACCGAGAAGGTCGGGTTTCGGACGAGGTCCGTTTCTTCTCACAGTACGACTCTCCAATCCCATGGGATTCGATGGGAGGGGTCGAACCGACGTTGACGGACCCTCCCTATTGCCCCTCCCCCATCTCCCCTCTGTTCCCCGGTGTCGTCTCCCGTCCACTCCCACTCTTCGACAATGTCTTGTAAATCCCCGAAAAGGAGACTAAGACTCTTAGTGGTCGACAACCACAGACAATGCAACCCCGAGTCTCTCAGGAGTTCCCCCACTCCTCCATCCTTTCGGGGGAACCTTCGGGGTAAACCCCAGTTTGACGGTAAGAGTCAGGAGTCCAACCCCCATGGACCTCTTCTCAGAGTCGGGGTTGGTGTACCTTCGGTGTACGAGGACTCGAAAGGAGTCCCCCGGTGACCGACTCTCACGTCTCCACCCCCGGTCTTGACCCCCGAGACTCCTTTCGCGAGGGGAGACCCCTTTCGCGAGGGAGGGAGAGAAGGACGATGTGGACCTATTAGGAGACGTCTCAGTCGGACACCTCAAAGTCTCACCCGTCTCTCGGGCTCCTAAGACGTCCTTTAAGTAGTAACCGAAACTTTGGTCGACGTCACCAAATTGGTCCCAGACGCACGAGTTAGCACAGACTGAGAAACGCTGGGGTACCTGACATCGGTCGGTCCGAGGAGACAGGTACCCTAAGAGGTCCGCTTTTTAACCTCACCCAACGGTAAAGGGAGAGGTCCTCTAGAAGGACTGGGTCCTTAGTTTGGGTACAAAGGACGTAACGTCCACCTCATTGGACCCCGACGTCCAATTTACGCCTAAGGTCCCGGGGACTTCGAGGTCCCGGTCAGGGCCCTTAGACGAAAATTATTCTTGTCACCCCTTAGGAACCCAAGTCTCTGAAGATCCTTTGTGACTGGCAGAGGGGAGTGTGGTCGTAGTGACTTATACTGATAACTTAGGACGGAGCTCATTGGAGACGACCAGAACCGGGTCCTCTCCGAACCCTTGTCTCGAAACTCTTTGTCGGGGGTCGAGACCAGAGACGTCACACCGAAGGTCGTGACTTCGGTCTTGCTGACTTCCCTTCCCCGAGGTCCGAGTCCGTCCGTGACCGGAGACGTACCAGGAACCTCCACCTGGACATCTCAGTCCGTTGGGTCGACCCTTACACCAAAGCGGTGAGGGACAGACCCACCGGACCCCGTCCTCCGAAGTTAAGAGACCGGAGTCAGAGGTGTAGACATTTTACCCTGGTGTGGAGGAGAGTGGACCGACCCTACTACGTTCCTGATCTCTTTTGTGTACAACTCACGAAACGAGTCTCATTCCTAAGTCCTTTATCACCGAGACCATTATGACGGACACCAGTAGTCCTCTTCTTGAATCCCGGGTTCTTTGGGGACACCCGACCTATCGATACACACGTCGAGAACCAGGGGAGTAATTCCACCTATAGGGAGTCGTCTTCCTTACTGAGACCGGACTTCGAGTCCGGGATACACACGACGGGTCGGGTGTCACGAAGGTAAGGGGTAGACACACACGGACCCTGTTTGACGTCGGTCTTGTCCCATGGAACGTACCGGGAGACGGACTCTGTCCTGGAGTGTCCGGACCTGGTCTTTCGTTTCCGAACCTAACCTAACTATACCGGTTTGCACCCTCAGGTCTCGGACCGACCCCCTCCACCCTCTCCAGCCGGACTCACCTGGTACGACCCGAGGCTCGGTGTGTCTGAAAGACGAGAAATAAGACGTCCTCTTTCCACCCACCGTGTCTCCCAATTCATCACTCACACCCCTCCCACACACACTAGTCCGGACCCCGACCGTTTCCACGACTCAACGGAAGTAGGGGAGAGTCCGTCCCCCTCACCGTCGGGGGTCCGGACGGTAAGGACCCGGTCGTCGGGGAAAATGGGAGAGCCGGACCGTAGGGGTGACCAAGGATTCTAGACGGGGGGACCGTGGACCGTCAACAGGACGAAAGGGGGTGCAGCCCAATGGTCTAGATCGTTCATTCTCAGTCCCCGGACGTTCTCTTGTGTCGTTTTGAGAAAGAGTGTATTTAGTATAGTTACAAAAGAATCCAGTCAGAGGGTTTCGTTATATTTATTTTCGTTTTTATTTAAAGATTAGTTTGAGTATTCGAAAACGTGACGTTTTCTTTGACTTTTGTTTGTCTTCTTTGTTCGAGGTCTTACCCTCTTTTATAAACGTTTACTACGTTGACTGTTCCCAAATTAAAGGTTCCATTTCTTCGTCGAGTACGTCGAGTTTTATTTTTATTTGTTTGTCGGGTTAGTTTTTTACCCGTCTTCTGGATTTATCTATAAAGAGGTTTCTTCTGTATGTCTATCGGTTGTCCAGGTACCTTTCTACAAGTTATAGTGATTAATAATCTCTTTACGCTTAGTTTTGACGTTGTTCCGTAGTGGAGTGTGGTCAGTCTTACCGGTGGTGGTTTTGTAGATGTTTATTATTCACGACCTCTCCCACACGTCTTTTCCCTTGGGAGGATGTGACAACTACCCTTATATTTAACCGCGTCGGTGACACCTCTTGTCATACCTTCAAGGAATTGTTTAACTTGTATCTCAAAGGTATACTAGGTCGCTAGGGTGAGGACCCGTATGTATAGACCTCCTTTAAGGGTAAATTTTTCTATGTGCGTGGAGTTACAAGTATCGTCGTGACAAATGTTATCGGTTCTGTACCTTCGTTGGATGTACAGGTAGCTGTCTACTTACCTATTTCTTCTACACTATATATATGATGAGTCAGTATTTTTGTTTACTTTATTACGTAAGATATGGTTACACCTACTTGGGTCTCTAATGGCATGATTCTCTTCATTCGTTCTGTTTATAGTACAATAGTGAATACTCACTTTAGATTTTTTCTTTTTTGTCATGGGTACTTGAACAACTGTTCTGTCTTTGTCTGAGTGTCTGTATCCAATGGTTTCCCCTTGACCTCCTCCCTTTTTAATCCTCAACCCCTAATCGTCTTTGTGTGATGATATATATTATATCTACTTCTTTCCAGGATAACATATGTATCTTTTAATATAAGTCATAGGACAGTATTCGGTATTACCTTTTTTTGCACATTGACCTAGTGAAACGACATATGAACTTTGATTGTATTATGACATTTAGTCGATATAAAGTTATTTTTTATTTATTTATTCTCAGGACCATTTTGACTTGAACTCCATTTATTGAAAAATCATATTCATACAGGGTACGTTAAACCCCCTACATGAATGTGATTTTTTTAATAGTTAAAAGAGTTGAAGCTTAAATGGACCACAGGAGATAAAGGAGACCGTGGGGTATCAAGGTCCAGTCTCACGTAGGTCCGGGCACTTCGGCCCCAGAGGGTGGACCCCCTGACGGGTCGACGGGGGACCGGAGACTGGAAAGACGAAGGGGCGTCTTCGACGTGGGTGAAGTGTCTGGAGGAGGGTGGACTCGACCCGGGACAGGAAGAGGTCTGTGTCGGCCACGGGCCCTTCTGTCCCGTCTCCCGGCTCCCTCCTCCACTCGGGGAGAACCCCCGAAGAGAGTCTTAGAGGCAGGTGGAACGGCCCCGCTCTCGCCACCACGGACCCCACTCGGGACCTAAAGACAGATATACCCGGGGTCGACGCGGTCCCGGAGACTGAGGGGTAGACACTTTACCCGTCTCTAGGTAACGGGACGTGTGAGGACCCAGGAAGTGAACGAGTCGGGAGTGGACGAGACACGAACTATGGGACCAGATCTGTGTCCCGGTATCGTGAACCGTTCTGTGTATTCCACGAACGGGAGAAGCTCGGTTGTGAGGTCAACATCTACCTAACACACGACAAATTAGAGATTCAGCACAGACTGAGACACGCTGGGGTACCTGACGTCGGGCGGTCCGAAGAGACAGGTATCCTAAAGGGTCCGTTCTTGTGACCTCACCCAACGGTACGGGAGGAGGTCCCGTAGAAGGGCTGGGTCCCTAGCTTGGGAACAGAGGACGTAACGGTCCGTCTAAGAAATGGTGACTCGGTGGTCCCTTTTGACATCTACCTATTTTTGTTGGTTTAAAAAAAATTTTTTCTTCAGTGTTTTCAACAGACTTTTCAGGTGAGTTACGGGGTTTGTTTACAGGGACAGGTCGGACCCTTCCGTGATACCTCGACAACTTTACCCCACTTTGGCCTACCTCCACAAGACAGTCGTAGTCTATGTGTGGCCCCAAACTTCCTAATCATCCTTCTTTCCTACATTGTATAAAAGAGTGTTAAAAATTTGCAGAGGGTGTGACTTTACTAACACATAACCCAATTTCGCGTTAATTTTAGTCGAACGGGACTAAAATGAAAAAGTGTACACCGATCCTCGTGTAAAGGATACTACGTACACCGAGTGTAATGTAAAAATAAGATCTCGCACTAGTAGACCCTTAAGTTTTCCTCTTGTCCCTTCAGTGAGACTTGACTCGGAGTCGTAACGTTTCTTAAAAATACGGGTCCAACTTTGTTTATATTTGTCACATTATTTGTGAACACATGAACAGGACCAAGTTTTAAGAGTTTTGTCGAGAAGGAAAACATAATTAGGTAAGGGATAAAGGAAGAAGACATACTGAAAAAAAAAAAGAACTAACACGGACCACAAACAAAGTCGTACTTCCGTCCGAATCAACGGGACGTCGAACGCCCTAGAATCAAGGGACTGGTCCTTAACTTGGGTACAGGCGATGTAACCTTCCGTCTAAGAAATAGTGGTCTGGTCGTCTCTTTCAGGGCAAGAAGACATACTAAAACTTCGTTTGGGGTCGTAGAATAGTAAAGTGAAATTATGAAACTATGTATTGAGACTTTTACCTGAGAACCTTTTTGTTTTAGTGTCGTTAGGGCGAGGATTCATGTCGGGGTTCTCTTGACTTTTGTACAAATATTTTATGGAACATGTCCTTACAAGTCTGTCCGTAGTAAGAATCATCGGGTTCGTATCTTTGTCGGGTTTATAGACAGTCAACTACTCCTAATTTGTTTTGAGTGCGATAGGTATACTACTTATTAGAAAACGTTATTTTTCCTTACTTCACTTCCGAAGGGACCACCAGGTCACCAATTCTTAGACCGAAGGTTACGTCCCCTACACCAAACTAGGGACCAGTCCCTTGATTCTAGGGTGTACGACACCCCGTTGATTTGGGGCCGTGTCGTTGATCTCTTTGCATGTAAGCGACGTTACTTCTGGGTCGTTTTTTGTGTTTTGCCTCACTTCGCGGGTATGGACGATGTCGGAGTTACTTTAAACGTTTGTACTACGAGTCACTTTCTCCGACCTACGTGTACAATGGACTAAGATAAATATACTTTACAGGTCTTGACCGTTTAGGTCTCTCTGCCTTCGTCCAATCACAAACGGTTCCCGATCCCCTACTGAAAAGTATGACAAGTACCTCAAGAGTCCCGTTTGTAGGACCTCACCAAACGGTAACGGAGGAGGTCACCCGGTGCAAAATAGTCTTGAGAGATGATATTGGACAAACAGAACCCACCGGAACGTACCGTACCGAGTATCGAAGTAACTCAATTCCCTGTAACGGCCCTCTTTATCGTTGTCGGAGTCTATACGTCTACTATTGTGAGATTGCCGTCTTTCACTTCTCCTTGATCTCTCGGAGAACTACTCCCACTTTCTCCTCTCACTTTTTCGACCGAATTTTGAGTTGTAAGTTTTTTGTCCTTAGTACCGTAGGTCAGGGTAGTGAAGTACTGTCTATCTTCCCCCTTTCACCTTCGTCACTGTCTGACCCCGAGGTCTTAGTGACGACTGTCATTGATATCTGTACTTTAATGTTCCGTGAACGAGGAACCTTTCTTTCGATACTATTTGGATCTGTCGTATAATTTTTCGTCTCTGTAGTAGTGAAACGTCCGATTTCAGGTTTCGATACCGAAAAGGTCATTAGTACATACCTACACTCTCAACCTGACATTTCTTCCGACTCACGACTTCTTGACTACGAAATTCTTACACTACGACCTCTTCTGAAAACTCTCAGGGAACCTGACGTTCCTCTAGTTTCGTCAATTAGGATTTCCTTTAGTTGGGACTTATAAGTAACCTTCCTGACTACGACTTCGACTTCGAGGTTATGAAACCGGTAGACTACTCATCTCGACTCAGTAACTTTTTCTGGGACTACGACCCTTTCTGACTTCCGTCCTCCTCTTCCCCTGCTGTCTCCTACTCTACCAATCTACCGTAGTGACTGAGTTACCTGTACTTAGGCTCGTTTGAGGTCCTCTACCACTTCCTGTTCCTTCGGACCACACGATATCAGGTACCCCGGTGTTACTCAGCCTGTACTGACTCATTAACTTGTTCCCCTACTGACGACCAATGATGTTTCAGAGAAAACACCCACTACTTTTACAAGGACTTAATCTATCACCACTACTAAAGTGTCAAACGCCTTATAGGATGTTTGACGTACAATGTGAGATTTTCCTACTTAACATGCCATAAGTTTAAAATACAGGTAAAATTTTTCGAAGTTATAGTAGCACGGATTGTACTACTTATTATTAAGAAACACAATCTCTAGAATAGGTTTTAGGACAGTCCCAAGTAAAGGACTAACAAAGAATTTATAAAAATAAAGGGTTTCAAAAAAGGTCAGGGTAGGGTTCGTCCCGGTACGGTACGTCCACTCATTACGTGTCTGCCAACAATTAATCAGCGATTTAGTACAGGGTGAGACACTGGGGTACCTGACATCGGACGGTCCGAGGAGACAGGTACCCCAAAAGGTGTGTCCTTATGACCTCACCGTCTCTTCCGTTACCGTGGGGTGAGGTCCTGAGAACGGACCTTTGAGGGTACCTGCCTCCTCGGACCTTCCGACGTCAGGTACCCCAATGATTCTCAGCCTGTACTGACTCGCTGAAGTGAAAGTGAAAAGTGAAAGTACGTAACCTCTTCCTTTACCGTTAGGTGAGGTCACAAGAACGGACCTCTCAGGGTCCCTACCCCCTCGGACCACCCGACGCTAGATGTCTCAGTGTGTCTCAGTCTGTGCTGACTTCGTTGAATCGTCGTCGCAGGACCTCTCCCAACGGGAAAGGAGGAGGTCCCCTAGAAGGACTGGGTCCTTAGCTTGGACGGAGGGGACGAACCGTCCTCCTAAGAGAGGTGTCTCGGTGGTCCCTTCAGGAGATGCGTCTATCTAGAGATTTGGTCTTCCAAGGGGAGGAGGGAGGAGAGCATGTTACACAAAAACTTCCTGGGTCTGGGAACCAGAAAACGTAGAAGAGTACCAGACACAGGACACCGAAAGGTCCCCCACCCCCTGGGGTGTAAGAGTCTGACGATACATCCCGTAACGTGGGGTGGTCGAGAGGGGGTCACCGTCGACTGAACGGTTTCTTTATGGTGACGTTCCATCCCCGACCGTGTCTCGACATACAAGTCATTCTTGTGTGCCTCACACACCAAACCAGTACAAACTGTCGAAACGCTGGGCACCTGACATCGGGTGGTCTGAGGAAACAAGTACCTTAAGAGATCCGTTCTTACGACCTCACCCAACGGTATGGGAAAAGGTCCCCTAGAAGGGGTGGGTCCCTAACTTGGGGTCAGAGGACGGGACCGTCCGTCTGAGAAATGGTAGACTCGGAGGTCCCTTCGGACACTGTCTCGGACCCACGACCCATTTGTCGTTCCTGATCCGGAATAGATGTCTGACAATGTCCTCAGAGCAGTCTCAAGGGTCGTTTGTCCTAAAGAGGGTCCGGGAGAATAGAAAGGTGAAGCGTGTCTAAAGTGTCCCGGGAGGTGGGGAAGGTAAAGACGACGGTCTCGACATGGGACAGGACATGTTTCCACCCTCGTCCTTTGAACACAGAGGTAGGAGTCCATTCACCAAGGGTGGAAGGGGGAGGGTAATCCACCTGGGGTTTGAGGGTGGGACCGAGTATGCCGAAACGTCCCGTCCTGTTCGAGGGGAGAAAGTCGAGTCTCCGAGTGAGACGTAGACGTACGACCGGTCTAAGGTGGTCAGTAATGTTGTGTGGGTGCACCCAGAAAGGAAGGAGTCCCGGAAACGTGTCCGACAAAACAAAACAAGACAAAAAGACGTAGTCACGTGGGAGCACGTGTGTGACTAAATAGTGCCACGACTACTGTTCCTCCGAGGTTCGGAGGAAAGGTCTGGGGGTCGGATTACTGGGTCGATGGTAGAGATGTGGAAACGACAGAGACAAAACTCAAGAACTCCCTGAAAAGTGCACGGGGGATTGAGTAGGGAGAACGAACGACACAAACCAGTAAGTATAAGAGAGTCTTGATCTTAGAGTCGCGACCCTCCCTTCCTGGGACACAGATCTGAGTGTGGGTCTCCTTCACCTTCTCGTCCACACACTTCCGAGGCCCCGACACATCCTGTCGCTACGAGAGGGATGGGTAAAGTGTCTACCTCTTTATCTCTGGGTCTGTGTCGACTCCAGGTAGACTTATCTTTAGCTCCTGAGGTGAGATACAAGGTGGACGACAGTCCTTCCACACACCCGCGGGGTGCCCGTCGGGTACCCTTCTCGGGTGAGGGGAGGAGTCGAGAGACGGGACGGAAGGACCCGTGGACGGTACCGACCTCTCCCTGTCCCGGGCCCAGTCCGCTCTCCTCCAGACACTTGACCCTCGTCGAAGACACCCCGTCGTCCTTCCACTCTCCGTGCCCTTGTCCACCCGTCGAAGTCCCCGGACCTCAGTATCCCAAGGGTCTACGTTCTCTCCTGGGGTCCATTTGGACTTCCACTCTATTTGTTGGTCATTAAAAATCATATCTATACAGGGCTTACCCGAAGGGAACATCGAGTTTGTCAGTCCATAGACGGGCTTTACACCCTCTGGGTACAAGCTGGGGACCCAGTCTTTCTCGGGGACCTCTTCTCTTGTCGATGAGTGAGGTCATAAGAACGGGCCTCTTAGGGTACCTGTCTCTTCGGACCGTCCGATGTCAGATACCCCAGAGTCTCGACCTGTACTGACTTGTTGATTGTGCCAGCGAGAGTACAGGGTTTATAACGTACGTTGTATGAATAGGATTTTTCAACGAATGGAGGTCAAGTTAAGGTGGTCCGAGGGAATAAGAATGAACAATCTAGACCGCGGGGTTAAACCCTTCCCCACGTCCCCGTGACGGTCCACGGTCCATCCGTCTAGGTCGTCCTCACGGGCCGACTCACACTCTACCCCGACGATCGGACCCTTTCTGTCCGTACCCCGACGACGAAGGACGGGGACGAGGGCGGACTACCCCTTACCCCCGTCGAGTCCCGGAGAAGGTCGAGGTCCAGACTAGTTTGTGGGAGATGAGTGACGAATTGGGAGAGATGGTCGGTGGGAACTGGGTGTTCTATTTCTCGTCTTTCAGACGTTCCGAATCCTGGACCGCTCGAGACGCTCAATGAGTGGACGACACGCTGACAAATCGGTTACCGTCACAGGATTTCTGTGCCCAGGGACGGACCACCCCTCCATACTCTTGATTTCTCGACCTACGAAAGCGAGAAAGACGTCGACCCAGTGACGCACAGCAAAGTGTACTCGGGACGACCGGCGAATTGGTACGCCTCCGGAAGAAGAGAGTTCAGGTCACTGCGACGGAGGAACACGGTCTTCGAACGAGAAACGAGACCAGAGACGAGAGTGGACCTTACTCCCCCTCCGGGACCGATCCGGTCGTCCGGTGAGGGGCCTCTCCCCTTTAAGGTTTCGTCCCCTGTTTTCCCTGTCCGTTCGAAACTACACAGGCCGGACCGAAGGGTTCGGTAGACTGTAGAGAGGTTCGACACCTCCTCAACCGGTTGTCCGGTCTCTTCTTCCCGAGAATAGTGAGTTCCCGACCCGGTTGCCGTCTTTACAGTTCAAGTGTCGTCCCGACAAAGTCCCTCTCGCCCGACACCAACCATGAGTAGAACTCGAGACCGGAGGACAACCTCACGACCCTCGAACCGCCCAGGGAGGGTACCCACGTCACGACCCTTCTAGCGTTACGACCAGAGAGGGTCGTCGACCTTCAGGTCAAACACAGGACGGACGTAATCTCTTCTACGGTGTTCGTCTGAGACGAACCACCCCGGATGACCAGAAAAGACGGAGTGGGAGGAGGTGGGTAGTACGAGACCCTTGGGACCCGGTCTCAGATTCTAAAGGTCTTCGCGGTTAGGGGAAGGACGGAGTCCCGGAAACGTGGACGATAAAGGGGAAGGTCCTCACGGGATAGAGGGGTCTAAAAGAATCCTGACTGTTGTACTCCAGAGCGAGGTTTTTCTGAAGTGACTGAGGGTCGGATACAAGGTGAGTTAGCGAGTTAGGGAGAGATCCCAGACCTTAGATCTGTGCAAAACAGGAGAAAGATCGTGAAAGGTACTACAGATTAATAGAACCAAAGAATAACCAATCCGTTAGAAAGAGGAGGGGACAGGTGGTGAGCTTATAATAAAGGCATTCTTGTCCACTGGGACTCTACCACCAGGTCCCCAATTCTGAAGCGGAAAGTTACGTCCCCCACGTCCAAGTCAGGGACCAGTCCTTCGATTCTAGGGTGTACGGAGTACCACTTTTTTAGTTTTGTATTTTGTCTTCGTTATAACATTCTTTAAGTTGCTTCTGGAATTTTTACCAGGTGTAATTTTTTTTTTTTAGAATTTTTTATTTTCGTCTACGGGGAAGACAGGTGACTCCTGTCACAGTCCGTGTGACACCTACAACCTTGTGACAGACCACTCATTCGCTACTCCTCTACTCTCTGAGACCCCTTACACGGTCCGTCGTCTAAAGACGGGTGACACGTCTTCTATGAAGCCCAGTCCCGTTTGTCTTCGGACCTAAGGTGCAGGGCGACCCACCCATACTAGACTTAGGTTCAAAAAGGGTCTTTGCATGCGTAGTGTCTGTGTCTAACCTTACCCTACCCGTCACCCCGGTCCATCGGGTTCGAGAGCAAGTCTTCGTGCCCAGAGCACCTCCTCTTCGGGTACACGGCGGACCGACGGTCGGGACCGTCCAGTCTCTCGGTCGTCCGTCTTTCGGTGGTGAATGCCCTTTACGAGACTACTCTTCTTTTCCCGACTCTCAACAAACCTGGGTCGCGACCGAGACCAGGTCTACCCTAGTCCTTCGGACGTGGCGGCGTAGTTGGGCCGAGTCAAGGAGGACCCTCGCCGACAGTCGACTCTCTCACGGAATTCTTTTTCGGTTCCCCGGGGTGGGGAGGTAAGGACGGAGGGGCGAACGTTTTCTTGTTGTTTTTCGTCAAACATTCTATAAACTTACTCAGGACTCTCCGTCGGTTCACGTCACCGACTCTTGTGCCTGACGAACTGGTCTAAGCTTCGAGTCAAGGAGACGAATAGTCGGTCCTCTAGAACCCGTTCAATAATTTAGAGGGTCGGAGTCGAAAGAACGGACATTTACTCCTATGAACACCGTAGAGGAAGACTCCTGACTACCCCTCTCACTTTCTCAATTATAAAATGATACACGAGTCTTGTAACGACCGGAGAGGACATACGACTTATTTAATACAGTCAGACAGGATACTGGTGCGACCCTCTGTTCGACCTGACACAGGTAAGATACCTACCCCTCTGACTCCGAGTCTTTCCCAAAAATCTCGTCCCCGTGTCGTTTGTGCACCATTTTGGGGCCTGTCTAGAGTTCAGAGTACGGAGAATCAGTCTCAAGACGAGTAGTACATTGCGACCCGAGACGTCAGTCGAGAACTGTGTTCCAACGCACCGTAACCGGTCGCCCGACTTAAACCAGAGGTCCGTACAAACCCAGTCTGGGCACAGTGAGTTTTCTCGGTTGTCTACCTCAGATACTTTAATTAACGGTTATAAATTTTTAGTCTACAGTGAAAAAAAAAAATTAGGAATATAGACAAAAGAGAACTCCTTGACCCGTGAGTCCGTAACACCTCGGACGGTAGGGGATACCGTCTCGGCTCGACCCCGACAGGGGGAGATCTACTCTAGGGGATCTGGGTCGTTTGACAAACGAGTAAAAACAAACGACAGACAAGGGTTATTCAAACGAAGGCGAATTTTGGGTGACAGAACCTTGAAGGGACCACCAAGTCACCAATTCTTAGGTGGACGGCCACTTCGTCCGTACCCAAACTAGGGACCAGATCCTTCTAGCGCATACGGTGCCCTACGATTCGGTCGTACGACGTCGACGACCTCGGACACACGGGACCTCAGGTACGGGGCGTTGCTTTCTTCGGTGACTCTTCGGGTGCGTGTCGTTGGTTCCGAGTCACGTCGGTTTGTTCTGTGTTTCGTTGTTGGTATTGTCTTTACTTTCGTTTGCCTTTTACGTGGTAGATCCCACCCTGAGGGGTCTTCGTCTGGGATGGGTGACTGTTCCTAAGTATACTTACACTCCAAAATCCCGTCTCCCTCCTTCTGGTCCGTCTGTACTCTATAATCCATTTCAGGGTGTCTTCTACATAATAGAAGGACCACAAGTCAGCGAGTCAGCACAGACTGAGAAACGTTGGGGTACCTGACGTCGTGGGTCCGAAGAGACAGGAAATGGTAAAGGACCTCAAACGAATTTGAGTACAGGTAACTCAGTCACTACGGTAGGTTGGTAGAGTAGGAGACAGCGGGGGAAGAGGAGGACAGGAGTTGGAAAGGGTCGTTGTCCCAGAAAAGGTCACTCAGCCAAGAAACCTAGTCCACCGGTTCATAACCTCGAAGTCGAAGTCGTAGTCAGGAAGGTCACTTATAAGTCCCAACTAAAGGAAATCCTACCTGACCAACCTAGAGGAACGTCAGGTCCCTTAAGAGTTCTCGGAAGACGTGGTGGTGTCAAGTTTTCTTACCTAAGAAGGCGTGAGTCGGAAGAAACACCAGCTCGAGAGTGTAGGTATGTACTGATGACCTTTTTGGTATCGAAACTGATATGTCTGGAAACAACCGTTTTACAACAGAGACGAAAAATTATACGATGGATCCAAATAGTATCGAAAGGAAGGTTCCTCGTTCCCAGAAAATCAAAGTAATTAAATCAAATAAAGGATCCCGACGGTGTCACTTCATAGTGTTTACCTCTCCGAATGTGTTGCCTAAAAAAAAAGGCAGAGTGTCAGACCCTCGGTCTTCAGGTTCCAGTTCTATCCCGGCCCGGGGGAGACTTCCGTGGTCCCTTCCCAGACAGGCCCGGGGAGAGGACCGACGATCATCAAGGATCCGAACACTGCCGCACTGAGGTAGGAAGAGTACCATAAGAGGGACACACGCGCGAAGGGGAAAAATCTCCCTATGGTCAGTACGACCTAACTTCCGGGTGGGATGGGGAGTAGAATTTATAAATGTAGTCGGTACTGAAATGAAGGTTTATTCCAGAGTAGGACCCCCTGATCCCCGACCCTGAAATTGTATGCTTACACCCCCCCACCTGTTCCGTCGGGTCTTCCATTGACACCGAGTGAGTCTCAGAGGTGTACCCCCTCTCCTCACCTTTATAAATATGGGTGAGGACTACCGAGTCTGTCATTTCGCCGACGGACGTTACGCCCTCTGGCCCCAAACTATGGACCCAGGCCTTCTAGGGGACCTCTTCCTTTACCGTTAGGTAAGGTCGTGAGAACGGACCTTTTAGGGTACCTGCCTCCTCGGACTATCCGATGTCAGGTACCCCAGTGGTTCTCAGCCTGTGCTGACTCACTGAAGTGACGGGGGCTGGGGTGAGGGGTCGGTACGTAGTCGGTAACCTATTCCTGACGGGGGTCGTCCCAGTCCTTAAGGGCCCGTGAACGTCTAGGCCGGTGTGTTTCCGTTTCGTCCAAGGTCGTCGTCCTTCAAACAGGAGGTCCTTTCTCCTCGACCACCACGACAACCCTCACTTTCAAGTGTCCCCCAACGACCCGTGCTTCCACCCTTCCCTAGACTTTCTACAGTCGTAGACGACAGGGGTGTTAGGTACCCTATGTGACTTTTCTCTCGGAAGTCGGGTGTAGACGGTGGGTGCACAGAGTTTCGAAGCGAAGTACCACCCACTTCGTCACAGGGTCCCAGAAGGAAAAAGGAATATGGCCGGTGTGATCGACCTGACCTCGACGGCCCCACCCGCACCTGGTATGTGTGGGTGGGGGTTAAGTACCCATGGGACTGAGCCGACCATGAGTTCCTGTCCACCGTCCACCGACACGTCTCCGGAGTATGGACGTTCGGAGTGGATGTCTCCCTGACTCCTCGGGACCCTGTTTGCCCTGAGGGTCGAGCCTTTGGTGTAGAGTACTTTACATCGTAGACATCCGTCCTTCACGTCACACCTACGAGTCAGCACAGACTGAGAAACGCTGGAGCACTTGGTATCGGGTGATCCAAGGAGACAGGAACCCTAAAAGGTCCGTTCTTATGACCCCAACCCAACGGTAAGGGAAGAGGTCCCACAGAAGGGGTGGGTCCCTAGTTTGGACCCAGAGGACATAACATCCATCTAAGAAATGGAGACTCGGTGGACCTTTCGTCCTTCCCTGTGGTCTTTACTCCTATTGATACCCGAAGGGACCACCGAGTCTACCATTTCTTGTACGGACGTTACGTCCTCTGGGTCTAAGCTAGGGACCCACCCCTTCTGTGGGGTCTCTTCCCTTACCGTTGGGTGAGGTCATAAGAACGGACCTCTTAGGGTTCCTACCTCCTCGGACCTCCTAATGTCAGGTACCCCAGCGTGTCTCAGTCTGTGTTGACTCGATGAGAGTGAAAGTACTCCTTTACCCCAGGAGCTCACCTCTTAGACTAAGTCGTCACTTCCGTCCCCCGTCCGTCCTCACCACGAGACCAAGTACACGTTTCCACTATTTTCACTAGGGGTGAGGTCAGTAGACTTGTGAATTCTACGAACACACGTCCACAGACCCCCAGGTCCGTCAGAACGACACCTAGTGGACGACCCTTCTACAGAGCTTCTTCCACCGTCACACGAGACCCTCTACGAGTGTCTGTAGTTGACATCCCTCCTTGACACGGCACCACCGTCCACCGTCGGAACTGGAAACTCTTGTAGTTCCAAACTTGATCTTTAGGGTCGAACTGGTTGTTGTGATCGACCAGCCAGACCCGGGACACGTCGAGGTACCTAAGTACCACCGTCGACACTTTACCGGGACTAGGGTGGGAGACGTGGGGACTGTGATTTGAATGATCGTCGACTCCCACCAACTCTGGTCGTCTGTACCTTCTTGCTTGACTTCGAACCACACACCCCCACAGTGACGAACATCTCGTGTGTGTGGTCTCGTGTAGTGTCGACTGTGGGGACCTCAGACTGTTAGACCAAGGACAAGGTCGAGACGGTGTCGAGACTCGCAACGTCGAATCGGACCCGATCCGACAAACTTGTTTATCTGGAATGTAAAAGACTCGGAATTGTACTATCTTTAAGAGAGAACGAGTGAATTATCGGGACTCGACTACAAGTCCGACCGTCCTATCAAGAGGTGAAGTTTTTTAGGTTCGATAAAGACCCGAGGGGACCACCGAGTCTACCATTTCTTAGACGGACGTTACATCTTCTGGGTCCAAGCTAGGGACCCACGCCTTCTAGGGGACGTCTTCTCTTACCGTTGGGTGAGGTTATAAGAAAGGACCTCTTAAGGTCCCTGTCTCCTAGGACCGTCCAACGTTTCTCAGTCTATGCTAACTCGTTGGTCGTGTGTGTCTCCGAGAAAGATAGGGCACCGAGGTAACGGGAACCTGGAACAGAAGGCATGGGTCTTTTACCTTCCCCTTTCTCTTGTGCCCCCTCCCTTGGGTGAGAGAATTTCCTGGGTCTTCTCCGTCTCTACGGTGACCGTGCTTGAACCAGTGTACTGGTGTGTGTTTACGTTCCCTCCGACCCTTTACACGAGGTCGACACATGAACCGACGTTAGAAGGAAAAAAAAAAAGTTAAGTTCAATAGTTCAAAAAATTCCATAAAGAAAAATTAACTTCCTATTAACGGAATGTAAAGACGGTATGTAGTTGTACTTAATCGGTCTTCACATGTATGCAGGAGAGGGAGAACTTAGAATACAAATATCTCTGAACTCTTCTGTCGAAAACTACCTATAGATAGTCGTAGAAGGGGTTCCACTCAAGTACGGAGACCCCAGGGTAGAAGAACTGACTTTTTACTCTTACTGTCGGGAGGGAGTACTTTTCACGAATCGCGACACGGACCGTGTGCCATTTGGGGACTACTTACTCGTAGGTCGTAATGGTCCATGGACATCCCCGGTGACCCCAAGAACCTGTGTGACCCCTTCTCTTTGCGATCTGGTCCGACCTGGAGGACCCTCCGTCCTCTCCAGTCCGTATAACTCTAAAATTGATGTCGTACTGATGTGGACCCGAGGTAGACCCCTTTGGGTTTACAGACTTTAATGAGTCGAAGGGGGTCTTAAGTTGCGTTGTGAAGCGTGTAAGTCCATACCTACAACTTATTCACGGCCTAACGGTCAAAGTCTCTTATTAATCGTAATCGAGCACGGAAAGTCTCGGGACTTGCTCCACTCGCCGGTTGGGGGCCCGACCGACCTGCACCGACTCCCTGGAGTTTCTGAGTTAGAAGCGAAGAGTCTGAGTGAACCAGAAACACGGAGATTCTGTGTCACAGGAATTAAGTATCAAAATTGAGACAAGCGGAAACCTTTTTGGGGTCGGTGACCCGTCTCTGGAACTCTTTCCGGGGTGGAACTTGGACTAACTGGTGAAGACGTACTCCCCGACACAGTTCCGGGGGGAAGACAGGGGTCGTGACGGTCCTCCAGGAGTGGGTCGACGCGAGTCCTGTGAAGACGAGGGCCCTGGAGTTGACGTAGGGGTCTGTAGGAAGACGTTGGTTGCCCTGAGTCGAACACCGGGAGTGAAAAGACTACCCTTCGAGTGTGGGCCCCTTCTCTTCCGCAACCGCACCCGGTGCGACGACCCGTTCCTTCTCGGCCTGGGGATAGGCGAGTCAGAGAGGCGAAGGAGAGTGCGACGGGGAGGACGTTACGTGGGAGACCGGGAGTGAGTTCCACTCTGACAACAGTTTGACATTGACCTAGAACACCCTGAGGGCGAAGTCTGAGAGACTTCCGAAGGGCAGGTGTATTAGGCTAGAGTCGAGACCCAAGACGTACTACGGGGGTCCTCTACGGAGGTGGGCCGAGGACGACGGGGGGTGAGAGAGTGGTCCGTCGAAGGTAGTCGACATGAAGGTTGGAACAACGAGAGACCCGAGTCCCTCGAGTCGAGACGGAGTCCCACCCCCTCAACGAGAAAGAAGATACAGACTGTACAGGGGCTGTACAGGACTGTACGAGTAGTGTCTGGTTGTCACAGTGTAGGAAGTCCACCGAGGAGTTTACAGTGGAGGACCTTGTCGGTGTCAACCACGGGTGAGTTGGGGCGTGGAGACCCGTGAGCACCAAGGGTACGGACGTTTGTGGAGGTAAGAAAAGACCCCCGAAAGAGACAGAAGATCTTCGACGGTCCGGGTCGTCACCCCGTCACTTGGGAGTCCTCGGGGGGAGTGGTTACCGAAAGTCCTCGACCACAGATTTACGGGGTCACGGGAGTAGGGACCCACCTACCCACACAGACTGAGAGACAAGACACGCCGTAGGACCCCAAGGGTCACCCTACCTCGGGGTCCAAGGACGATGAGTTCCAGAGAGAAGGGACGGAGGGTCGTCGCAAAGGACGGTGGGGTGGGGCGAGGGCGTTGTGGGACTCCAGTCCAAGACCTTGTGAAGTGTGGGTCTGTGTGGGAGTTTCCGGAAGGAACGGGTGGTATAGACATCCTTCAACCGAACGTCGGAGTCTTTTTAGACAGGTATAGGATTGGGGACCTTAGATTCTTACACTGAAATAAACCTCATTCATAGAAACGTCTACATTAATTCCTAGACCTTTAGTCTAGTAAAAGGACCTAATGGGTACCCCCTGGTGACCCCGCCCTCCACGATTTAGGTCGCTGTCCACAGGAATATTTTTCTCCGCTCTTGTGTGTGTGTGTCTCTTCTTTCGGCACAGTTTGTGTCTGTGTCTCTTCCGGTACGCACCTACCTCCGTCTCTGACCTTCTACGGAGACCTTCGGTTCCTTGTAGTCATCGGGGTCTTGAATCCTGTCTCCACACCCGTCTAATGGGGGATCTCGTCCCCAGGGGTCTGAGGTCTGGTACATGGTCATGGAGGACAGTCTAGTCACTGTCGTAATCTAATGTTCATTTCACGTGTACATTTCCCGAGTTTAGTAGGACTTTGGTATGGGGGTTGGGGGGGTGGGACCAGGTACCTTTTTAACAGAAGGTACTTTAGCCACGGACTACGGATTTTCCAACTCCTGGTGAAGGGATCTGGGAGGTCTCCCTTGGTTAGGACGGTTGTGGAACTAGAGTCTGAAGGCCGGAGACCTTTACACTCTCTTACATAAGGACAACAAAATTCGGTGGGTAACCACCAGAGACTACGACCTTTCTAACTCCCGTCCTCCTCTTCCCCCGTGTTTCCCACTCTACTAACCTACCGTAGTGGCTGAGTTACCTATACTGAAACTCGTTTGAGGTCCTCTATCACTTCCTGTCCCTTCGGACCGCACAACGTCAGATACCCCAGTGTTTCTTATGCTGTGTTGAATCGATAACTTGTTGTCCAACCACCAGAACAATGTCGTCCGGGTCCTTTGATTCTGTTATAGACTCATCGAGGCGTAGGGTGTCTGGGGTCATAAGTTGCGCAGTGAGTTAACTTGTAACAGTACTCTTTCGTGAGTCCAGCGGAGAGACGAATGACAGACACGAGGGGAGACCTTACCTTCGTGTGGGATTAACAGGAAAGACGGGGTGGGACATAGAGTCGGACTGGGTGTTGTCCGGCAGTCAGGTCTTGACCACTTACTTACCTGCTCAGTCCTGGAGTCGGTCCGGGAACAAGTGCGGAGGAGGCGAGGGTGGACTAGATCTTCTGGTCATAGGTAGGGGTCGATTTGAACCGGAGTAGGAGAGTCCCGGACCTCGAGAGTTAGGTCGTCGTACAAATCTCAGGGGACCTCTGAAAAAGTGTTCTGGGACCGGGTCAGGGTAGGGACTCTGAGACTTACCTGACTAGGCTTCATCCTGGTCGTCGTAAAAAGAAATTTTTTACTTGAGCAACAGAGCGATAAAAAAAAAGAAAAAAGAAATAAGTAAAAACTAACGTGGCCCAGAAGTGACTACAGACCCGAAAAGAGATCAACGTCACTCACCCCCGAGGAGAGATCAACACCGCACGCCTGAAGAGTGACGTCGCCGAAGAGGACAACGACTCGTGTCCGAGACCCCGCACACCCGAAGTCCTCGAGGTCTCGTGTCTGAGTCATCAACGCGACGTGCCCAAAGCAACGAAGTGCGGTACACCCTAGAAGGGTCTAGTCCCTAGCTTGGGTACACAGGGTGTATAGCCCTCCGTCTAAGAAATGGTGTCTCGGTGGTCCCTTCAGGTCGTCGGCAAAAAATTTTTCAGGAGGTCCACTACGGTTACCCTTCGGTTCCAATTCTTCGTGACCAAATCAACCCCCGTCCACCACCTCTTTGTTCGATCCCAGTCTCGAGAGTCCACTGTGAGGGTGGGGTCAAAAGGACCTACCTCCCTCAAGGTCCTTACGTCCTGAACGTCGGGGTTCGTCTTACTCAACCAGATTCACAAGGGGTTCTTGGTACTTACTATAAGGTGTGGTCGGTCGGTGTGGGGTAGGACAACGAAAATCTCCTTCCTTAGTAATGGTAGCTCTTGTCTTCGGGTACCCACAGACGAGTTCGGTGTTCCTGCAGTCTTCTCTCCCCGTCCCGGTGCCGACCTGTCACACCCCCTTCTCGTCCTCGGACCCCGAGTGTGTCGGGTGCGACTACTGTCTGTCCGTCGGGGTGTGTGGGGGTCCGTCCGTACTAAGATTATCTTCGTAAAAGACCGTTCCTAAGATTGTCTTCCTAAAAGGGTACACCAAACACCCGTAACGTCTGAGTAACACTCTCATAACCCCAGTTCGACCTAAACAAAGGAGGAGCCCCAGGGGATGATCCCGGACCTTGTATCATTCACGAGTCATTTGTCTCCAACGTACTTATTTCTGTACACCCTCTGTCTAATTTTTCGTCTCTGTCGTGAAACGGCTGTTTCCAGACAGATCAGTTTCGATACCGATAAGGTCACTAGTACATATCTACACTCTCAACCTGATATTTCTTTCAACTCGTGGTTTCTTGACTACGAAAACTTAACACCACAACTTCTGAGAATTCTCAGGGAACCTGACTTTCCTATAGTTTAGTCAGTTAGGATTTCCTTTAGTTGTGATTTATAAGTAACCTTCCTGACTACGACTTCGACTTCGAGGTTATGAAACCGGTGTGCTACGTTTCTTGACTAAGTAACCTTTTCTGGGACCACCACCGTTTGTCACTCCCGTCCTCTTCCCCTATTGTCTCCTACTCTACCGACCTACCGTAGTGACTGAGTTACCTGTACTCAAACTCGTTTGAGGTTCTCTACCACTTCCTGTCCCTTCGGACCGTACAACGTCAGGTACCCCAGCGTCTCAGTCTGTGTTGACTCACTAACTTATTGTTGTTGTTCTTTATCTATTAGTGCAGACGACCCTTGTTGGTCCGGAAAGGGCCGAAGGAGGACGGGGTCCTCGTCGGGACGCCACCTCCCAGTTGTGGGGTCGAGGGAGCGGTACTCCACCCTGAAGGAAAGGAGGGGCCCTATCGAAGGGTTTAATTGTAAGAGAGGGTATAGGAAAAAAGTACCAAGGAAAGACCCCTCGTATAACCAACCCGGAGAAAAACAAAGGTAAAGGACGTAAGTTCTATCACCTTGGTCAAACACTAGACTTCAGAAGGTCCTGGACTCTTTGGTTGTCTGCGAGGACAAACGGGTTGTCGACCCCAGTAGACCATCCGTGGTCACATCGGGGAACCCACACGGACAGACCACAAGTAAGACTACCGGACCATGAAAAAGATTACGATACGGGATGACTTAATAATCTGGTCTGAATGACTCTACAATAAGAATATGACATACTAAATAGATGAATTTTATATGTTGAGTTGTGGAGAATCATATACTTGACTCTACAGATTGGTAATGGTATCAGTTGGAATCTTGTAAAAGTTACCAGGTTCAATGTGATATAGGGGTTAAGTGATAGAGGGGTTTAGAAGAAGGAGGGGTCGGGTTCCGTGGACGGTTAGATAAAACAGAGATACTTAAACGGATAAACTTGTAAAGTATTTTTACCTTAGTATGTTATACACCACAGACCGAAACAGGAAGGACAGGCCGACGAAAGTGAGTCGTACCACAAAGGTTCCAAACAAGTACAACATCGCATACAGTTACGAAGGGAGGAAACCTTTCCGTTTATTACAAGGTAATATACCCTTAACAACAACAACGCACCCATCCAGTGTGAACTAAGTCGGTAAACCCAACAAAGGTCAAAAACCGAGAAGACTTATTCGACTAAACTTGTAAGGACATATACAAAATCACACCTATCTAAAGAAAAAGTTAAGATAACCCATATATGGATCCTCACCCTAACGATCCAAATATATAGAAAGCTCTTTGACGGTCTGACAAGAGGTTTCGGCATGACTTAATTTTTTTTTAAAAAAAAATTCCCCGAAGAGACCGCCAGGTGTGAAGGTTACGTCCCCCGCACCCAAGTTAGGAACTAGTGTCTTAATTCTTGGGTGTACGGAGTGTCGCACCGGTTTTTTTGATTAATTTTTTTTAAAATTACCTTCAGCTTGTATTGTATGTATGTCTTCTCACGTTTTAGCATTCACATGTTGAAGTACACAAAAGTGTTGGTCTCGTCCGGGTACGGTGGTCGCAGGTCTTAGTTCTCCGTCCGACAAAGGTCGTGGGTCACGGGAATCGTGTTCAAATACAAGGGAAGACCTACATTTTATAGGAGGTGGGACCACTGGGTAGGAACATTGGTCCTGAGGGACGGAGGGAGGTCGTGTCTCCTCAGGAGAAGAGAGGGACGAGAGGAGGGTGGTCCAGTCTAGTGACCGAAGAGACATGTAGTCTCTTCTCGGTCTGTTCGAAACTCTTCCTTCGTCTCACGGAGTGGGAGTCCTTAGGAAATAAGACAAAGGTCCAGAGCGTTCTCCTCCGTTCTTTCGGGTCCTTCCTCCGACCACTGGAGTCCGACGATTGTAAGGGGGAGTCGATCGTTACCCCGAAGTACGTCGAGGGTTCGGAGAGGGGAGTGGGGTGGGGGTCGGGGTTCGACTGACGGGAGACCCTGAAAATCCCCCAAAGGAACTAGAGTCGAACCGAAGCTGGAGGGGTGTGAGTCGGACTTTGGCTTTCGACGCCGACGAGACTCGACACTGAAGAGGAGGCCCTAAACCTACGTCCGGTCTGTGTCCTTGAAGTTTCGGTCTTGAGCACACCGGACTCCCCTACCTACCTCGTAGAAGGAGACAAACTGTGGGACCTCTCGACCCTACCGAATCGGACCGACTCTGTGTGTCGCCTACCCTCCCCCCAGACAATGGACCTCGTGTCAGAGGTCCTCGACCCGTCCAATTACCCCAGCTCCCCCCAGCAAAGTTCTGTCACGACGACTTCGTTTCGGTACTGTACTAACGACTATCCGACGTCACTCTCCTGGGGTCTCCTCCGTCTGACACGGACGACAACGGGAGACGTGCCTGGGAAGACGGAAGTAGTGGAGGGTGTGAACGAGAGACGTGTCCCGAGACTGGGACTTCCTGGCACAGTCGTCCGTCCGAGACTCCGGGGGTCGAAGGTGACCAGTTAGGCCCTGGGGTCGCCCTCTAGTCTTCTACCTCTCTGGCTCGAGGGAGGTAGTTTTTAGTTGTTTCACCCTGTGCTCAATTTTGCCGCTTCTACTCAAAATAAGTCGTTACGAGAACATTATTCCTTCTTCCTATGACATCCTACCCTTCCCGAAGCAGGTACCTTAATCCAGTGGACTTAAACAATTGCCTACAAACAGACCTCCTCTTCGGACTCGTCCATTTATTCTCTCCACCCGCAGAATGAACAAGAGAAACATCTCTCCAGAGACACTTGTCCGAATTAGTCATATTAAATATGTCCTTACCTAAAAAATTTTCCTCTCTTATCACCTTCCTTCTGTACCTTCTCCTCTATTTTCACCTACGTTCTTTAGGTACGTAAAAACTTCCCAATTTCGATATTATCTACCACTAAGGGTGGAGCCGTTTTATCTTTACCTCACGATCTGTCTGGTTAGCCCGTTCTTTTCTTTAGCCTTTCCGTCTTCATTTTAATAGAGACAAGTGTTTACTATACTAGACTATACACTTTCACTTTCACTTCAGCGATTCAGCACAGACTGAGAAACACTGTTGTGGTGCCTGACATCGTATGTTCCGAGGAGGTAGGTACCGTAAAAGGTCCGTCCTCATGACCTCACCCAACGGTAAAGGAATCTTTTGAGATTTATGAACACTGACTTGTTGTTATTAAAATTATTATTGTTATTAAGATTATTAACAATCTTAATTATTTACTTAAGTCGTTTCATCGTCCTGTATTTTTGTTGTGTCTTCAGTCAACGTAAAGGTACATGATTGTTACTTACTAGGTCTTTCCTTTAATTCTTATGTTATCGTAGTTTTCCTTATTTTATGAACCCTTAATCCCTCCACTTTCTGAGCATGTTCGTTTTGAAGTTTTGCAACGACTTTCTTTAGTCTCTTCTGTATTTATTTACCTTTATGTTACGTAGGATATAAGCAACTGACCTTCTGTTATAACAATTCGACAGTTATAAAGGGTTTAATTAGGTGTCTCAGTTACGTTAGGGATAGTTTTAGGGGTACTGGAAAAACGTCTTTATCTTTTTAGGTATGTATACCTTAGAGTTCACTAGGGGTTATCGGTTCTGTTAGAAGTTTTTCTTGTTTCGACCTCCTGAGTGTGAAGGACTAAGGTTTTGAAGGGTGTTTCGATGTCATTAGTTTTCACACGATGACTGCATTTGTGTCTGTACATGTGGCTATCTTACCTTATTTCGTGGATCTTGACTCGGGAGCATATACCAGAAGGGGCCATCGAGGTTGTCGTTCTTAGGTAGACGTTGAGTCCTCTGGGTCCAAGATAGGGACCCAGTCTTTCTCGGGGACCTCTTCCTTTACCCTTGGGTGAAGTTGTAGGAACGGACCCTTTAGGGTACCTGTCTCCTCGGACCGCCCGATGTCAGGTACCCGAGTATTCCTCAGTCTGTGCTGACTCGTTGATTCGCGCGTGTGTGTATAAACCAGTTTCCAAAAGTTGTCCCCACGGTTCTGGTAAGTTACCCCCTTTCCACCACAAAAGGTGTTTCCCACGATTCTTTTTAGACTTACAAGTGGACAGTTTCTAATTTCAACCTGGAGATGGATTGTGATATATATTTGAGTTTTACATAGTTTCTGGACCTTGTTCAAAATTGAGAACCTTCTTTTGTATCCCGTTTCCAAGTGTTGTGACCTAAACCGTTAGTAAAGAACGGATACTGTGGTTTCCGTGTCCATTGCTCGTGGTTTGTTATCTGTTTGACTAGACTTACTCTTTTCACACTTAACACGGAGGTTTCCGGTGATAGTTGTCTCATCTTTCGTTAAGTGTCTTACTTTCTGTTAAACGTTTAGTGCATAGACTATTCCCTAATTATTGGTCTAATAACCGTTTAGTACGTTGACTATCTTCTAATTATAGGTCTAATATATCTTTTAAGGATTTTACGTTGTTGGTTTTTGGGTTTGTTGGGTTAGGTTTGACCCGTTTCTTGAGTCAGTAAAGAGGCTTCTCATATCCGGTTATTTACGCACTTTCCCTCGAGTCGTAATCACTAGTAATTCCTTTACGTTTAGTTCTGACACTCTCCCTGGAGGGACCACCAGGTCACCAATTCTAGAACGGAAGGCTACGTTCCCCACACCCACCGAAGTCAGGTACAAACCCTTCGATTCTACGGTCTACAGAGTGTCGGTTTTGTTTGTTTGTATTTTGTCTTCATTATAACATTGTTTAAGTTATTTCTAAAAATCTTACCAGGTGTAGTTTTTTTAGGAAATTCTTTTTTTCTGATATTATTTCACAGTGAAATATGAGTGACCTACCGATGATAAATTTTTCTTTTTTTTTACCAACGACTCCTATACCTCTTTAATCTTGGGAACACTTAACAACCATCCTTACGTTTCTCCATGTCGGTGGCACCTTTTACCATGTCGTCAAGGAGATTTTTAATTTTTATCTCGATAGTGTACTAGGTCGTTGGGGTGAAGACCAATATGTAGGTTTTCTTGTCTTTCGTTTCAGAGTTTCACTGTAAACATGTGGGTCTAAGTATCGTCGTGATAAGTGTTATCGACTTCGTACCTCCGTTGGACACAGGTCACTTACTCATTTACTCGTTTTACACTGTGTATGGATGTTGTCTTATAATAAGTCAGGATTTCTCCTTCCTTTAAGACTGGGTACGATCTTGTACCTACTTGGAATTGTCGTACTACGATTCACTTTATCCGGTCAGTGTTTTTCTGTTTATGACTTACTAAGTTGTACGAACAACTAACTTCTTACCATCTGTAAAGAAGGATCTACCCTCGTTGGTCTGCAACGATTTTAACCCCACTAGAAACAGGTGACGTGACAGTCTAAACTTCTTCGTCTTAGTACGTAAATAAACCTTTCCTCTTGAGTGGGGACACCAAAGAGGTAGAACCCTCCTTCAAGGTACTTTTGTTTGGTTTTGAACAAAAACTTTGTGAAAGAGGTTTTTGTACAACCTATGAATCTTAATGGTCAAGGAAGGGACTACTACGGACCTCCCAGTGGTGACTCGGACCGAACCCCTGTTCCTTAAAGGTCCCAATACACTCAAATTCGTCGTCGAGTGGGTAGGCGGGAAGAGTCTCAGAGGTATCGACCGGTAGTGCGTGTAAATAATTGTAGGTAAGGCTTCCACCTTCGAAGTCTATTTGTGACTCACGGGTACTTACGTCTTATAAAACCACCACCCCTCTCCCCTCTGTTACATACACTTTCCGTTTAAGACCCGATCAAGGTTACTTCTGAAAAAGTGAAAAACGACACTCTAGTGCTCGTTCCCCGAAACGGAGAGACTCGGACAAAAGGACGGGAGTCGCAACACGGAATGGGTGGAACACCCCAACGACCCCCTGACTTTACTCTTTCGGATCCACTCACGTGGAAGTTTTCAGTCCTTCCGGGTTCTTCTGACCCCGTAACAGTAGAGACAGCCCCCTTTGAGTTTCAGCCTTACTCTGTGCACGGTCACTCGTAGTTCACTTCCTAGTCTTTGCCTAGGGATTTTTCTACACCGCCTCCCTTCGTCTCTCCGTCCTTCGACCCAAAGTCAAGCAATAACACTTAATCTGTCTAGTAGGTGGGGGCACGAGGACCCAAAGGAAAAGACATTTTACCTCTAGGTTCACAGATGTAAACCCCGGTAAAACTCTAGGATCTACAATACGAGGATCGGGCATAGAGGCTTGGCTGGCTCTCTCGTTCAGGTGGTGTCATAACGTTTGCGTTCTTCCCTTAAACAAATAAGGATCGCGCGATCCCGGGTTCAGAGTAGGGTGTGTTCCCTTAGACTGTTCTCGGGGCTTGTTTCCTCATACCGCCGAATATATGAATGTCCTCATCGACCGCAATGTACTAACCGGTCCGTCCTACTCGCGTATAGGACAGAGAAAGACTATTTGTACTGAGTCCAGGATCTCTGGCAGCAAACCAGGGATTGTAAGGGGGGACAGGAATCTAGTATATGTCCTTAGAAGGAGAGCCAGGACTCTGTGTCAAACCATAACAACAGCTTCGTGTTTGTCGACATGCCATAAATACGCAAGGAAATGTTTCCGATGTTCAGATAACTATTATGTACCCGGCTTCCATTCGTAATCATTTTCATGATCGTCCCCAGGATCGTTCCACCTCTAATTCCATCAGTCGGTTCCCCTAACAACTTTGGTTCTAAGTTTGGTAGGGACAACTCGGAGTGCAAGAGCAAATGCAACCCGATCAGGAAGAGAGTGAAACCGGTATCTAAAAAATTGATAAAGACATACTAGGCGTCTCTTTGTCGTGAGAAGAGGATCCCGTCGTGTCTCAGGGGGAACAACGTCTTTCTCGTCTAGATTAGGGGAGGACAACCGAAAAAAAGACCTAACTTGGAATAAGACTGAACACGTATTAACGTTGAAAGTGTCGATTTTCAACCTAGAGGTTCCTGGGATCCCTCCCCGAACCGCTTACTTTTTAATTCATTTAGAGCTAAAGGATGAAGGATCGCGGCTCCAGGTAGTAATCTTCATTGTGTTAGGGTTCAAAATGTTACTCAGAACACGGGGAGGTGTCCAGAAAGTCAGTACAGACCCACGTGGACCCGTACGGGTCTTGGGAACAAGANCCGCCGAATATATGTCCGTCAAGAAACAGAGTCAATGTCCTCATCGACCGCAATGTACTAACCGGTCCGTCCTACTCGCGTATAGGACAGAGAAAGACCATTTGTACTGAGTCCAGGATCTCTGTCAGCAAACCAGGGATTGTAAGGGGGGACAGGAATCTAGTATATCTCCTTAGAAGGAGAGCCAGGACTCTGTGTCAAACCATAACAACAGCTTCGTGTTTGTCGACATGCCATAAATACGTAAGGAAATGTTTCCGATGTTCAGATAACTATTATGTACCCGGCTTCCATTCGTAATCATTTTCATGATCGTCCCCAGGATCGTTCCACCTCTAATTCCATCAGTCGGTTCCCCTAACAACTTTGGTTCTAAGTTTGGTAGGGACAACTCGGAGTGCAAGAGCAAATGCAACCCGATCAGGAAGAGAGTGAAACCGGTATCTAAAAAATTGATAAAGACATACTAGGCGTATCTTTGTCGTGAGAAGAGGATCCCGTCGTGTCTCAGGGGGAACAACGTCTTTCTCGTCTAGATTAGGGGAGGACAACCGAAAAAAAGACCTAACTTGGAATAAGACTGAACACGTATTAACGTTGAAAGTGTCGATTTTCAACCTAGAGGTTCCTGGGATCCCTCCCCGAACTGCTTACTTTTTAATTCATTTAGAGCTAAAGGATGAAGGGTCGCGGCTCCAGGTAGTAATCTTCATTGTGTTAGGGTTCAAAATGTTACTCAGAACACGGGGGGGTGTCCAGAAAGTCAGTACAGACCCACGCGGACCCGTACGGGTCTTGGGAACAAGAGCCTCTATTGGGGATCGGGTTCCGTGTAAATGGTAGCCGAATTCCAGTTTCAAGTTCAGACCGGTGGTATACAAACCACCTACATAACGCCACCACCTCAAATCGTGGAGAGCACAATCAGGTAAAACGTCGGAGGTCCACTAAAACTGCCCAACTACGCCCAAGTGCGACCGTTGAGGCCTCGTCTCATTGACCCAGTAGGTGTTCTACCGGGTCGGCTCAACAGGACCAGGACAACCGCGGAAACTTCGAAATCGGAGTTCCCCAACCTGCCCACGTCTCTACAAAGAGTAAAAAAAATCGTAGAAAGACGAGACGACTTCGTCGACCCGCATGCACCAACGTTGCGTGGGTTCCGGGCTATGGCAGTTGGAGCCACTTTAGATAAAAAATCACAAACGGGACCAGGAAAAAGGGCTATGGAGTCAGGACGTACAACAGGAAAAGGACCGGAGTAGACAACTGTGCGGAATGTTCGTACGTGATACAAGAAATGTCATCAGACCACGGCCCCTTTAGCGTCCGCGCGTCCAAAAAAAAAAAAAAAAAACCACTATTAGTGTTAATTTTAAATTAAACTTGTTTATCTAGATCTCTATCTATGTACTTTATGTATGAGTATTTTCTATGTACTTTTATCATAATAAATTTCTTTACGTTTAATTTTCTTGTCATTTTGTAGTGGTATAGACATTATCTCATTGTTTTTAATTTCTTTTTCTTAATTTCTGACTTGGATGGTTGACAATTGTTCTCATAGAACACTTTATCGAACCTGAGAATCATGACGACTGTCCTTAGATTTACCTACATTTACAAAACCAAGTCTATAACTGTCAAAGAATTTCAAAATTCTTATATAGATGGTATATATAAGATCAAGATCCACATACTGGTCTTCATTATTTTTATATAAAGGTATGTTTCTGTATCTGTGTATGAAAACATCATCGAACTAAAATTATCGGTATTTGACCTTTGTTGGGTTTGTTGATTACTCGCCAATGTATTTGTTGTGCCCCACTTCGGATTTTATCTCAAACTTTCTCGTAGTCTCAGAAAAAAAAAGAGTCTACTCATCTGTTCACGTTTACGAGTGTATCAACGGCAGGGTTGACTCGTCCCTCATAGTTCATCGGCAGACTCAGAACCATGGTAGATAAAAATAGAAAAACTTCCAACCACACAAAAACCTAGGTTCGTTTCAGACACCTACTTATGAGTCCCCAACCCCCGTCTCAAGGGTATGGACCTCCACCTTCAGGCTAGCGGTTGTGTCCCCACTACTTTAGAAGTAGTCGATGAAAAACTCGACGGTCCAGACGCCGTGCTAAGGGAGCACGGCACCCCGACAGTGGGAAAACTACAGGTCCATGCACATGATAACTGTGTCGGACTCCGTAGACATGTCGGAGATTTTCAGATGCCTAAAATCCGTTCAAAAATTACAAAAAAGGAAGTCGACAGTTTTTGGGGGCAAGGGCTATATAGCCCGGGACCTACACATGGCACGGTTTTCGTATCGCTGACAGCCACTTTTATCAATAAGAAAAAAGAAACCGAGAGAGATTACGAACTTAGTCCCGTTAATTGAGACGGAAAACACAACTCCATAGGCCCCCTTCCCGGAGACGGGTATAGCAGACAGGTCTCAGTAGATGATGACGCCGAGGGTGGGCAGAGACAGGTAGAAAATGTATTGACGACGGTAGACACTTGGTAAAATCCAGTGACAATAGGTCACCTCATAGCCAATTCAGGAAAGCGTAACGACAATGGGGCCGGTCATAGAGTAGTGTTAGTACCTCCCCCGATAAAAGGGGGCCTAATCCGTTTTCTCACCGACCTAAATCTCACGTCCCGCAAACCTTTACTTAGGCACCCCACAGTTCATCGTTCCGGACCATCACGCAGTTCGTCCATAATCTTTAGATAAATGGACCCCCAACGAAATTTTGAAAAAGATACCGTACTCCTCACATCTGGTTCTCAGAGACAGGTATTCAGTCAAATAATCGTAGCACCTGATTCTCACGCCACCGGCACTACTATACCTCCGTTCCACCGGTAGGCCGACGGTGACCCAGGTCAGAGAACCTTTCCATTCGATGTCCAGTGAAGGTACCAGGGGTAGAGACACAATCATAGGGAAAAAAATAGGGGACGAAAAATAGATGTTTATTAACCTTTCCGAATCTACCTAGTCCCTCCCGTTCCCGTCCTCGAAAATCGTTCCGAGCGGACTCGAGAACCTTCCGGAGAAAGTAACCAAGTCAGGTAAAAATCAGGAACAAAAAAAACCAGGGACATATATCCCCGGACCGGAAAAGACGTTTGGGGTTCTAGGTATTGGCCGTTATAGGGTGGTAAGGGTCTTTTAAAGAGTGAACAGATCCCAATCGGTCGAGTCCCTAGACCTCCTACCAAAGAAAGTATCGGACACAATCGGTGGAGACCGGGACAAAATAGAATATTGGATCCATACATTGGAGAACGAACCGTTAGACCCGGAAAAACCGTGATCGGGACATTGGATTTCAGGGGTTCCAAACCTCTTCCAGTGGACAACGGAGAACCGTGAGAAAAAGACATCGGCGACGGTCGTATTCCAGTAGTTGTATAACATTATTTTGTTAACATCCCACAAGTTGGGCTATGAGTGCCTCCAGAAGCAGGTCCCGGAGTAATTTATTGCACCCGCTCAAAAACTTTGGGACACCATTCGCTCAGGTACAGTCGACGTGTCCCCAGACTGATGGCAGAAGGACGGTAAGCTTCCGTTTCTAGAGAACCGAACGCCCCCGTTCTCCGTTTGACTTTTTCCGTAGAAAAGTTAGATTTTGTCACATGGTTTACATCAAACCTCCGTTCAACGAATCGTTACATATTCCCAATCCTTGGTATCCTACTTATAGTAAGTGGGCAAACAACTGAAGAGTATCTAGAACTTGGCCAGATTTTAGTCAAGGGGGTCCGAAAAAGTGTCCGTTGTCCCCTCACAAGGTACCCCTGGCCGTGGAAAAGTCCTGGGGTCGTAGATACTCCGCAACATATACTCCTCATTAAAAAACAGCTCGGAGAACTGATTACCCTATGACAGTATGAGAGTGGCCCCTTCGTGACCGAAAATCGAGGTGTTACTATCCCCCGGAGACAAACCGATCAGGGTAAGGACGTCAAAGTCGGGTCCGGACTCCCATAGAAACTTGGGTGCCAACATGAAGCCCCGAATAACAGGAGACCGTTCATCTCAGACATAAATAGAAAATTACGGTCTCTGTTCTGGACTTCTCCTACGGGCCAGGGTAGATTTTGGCTGTGAACAGGCACCGACTTTACTTAAACCCGTAAGTGAAATCTGTCATTTAGGGAAGGGTTGTTCCCGCGACCTGTGAGTCCATAGTGGTCTTTTCTTACCCAGTGGACCACCCGGGGGTTCAAGTGTACGGCAAAACATCAGGTAGGTATAGCAAATCAGGACCAACGAGGGACGTGGGTCGATGAAAAAAATCTGTACCCAGGTAACAAAACCAAATTCTGACTCATAACCCGAGGGTACAGGTGGTACTTCGGTTGGTCAAAGAGGAGGTGTAAATATCAATGGGTCCTGAACCCCTCCCCGAAGCTCGGGACTGGGGGG
Organism: Capra ibex; assembly: GCA_006410555.1. Classification (NCBI taxonomy): domain Eukaryota; kingdom Metazoa; phylum Chordata; class Mammalia; order Artiodactyla; family Bovidae; genus Capra; species Capra ibex. Next base: position 5,844,671 of record SJYO01052794.1, read on the forward strand.
GGGTCAGCGATAGACGTGGACACATCTCCTATACTGACAGACCTCTCCCTCAGAGCAAGAACCCCAAGAACCCGGGGAGAAAATCTAAAAAACCCCCGTAAATAGAAAGGTTACAGGTTTGAGAAATGTTTTGCGTGTAACCAAAAAAAGTTCGAATACGGAACAGCAAAAAAGAAGTCAAAAACTCAGGTTAAAAAAAAGAAAAACCTTCGACAAAAACAAAAATTGGGGTCGTTTTTTATAGACCCGGTCGAGAAAAACTAAAAATGCCAAAAGAAGTCGAGATTTAAGAGAAAAAAAAGAAGATTACGCCAGGAGAGAGAGAAGACCCCAGAGAGATACTAATTTTTGAGAGGGCCGACGGGAGTGATCTAGAACGTTCCTGACAAATAAATTGGAGAGATAGAAAACATTGAAAAGAAATTATAGCCTCCGACGAACTAAATGTTTACGATTGTATCGACGGCGAGCACTGAGTAGACGGACACCCAGGTATCCCCATATGACAGATTTTCGAAAATAATAGGAAAGGTCCTTCCGACGACCCGAGAGTAAACCGAGAACAGAGTGACTTAAATAAAACCGGTTTAATCAACCGAAAGACCGCCGGCGAGATTCCGGTCGGTACTCTCAGACTGCCATGTGAGCCTGTACGAGGAATGGAAGTCGCGCAAACTTCAGGGTCAACCCAGCGTGGTTCCCCTTGGGGAGGAGTTACTCCAATCCGACATAACACCCGGTGGGTAGGTGGGGACCGTGTAAAAAGGCCCGAAAACTGTCCTAGGCAAACACGAGAAGACATCATTTTTCATGGGCATTGTCAACGACTGTTAGTAGGGTTCACCCTAACACTCATTTGTCCTATCTGAGATTTTCTAGTTATTCTGGGACGCCAAAAAGTCTCTTCCTCCCTCATACCCAAAAAATTAACATGTTTAGTGATCACCTCTTCCCGGTTATGACTATACAGGCAAGAGGTGGGAGAGACCGACCGGGGCGGGTCTGGCCTTTGCGTACTTACCACCTCCTCCCTTGGAGGCCCAGAAGAGGGCGATGCGGTCGGTAAAAGAAAAAAAAAAAAAAAAACGGAAAAAGACTCAAGGGATCCGCCCCGGGGAAAAAGACCCTCCTCGACTTCCGAACCAAAAGAAAGACCGAAAAGGGCTACTTTGGACACCTTGGACACCTTCGTTCCCGCCCCTTCTCCCTTCCCTTCACTCCCCGACTTTTTGTTTTCTAAAATCGGTCCGGTCCCCAAAAAAGTGGTCCAGGACAGTCTGGCTTTACATACCTCAAACCAGACAGACCCACAGGACTTCCCATCCCCCGTTCGTGGAAGAGAGACTGGCGAGCTTATCATCCGTCCGACTTCCACGGAAGAACACCGGTCGACTGTAGTTTTCGTCCGGTGAGCCGTCTTGTTTTTCAATGATTGAACGAAAAGAAGTGGTCGTTACTATCTAAGACACGAGATCTGAACTTTAGTCTCTTCACCAATTAGTATTCTCTATTTCCTCATCTTCAACAGACAGGGTACTAGTGTCTTTTCATGTGACCCTCGGTTGTCTCGTGTGTTTCTCGTTCTTATCTGTTTGTCTATTGTTTGCGTTCCACCGGTGGCTGTTACGTGAGTTAGAATGGACGTCCTACAAGTGTCTCGGTCGGCGGAGGGGTCGTTCTTCGATCCGGGTCCGGAATGCGACCTGAATTGGGTCATTGGTCTCGGTCGGCGGAGGGGTCGTGCTTTGGTCCGGGGCCGGAATGCGACCTGAATTGGGTCATTGGTCTCGGTCGGCGGAGGGGTCGTGCTTTGATCCGGGTCCGGAATGCGACTGAATTAGGTCATTGGTCTCGGTCGACGGAGGGGTCGTGTTTTGGTCCGGGGCCGGAATGCGACTGAATTAGGTCATTGGTCTCGGTCGACGGAGGGGTCGTGCTTTGGTCCGGGGCCGGAATGCGACTGAATTAGGTCATTGGTCTCGGTCGACGGAGGGGTCGTGCTTTGGTCCGGGACCGGAATGCGACCTGAACGGAGACGTGAAATGTCGGTCTACGGAGGGGTCATGCTATGACCCGGGGCCTGAATTAGACCCGAAGACGTTGCAATCGTGGCCACGAGTCTCGAGAATAGAGGATTGCTCCAATGAGGGAAGATGGTCCTCTCAACAGGAGGGGCCACCCTGCCTCTAGGACCTGCTCGGGGGTCTACAATACGAGGCTCGGGCATAGAGGCTTGGTTGGCTCTCTCGTTCAGGTGGTGTCATAACGTTTGTGTTCTTCCCTCAAACAAATAAGGATCGCGCGATCCCGGGTTCAGAGTAGGGTGTGTTCCCTTAGACTGTTCTCGGGGCTTGTTTCCTGATACCGCCGAATATATGTCCGTCAAGAAACAGAGTCAATGTCCTCATCGACCACAATGTACTAACCGGTCCGTCCTACTCGCATATAGGACAGAGAAAGACCATTTGTACTGAGTCCAGGATCTCTGGCAGCAAACCAGGGATTGTGATTATTAGTCATGATTGGACCCGACCTGGAAGTGGGGCCCGACCCGAGTCCACAGAGCAAGTGGTACGTCGAGGTTCACCATCCCTGAATGAAACTGAAGATAATTGTCTACTCCGAGTCTCTTCAGTTAGTTGAACGGGTCTCAGTGTGTTGAACCCTCTCCAAATGGTCCGAGGGGTTGTCACACGATCAGTTACACACTTTTACGAACATTTTACAGTTCGAAACTTGTTTCGATGTTACAACAGCTAAGTACCCCAGTGTTTCTCAGTCTGTGATGACTCGCTGACCTGACTTGACTTGACTACGATATCGAAGGACCGAAGGGACCACCGAGTCATCGTTTCTTAGGTGGATGGTTGCGTCCTCTCATAGGGACCCAACCCTTCTAGGAGATTTCTTCCTTTACCGTTGGGTGAGGTCATAAGAACGGACCCTTTAGGGGACCTGTCTCCTCGGACCGCACGACGTCACGTACCCCAGCGTTCCTCAGTCTGTGCTACAACAGACACTAACGTTCCCCTGCCCCCACCTCCACTTCTCTTGTACCTTCACCACTCATCACTCACCCCATTAGACTCCCCAGAAGGACCTCCTTCGTCTACACTAGTCCAGAACTTCATCTAATACCGATAACTGTTCATCTCTTTTCCCACTCCCTTAAGGTCCACCCACCTAACTGTCCCCGTTTCCGTCCCTCCCCCTTAATGAGTCGAGACACGTACCCACTCTTTTTTCTAACAGAGACCTCTAATGATTGTTCTCCCGACTCTACTTAACTCACACCAATTTTGTCATGCACCTTCCTGTAAAATTAATACAATATTGGCGTTGACACAATCATAATGAGTTTCCGAACGATCCATGACCCATGAGACTGATCGTAAATCGAGATTTGAAGTCAAAAGAGAGACTTTTGTCCAATTTATCAACAGACAGAGAGTCCCGACAATACTCCTAAAACACTTTCTTCACACTTCATCTCTTCACGTTCAGTGAGTCAACACAGACTGAGAAACACTGGGGTACCTGATATCGGACGGTCCGAGGAGACAGGTACCCCTAAGAGGTCTGTTCTTATGACCTCACTCAACGGTACGGGAGGAGGTCCCCTAGAAGGGTTGGGCACCTAACTTGGGTCCAGAGCACGTAACGTCCGTCTAAGAAATGACAGACTCGATGGTCCCTTCGGGTTCTTATGACCTCATCCATCGGACAGGGAAGAGATCCCCTAGAAGGACCGGGTCCTTAGTTTGGTCCCAGAGGACGTAACGTCCGTCTAAGAAATGGTCCTTATCCACAGGTTGAGAATATTCGGATCTTTGTATAAGGCATGGACGCCGAAGGACCAGGGGGTAGGAGAAGCCCGTACGGGACCCATGCGAGGTGAGTAAGTGCGTAAGATGTCGCAAAGGACTCGCGGGTCCCGAAGGATCTATCGAGCCGACCTCCCAGACGCGTCTTGTCCCTGCGGTGAGTCTGTTAGGTGGAGAAGAGGGTCGGTCACACGAGAGGGGCGGGGTGGCGCGGAGCCGGAGGGTGGTTCCGAACCGTGATTGATTTGGAAACATGTTAGTTATTGTTAATATCATCGATACGCTCTGCAGTAAGGATAACAGGGATACTCCAACAATCCTCTGGCTTTCATCCTATTTTTATCGATACTCTAGAGGACCACTTCAGTCCTAGTAAGAATAGACTTACCCTTCGCAGTAGTAGTGCCTTTTATCCTAAAGGAAAAAGAGAATTTTCTGAACCGAAATACCAGAACGGGACATTGTCTCACACTTGCGTCCGAGTTGGAAACCCTCCTATCTAGCTGTGAACGGTCGTCACAGATCCGTGAATCTCCACAATACTCACAACGTCACAACTGAATTTCTTTTGGTTTCAATGTAGTAACAGGTAAGAATTCTTCTCGACCAATCCAGTTGTTACTTTGTTACATGGGCAAAACATGTTATAATATCGCGATAGTTTTTGTTCCTTTCTCCCGAAGGGACGACCGAGTCACCAGTTCTTAGGTGGACGGTCACGTCCCCTGTACCCAATCTAGGGACTATCCTCTCCTAGGGTGTACGACTCCTCGTTGATTCGGGTACGGATGTTGATAACTGGGTCACGAGATTTCGGACAGTCGGTGGTCGACGACTTTGGATGCACGGATCTCGGGCACGAGACGTTGTTCGCTTCGGTGACGTTACTCCGCGGACGTGTGAGGGTGAGCGGCGTTGGTCTCTCTTCGAGTGCTTTTAGTCGTTGCTTCTGCGTCGTGTCGGTATTTATTTATTTCTATTTAGAAATTTTTTTTTTCCTTCCTCTAAACGTCCGTCCCTTTAACTTTTTATAGGTCTTATGTAATTTACTTTTGAAACTTTTAGATCGACGAATTGTCATACACACCACACTATAATCTTTTGGAGGGAACTAACAGAGAACCCTCTTCCTGTTCGGACCGATCGTCCTAAATAAAAAATAGTAAAGTCTCTTTTCTTTCCCGAAGGGTCCACCACGTCACCATTTCTTAGGTGGACAGTCACGTCCTCTACGTTCTCTGAGTCCAAACTAAGGAACCTTCCCTTCTAGGGGACCTCCTCCTTTACCAGGTCAAATCAAGTCAAGTCGAGTTAAGTCAGCGAGTCAGCACAGGCTGAGAAACGCTGGGGTACTTAGTGTCGTGCGGTCCGGAGGGACAGGTAGTGGTTGAGGGCCTCAAGTGAGTCTGAGCGCAGGGAGCTCAGTTACTACGGTAGGTCGGTAGAGTAGGAGCCAGCAGGGGAAGAAGAGGACGGGGGTTAGGGAGGGTCGTAGTTTCAGAAAAGGTTACTCGGTTGAGAAGGGTACTCCACCGGTTTCATGACCTTAGAGTCGATATCGTAGTAAGGAAGGTTTCTTTAGGGTCCCGACTAGAGGAAGTCTTACCTGACCAACCTAGAGGAACGTTGGGTGAGGTTATAAGAACGGACCTTTCAAGGTACTTGTTTCCTCGGACCACTCGCTGTCACGATCACAGTGTTTCTCAGCCTGTACTGACTCGCTGACTCGTCCTCTTTCTTTCCTCTTTTCTGTCACATCCTTAACTAGGAACTGAAACGTCTACCTGACCAATCATGGGTCCCAAACTTGGGTCCAGAGGGTGTAACGTCCTCATGTGTTTAGGGTCATGTGTTTAAGGATTGGTGGGGAGGAATGGTTTGGACTCCGACTCGACACACCCTTTCTCCACTAAGAATCGATGTCACGTGAAAGGTTCCCCGTTACTTCTACCGAAATGGGTTTGATCGGAAAGGGTTTGTATGGCGAAGACTTTAAGGGGGTCGGGAGGAATGATTAGTCCCGTCACCCTCTCCACACACTCGTTTATGGTAGACGAACGTAGTGATTCTCGTTCGTCTCATTTAGGATGTTCGTCCGAAGGGTCGTGGACACCGTTGATGTCAATGTAGGCTTTGAGATTAGTTTGGTGGAGAGTTAAGTCGAGTCAGTAAGTCACCACAGACTGAGAAACGTTGGGGTACCTGACGTCCTACGGTCCGGAGGAACAGGTAGTGGTTGAGAGCCTCAAATGAGTTTGAGTGTAGGCAATTCAACCACTACGGTAGGTTGGTAGAGTAGGAGACAGTAGGGTAAGAGGAGGACGGGAGTTAGAAAGGGTCGTAGTCCCAGAAAAGGTCTCAGTCAAAAAAGAGTAATCCACCGGTTTCATAATGTCGAAGTCGAAGTCGTTGTCAGGAAGGTTACTTATAAGTCCTGACTAAAGGAAATCCTCCTAGAGGAACGTCAGGTTCCCTGAGAGTTCTCAGAAGAGGTTGTAACGCAAAGTTTTCGTAGTCAAGAAGCCACGAGTTGGAAGAAATACCAGGTTGAGAGTGTACTGAGAGAGGTTTGTACTGATGACCTTTTTGGTATCGAAACTGATCTGTCTGGAAACAGTCGTTTCATTACAGAGACGAAAAATTATACGACAGATCCAACCAGTATTGAAAAGAAGGTTCCTCGTTCGCAGAAAATTAAAGTACCGACGTCAGTATTAGACGTCGAGACTAAAACCTCGGGGGGTTTTATTTCAGAGAGTGACAAAGGTAACAAAGGGGTAGATAAACGGTATTTCACTACCCTGACCTGCGGTACTAAAATCAAAAGACTTACAACTCAAAATTCGGTCGAAAATTTGAGAGGAGAAAGTGAAAGTAGATCTCCGAGAAATCAAGAAGTGAAAGACGGTATTCCCACCACCGTAGACGTATAGATTCCAATAACTATAAAGAGGGCCGTTAGAACTAAGGTCAAACACGAAGTAGGTCGGACCGTAAAGTGTACTATATGAGACGTATATTCAATTTATTCGTGGTGGAGATCTTCTTTGGTTGTACAGTGACGGGAAGGGTCCCGGATCATACGGTCCTGGTTTAATCTTTACGTCAGAAGATTAGAACAAGTGCAGAAGTCAGTAAATAAGTGAGTGATCCAAAAATAGTTTCCGAATTAAATATGATCGGGAATACTACCTGGGACCTTTATTTTTCCACTCACTCTAGGTAAGAGTCGGAACTTCCTCGAGTGTCTGGTTACCCTCTTCCATCCGTTAACTCATTTATTAATATTAAAATACTTTCTTCAATCACTTTTGGGTTCATAAATCACTTTTAGGGATGAGGGGTTGACCACTACGAGTCCTTTTGTCTTCGTCAGTAGTGTTCTTTTAAAATTACTTCACGGACCAGGAAATATTCAAATCAACTATTCAAATCAAGCGTACGTAAACCAGAGAGACAAAGGAATTCGAAGGAGAACCGACACTTAATAAAAATGTAATATAAATAAGACTTTATTAGTATCTAAGTATTTAACAACGTTTTTATTGTAATTCGTTACACTACATAGGACGTAAGTCGAAGGGAGTACTCGTTGTAGAGTGTATTGATTTCACGTAATCGTCTGGGTCTTTTGACTGTAACCGAACTATCTTAATCGGAGTGATGTTTGGGGGACGGGTGACTTACGTCGTAGACCGGCACGGGTATTGGGAGAAAGAACCCACAACCAGTCAGACAGACTCACAAACGGTGACGACCGTTTTAGTTTAAGGGTAGAACATTTCAATGTTTTAAGGACTTCAACTAGATTTACTGTGATCTCTTGGTAAGTTTCGTAACGGTTTCTATAACTGTTTACTCGTAGACCGGTTACTCTAAGGATCTGGTTCTGTGGTGATTTCTAAATTCCCCTTTACTACTCTTCTTTTGTCTTGTCCACGAACTTTTCTCTTGTTGAAGTACTACTTTTCTGATTCTTTCCGGAAGACCCTTTGAGTCTCATAGATTATTATAAAAACGTTTATACTGAGAGACATACTAGGTCACACTTTGAACATCATTTCCTACAGTATAGTGTGAAAGTGTTTTTAAAAAAAGTCTTTTAATACAGATTTTCTTTTTTCTTTATAGTCGGGACTGAAGTAGATAAATCAGATTCTTAATCATGTCTTAATGTTAACATTAAAACAACTGATTTCTATCTTATTACGGACATTTAAAATCAAAGTAAATCAAAAGTAAAGATTTCCACCTTAAAGTTAGTTTAAGAAGAAAAAGAGAACTGTAAATGGTACTGTGAAATCAAAGTAAGATTGATTTAAACGAAAATGAGATGAAAAATACCATGTTTACTAGGAGTTTTCACTTTTCAAAGGACTCTTCAATGATTTCCCGTTTCCTGTGTCACTGATAAAGAAGGACCCTCACCAGTCCTTCAAGAAGGGCATTCATTGAAAACCCCACCCACAACTTCCTACACATCCTCAAGTGGTTCACTTCTTCTCATCTTTCACATATATCAATCTCTTATCTCACTCATCTTCAGTCACTTCCTACCTTCTCGTACCGAAGGGAAGTTTACGACACTCACCCGGTGATACACTGACGACGTCTGACCCTACCCCAGTCCTCACAAGAAACAGTATCCTCCGTCGTGAGGACTCGGAATAACTTCTCGACTACGAATTACGGTTCCTTCACCCCTTGGTGACCTCCCGAAACTCGACTCCGTCTTGTACTAGTTACAACGTTAAATCTTCTGAGGGAACGACGACACTTAATCACCACCACTCCGACTTCCATCCTTTTGTTAAAAACAAGAAAAAAACCGGTGTGGTACCCCGAGCATCGTAGAAACAAGGGACTGGTCCTTGATTTGGCCCGGGAGTCGTCACTTTCAAGTCTCAGGATTCGTGATCCGGTCCTTTTATTTAAATCTCTCACCACTGATTCTGTATCCCGATCTAATCCAGTGACACATCTCAGTCCGAGGTGGGGACTGATCGGGACCCTAGGAAGGAATTGGTAATGGTCGGAGTCGAAGAAGTAGACATATTACCTTTATATTGTCAGGGGTAGAGTATCCTAATAGTCCTTCTAATTAACGGTTGATTTTTAATACTGGTTGGATCTATCGTATAAGTTTTCGTCTCTGTAATGAAACGACTGTTTCCAGACAGATCAGTTCCGATTCCACAAAGGTCATCAGTACATACCTACACTCTCAACCTGACACTTCTTTCGACTCATGGCTTCTTAACCACGAAAACTTGACACCACAACCTCTTCTGAGAACTCTCAGGGAACCTGATGTTCCTCTAGGTTGGTCAGGTAAGACTTCCTCTAGTCAGGACCCTAAAGAAACCTTCCTTACTACGACTTCGACTTTGAGGTTATGAAACCGGTGGAGTACGCTTCTCATCTGAGTAACCTTTTCTGAGACTACGACCCTCCCTAACCCCCGTCCTCCTCTTCCCCCGCTGTCTCTTACTCTACCGACCTACCGTAGTGACTGAACTACTTACACTTAGACTCACTTGAGGCCCTCAACCACTACCTGTCCCTCCGGACCGTACGACACTAAGTACCCCAGCGTTTCTCAGTCTGTGCTGACTCACTGACTTGACTTGACTTGACTTGACTTAGACGATAGTCTATTCCTGGTGTAACCTCCGATCACTACTCTCTACTACCAATATAATTCACAATATTAAATCCGACCTATCTCTACTTCCTGTACTTGAACTCGTTTCAGGTGCTCTGTCACCTCCTGTCACTTTAGACGACACGACATCAGATACCCAGAGTTTCTTAGCCTGTGCTGAATCGTTGACTTGTTGTTGTTGTTCTTTACTTCCTACTTCCACCTACTCTTTGAGGTCTTTATGTAACCGGAACGTAGGTTACCGGGCCTTTGTCTAACGTCCATTCCCTTCCTACACCAAGTCCTCCTTACACCTGAGGTCCAGAACCTGGACCGACGGACCCAACCCACTCGTAGCAAGTGACTGAGTCCCTGTTTCCGTCTCCTCGCCAAAAACTCAAGTCTCAGTCCCCCAAACCAAAACTCGTACCCATCTTTACGCTCCCCGGGAGAGGATCAATCCTCCAAAATAGAGACACAGTCCTTACGAAAATAAATTACACTCAAACAGTATTAAACAAGGCATTTCTTGATCTCGTCGGTACCATCGAGATAGTTGGTGATATTCAATACGGTTTGTAAATATCAAACTTCTTGTTGTCTGAAACAAGTTTCTTCCTCTCCTGACTCTTGTCTTTAAGATCCCTTGAAGTGTGCAGAACTTCAGTAAACATAATCTTCATTGGCTCCCTTAAGGGACCACCGGGTCACCAATCCTGAGAGATGAGAGTGACGACTCCCAGGCCCAAGTAAGGCCCCAGTCCCTTGATTTTTTTAGGGTGTTCGGTATGTCGGACCGGTCTTTGTTGTCGTTTTTATAAAACTTCACAATACCTAGTCCTTGTGGTAAGTCAAGTATCATTTTCCAGTAATAATTTTTTTTTTTTGATTATCTCTCTGTGGATTAAGACCGAGATACTTCTTCATCTAAGGGATTATAAGGTGGGTGACTTTGTCGATTTTACGACCTATTTTACGAACTTACGTAGAAAATTTGTAAAAAGACTAGATCGTAATTTCATTCTTTAGGTGTTTCAGGGGTCTCTGTACTTCAATCCCTATGACCCACCACTCGTAGGTAATTTCTGGTCAAAAAAGGACTCCCAAACAAAGTTTGAGATCTCTTGGACTCGAAGTGGAAATTTCCAACGTCACCCATTTTCCCGTTCTGTATCAGATCCCCTGGGGAGTTAACTGCTAAAATGTCATCTAAGTATTCTCTCGACTTGGGGTTTCCTGATTTGTGACTTTCCTACTCACTCTTTATATGGGACGGTCTGTCTTCTCTCTCGATGATTATGTTTTGAACAGACAGAGCTAGTACCCCCACTCACACTCTCTTTTTCTTACAGTGGACTCTTAAACGGTAATGTTCACCCAGAAGTGAGTCCGAACACTGGGTTTAAGTACGATGCATTCATCACTTTTTTTTTTTTGGGTTTGTTTGTGAGTTCGTTTATTACATTAAATTTCTACCAGTGTCCAACTTTCCTTCCTCCCAGGGGTCCCTAATCGTCTTCACTGTAACTGATGAGTAATTACCTTGAATTGAAATGTTGTCTTGAGTTTGCAGTGGATGTTGTTTCAAGATTTTTTTTTACTTATCGAGTGTCAGTTTTTTTTTTTTTTTAGTGTGTGTCCCCTTCCTTCGTGTCGTGGTAATCATCTTTACATTCACCTAGTCTGAGAGGACAGTTTTCCGTTTCTAAAAAGTCTGGTCTACATAATACATATTCTCCATATAAATTTCGAATTCTTAAGACAGCTCTAATTTTCAGTTTAGTCTTTAAGGGACCGTCAGATCGCCAATCCTAAGTTACGAATACGACGGGACAAGTCCAGGTTAGAGCCCAACCCTTTGATTTTAGGATTTCGGCACCTCACATCAGTTTTTGGTTTATTTTATTTTTCAGTTTACAATACCCCTTTTATTTTATTTTGTTTCATTTGATCTTTCAGTTCACCTTCACAAACAGTGAGTCAGCACAGACTGAAAAACACTGGGGTACCGGACATTTGAAGGTCCGAGGAGTCAGGTACCTTAAGAGGTCCGGTCTTACGACCTCACCCATCGGTAAGAAAAGAGGTTCCCTAGAAGGGTTGGGTCTCTAGTTTGGGTTCAAAGGACGTAACGTCCGTTCAAGAAATTGTAGATTCGGTATATGTTTTTCACTTTACGGTCTATTTGTATTACTTTTATTTCAATCATAGTGAGATAATCATATTCTGTTTATCTGAAACTCTATTTTTCTAATGGTCTCCAGTTCTCTCAGTAACGTATTATTATTGTTTAAGTTATTCTTCTACATTGTTAAGATCAAGACAAGAATATAAAAAGGAAAAAACTTCCTCTCCGAATAGAACGAACCAAAATTATCGAAAAGTCTATAAAGTCTAAAGTCACGTCAAGTCAGTGAGTCAGTACAGGCTGAGAAACACTGGGGTACTTGACGTCGTGCGGTCCGGAAGGACAGGTAGTGGTTGAGGGTCTCAAATGAGTTTGAGTATAGGTAACTCGGCCACTACGGTAAGTTGGTAGAGTAGGAGACAGCAGGGGAAAAGGAGGGTGGGAGTTAGAAAGGGTCGTAGTCCCAGAAAAGTTTACTCAGTCGAGAAGCGTAGTCTACCGGTTTCATAACCTCAAAGTCGAAGTCGTAGTCAGGAAAGTTATTTATAAGTCCTGACTAAAGGAAATCCTACTTGACCAACCTAGAGGAACGTCAGGTTCCCTGAGAGTTCTCAGAAGAGGTTGTGGTACCAAGTCTTCGTAGTTAAGAAACCGTGAGTCGAAAGAAATATTAGGTTGAGAGTGTAGGTATGTACTGATGACCTTTTTGGCATCGAAATGATCTGCCTGGAAACAACCGTTTCATTCCAGAGACGAAAAATTATACGACAGATTCAACCAGTATTTTTTAAAGTTTAAATCGAATTTGATTCTTCTGATTCAAGGTGCTCTCATCTTTAAAAACAGAAAAAAACAAGTGAAGATAAAAGGGTTACGGATCATTTGTATCCCGGTGTGCACCCAATCCGTGAGGTATTTACTTTGTGAAACAACCTCCGAATGCCACACAGTTCAGTACATATAACACTGTAGGTCAGGGTAGTGAAGTACCGTTTATCGGTCAAGGTCGTGGGGTGACCCGGGTCCAGAGGACTAAGGTCGAAGACTGGGGGTCCTCGGACCCGATCAGTACTGTCGTAGGACATTCGATACACAGTAGTCAAGAGTGGGTGAGACGTCAGTCAGTGTTCGACCCCCTTTTGGGTTCTTTGTTTTCGTCGGCAGGTGTCCAAGGGCTCGCCACGAGTTCCACTGAGTCCGACTCTATGTCGTAACGGACCCGAACACCGGTCGAAGGACCCACATGTCCCGGGCACGTGGGTCCTTCGACGAGAGGACCGGAGAGTCCTCCTTCGTGGGTCCTGGGGAAGAGGAAAGTGTTCGATCTAAGACGGAGTCCAAGGACGAGTCAAAGACGTTGAAGTGTAGAGACTCGGTGGAGACATTTTACTCTACCACTACGGGTGGAACGTGACGGACCATTACTACTCTAGTATATGTCTTTCACGGATCGAGGAGTGATGAGAAGGATTCCTATACTGTAAACTTATGAAATTATGCAGTAGTAATGGTAACCACTAGAGGTTCAGTTCCTCATCCTTTATCATTCTTTAAGTAACGGAGAACGAGTCGTCCATCTGAAGGAACCACCGAGTCTACCAATTCTTAGACGGACGTTCCGTCCTCTAGTCCCAAGGTAGGGACCAAACCCTTCTAGGGAACCTCTTCCTTTATCGGTGGGTGAGATCATAGGAACGGACCTCTTCAGGTGCCCGTCTCCTCGGACCGTCCGATGTCAAGTCCCCAAGCGTTTCTCAGTCTGTGTCAACTTGTCGATAGTGAAAGTGAAAGTCGTCCATCTACTGGAGCTCCTAACGGACTCGGGACTCGGAAACCGTATCTGTGGAACGTGCGCTGAGGAGAGACGTCTGGGGTCCCATGGGAGAGAGAGAGAGGGAGAAGATCAGAGGGTGGTGTTCAAAGAGTAGGGGTTCCGGTCTGGTGTCCAGATCAAATATTGTTTTGACTGTTGACAACGATTCAGTGACGAAGGGTTTACACCAAGGACGTGGTAGGACTACCATTGGTCTATTGTCCTCTCCTCCCGAAGTGGACATCCGAAAGTCACTGTCACTTAGCACACCGTTCTCTCAAGGGAAAGTTGAGAAAGTATTAGCGGCAGTAGTTCTTTGACTAGTATGGTCTCCTACACCGACAAAACATCTAATCTTCTCTGTTTATAGTCGTTCCAGTGTACTGAGTCGGATCGACCTATAAAATCTGTATGTTCTTCAATGTTGCTTATTTTTATCCTTCTCGATACGTTAGCGTTGAGACGATTACTTTATTTTTGTAAATTCACAATAGATTCAGGGGACACATAGGGAGAGACTACGACAAGGGGAAGTAGGGAGAGTACTTGTGTAGTGAAACGAGATCCTGATTGGTCAGAGGACTTGACTGTCGACTATTAAAAGCACGTGTAGGAGGGGAGGATCCATGGAGTAGGGATCCATCACGAAACGTCTGACATCAACCTGAATATGAACAATACAACAACTTGAACTTTACAATTGTATACATCGGAATCAAGTACATAAAATTGATGACACACTCTAAGGTAACATCGTAATACGCCGGTGAATAGATAGGTCGGATGAAACCTTCTTATAAATACAACAAAGATCCAAGAATTCCACTAAAAAAATTACCCAGTTACATTACCATGGAAGAAAGTGACTAAAAACAAATACGCACAATTTAGAGTTCAAAATTATTATTTCAAGTTATCGAAACTGAGATATTAACACTTTGGAACGAAATGTGTGGTAAAAGTGCAGAGATTTCAGATATCCACGCACGGTTCAGTGAAGTCAGCACAGGCTGAGAAACTCTGGGGTTCCTGACATCGGGTGGTCCGAGGAGGCAGGTATACTAAGAGGTCCGTTCTTATGATCTCACCCAACAGTACTGGAGAAGGTTCCTAGAAGGGCTGGGTCCCCACCTTGGGTGCAGAGAATACAGCGGAGAGATGTCAGTGAGCTTTGTAGTATTCCTGATTAACTGAGATGCAAACGAATGTAGAGTGTTCTGTCTCGATTAGTTCATTCGGTGTTTGTGAGTTTCTACTTTAATGTCTATACGTGTCAAACAGTGGTAAGTATTCATAACATTACGGAAGGTGAGACTCTATCTGTAGGAAGTCGGAATCTGTATTACATATCTTTAAACACTAATTTAATCGTAACGAATCGTAATAATCGTAATTTTTGGGGTTTAAACATTGTTATTAGTTTATTAGAATTCTTTGGGTCTTATGTTAGTCTTAACCTCTACCTTAAATCTGAGAGATTTGTCGACGGAAGGTGCTCTGTTCAAATTACACCAGTCAAAAGGTGGCACCCTAACAGTTTGTCTTAGGTGAATTTCTGAAATGGGAAGTTATATGTGTATTCCTCCTTGTCGTGAAAACAAATTTTAATAGGTAAAAAAGTACCCTCACGATAGTCTATCTGAAGGACTGTGTTGGACACTACTAAGATCTTCCTTAATACCCACCCGTTAGTACTTACTGGTCACGGTGTTTTCCACATCACTAATATGGTAATCGACTAGAACACTCTTCTAAGACCTTACGGACATAGTCTTAAGTCTCGGGAATTATTGGACAAAATTCCAAGGGTCTTTATATTATGGGAGTACCCAAATCGTCGAATACCTGAGCGAAAATACGGATTGTAGTATGATAGGACGTTGTCTTCCTCTGTTTTAACATTTCTGAGTTGGTAATTGGGAAATTTTGAATGTACTATAAGGTTTCACATCAACTAAACTGGCTGAGGTAAAAATTTTTTTAAATACAAATAAACCGACGTGACCCTGAATCAACGTCGTCCGCCCCAGAAGCTAGAAATACCGACGAACGCCCTAGAAATCGACACCATACACCTTAGACCAAGGGACTGGTCCCTACCTTGGGTCTAGGGGACGTAACTCTCTCGCCTCAGAATCGGTCACCTGGTGGTCCCTTTGGGGTAGTGACTCAGGTAAAAATTGTTTGTGATTTAAGGAAGTTAGACTAACCTAGGTAGGACAAGTTAGGCAATTTCAGCGAACACAGGGTCCTAGGAATATTTTCTGTAAGTACAGACAAGACACAACTAATAATAGAGAGTCCAAAAAAAACGGTAGTGTTTATTACAACGAAACACACAGTACTACGTGCACCAATTCTGAAAAGGACCCAATATATCACTCCTCGCCTTTACGACCTATACACGGAGAGGGTAAAGTTATCGATAACGAGTTTACAATTGGAATCCACTCCTTTCAGAAGATTCACCAGAGGTCGGTTCATCCTCTCAAAAACAAAGAGATATAAGAAACAACAACAAAAAGTCAGTGAGTAAGTGCAGGCTGAGAAACTCTAGGGTCTCAGAGTTTCTGACGTCTCTGACGTCGTGCGGTCCGAAGGGACAGGAGGCGATAGAGGGTAGCAAAACGAGTTTGAGTACGGGTGACTCAGTCGCTACGGTAGGTTGGTAGAGTAGGAGACAGTAGGGGAAGAGGAGGACGGAAATCAGAAAGGGTCGTAGTCCTAGATGTAGGAATGATCATTGAAAGTTTAAAAAAGGATGAAAAGACTATGTCTGTCGAAGTCGATCCATGGCCAGATGGAAATTGAGGAGATATTGTGAACGATTCGTACGAAACAGTGGTTTTCTGTAACCTAGAGTCCTAGTCCTGGAACACATTCGTCTTCTTATATTTGTTGTAAAATGAAAGGTAGACGAGTAGTGATAAGAATCCGTTCACTGTACTGAAAGGTTGACTCTGTCCTTATACCTTAAAGGAAAATACTATTTATTATGTCTCTTTCATTTTCTCCCCTTATTATTGTACAACAACGTACACTATTAACATTCTGTTTTTAAAATGTCCCCCTGAACCTACTGACATCTGTCTCCATTGCGACACGAGTACTGATTAGTGCTCCCTTGTGAGACTCTGGCCGCCGAAGACGTCGTTCCATTGTGGATGGACTTTTGTCGTCGTAATGTCTTTACTTTCTTTAAGATCCCTACCACATTATACTGGATACCAAGTGTACACTACTTTGTCCCCCGGTCTCTCTCCTTTATTTAACGAACACCACCGTGTCACTCAGTCCCTGGTTCACCTTCGACCGTAAGTCCAAAAGCCCTGATTCGTACACTACGCCATGACCTGACCTAACCGTCCTTTCTCCTTCCGTCGGAACCTTTCCCGATCCTTTTCGACGAGAGCGAGGACCAGGACACGTGGGTCACCAACGTCAAATTAGTAGGTAATGGGGGTGGAACCCCACAACCCACCTCAGGGTACCGGACGAAAACTAGGGGTAGAACCCCACGACCTACCTCAGGGTACCGGACGAAGAGGAGAGGTAGAACCTGAGAACTCCTACCTAAGAGTCCAGACGAGACGAGAGAGTCCACGGAGTCTCCACTCCATGAACGACACGAAAGGAATAAGACGTGTCGTTGACTGGGTGGACGGTAGAAGAGGTGTTGGTACCGACTGCTAATGTGTGGTAGAGAAGGAAGACAATTTTAAGAGAAAATGTAGGGGGGGGGTGGGCGGAAGAAAGGATTGATTAGTCAACATTCAAGAGTTTAGAGGAGAAAAAGAGAGTTCCTATTAACTACCCGTAATGGTAGAACAGGTTTCTTAACTACGAAAACTTGACCACAATTTCCTCTGAGAACTCTTGGAGAACCTGACGCTCCTTTAGTTTGGTTAGTCAGGATTCCCTTTAGTTGGGACTTATGTGTAACCTTTCTAACTACGACTTCGACTTCGAGGTTATGGAACCAGCGGATCATGTTTCTCGGCTGTGCAACCTTTTCTGGGACTACGACCCTTTCTAACTCCCGTCCTCCTCTTCTCCCGTCGTCTCCTATTCTACCAATGTATCGTAGTGGTTGAGTTACCTGTACTTAAAGTCGTTTAAGTTTACTTAAACTCGTTTTTTATTACCTCTTGTCCCCTCGGACCACACGACGTTAGATACCCCAGTACTGATCGTTGACTTGTCGTCGTTGGTGGTGGAACAGGTTCTTTGGCACACCAGAAGGTTGACGACCCTTCTCTTTAGAGTCTTTCTTTCACCTTCACCCCCAGTTTCAAAGGAGAAAGAGAGATTGATGTCACTTCGTCTGTGACTAGACGTAGTGTTTCAATCAAGACTACTTCAACTCCTGAAAACATGTCCATAGGACAGTAAGAGAACTGTACCCCTTCTGGACACACTTCGACATTTTGAAACACTAACGTCTTAATAAGACTTTTCATATCCCAACCAGTTTTTCACGTAAACTCAAAAAAGACAATATGAAATACCTTTCTGAACTTGGTTGAAAAACCGGTTGAGTTATAATTTAAAAACCCAAAGGGACCACCGAGTCTGCCATTTCTTAGACGTTACGTTCTCTAAGTCCAAGATAGGGACCCAGTCCTTCTAGGGGACCTCTTCCTTTACCGTTGGGTGAGGTCATAAGAACGGACCTCTTGAGGTACCTGTCTCCTCGGACCACCCGATGTCAGGAACTCCAACTTTTCTTAGCCTGTGTCGACTCGTGATTGTGACGTGAAGTGAAGTTATAATTTAAACATGTTTCTTCATGTACTATGGGTCGGACGTTTTTAATAACTAAACGGGACACTTAATACGAAATTCCGGGTTCTTCATACGTTAAAACTAATAGAATTAACTATTAAACAATGGGTCTCCCATAAATGTGGATGTAGAGACAAACGACTTTTCATATGAAACAATCCACTCTTCTCGAAATCTTAAAGATAGAAGATGGAGAACCGGAAATATGTATTTTAAATATTACAGTATCAGAACAACCTGACGAATAAGTTCGGGTCTCAACTCAGGTAGAGTAAATTTTAAGACATAATTAAAGTTTAACGACAAATCGAATACGGAAAAACGAATACAAAATCACCAAGAAGTTCCCGATCAAAAATTCTCTGTGAAACCTAATTTTTTTTAAAATAAATAAATAAGAACCGACTCGACTCAAAAGTAACGACGTGCCCAAAAAAGATTACATCGCGAGTCCAAAGAGTGACGCCGCCGGAGAGGACAACGTCTCGTACCTGAGATCCCGGACTCCCGAGGCATCAACACCGAGGGTCCGAGATCCCGTGTTCGAGTGATCAACACCGTGTACCCGAATCTCCGACAAGTCGTACACCCTAGGAGGGCCCAGTCCCTAGCTTGGACACTGAGGACGTAACCGTCCACCTGAGAAATTGGCGACTCGATGGTCCCCTCGGGGAGTCTCCGAAAATTATGTATAAAAGGTGAGAGAGTTCGTTGTGTCTTCTTTGTAATATGGTGAAGTATATTTCACGTCTAACGGTGGGATGCCCAGGTTATTAGTGCGAAATACGATGTGGTGGGAAAGACGACATGGGTAGTATATATAACATAGATGTACATAAATTTTTAGTGTTCTATCATGGTACGGAAAACGAAATTCGTCAAACAAAAATTTATTTAATTCCTCTTTGTTTTTTGTTAGAAAGTCCTGAAGGGACCCCCACGTCACCGACTGAGACGTGAGGGTTGTGTCCCTCGGGTCCCAAGTTAGGGACCAGTCCCTTGATACACAACATTGATTTTCAAGGACACACGGTGCTTATTCTAGACCGTGTCGGTTTATTTATTTAAAAAATTTTTATTTAATTTTTTGTGAATATGAATGGATTTCCAATGATAAAGACTGTGAGAAATCAAGAAGGGTTACCCATAGATTGACTTAAAGATTGACCATATTTAAAGGAAGGTAGATTTCTTGAATAAAATCGTAAAGAATTTTACGTCCTGTGTGAGAATCAAAAAATTCAGATTTTTATAGATAAAAAGGGTGTATGAACTCCCTATCAAAGTGACATAAATCTTTTGACCCAACTGCTAAAGAAAGAAAAGTCAAGAAGGCTTTATGACAAGGTGACAGAAGACCACAGGTACTACAGCTTACTCTTCAATCACTACTAAGTGCACGGGAGTACATACATTACACAAGAACAAAACAAAAAAAATAGAAAACCGACACGACACACCGTACACCCTAGCATCTGGGGACTAGTCCCTAATTTGGACATGGGGGACGTGACCGTCACACCTCAGAATTGGTGACCCGGTGGTCCCTTCAGGGACGTTACACGAGAAAAGTAGACCGAGGAAAGTGTTTAAAGAGGAATAGAAATCAAAAGTCAAACTGATGCTACACTGATGTACACCTAAAGGAACATTAACAGAACGACTCGAAGTATCAAAAGTACGACAAACGAAAAGTGGTTTCAATTCTTTAAACCCCGAAACAAAGAAGTTTGAAAAAAGATGGGGTAAGAAAGTGAAGACAGTAAGATCCATATTCATCTTGAAAAACCGTAACAGGGTGTCTAGGAACTTCGAGAAAAGAAAAAGTTAGAAAAAGAGAGACAAGAAGTCTAGTTTAATAGAGATAACACTGTAGAATTCACTCTTTTAACCGAATTTCGAGTTGTAAGCCTTTTGCTTCTAGTACCGTAGACCAGGGTAGTGAAGTACCCTTTATCTACCCCTTTGTCACCTTTGTCACAGTCTGAAATAAAACCCCCCGAGGTTTTAGTGACGTCTACCACTAACGTCGGTACTTTAATTTTCTGTGAATGAGGAACCTTCCTTTCAATACTGGTTGGATTTATCGTATAACTTTTCGTCTCTGTAATGAAACGGCTGATTCCAGGCAGATCAGTTTCGATACCAAAAAGGTCATCAGCACATACCTACACTCTGAACCTGACACTTCTTCCGACTCGCGGTTTCTTAACTACGAAAACTTGACACCACAACCTCTTCTGAGAACTCTCAGGGAACCTGACGTTCCTCTAGGTTGGTCAGGTAAGACTTCCTCTAGTCAGGACCCACAAGAGACCTTCCTTACTACGATTTCGACTTTGAGGTCATGAAACCGGTGGAGTACGTTTCTCAACTGAGTAACCTTTTCTGAGACTACGACCCTCCCTAACCCTCGTCCTCCTCTTCCCCTGATCTCTCCTACTCTACCGACCTACTGTAGTGGCTGAGCTACCTGCACTCAGACTCACTTGAGGCCCTCAACCACTACCTGTCCCTCCGGACCGTACGACGCTAAGTACCCCAGCGTTTCTCAGCCCGTACTGCCTCGCTGAATTGACTTGACTTCCAAAGAAGACAATAGGGGAAAAACGGTAATTAGGTTAGGTTTCTGAAAATTTAAAAGTATGTGACATTAAAAGTGAAGTTGGTAATGGTAAACCATTAAAAATCATCAAAGACAAAAAGACGACTTTCAAGGATAAAAAAATTAAAAGTAGTCGTACAAAAGGAACCGTGGGAAATACAGATAAAGTAAGTACCAATCTCAGTGACGAAATTATTTAGGAACAGTGTCCTGAAGGGACCGTGGGTCACCAAATTCTGTGGTGGAAAGTTATGTACCCTATGTTTAAGTTAGGGACCAGTCCGTCGTTTCTAGGGTGTACGGAGACCCGGGTTTCTTTGTTTTGTATTTTGTCTTCGTTATAACATTGTTTCAGTCATTTCTGAACTTTTTATCTTTCTAAAAATTTTCATTTTTATTTTTCTAAAAATTTTTTAGGAACAGACGATTAAAGTTGTAGACCCAGCAGACCCCCAGTCAAAGGTAACTAACAGGAAAAGAGGACTCTTACCCAGGGAAAAAGGATAGGGAAATATCAATTCATTAAAACCTATCCATGACACACGACGTTAAGTACCCCAGCGTTTCTCAGTCTGTGCTGACTCGCTGACTTGACTTGGCTTGACTGCACCATTACTTCCTTTCAATGTGCCGAGTTTTATCGGACCTCAATTTGAGGGGAGGTCCAGGAGGGGTGGTAAAATACGTTTTGTTTCTTGAGAGAGTGGGCTTCCTTTTTTTACCTGTAATTCCAACTAATGCGGGTCGAGGGTCAGCCAGGGTCGGACACCGACTAGAGGTCTTAAGGAACGGGGTCGGTAAATTCTCTATTGATGAGGCTTGGTGGAACCTCTTCTTGTCCGAGGGAATTCTGTTATCTAAAGGAGTATATACGGATATATATGAGCGAGAAAAGAACCCAATCACGTCGTCGAGTGATTAGACTGACGACGGGGAAGAGCGGAGTAATTTCCTCTAGACAAGAACATTTCCCGGCCAGAGTAAGAAAAAGACTTGGAGCGGAAGAGATTGAGGGATCTTTCTTTCTTTCTTTCACTTCAGTGAGTCAGTACAGACTGAGAAACGTTGGGGTACCAGACATCGGGTGGTCCGAGGAGAGAGGTACCCTAAGAGATCCGTTCTTATGACCTCACCCAACGGTGAAGGAAGAGGTATGGGATTCCACTTGTGGGACCACACACAATATTAGACTTGTCCCAATTGAAACGACAACGACGACAAAGTCGTCCGAGGATAGAACCGACCTTAGTTTACGGATCAGAGGACGGGAATTGTGGTGGGGGTACCATCCAATGTTGAGTTCAAAGTCGAGTCAAGAAAATCAGAATCAACTCGACACTTACGTACTTACTTGTTCTTGAGCTCACTCGGTACTTACGTCCCAAGTCTCCAGTTGGTGTGTAAACCTGTCAAATATGGGTCTTAAACCTCGTCGAAGAGAGACAGAGAGAGGAAGAACCTTAAAGAAAAAAAAAAAAAAAAAGAAGAACCTTAAAGATGAGGGTGAAAGGTCGTTGATAATAATAGAGTTTAAAACAGGAGACTAATAAGCCCCGTCATTTGGAAAAAAAAAAGGTTTGTCTTAAAATGAACGGGACGTCTTGTGTTTGGTTCTGGAGGAACTCGATTTGATTACTCGACCCTTAAGTGGTCATTATAAGAACAGAAGGTGGATAACTGAAGACAGGCCGCAGACGGACGAGACTAACGAGGGGTCCCGGAAGTCCATCAACAAAAAATATGAAAGGAGGCGGAGGGTCGGTAGTCTCAAATATCAACAGTAACACCATCACAACCAGTTTATCCTTGAGAGTGTGTATGACCTTCACCTTTAGGGATAAACAGAGTAACTTTACTTGTTACGTTTACCAGGGTAGACTCTCTACCATTTTACTCCGGTCCTTTCCTTTGTTCCAGTGTCGCACAAAGACCTTCTCGTTAGTCGATACTATATTTTTCACCCCCGACTCCAAAAAGTCCCAGCTTAGGATGTTGTCTGACCGAGGATACGTTTCGGACAAAAGGCACAATAATTAACCCCTATTATAATCATATATCAGTCAAAAGTACTTCACGAATGATCCTGGTCGTGATTCGGGGAATATGTATGATGGACAAAATTAGGAGTCTTTTTGGACTATTCTAACTTAATGAAAATGACCCTCTAAAAAGTCTCCTTCCCTGGACTTCAAATTACTCCGACTCGGGTTCCACTGTGTTAACGAACGTACTAATTAGTTATTAATATTACCGAGTATAAATAACTTAAGTTTAAATAACTTGACAATAGTTCAGCACCTACTACGCGATCCATGAGGGATCCGCAATAGAGCGAATGAGAAGGGATGTTGAGATTCTACATTTATGATAATAATAGTGAGGTACAAAAACATTGTCCCTTCTCAGTTTTAACTGAGAAGGTACGTTCTAGACACAGAAACCGACGAAAACAATAATATTAGTGTGTATTACCGGACGGAGTCTCTGAGGACGGGGAGACGGACAATTTGAATTTACGGAGACAAGTCTTGGGACAGGTGGACATCTACCGTCCTTCCTTTTTTAATTGTGTAGAGGGACGGACTCCGAACGGGAAGATCCTCTGTGAATATTCTAATTTACCGGAGATGAGACAAAGGAGTGGAGGGACGGTAGAGACTATGTATGTTCGTGGACCATAGGTCTGGCCCTGTTCTACCAATAAAACTCGGCAATCAGACGGTAGAAGAGCCAGTCCGAAAGCCTTATTTCGACATAAGTAAGGAACGGAGTTATGGAGCGGAGAACCTAAGCGACCGGACAGGACGGTGCTCGTCTCACTCGAACCTGAGCCATTGCAAAAGTCTATCTCTTTACCGTCGTTCATCTCCGATTCATTGAACGGTTTATAGTTCATTAACCCCTAAACTTGGGTCGTCTGACCGAGGTTTGGGTTGACGAATTAACGATACGGGGTCACGGAAGAACAATACTACGTTGTAGGCTCTTTCGGATAGTGGAATATCCAGGAGTTTCTCCGTTCGGAACAAGGAGAATCATTTATGACCTAACCCAGATTTCCTTAGGTGTCTCGGCACTGGAAGAAACCGTATACGTGTGGGTGCCATACGTACATAGATACCCAGATTTAGTTCTGGTCTTGGGTGAAGGTAGTTAAGTAGTCCGTTGTGGTCGGATTGCACGTTTACTCCTTTAGGAGGAATCGTCCTTATTCGACGTCTCCAAGGGGGTAGGACTAAAAGTGAAGTGCAAAACCTACGATGTTCGGCCCACTCGTCTCTATGGTCCGCGACCGGGTCCCCTCGACGGGACGTAGACTCGCGATGGTACCTAGTGAAGGTCTGGTAGAACTGAGCCCAGGCCTACAACGAGAGATCGGTAGCCGGTTCGGTTCACGTCCGCGAAGACCTGTTGGACGACCGCCTTCTCGAGGAGAGGTCCCTCATGGTGATACGGGACGAGGTACTCAGACTACTACTCCGAGACCGGTCCTTCTAGAGGAACTGGGACGACCTCTTTCCTCTGGGTCTGAACCGGGAGAACCCCACCTAGACCTCACCCGACGTCCGGGGGTGTCGACTCTCCCTGGAATCGATGTTCCTGGGACCACCATTCAACGGTAGGTAGGGAAAAAAGAGTACTTCGGTACGGACCGACAGTCGTCGAGTCCCGAAAAGGGAGATTAGAGACTTTCCCTCCAGGAGTACAAGTAGAGACAGGGTTCGACACTTCCGTCTTACCTATCCTTAGCCCCAGAGACCAACTCGACTGTCCTCGTCGTTCACGAGTCTCACGAGTCCGACCCTACGGTTCTCGTAACCGCCTTGTCACACGAAGGGTGAGACGAATTTTCATTTGGCAGGGGCCCCGTGCGTCGGTTTACGGGTGACCCAAACGAGAGACTCGACGGACCCATGGAATCCGTACACGTTCCGTGACCACTTCCCGTGTTTACCTGTTTAGTCGGTGACGGACGTTCACCCTTTCTGCCTACGGCCGTGTTAGTCACACAGAGTTTCTACTTCTGTATCCAACGGTGTCTCTCCTTCCCGACTTCTCGACCTCTCGTCTCTAACGACACACACGTGTACTCGCACACTCGTACACACACACTCGTGTCCACGTACAAACACACCCTCACACACACACGTTCACATACGTGCACGGACACACACGTAGGCCCAGTACCTCTCTCTCCCTTTGACTCTCTGTCTGTCCCTCCCTCTCTTACCCTTCCTCTCTGTCCTCTCTTTCTCTCCCTCCATCTGTCTTCCTGTCTTCTTCCGTCCTTCCTACCCTCCTTTCTTCTCTCTCTCCCTCCTTCTTTCTCTTTCTCCCCCTCTTTCTCTCTCTCTCTCTCCTCTCCTTGGTTCGACCTCCCTCACAGAGCAAAAATTTCCCATGGCGACTGAGGACTAAGTAGAATTTCTCCCTTTTTTTCGCATACGGTATGGTAAAGGTGAGCGTAGGAACCGAGGAGTTTGTAAAAGTCAGAAGAAAGGGTGAACGTTCTTCCAAGAGTGAAACAACGTTTGTTGTCAGAAGAATTAAAAATAAAAACCTGTACGGTGCGTCGAACTCCCTAGAATCAAGGGGCTCGGTCCACACAATTTGGGTCCGGCGGGGGGTGTTGGACCGACGCCTTCACACCTCAGGATTGGTGACCTGGTGGTCCCTTAAGGGTGATTGTTGTGAGAAGGATCTCTGTGAATGAAAAGTCGGAGGCAATGCATTTGGACACGAAAGGGTTAAAACACTCGACTACGGTATTTAAGATCAGGAACCAGGAAAATACCAAAACCTCATTGAATGTTGAACTATATTAGTGTTAAGTGTAAATAACTCATAAATCAACGAACGGTCCGTGTGGATTCGGTCACCCAAAAGAGTATAGGTGGGATTGGGAAATTACTAGAATACGTAGCCTCTTCCTTTACCGTTGGGTGAGGTCACAAGAACGGACCTCTTAGGGTCCCTACCCCCTCGGACCACCCGACGGCAGATACCCCAGTGTGTCTCAGCCTGTGCTGACTTCGCTGAATCGTCGTCGTCGTCGGAATACAATGTGTCCTTCTTTTCAGTCTCTCACGGGTCTCCACTGGTTGAGGCCAGGGGTTCGTCCTTCACAACTCCGACCTAAACTTCCGTCTGTGTGAACACCGAGTCAGACCAGAATTCCCGATTTGTCGGAGAACTACTAAAACGGTACCCGAGGTCCCTTCACATCCGTAAAGAGGTTGAGTAGACGGTTCTATGCACAAATGTTCCCCACCCGACAGAAGGACCCACTTCAGAGTGGGTCTAGTAGAGACAGACAAGGAGTTTGTGTAGAAAATGAGAGGGGGAGGATTTTCTGGGGACCCCACGACTCTGTAGAGATAGTGGACTTACTGGAGGGACTAAAGAATTACCCTCACGTTCGGTGAATGCCCCAGAAAAATTTTGGAAAAAAGAAAAAAATTAAAATTTTAGAAATTAAGAATGTGCGCAAGGGTTTGTACTTGGGGGGAGGGGGGAGGGAGGGGTGTTGTAGAGAGACCCAAAATACAATATAACCTCATATCAACCAAATGTTATAACACAATCGAAGTCCGCATGTCGTTTCACTGAGTCCCTATGTATACGTACATAGATGAGAAGAGTTTAAGGAAAGGTCAAATCCAACAACGTATTATAACTCGTCTTAAGGGACGCCGTATGCCATCCAGGAACATCCAACAAGAAGAACAACAACGATAAGTCAGCAATTCAACACAGACTGAGAAACGCTGGGGAACGTGACGTCGTCCGAGCAGACAGGAGGTAATAGAGGACCTTAGACGCGTTTAGGTACAGGTAACTCAGCTACTACGATAGATTGGTGATAGAGTAGGAGACGGCGGGAAAAGAGAAAAACGAAGTTAGAAAGGGTCGTAGTCCCAGAAAAGGTTTCTCAGTCGAGAAACGTAGTCCCCCGGTTTCATAACTTCGAAGTCGTCACAGGAAGGTTCCTTATAAGTCCCAACTAAAGGAACAGACGATAGATAAAATTTATGCGTCACACATGTACAGGGGGGATTTCTACGATGGTCTTTTGATGATCTCGAGTAGTTACTTAAGCTGTTTCAACGTCCAATGTCTTAATTGTGTGTCTTTAGACAACGTAAAGAGACGTCACTTTCTAGTCTTTCCCTTTACTTTCCTTGTCAAGACAAATGGTAACGTACTTTTACTTATTTTATGGGTCCTTATTTGGATACCTTCCTCCGTTTTTTGGACGTGAGACCTTTGACACTCTACGTCTCCTTTCTTTGACGTCTCTTGTGTGTATCGGATGCGTCAGAACGATATCCCCGTCTGCGGTTGAAGTCCCCAGAGTTCCGGAAGGAGAGAGGAACTGTGTGGGGGACGTTTGACGTCGGAGGAGGTGAGACGACCGACGGGTGTGGAGACGGGGAGGGAGAGCGAAGCTCCCGCCCAAGGACAATAATTTGAGGCAAAGGAGGGTCCCCTACATTATATAAATAAAGACTACGGTACACTGAGATCTTTCCCTTGACTCGAGGCACGCCAGAAGTCCTCGGACCCTCTGTTCCTTCCTATTTAACGAAGGAAAGGAACAACGAGGGGGCGGTGGGAGAAGGTCCGGTCGAGGAGGATCCGGACTCTCTGAGGTCGACATTCCTGGTGCCCGTCACTACGTCGGTCCCCCGTGTCTCTCCCTCGTCGAAAGCCTGCCCCTGTTCCTCTTGTCCCTCTCCTCTTCACACACCAAACATATTTATTTCCCATGACTGAACTCAAAGTTGTCCCGAAGTCTTTTCCTTTAGTCTCATACTTCAAAAACATTGAGAGAGATATTGGGATAGCACTAGCAGTGGGAGGCGACGGGATTTGGGACGTGGTCGAAGGGCACAGTGAGTCTCCTTTCGATTTAGACCTGCTAAGGGTACTCCGGGAAGTTTTAGACCAAGTAGGGACGAGACGAGGGTGGGATATGAGGACGGCCGAATAGAAGAGGTCGGTACGACCATGGGAACCCCAGGGACCCTGTCCGCCCGCGTGAGGGACGGTGTCCTGGAGACGTGTACGACAACGGAGGTAGACTTGTGAGAAAAGAGGTCCATAGAAGACCCGGTTGGAGGAACTTAGGAAATCGAGAAAGGAGTTCACAGTGGAAGAGTCCCTCAGGATGGGACTAGTAGGATAAATTTAAACGTTGAGAGGGAGGTGTGAGACGCATGGTGAGGGGTGTGACTGTCCAAATGGAAGCTATGAGAAATGAAAACATATTACAAACCACAACTAATAAATAAATCAGTTCGACGTGCCGAGCCCCCTAAAATGAAGAGGCTCGTCCCTGACTTGGGCCTGGGAACCGTTACACTCGTGTCTCAGGATTGGTAGTCTGGAGTCCGTCCAAGGAAATAAACGACGGATAACAGACTGAGAGAGCGACCTTTTATTCGTGGGACACCCCTCCCTAGATACGAAAATAGTGTCTACATAGTACTTGTGAATTATATTACGGACCTTTTCCTATCCACACGTTACACACAAACAACTTATAATCTGATGACCTACCATCCATCCACCTACCCACCCACCCGCCCATCTACTTGCCAACTACCCATCCACGTATCCACCTACTCACTACTCACCACCCACCCATCCACCGACCCACTACCCACCCACCCCCTACACACCCATCCACC
The DNA here is from genome assembly GCA_006410555.1 of Capra ibex. NCBI lineage: Eukaryota > Metazoa > Chordata > Mammalia > Artiodactyla > Bovidae > Capra > Capra ibex. The sequence continues at coordinate 5,873,164 of SJYO01052794.1, forward strand.
CACCCCCGTGTCCACTTACCAACTATCCATCCATCTACCTATCCTACCTACTCCCTACCCACCCACCCATTCCTTCACCTATCCACCCACCCACTACCCTCCCATCCACCCATCCACCGACCCACTACTCACCTACCCCCCACACACATCCACCCACCCCAGTATCCACTTACCAACTACCCATCCCCCAATCCACCTACCTACCCACCCACCCACCCACCCATCCACCCTTCCTATCCTCTTAACAACTACCCATCCACGTATCTACCGACCCACTACCCACCCACCCCTCTACCTACTCACACACCTACCGAGTACAAATGGTAATGAGAGTGAGGTGTCTACTCATGAGACTCCGTGTCCCTCCACTTACCAGCGGAGCTAGTACCGGACCCCTCCCCACCGATAATCTAGAGTACCCGGGTCTAGTGAGCAACGTGAAAGACCAACCGACGGAGAAAACTTATTGGGTTTCCCTATGGCATTCAGATGGGTTTCGTCCGACGGGTAGAAGTTTGACTTTGCTCGGACTACTAAGTCTTCAGTGGAAACCTATACTATTACGAAGTCGACGTCAACACGTCCTTCGTGTGAAACCCCCAACTGAGACGACGTGTCCTTTCGTGCACACGTAGGTCGGGGGTCGTTCGAGCCACCTCCGGGTTCTCAGACCTGTCTTGAGTCGATGGACTGACCCCTGTCACTCACTGTTGGGGACCTCCTGTTAGTCTCCGGTCTCTTCTCTCTGAATCGTACCGTCACTACCTCCCTCTTGCTCCGACCTCCGACTTGTCGAGATCGGGACGTCGGTGCGGGACGACGAATGTTTAACACATTGGAGCCGGTGTACGGACTTGGTCAGACTACGAGTCAAAAAAGTAGTGATTTTTACCCTCACTACTATATTTGGAGGGTTCCAGTATCGTTCCCAAGTCACTCTACCATAGACTCTTTGATAGGGTCCTTCGCGAACCGTAATCTATCTATTGAGATCTTTACAGCCTGTGTGTGTATAACACGACACTAGTTAGCGAGTCCGTACGTACGAATCAGCGAAGTCAACACAGACTGAGAAAACGGTACCTGGGTGTGCTCGGGTGGTCCGAGGAGATATGACCTCCTTGATAGGGCCCGTTCTTATGACCTCAACCGACGGTAAAGGAAGACGTCCCCTAGAAGGACTGGGTCCCTGACTGGGACGAACAGAATACAGAGGACGTAACCTGACCCCCCTCCTATTTGGTCCCTCAACTCAGACGTCAGAGAGACCCCGAGGTGTAGTGTGGATCTGTGGATGAGGTCACGACTCGTACACCGACGATACGCGTAGACTCTCAATTGCACTGAGGGTGGGAGTTCGACCGTGTAACGACGACGACGACGACGATTCAGCGAAGTCAGCACAGGTTGAGACACGCTGGGGTATCTGCCGTCGGGTGGTCCGAGGGGACAGGGACCCTAAGAGGTCCGTTCTTGTGACCTCACCCAACGGTAAAGGAAGACGTTACGCACTTTCACTTTTAACTTTCACTTCAGCGAGTCAGTACAGGCTGAGGATCGCTGGGGTACCTGACATCGGGTGGTCCGAGGAGGCAGGTACCCTAAAAGGTCCGTTCTCATGACCTCACCCAACGGTAACGGTAACCAATTCGTGTATATGACACCGGAGTCGGTCGGAGCCACGCTCGACACTGAGGGACTAAGGTTCCCGATACTACGGCCAGGGAAGGACCCTAGGGAGCCAAAGGGGTAGACCTTTTACGTCCGCTATGAGCGTAGGTCTCATCGATAAGGTTCTTAAGTCACTGCAGTAGGTTTTGTGTGCGTCACGACGGTCCTCCTTTCGAGCAAGACTGAGCAGTCGGAGGTCCCACCGTAAGCCCCGTTGGGGTCTGAGTTCCACTTACCTCCCTACTGGCCACCGTTCCAGTCTCGGTCGGCCGGAGTCCAAACACCCGTCTCCGCGCCGCCACGAGAACCCCGCTCGGAAAAGTCTCCGACACCCTGTGGGGCGGTATCGAAATGTAGAAAGACAACGGAAACCGAAAGGAAGTAACAAAACAGTGAGACACAAAAGTGTCACACCATCAAAACGGGTACTCTTGAGACAAGATCCTTTGTCTCGTTTCGAAGGAAGATCCTACAACGGACTAGATAACCTTTCCCTCCCTGTATGGCGTCTGACGATTCAAGAAGGACAGTGAAGGAAGGGTTAAACCAGGAATCCTACTCTCAGTGGACTCGGTTCTGTGTCTCCCCTCCTTCCGACGTGGCAGGGAAGAAGGATGGGGAAAAAGGAAGGGTTTGGGCAAGGACGAGACTAGGGGCCAGTCGCTCAGAGGTGACTGAGGACCTTCCTCTACACAACCGTTCCTGGTGAACCAAAAGTGGAACTCACCGAAGGGTCCGTCGGTCTGAAGGAAGTGGAAGTGGGTGTACTCGGCGTCTTCGTCTTTGTGGACGTTGGCCTTCAACCGTTCAGGGGCACCCAAAAGGGCCCCAACTGGTCCCCGGACAAGATACGAGCCGAGCCGAGGGGCAGACCGCGGACTGAGTCGGTCCCTGACAAAACAAGAAACAAGGGAACTCGTCGAGTGGACACAGGAATGAAGGTTAATAACCAGAGAGGGCGACGGACGAGAGTTTGAATGGGTCAGATGGGTTGACGGACGACACTCGCGAGTCAACGAAGTCAGAACAGACTGAGAAGCGTTGGGAGACCTGCCGGTCCGAGGAGACAGGTGCCCTAAGAGGTCCGTTCTTATGACCTCACTCAACGGTACGGGAGGAGGGCCCTCAGAAGGGTTGGGTCCCTGGTTTGGAAATACAGGACATAGAGGACGTAACCGTCCACCCGAGGAATGGTGGTCTCGATGGGCCCTTCGGGGTTGGTATGATTTTAGATGATTAGTTAACTAGTTGAATGTAGATGATAGATTAAGATAGTCGAACAGTTATAAAGTAAAGAGACTGACGGGTTTATAAATACATAGTCGACTAAGTGGGTGGAAGAATGGTTGATTAGGTGAACATGTAAATGGGTGCTTGTCCAGATACAAGAGTCTATGGAAGGCTGGACGGATTAAACGGAACTACAACAAGTCAGTGATTCAACACAGGTTGAGAAACACTGGGTACCTGACGTCGTGCGGTCCGAAGAGGTACGAAGTGATGGAGGGACCCAAACGAGTTTGAGTACGGGTAGGTCGTCACTACGGTAGGTTGGTAGAGTAGGAGACAACAGGGGAAGAGGAGGACGGAAGTCAGAAAGGGTCGTAGTCCCAGAAAAGATTACTCAACCAAGAAACATAGTCCACCGGTTTCCTAATCTCGAAGTCGAAGTTGTAGTCAGGAAGGTTTAGTCTTAACTAAAGGAAATCCTAACTGACCAAACTGGAGGATTAAACGGAAGTATAATCAAAAAAAAAAGAGAGATAAGGGGGCGGAGAACAGACTAGAGAGAAGGAACGAAAGAGTGGAGGAATGAAAGGGGAGGGAATTCGTAAATAAATCGTAGACGATCTTTACTCCGTCCAGTGGTTGTTCCCACTTTTTTCTACGAATGTTGGATCATGTCTTCCTGAGAGGTAGGTAAATCTCCAACAGACGGAATTAGTTTAAATTTGCGGTTGGTAAGTGAGTTGGTTAGAACCGCAGGAAAAGTTTTTGTTTCAGTTTGTGTAATTCTGTCTGTAATTCCTGAAATACTGAAGTAGTCTCCGTCGCCCCGGTATGAGTACTTTATCCTTCAAGTGCTGTATAACGGTTTAGGTACCAACGTTCAAACGATTTTTCTCCTTTCGTCTTCCCATAAATAACAATCGACCTTCCGACTGCTGTCGTCCGGGACTTCCCACTGATTTTACGTCAGGCTGTCCTCCTCCGTCCTCCCACCAGGATACTCCCTACCCTACCCCTGGGACGAACTCGTCTCTATTCGACTTTGAGGTCATGAAACCGGTGGAGTACGCTTCTCAACTGAGTAACCTTTTCTGAGACTACGACCCTCCCTAACCCCTGTCCTCCTCTTCCCCTACTGTCTCCTACTCTACCGACCTACCGTAGTGGTTGAGTTACCTGTACTCAAACTCACTTGAGGTCCTCAACCACTACCTGTCCCTCCGGACCGTACGACGCTAAGTACCCCAACGTTTCTCAACCTGTGTTGACTCGTTGACTTGACTTGACTTGACTTCGTCCATCCTGACTCGTTCTAGACAAACCTCTCTAACGGCGTCCCCTACCGTTCGAGAGACCCTACGATTAGGATGGACGTTCTAGTTCAGGGGAGTAGAGTAGAGGAGACGAACCGACCCCTGGGGTCTGACCATGGAACTTGTCCCGAAGACGGACATCGAAACAGTACGACTTAAGACTGAACTCTGTTTCTTTAAGTCCACGGACCCCGTTCATGACTCTCCCGAGGGGACCAGTTCGCCCTTAACCAAAATAGGACCCGAGTTCTCTTACTCACCAGTGACGGAGACCCCCTCAAAACTTCTCCTCGAAGTCGTCCTTACGATCTACGAGATTATCCCTCTCTGGGACAACAGCCGAATTGGGAAGCCGGGGGAGGATCCGGACAGGTGGGTCAGGACCTCCGAACAGTGAAGTGGAGTCGCGGGTAGAGGAGTAGAGATGACGGAAACGATCTTAAGCCTGGGGAGAGTCGTGGACCGTTCCGAGGTGCCGGGAGAAGAGGGCCGAGACATGAGCTTCGAGAGGACCATGGTTAGCTACCGTGGACGGTAGTCAGTTTTGCGTCCGACCGTGCACAGTGGGAGGGCCGAGTCTTTGGACACACCTGTGTCCGCACTAGTCTAAGCCCAGAATATCTCGTACCCAGACCCCACCCCCGTCCACTTCTTCCTGTATCTCTCTGGTCCATCGTCCATCTGGTCCACTCTTTACTGTCGTAGGTATGTCTACGTGGGGTCTGGGCCCCCTGAGAGTAAGGTTCGAACCGGACCGGTGCTTCGACCAGTCTCGACGGCATCGGGGTCGGTAGTCTCGACCGAGGGAGACTCCTGTCTTCAACAGGAGTACCTTACCGGTCCACACGGTCCAGTATCCTTCGACTTTGAAGAACCCTACAGATTATGAGTAGCACAGACAAAATAATCGGATTGTCTTGTTCTGACAAAGTGTGACTAAGAGTCGTCCGAGTGCACAGACGGATGAAGGGGAGGACCTTGAAGACTTTCGTCTTTGACGGAGCTTTTATTAGTGATATGTTTATATGCGTAGTAACGGGAGCGAAGTGTGTGCCTCTTTGACTCCGGGTGTGTTGTCTTCACTCCCCAGACTCCACTGAGTAGTCGATCGTTGGGACGCCAAACCTGGTGTCCCGACGTTTAAGGGTTAAGTCGCAAGAAAGGTATTTTTACGAACTCCGTGGCTTCAGTAACAAAGGTTTTGCAGTAAGTAAAGCCATGGTTGGAGTATTAACAAGACATGGGAAACGTGACGACAACCCGAAGGGTCCACCACGATCGCCACTTCTTGGGTGAACGGTTGCCCGTCCTCTGTATTCGCTGTGTGCAAGCTAGGACCCCAGTCCTTCTAGGGGACCTCCTCCCGTGCCGTTGGGTGAGGTCATAAGAACGGACCCTCTTAGGGTACCTGTCTCCTCGGACCACCCGATGTCAGGTACCCCAGCGTATCTCGACCTGTGCTGACTCGCTGAATCGTGTGTGCGTGTGATGATAATCGAACTCTCCAAACCCAAAAATCCAACAAAAGTTTGATGAGTGCAAATAGGAAGTTAAAATAAAGGGTTCCTTTCAAATACAGGTTGTATTTACTTTATCTTACGGTGTGTGTCTTCCATTGATACTTTGTCCTCCCGTCTCATAACAGTAGCGTAAGACCGGTCTGTGACGACAGATGACTGCCGAACGTCGAACTACGTAATCTTCTCCGCAATTCTCAAGTAATCGGGGGTTTGACTCTGAAAGAAGACCTCCGAAGTCTTTGGACCCGTCTTGGAACTTTTCCGTGATTGAAAGAGGACACTGTCAGAGAGACGACGTAAATAGACCATGGGGTTTGATACACACAAATTCATATAGTATAAACCCTATTGTGAAAGATTATACATTAAATATAAAATTAGGTTACAGAACCTTATTCTTATTACTCACCTCCTGAGAAAGAGACCCCTTTAAGTCCCGTCAAACAACACACCCACCCCACCCCCTACCGTTACCTTAGGTCCCTCAGACGTCTTGAGTCGTCCCCGAAAGTCGAACAGAAGTCCGTAGACACTCCGAGATCGGGATCTGGGTGGGATGTCTTCTGCCGTATATAACCGTTGACCGTGGTCGCACCAAGGTGGCAACAGTTGTGGCAAAGTCTTACAGTCACACAACTTCTGTGAGGTTGTCAGTTGAGTGATAGAAAGGACCAGTAGTGGGGTAAACCATGTGTTGTTCCTTGGCTTTAATTGTAGTCCGTGTCCCTCACAAATTCCCTCGCACCCGTTTAGTCTCCCACGGATCACTCTCTTTAGACCGTCGCGACTAGTGGACCATTCCGCTCTTAAAAGACGACCAGGGAATGAACGAAGAAAACGTACAAACGAATCAGAACCGCCCGAGGACTGGTCCACATCCCTCTGACCGGTCTCTACTCCGACGGACGAGGACTTAACCCGTGGACTTCTGTAGCGACCCGTCCGACTCCCGTGGTCCTCCCCGACGGTCTCAGGCCTTCAACGACGGAGGGACACAAAGGGTGTGGTACGCAACGGACCGAGGTGCGGGGCGGCCCAGGATGGACGGTCTCGGGGTTCCATTTTTCCGCCCACCCCCTACAACCCCGACTCTTGTGGAGAATTAAATCCCACTGTAGGTCGGTAGGGTTCATTTGCCTCTGTGACGAGACTTGATCCTCCCACTCCTACCGCCCTTCCTCAGAAACCGGACGACCCCGAAAACCTTCTTCACTCCACCAAACGGTACAGGAAGGTGACTCCCTGGACGTCAAAGTGAGTCCACAGACCTTACATTTTCCTGAACTAGTCGGACTTCCCATGATCTCCCGACTGAAGGTCCCCCGCACAGCAATCGAGAGTCACAACTACCGGTCCGAGACGGTTGGCGTTCCAGGAGAGAGACGGTCCATTTGTGACTCCCCACGGGAACTTCCCACCTTGGGGACGGTCTGGGTGGGGTAGGGGTCCTTCGTCCCTGTGGTTTCGGTCTCAGTCGGGTAATCAGATCTGTAACTCGGACTACCCGTCATCGGTCCGTGGACCGGGCTACGATGGGAGAGGGGGTAAAGGTTGACCGAGAAACACCTTATTCACCCCCTGTCCCCTGTCTACCACTCTCTGTTGTTTCTTGTCTGTAGACCATAGTCGAGACTTTCGTCGCACGTCGAAACTTGGGGTCGACGCGACGGACCGACCCACAGTTCACTGTGTCCCAGGGGTCGGATATGACTCAGACCCGACAAAAGACCCGACAATTTATCCTAACCCCCTTTGAAAGTAAGGTTCTGGTTCCACTCGTTAGGTTCCAAGATCGTGTCATGGTCCAAATAAAATTATAGACTTCTAGGTGTGTCCTGGGTTATAATAACCACAATGGAAACAACACACCAACTCTCATACTCCGTAGAAACCAGTCTGCGACGACTTTATTTACGGGTCGAAGGAGACTTGGACGTCTGACTACAAACGACCGAGACTACCATCGTCGCCCTCGAGCCCGTCCCTCTCAAAAGATTCCTGTCTCTCTCCAGTCTTCAGTGGAACTTCCGGGGGGGGGGGAGTTAAGGTCTATTCCTTTAGGTTCGGACCCTTCCCTTCACTGGAGAGGTTCCGGAGTCCTACCTACCTCGCCCCCACGTCCTGGACACCTTCTTCTTCCCTCCCTTCTTTCGACAGTCCTCCACACACCACCACCACCCCACCCCTTAGTTCCACGGTCCCGACTTAAATGGACTCCCTAAAAGAGGCGGAGGGTCCCGTCGGCCGAAGAGGTCTCGCTCACCGACCCGATCGTTCAGGGACACGGGACGTCCCAACCGAACAGTCAAAGTTCCACCCCGACTTCACCTCTCTTTCCCTTCCGGTCGAAGGAGGATTAGTCCCGGACACAAAGTTTACGGATTCCCGTCCGATGGAGGGCCGTTCTCTCGTGACCGATAAAAATCCCCGACTAACCTCGAGGCCACCCACCGTCTGATCCCCGAAGACTCTTTCGTGCACCACCCACGTCGTGCCCCGCCGAACCCTCAGACGAAAGAGGGGTCGAACCCACCGAGTTCGGGGCACCCCGCCTCTCTTTCACTTTCTCTTTTTTCCGTCGGTGTCCCCCCGCCCCCGGGGGGGCTTCCCCACCTTCCTCCACCGGCCGCTGACGGTAAGGGGCGGGAGTAAGTTGGGGTCTCGACCGTCCTCCCTCTTCGTCTTCCGTCGCGAGTGTCCTCAGGGCCCTTTGTCGCCGTCCATTGGGTTCCGGGGAAACGACGGGGGCTCCACCCCGACCCTTATCTCAAGTCTCTGACCATCGATGAACGGGCACCAGTGTGTCGTTCCGACCTTCGGCCCCTTGACATTTGCACGTCTCACGTGTGGGTCTTTTGGGGAGCAGAGGTCGTAGGGACCTTCCTAAGGTGCGTCCTTTACCCTCACCTCTGGGGCCTCGACCCGACGAAACGGGTCGAATGGCCTCGGGTCCTCGACGCCGCCCTCTCGGCCTCCCTTCCCGTCTCAGATGTCTCTGTGCCCCTGGCCTTCTCCGCGCGTCTCGTCCGATCGCCGCGCCGGTCTGCGACCCATCGGTGTGCCCGACTCGCATAACCTTAGACTTCTACGAGCGCCCCCGCGCGCCTCCGAAGGGAAGGTGGGGCTCTGGATCCTGAGCGCGACGCAAACAGATTCGGAGTCAAAGGGAGAACTCAGTGCAAGGGTGAGACTGAGACATTAGACCCATGGGCCAGGATAATCACCCCAGGGGTCACGACTCCCCCCCGCCGCCCCCAGATACTCCTCTGGAAATTGGTCGCCAAACCTCCCTAGGAGTGAAGAGAAAATCGTAGAAGTCCCCGTCCCCGTAAGGGCCTGACACGAACTGGTAACCGTAGAGATACCGTTCAACCCCAGGATTCGGTACAGAAGATTCCGCTCTTTGATTCCCTTTGATTAGGGGGTTCTCTCCCTAACCCCGCCCCGAGGGTGGTGCGGATCGAGACAGACCCTGGGAATTATGGGCCCCAAAAGGGAACTCAGGCCGTCGGAGAGAGAGGTGGGATCCACTGTGTACCCTCCGCTAACTTCACGGGGTGGAGGTCAACGTCGGTCCACAAGGATTTAAACCGTTTTTCAGTATGTGACTATACGGAGGGGTGAGAGGGGGAGGGGCGAGGAGGGTTTCTTTACGGTAAGGGTCGGTCAGTCTTCCGATTTCTTTAATCACGAAGAACGAACTCCCGGCCACCTCTACTTCCTTCTCTTCTACTCTGGGGTCTTTTGGTGAAAGATTTAGGGTCAGACGGAATCCGTTCCTGCACCAGAGGTTCCAGGGTCTTATACCTCCCTTCCCAGGAGTTTCTGTTGACTCGGTCCCCGAGGCTCCGAAGGGTGTGCACCCTTAGTTGGTGGCCTCCTCCGGCCTCGACCACTCGGCCCCTTCTCCAAATCTCCCGCCCAAGGGTCTGGTGCGGGGGTCTAGGGTAACCGACCTCGACGGGACCCCGACGGTTATCGTCCACTTGGCCGATACCCACACACACACCCACACACACACCCACAAACACCCACACACACACACAGAGGATAGAGTCACCCACACACACACCCCCACACACACCCCCCACACACACACCCCCCCACACAGAGGATAGAGTCCCCAGGTCCCCAGTATACCACACATACACCACACACACACACACACACCACACACACACACACAGAGGACAAAGTCCCCAGGTCTCCAGTGTGCATACAACTTTCCGTGACTACACCAGGTTGGCGACATGGAAGAGGTACAATGTTTGGAGATCCCTGAAGGGTTCCTCAAAACAGTTTCTGGGGCACCGGTTCAACAATCGTCTAAGTCTTAGACTTAGGTCCAGGAGGCTCTCGGGTAGGCCATGGACCCGGTTCCGCACTCGGAGGTGTTTACGTCCCGCCCCGGACCTATCAGTCTCCCTCCGAACAACTATGTCGTTTCAGACTACCGTCCCTGGACCGTAGATCATGGAACTCTTCTCATCTTAGTCTTTCAATCGTGTCCCCGGGACGAGGTTCCGGTCCCCAGTCAGAACCCACTAGCCCACCGGACTCCTTCTCCCACTTCGAGTGTCTGAACCTAAAGTCTGAACCGTAGTCAGGGGGACCCATTCACTGAAGGAGAAGGTTCTTCATAGATGTTCTACCTATTCTATACTCACGAAAGGACTACTAAAGGACGGAACGTGTTCTCGTGAAACTTATGTGTACACGGGCCTCATTGGGAGTGTCTAAGATCGTCCTAACATATCTCTCTAGACTCGCCAGTAGTACTCGAGTGCGGGGGACACAGAGGTGTCCGAAACTGTGTATACACTAGGTAACAACAAATGAATGATTCAGTACAGGCTGAGAAAACGCTGGGGTACCTGACATCGGTGGTCCGAGGAGACAGGTACCCTAAAGGGTCAGTTCTTATGACCTCACCCAACGGTAAAGGAAGAGGTCCCCTAGAAGGGTCGAATCCCTAGTTTGGACACAGAGGACATAACCGTCCGTCTAAGAAATGGCGACTTGGTGGTCCCTTAGGCGTCCACTAGGCACCAGGTTTCTGTTAAGAGTTCTCTCTAGAACTAACTGTGACCAAGAGTTTCCTTTCTGTAGCCTCGAAAAGACAAAGAGAAAATTAGGAGGAAAAAACACTCATCCGTGCAACGACACGACACGAATCAACGAGTCAGCACAGGCTAAGAAACACTGGGGTACCTGATATCGGACTGTCCGAGGAGACAGGTACCCCTAAGAGGTCCGTTCTTATGACGTCACCCAACGGTACAGGAGGAGGTCCCCTAGAAGGGTTGGGTCCCTAGCTTGGGTCCAGAGGACGTAACGTCCATCTAAGAAATGGCAGACTCGGTGGTCCCTTCGGACTCATCCGTACAATCGTCGTCAGATTATGATTACATTGTTTCACCTTCCCGTCAACTGTAATTAAACTATCGCAAAACAAAAGTTGTCGTTCACTCTATCACCAAAACGAAAAACAAAAAGTACGTTCTATTGCTATCTTTCAAAAGAAGAAAAAATTTGTATTTTAAATGGTTCTTTTAGCAGGACTTCACATGTCAAGTCACCGTATTTCACGCAAGAATTACAACACGGGGTAGTGGTGGTAGGTAGAGGGTTAGAAAAAGTACCCGGTTTGACTTTGAGACAGGGGCAATTCGAGATTGAGGGGTAAGAGGGGAACGGGGGTCGGGGACCATTGGTGGGAAGATACAAAAAATTTTATTTATAAATAAACAGACACAGTTCAGAATCAACACCGTACGTCCCCTACGTCTTGTACCTCAGAGGTTAACACCGTATGTCCGAGGTTTCGTGAGCTTGAGGTATCGACTACGGGTGCCCTAATCAAAGAAACATACAGTATAGGATCAAGGAGTTGGTCCCTAACTTGGGCATGGGGAACGGAACGTTCCACCTAAGAATTGGTGACCTGACGATCCGTTCAGGGGTGGTAAGATGAAAAACAAAGATACTTAAGTTGATGAGGTCCACGGAGTATATTCACCTTAATATAATTATGTTACAAACAAGAAAATACAGGCCGAAAAAAGTGAATCGTATTGCAGGACTTCAAAGTTGGGACGACATCGTACACAGTCTTGGAGTAAGGAACAAGACCGACGTATGACAAGGTCACACACCGGTAAACGGAATGGGTAAGTAGACAGTTACCTGTGAACTCAACAAGGGTAGAAAACGGAAAACACTTATCACCGACGACGTTTGAAAGCGTACGTGGATAGGTAAACGTAACGATGAAAGTTAAGGTCTTTGAAAGCAAAATTTTATTTACAAACCCTAAAAAAAATACAACTAAATTCCTTTTACGAATCCATTTAATATGTTGTCCACCATACGTCTATACTGGTTTTTTGACCTTTCCTCCGTCCACTTACGAACTTCAAACCCTCTGAAACCCAATCATCTTTCTGGATCATTGAGAACATTGTTAGATCCGACCCTCCTCCCACCCCATGATCCAGTTCCCCGACACGACTCCCTTAAACCTTCCTTTTTACATCCTTAACCCCTGGTTAGACTAAGGTCCCAAAGGTCGACCTTTCTTCATCTTTCCAATATCTTTACGTCTCAAACCTTCAAGGGGTACCTCCTTCCTTTTCGGTGTCTCGGTACACCTGACTTTCCGTTCACATTTGACTCGTTCACATTTGAGCCCGACGGAACCTTTATTTCGGACAGAATCCAAAGTCAGTGGCGTTCCGTTCCCACACACAGAACCCTCTTCCCCTCGGGTTCCCACCACGAGAAATTTTTATATCTAAAGATCTGGGGTGGGGTCTAAGACACCTACTCTACACCCGACGACAAACAGATCGCTAAAGCTAAGTGTCGGGTCGAACGATCGACAGCAGTCTCTGACCGTCGGTCCCAACCACTCATTACATAAAGAGAAACTCAGAGGTTATGGGTCGTTTCGTAGACGACGACCGAATCTACGGTACAACCCGAAGGGTCCACCGTGATCACCATTTCTTGGGTGGCCGGTTACGTCCTCTACATTCTCCGCGCCCAAACTAGAGACCCAGCCCTTCTAAGGGACCTCCTCCCGTATCGTTGGGTGAGGTCATAGGAACGGACCTCTTAGGGTACCTGTCTCCTCTGACCGTCCTGATGTCAGGTGTCCCAAAGTTTCTCAGCCTGTGCTGACTGGACATCCAGTTAAACCCCCAATCCTGACCTCAACCCTCGGACCGCAACGAGTGACGTCGGTGCCCCGATAAGCAAGGGGAGGGGTGGGGTCGTGGGCCGAGTCTAAAAGAAGGTCCTTGTTGAACAACCTGAGGAAAAGCCCAGTGACTGACGTCGACCCTTCCAACCCCGTACGTCTCCTTTCCGGTGCGCCTCCACCCCCTCCGACCACAAGACCTGTTCGTACCTCAGGGGGAGGAGGTGACCGACATCGAGAGTTCGAAAGAGGAGGAAGGGGGAAAGAGAGGGGGACGGGGCCCGGAGAACTGGGGTCATTGTCACGGTATATGTCCGCGTGTGTAGTCGTCTCGAACAGAACAAGCTCAAGGTTCTAAAAGGTTCAACACTACTTCACCTACAGGGGGTCCCACAGGTCTTTTCTATCCACCGAACGAGTTCCCAAGTCTCCATCAGAGACACCTCAGAAAACCCTCTAAAGGTTCGGGATGCACCCCTTTTCGTCTTGGTTCAACAGAGTACCCCCACTCTGTCCTCAAGCTAGGGACCCACCCCTTCTAGGGTACCTCCTCCCGTACCGTTGGATGAGGTCGTAAGAACGGACCTCTTAGGGTACCTGTCTCCTCTGACCACCCGATATCAGGTACCCCAGCGTTTCTCAGCCTGGACTGGTTCAGCTGACTCGTACGTGTGTGTAAGATCGCGCTGTAAGAATAAATGATCTGCTTCGGTGACCCCTGGTCTCTCCCTTTCCCCGAACGGATCCCAGTGTCTCAGACAGTCTACGTCTCGTCCCGGGTCTAGAGTCAGTACTGAGGGACACACCTAGGACAGAGAGATCCGACACCAGTTGTGCCGTCAGAGGTACCGACGTGGTCGAATGAAGGAGACGTGAGGGAGGTTGACGACTCTTCACGACACCGGTCCTCGCCTCGGTTAGAACGAAGGTGAAGGTCGTAAGGACGAGGCTCTGGGGACATAGGACTGTGTCCGACCAGAACCGCGTCTCTCCGATCCCAACCCCCACCCCGAAGTCGGAGACCTCGGTGGTTCTAGGAACTCCTCCCACTCCACCCAGGTCATCTCTTATCGAGAAATCGAGAACCACGAGACCCAAGAGGTCTGTCGAATAAAGGATTAGGAAAAGGTCGGTCTCGACCGTGGTCTCGATTCCCTTGTGTGGGTTGTGGGTCTGTGGTGTTGGGGGTCCGAAGGACGAGGAAGGAAATACCTTGACCGGTCAAACCCGTAAGTCCCGGTCAGGGGAGGTTCGGAAAGATAACCTTCTGTGGGAGGACACGTAGGACGGGGATACCCCGTCCTGTCTTAGGTCAGGACGGAGAGGGTCAGTGGGTAGGTAGGGTTCGGTAGTAGAAAGGTCGTATAGTCTCTCTCTTCTCTTGAATCTTCCGGAGGTTCGGTTGAGTTTACGGACTCCCCAGTAGTGACACGGTTTATCCTGGGTCGTCTTACGTTACCCTTCATTACCCCTGAAACCGTTGTTAATTAACACATGAGAGATACCTCTGTGACGCTACCACTAATTCTGTGTGTATATGTATGTGTGCAGGGACCACCGAATCACCATTTCTTAAACGGACGGTTTGTCCTCTGTGCCCAAGGTGGGGACCAGGCCTTTCTAGGGACCTCGTTCTTTACCGATGGATGAGGTCATAAGAACGGACCTCTTAGGGTACCTGTCTCCACGAACCACCCAATGTCAGATGTCCCAGTGTTTCTCAACCTATGTTGAATCACTGACTTGTTATTGTCGTTGTTATGTGTATCTGTGTGTTTAACAGAATCCTTTGTTTTGGATCCAGATATCCGGATTGAGTGGGAAGTAAATTTTTTTCTTTTTTGACATAAATAAACCGACGAGGCCCAGAACCAATGTCGTACACCCTAGAAGTTGGAAACAAAGTCGTACGTCCGAGAAAATCTACGTCGAACACCCTAGGTCAAGGGACTGGTCCCTAGCTTGGGTCCGGGGGGCCGTAACCGTCGTACCTCAGAATCGGTGACCTGGTGGTCCTTTTAGGGAGTGGGAAGTAAAACTTAGGTATGAGGTTCGGTTCGGGGAAACCGTATCTCTTCGGACGTCAAAGTCAGTCCGTGTTTTAGGTTGGTTAATGTCATAAAGGTCTGGAGAGGAACAGACCGGACAACCGACGATAGTGTACGAGTGTGTTACACGCACGTGTGTGTGCACGTGTGTGTGTGTGTGTGTGTGTGTGCGTGTGGAAGGTTAGAGGGACGGACCTCCTCTTCACTGTTCTTGGGAGTCGACGGAAGGTCGGGGTGACAGGGAGTCGTGCCGGTGGTGCATGGAATCAAAGACGAGACAGAGAACACTGGGACAGTTCGGGGAGGCCCTTCACTTTCAGAACTGTGGTCGTCAAAGACCTTCAGAAGAGACAGAGTAAAAGGACCAGCGGGTACGACCTGGTCGTAGCCCCCGGTCTCCCGACGCCGAAGGAGGAGATGGCTGCTACGGGTGAAAAGGGACAAGTGGAGGTTCAGGAAGTGAAAGAGTAGAGGAGAGGGTCCTGACCCCCGAGGACCCGGGTAGGTGGGTGGGGACCGTCAGATGTCCCACCGTTCTCACGTCAAAAGAAGGAAATAAACTTGTAGACACCCACAGTCCGGGACAAACCACTCGGTGTCTGTATGGAGTGGGGTCCATCGAAGGCAGTAGAAGCCAAACCAAAACAAAGAGAATTTGAAGTCCTCGGAAAAGGTTGGAACTCAATTGATGTGTAGAGTGAAACGTCATGTCAGACTAGAAATCAGGTGAACTCCGTAGACAGAATAAATTGAAGGGATAAGGGGCAATGAGAAAGGAGAAAGACCTGTGGGTGAGATTACGTGAGCTCCACATAGGAAAACAACCTCACACAAGATTTTATGCACAACGAGAACAAAAAGACGTGGACATACAGTGAGACATGTAGATCTTCTTGATGAGACGAAGCATGCAAAGGTGAGACATGACACAATAATTCTAGGCGGAGGTACACGGAAACCTGACACCGAAGACTAGTGTCGTAGTAGGGGACGTCTGACGTCGTCGATGAACCATGGTAGGAAGGAGATCGTTGCCTGTGGGTCCACCGGAGGTTGAGGACCAGTGGCGTTTGGCATGACCGCCACCCGTTGAAGGCTACCCACAGGAGTACCTCAACACGCCCACAAAGAAACCATATATAGGTTCTTGACTTAGCGACGTAACATCCTCGAGACGTGGGAATCCATAAAATCCCTCACGGTCCAACGAGACGTCCACCGAGACGTTTGTAGGTTAGGGTGGTTGGGGAACCGTAACAAGTCAAAAGATCAAAACAGTGAACATGCCACCGTTCACTGTGGAACGACGAAGGTATAACCTCAAATGTAGAATCATCATGAAGAACCTATACAGTGAAATCCGTTCAGTATCGACGGATTACTCCCGAAGGGGTCCCGAGTAGCCATTTCTTAGAGGGACGTCACGTCCTTGGTGTCTTCTGCACCCAAGCCAGGGACCCAGCCCTCCTAGGGCACCTCCTCCCGTACCGTTGGGTGAGGTCATAAGAACGGACCTCTGAAGGTACCTGTCTCCTCGGACCGCCCCGATGTAGGTGTCCCAGCGTCTCAGTCCGTGCTGACCCGTTGTCTCGAGTGTGCGTGTGTACGTATCGTCAGATTACTCCAGCTGTGGCACGCCGGATTCTAGTTATCTGAGGTGTTGAGTCTCTCCGACTCATTGAATAGACTCCAGTGAGTCAGTCGCACCTTGACCTCAAACTTGGGTCTCGAACGTGGGAATCGGTGACATGGTAATAGGAGTGTAAAACAGAGAAAAGATTTTATAGTAGGTCCGGATGTGACGTTCGAAGAACCGTCCCCAACACAAAATTTGCAGAGATTCCGGGAGTCTCTTGACTCGGGTCACTGAAAGAACATCCTCTACGAGTCATTTAGTAACAAAATGTCTAAACCTTCCCTTTTTTTCACGTTCCACAGAACGACTTAAATAGACCCCCGGATATCCCTCGTCCTCCTTTTCTCCTTGAAGAAACTAGGTGACTCTACGACTGACCCTCGACGAACACCATCTATTCATTGGGACCCGAAGACCGAAGGACGGTGTTTCACCGTAGGCCTTCTTTGAATAGTACTTCAACCCCCCGTCTCACCACAATCCCCCCAAACTCCCTTTCCGTCCCTCCTTTCGACCATTCGTTACTCCTTAGATCTTGGCGATTTACGGAGCAGACTCACCCGAAGGTGTGGGTCGACCGTTTTGATTCCGAGTCTACCCATCTCTTTCCTTAAGTTCTAGTTTCCGTCTTAACCTTGAGTTTGGACACAGAGATCTGTGTATCAAGTCTCTAAAAGGTGAAGAAGGAACCCTCCTCGAGTGTCAGTTGTTTATCCCTTCATAAAAAAGAGTACGACAAAGTAGTGTCAGGTCTCGTCACGACTTTTGAAACCTCATGGTTTCTTCAGGAGAGGACGGAGAGTTACAGAGGAGTGTAGGAGTTCCTATATGGGGGGAGAGACCCTTCTTTCGTTGACTATTCACTCGGATTGGAGTAACAGTGGTAGACACATTACCCATGTTATTGTGGTTAGAGGGTCTCGACCACACTGTGAACTATGTTCTATTATTTGTCTCGTGTAGATCGTGGTGGGGCTCTATTTTTTCCTGAGAGGGGTTCCGTCTCGTGTCTTCTTGATATTTTTGACTTATAGTCGTAGACGCGATCTTGTAAGACCATTACGAACTAAAGGGAGGCCCCCTCTCCCTTTACTTCGAAATAAAGTTTTTGGTAAACACACACATGCAAGAAAGTTTTGGACACCACAGTACACTTCACCTCTACCTTTGTTTGGGGGTTTCCCTAAAACCACCGCTTTCCTAATCCTCGAAAAAGAGTTTAACCTACATCTACCACCACCGGGTTCCCCTTCCCACCCAGGTTTCTCCTGGAAGATTTTTATGACGGGAAAATGGTTTTTCTGTGTCGAGTGAGGAGTCGACGTGGGGGTTGTCGAAGAGTTTTCCTCTTTAGCAGAATGGTGGGTGCGAAGTCACGTGGCGGTCCGTTTCCGTGGAGGGGTCACACCGGTCCCCACCCAAAACGGTTCTCGGACCTTCTTCGACTCTGAACCTCGGTCCGTCGACGAAGTCCAGGGTCAAGTAACGAGAAGAGAAACTCGGACAAAGAAGTAGACTCTCTACCCTTCTGTATACTGATGACACACTCAAGTCGATTTATCCTATTATGGATATTTGTACAGTAAGCTACGGGTCGTGAGTCTTCGTGGTTACTTAAGATCGACTCTCCCCAACGGCACAGAACCTCGCACCCCCTATCCACTCGATCTACCTTCCAAGGACGTGAGTGTCCCAGGGAGCGGACCTCCAAGACCGGACACGACCCCCTAGACATCCCCTGAGAGAGGGAACTTCACCCGACCAATCCCGGGAGACGGAGGTCCGGGGAGACCTTAACGTGTCCCTCCTATCTCGGGTCAATCCTCGGGGACTTTAAGAAGGATTCGTATATCTCTGTGTTCTTTGTACCAACACCCTTGTGGTCGTCCAGGGTCCGGTTCAGCTAAAGTCGTACTCACCCTCCGTCATACCGTGACACCCCTCGAGATTTCACTTTCGGACCTCAGAGTCCGAGGGTCATCTAACCCGAAGGAAAATGGTACCGGAAACCACACGGACCACATGGTACGTCTTGGGAAGGACCGGAAAACTACCAGGGTGTTTCATTCATAATAATAGGGTCAGATCACTACCCTTTCGACTATGAGTCTTTCCAGTTCAGTGAACGGATTCCAGAGGGTCGGTCCTAAGTTTCAGTCCAAGAGGTTGATCTACTGGAATCTGTCCGGTAAAATCACTTCCCAAACTCCTTGGAGGAACCAGTTCACCCGTATTATGAGGTCGACGGAGGAGGGATCCCGGGAACCACTTAAGTCTAACCCCCGTCTGCAGACACCACTCGACGTTTAGGAACAGATAAGTTCTCCTTCGCACATACTACACCCGAAACAGAGCCTCTACGTCCCTCCACGACTGTACATACAGACCCT
Organism: Capra ibex; assembly: GCA_006410555.1. NCBI lineage: Eukaryota > Metazoa > Chordata > Mammalia > Artiodactyla > Bovidae > Capra > Capra ibex. The sequence goes on from SJYO01052794.1 coordinate 5,892,173, forward strand.
ACAGACTCTCGTCTGTAAGGTCCACCGTGACGACTAAGATCCCGAATGAACGAGGACACCTCCGACACCCTAGGGGAGTACGTTTTCTTGTCCTTAGAACCGAAGTGTTACAGCATTCCATCCATACCTTCTCTTTTCTAGAGGAATATTTAGAACATCTCCAAGTCAAGTCAAGTCAACGAGTCAGTACGGGCTGAGAAACGCTGGGGTACCTGACGTCGTACGGTCCGGAGGGACAGGTAGTGGTTGAGGGTCTCAAATGAGTTTGAGTACAGGTAACTCCACCACTACGGTAGGTTGGTAGAGTAGGAGACAGCAGGGGAAGAAGACGGAAGTTAGAAAGGGTCGTAGTCCCAGAAAAGGTTCCTCAGACAAGAAGTGTAGTCCACCGGTTTCCTAACCTCGAAGTCGCAGTCGTAGACAGGAAGGTTACTTATAAGTTCTGACTAAAGGAAATCCTACCTGACCAACCTAGAGGAACGTCACGTTCTCTGAGAGTTCTCAGAAGAGGTTGTGGTGTCAAGATTTCGTAGGTAAGAAACCACGAGTTGAAAGAAATATCAGGTTGGAGTGTAGGTATGTACTGATGACCTTTTTAGTATCGAAACTGATCTACCTGGAAACAACCGTTTCATTACAGAGACGAAACATTATACGACAGATCCAACCAGTATTGAAAAGAAGGTTCCTCGACCGTAGAAAATTAAAGTACCGACGTCAGTGGTAGACGTCACTAGGAACGTCTCCAATCTCCGCTTAATTGTCATTAGTATCGGTAGTAGGTATAACACGAGAGACACACACCGATACGAAAGTAAGGAATTCGTGAATGACTCACTGTCAGTGGAAGGATTCCCGAGATGTACTTAATTAAGTGGATTAGGAATACCTGATGGTGAAATGTCTGTTCCTTTGACTCCCTTAAGGAACCACCAGACTACCAATCCTGAGGTACGAGGGTGACGTCCCCCGGACCTAAAATAGGGACCAGTCCCTTGATTCCCCGAAGGGTCCACCGAGTCACCATTTCTTATGGGGACGGTTACGTCCTCTAAGATCAAGTTGGGGACCTAGTCCTTCTAGGGGACCTCCTCTTTTACCGTGGGGCGAGGTCACAAGAACGGGTTTTTTCGGGTACCTTTCTCCTCGAACCACCCGATGTTAGGTACCTAGCGTCTCAACCTGTGTTGACTCGTTGACTCGTGTGTGTACACCCTTTGTTTGTATGGTGTTCGACACTCGCACCGGATTTTTATTTCTTCTCCTTTGGCTCCGAGGTTCTCTAGATTTTGTACTTGAAAGGTCCCATACCACTCAACCATCTATTCTTACTAAACTCTTAGCCCGTCAAACTAAGACTTCGAGTTTCCTAAACAGAAGAAAGAGACGTCAGTCACATAAAGGGACCATAACCTGGTGTAAACAACAGGTCACAAACGTCGACTCGGACAGTTATTCGATCCGAAGAAGTCCGAGGGAGGGGAGGCGTAAACGGAGGAAACAGGTAGACACTATCCTGGACTAGGGATAAGGACTCGGATCTATTTACCCCCACGAATCAACTGGTCTATGTAAAACTAACCGTCCCTTCTCACACCTGACCCTCAGAATACGATCCACACCCGGGGTGGTGGTCGTCTAAGCTCCCGGAACACGTTCCGTGTCGGGTAGAGTCCCAAAGTAGAAGAGGAGACATCCTACTTCCTCTAACTCGGACTTCCAGGGACCGTCAGGAACACCCTCTTGAGTCTTAACGACCCCAATCAGACCGAGACAAGAATGGTCTAGAGTGACAGACCTCTTTCTCCGTCTACCGATCGATATTGCATCCGACAGTTATTTCTGACGTCTAACTTTTACCCCCGTCCCGTCGTCCGTTCTAAACCCCGTCTCTCGAGAAGAGAGTGGTAGGACCTCTCGTGTCATCTAACGAACCAACCGAGGGTCCTGAACAACCCTCTTCACTTCTGAAAGGGGGGTGGAGGGTCGGAACCGGGACGAGGCTCTTTTCTCTCGACCACCGGGGTAGAAAGTCAAGGTGAAGGAGATCAGTACCAACCGACCCAGTAATTGCGTTCGGACGATACAGACCCAAGGACGGTGGGGGTGGGTTGGGTAATATTTGTCAGTTGGGACCGGTCCCGCAGAGCGACCTGACCTTTCAAGTAAGAGACACTATAGGCCAAGACACAACTCTGAGAAGTCTCGATTACTCTCGACAACTACTCACTTTCCTTTTTCTCGTGGACCCACCACCACCGCTCGGCGTATACACACAAAAGAGTGCTAGGAGGGCAAAGTTAATGTAAAAAGAGACCGGGTCCGACCCGTAACCTTCGGATGGAACCTGGAAGACCGGTAACGAGAAGAGTGGAGGAGGTCCTTCGAAGAAAACTAAGAAAGGTCGTACACAGACGTAGGGTTCATATCACCCAACTTACAACCTGGAGGGGGAGGTGGAGTTTCTATACAGTTGTATTTTGGGGATCTCGTAACTCAGGATGGAATAAACCTTATTTTTTCCAGAAACACCTACTACATTAATTCAATTTCTAGAACTTGACTACAGGACCACATAGACTCACTCACTCACTTTAAGTGGCAGTACAGACTGAGAAACGTTGAGGTATCTGACATCGGGTGGTCCGAGAGGAGACAGGTACCCCAAGAGGTCCGTTCTTATGATCCCACCCAACGGTAAGGGAAGAGGTTTTCCATGAGAAATTATATAAGTACCTTAAGAGGTCCGGTCTTATGACCTCACCCATCGGAAAGAGAAGAAGTCCCCTAGAAGGGTTGGGTCCCTAACTTGGGTCCAGAGGACGTAACATCCACCTAAGAAATGATTGACTCGATAGTCCCTTCGGACCAAACAGGCCCATCCGAGATTTAGTCACAGGTAAATTCTGCTTACGTCTAATCCTCTACTACACTCGTGAATCCGCATCTTACCTCACTACACCGGAGTTTCAGTGTTCAGTTCCTTACGGTAGTTAGGGGTTTCGATCTTCTTCGTTCCTTCCCACAGGGGGATCTCGGAGGTCTTCTTGATTCCGAAGGTTGTGGAACTAAATCTGAAGACCGGAGGGCTTGACACTCCCCTATTCTGACTAACGGAATTCGATGTGACCGGGACACCGTGTGACAACGTCGTCGTAACCCTTTACGTGTCTAGCACCTTAATATCTGATGGTTTTGGCCCCCCTACCGTCCCGGTAACCTCGACTGCCTCTCGAAGTGTGACCGAGGTCGGTCGTTCTCGACAGGCAGTCCCCAGAAGACTCGGGGACGCTCGGAGTCCAATGAGGGGACGTTTCCCTTCTGGTATTTTGGACGGAGCGTCTCGGTCACAAAACAAAGTAAAATTGTCGAAACACGACACGAGTCAGTGAGTCAGGACAGGCTGAGAACACTGGGGCATCTGACATCGGGTGGTCCGAGGAGACAGGCATCTCAAAAGGTCCGTTCTTATGACCTCAACCAACGGTAAAGGAGGAGGTCTACTGGAAGGGTCGGGTCCCTAGCTTGGGTACAGAGGACGTAGAGGACGTAACCGTCAGCCTAAGAAGTGGTGACACGGTGGACCCTTCGGGGGTGTGCTGAGAACGAGAATTGTCGAAATAACCCTATATTAAGTTTAAAGTCTGTTAAGTGGGTAAATTTCATATGTTACCGGTGAAACCATACTATATATTGGTAGGGGGCACTTGAAATCTTACAAAGTAGTAAGGGGGGCTTTTCGGAGTATTGGCGATCGTCAACAAGGGGCAAAGGGAGGGGAGTTCAGAGACAGAGGAGGTTCACATCGGTTGATACTTAAACGGAAGATAGAGGTTTCTAAACAGAGAAGACATGTAAAACATATTTACCTTAGTACGTTTTACACGGAAGCACAGACTGAGGGAAGTGAATAGAACTACAAAAGTTTAAAGTAGGTACAACTTCATACATAGGTATGAAATAACGAATAATACAAACTTATGATAAGGTAACCTTTTCTCGGACTACGACCCTTTCTAACTCCCGGTCTCCTCTTCCCCCACTGTCTCCTACTCCACCAACCCACCGGAGTGATTAAACTACATGTACCCAAACTCGTTTACGACCCTCTACCACTTCCTGTCCCTTCGGACCGCACGACGTCAGGGACCCCAACGTTCCTGAGTCTGTACTGACTCGTTGACTTGTTGTTGTTGTCAATAACGTAACATATCTATAAGACGTAGAACAAATAGGTAAATAAGTAACTATCAGTAAACTTAAAGAGGTACAAAACCGATAATACTTTGTACGAAGATACATGTAAACATATGTTCAAAAACACACCTGACTCGGTCCCGACAAAACTTCTAATTTACTTCATCTTGGATTCCATAAACTATGCAGGAGGTTGTTAATGATCACTTTCTATAATCTCTTTTACACAGAGTTGTGGAAGTTAAATCTATAATCCTTTGACTTTGTGTCTCTCCTCGTGTCTGAACGAACTCCAGTGGGTTCCGTCCTTTCAGATTGTGGATTTATGTCCAGATACTCAGTCTGACGGGTCTTGATTGGAGACCAACCCGAAACCAATGGAATGTATCCAGTGAAGCGGAGAGACTCGGAGTCAAATGAGTACAGATTTTACTTCAATCATTATCATGGATGGAGTATACCAACAACTACACTCTTAATTTAACGATGTGACACAGACCGTGTATCATCCATAAGACACGTAGAATCGACAATAGTAAGTACCATCACGATTGTCGTCTTGAATCCAGGGGACCGAGGGTCCATACTCTACAGGACTTAGCTGTGAAGAAACCAAGGGAAAAGACATAGTGCCCGTAGAAGGGTGACACTGTTTCTAAGAATCTCCTTTCTACATCCCGAAGAGGAGGAGTTACAGGACTTGTGTGCACTTTGACAATCAGTGAGTCAACACAGACTGAGAAACGCTGGGGTACCTGACATCAGGCGGTCCGAGGAGACAGGTACTTTAAGAGGACCGTTCTTATGACCTCACCCATCGGTAAGGGAAGAGATCCCCTAGAAGGGATAGGTCCCTAGCTGGGGTACAGAGGACGTAACATCCGTATAAGAAACGGGACTCGTGTATTCATCACGACTTACTCTTTGGAGACAAGTGAAAGAAACCGAGGGTGGTTGGGAGCGGAACTTGCTCTCTCGGTCGACCCTTGACACCATCCACAATTAAGAGACGTAGAAAGGTTGTGGGGTACTCGACTGACGACACAGAGGGAAGGTCCGTCACCTGTCACGGGATGGTACCTCGACCCTGGAGATCTTCCGTCAATGAATCTTGAAGAGTTGTCGTCACGACTGGGAAACGTCGAGATGGTGGAGATGCTGGCCTACCTAGACTGTCGTCTTCTTCTCTATCTAGAGACGAGTCCACCCGACGGGAGGGAGCCCGGGGAAAGTTCCGGGAGGCGTGGGGAGTCGGGCGTCACCTCTATGGTGGGTCCCCTTCACGACCGGCGCCTCGAGGCGAGTCGTGGTGCCTGTCGAGGTTGACGCCCGGCCCGAGCGAGGACCACCCCTGGGAGGGTCGGGCGGGACGGAGAGGGAGGAAGGGGTCGTCGGAGGAAGGGTCTAGAAAGGTCGAAGTAAGTTCACAGAAAAGGAGGGTCTCGGACTGTGTCTGTGGTAGTTGACGCTTGTCAAGTCGTCCGACAACACACTGTACCTTCCCCTACTTCTCTGGTCCCTCCGAATACGGTTATAACCACTCTTTCGTAAGAATCGGGTCTTTTTCCTGTTAAGTCCCCTTTCTAAGAAAAAAAAGGAGAGAACAATTACAGAGGGGTCCTCGGTTGCCCGGGAGGCAGTCTTTAGTCTCGTTCTTCCTACCCTTCTCTCCCAATCTTCCTGTCGCTTAACCCTTTTCCCCCCTACTTGTGGTCCGTTTATTTAAATTGAAGGGTAGAAGACGGTGGCAAAGATATGGAAAAAGGTAAACGACGAAAAGGAAGGAAGGAAGGGTGTTTCGGGTATAGTATGGGAGGGAGAGAAAGAGGGGTTGAGGATTCGATTTAATCAGGTCATAAACATTATCTAAGGACCCATCACCTCCGTCTCACTCTTTCCCACCAATCCTTTGAGAACTCTGTCCGTAGACGTCACTTTCAAAACTGAGGTCCATTATCCCTCGGTACTTTCCGAAGACTCACTCACTACTATCACTACTACCACAACTACCATCCCAGACCACCATGGGTTGTGAATACGAATGAGAAACGTGCAAGGACAAGATTTGTGACATGTGTGTCTTTGAATAAGTCAAGAGTATCAGTAGGGTGTTCCGTCCACACTAATAATAAGGGTAAACGTAAACATCGGACGATTAGTGCCACACACAATAGTGTAACTTAGAAAGGTTTTTGTCTCCTTCATCGATGACAGTCATAGAAGTAAATTGTCTACTCCTATAGCTCTAAATCTCTCTAATTTCGTAGATGAGTTCCGACGTAATCGCTATCACTGTCCGTCCAGACTTTAAGATCGAATCCAGAAAGAATAAAGTTTCAGGAATAAAAATTGGTGTTCTTGTTATCATAGACCTCACTCATCCAAACGATTCCGAATTCTAGTCTCTGACAAAACGTCGAAATTTTTCTGGATGTCGAAAATCTGTTCCCGTCTTGAGAAACCCCTTCCCACAAAGAAAAGAAAAAGAAAAAAAAGACCACCTCACTCCATTTCCTAGGGAGGAAGGGTCCAAACGGTGACAGAGTACGTGTCCGAGACGACGTAATCCTTTTGTTACGGAGAAGAAGAAAAGTCCTACGTCGGGGATAATCCTTCATTGTTTAAGAAACACTGTTGGATCTCGTCACCCTACCCCACACTCCACCCTCTCTCTCCGAAAAACATATGGACACCAACTGAGTACAACTACATACCGTCTTTTCGTTAAGAGGAAGTTACTTTTTATTTATGTAAAAATTTTTTTGTTTTTTCAGTTTTATTCCTCTTTTTTTTTTCCCTCTCATTGTTGAACCGATAGTTTCAAGTCCGACCTATGGACGCGGGTAAACGGGAGAGTCGACCCGTGTAAACGTGTCACTTGTTGGACATGTCTACAGTAATCACCAGAAAAAGGACCATAGGGTTCTTAGCGTAGTCAAATCTCCAGACCGTACTTGTACCGATCAGAGAGGGGTGTGTATCAATTGAGTCGTAGTACGGACGTACACACACACGTACGAGTGGACGATTCAGTATAGACCGAGAAACGCTGGGGTACGTGACATGCATCGAGTGGTCCGAGGAGACAGGTACCCTAAAGAGTCCGTCTTTTGCCTCTCCTCGTCTTTGACGCACACTGAGTTTTTAATATCTTAACTCTCGGATGGCAGAAGGAAAGGATGGACCCTTAAAGGAACCTTCTTCGTCTTTACGAATCCGGACTTTCATAAGTGTAAGGGAGTCTCGACCTCTGTCATTACTTACTAAACCCGAAAAAAGGTTTAGTCCTAAGTGAAGGGGGAATCCCCGTAGATATGTCCTTCACTCTCGTTCACCTCCTCCGTCGAAGGAGGAGTTTAGACACAAGGACCCGGAAGTCAGAAGACTCTGTAGAGCTTCATAATGTCACCGAAGGTACACATATTTTACCCTTATTATTAGAACGGACGGAACACCCTACTGACACTCTTAACTTATTCAAAGACACACTTTGCATAAATCTCGTCCTAACGTTATTCGTAAGTCATTCACAATCCAAGGTGGGCTGGTGATGGTAGTTGTGGTGGTAGTAATAGGATAAGTGATAGTGTAGTGGTGGTAGTGCGAGAGTGAGTCTTCGGAAAATACCGAGGGATAACGGACATTTCACTTTCATAATCAACGAGTCAGTATAGGTTGAGAAACGCTGGAGTACCGGACATCGGACGGTCCGAGGAGCCAGATATCTTAAGAGGTCCGTTCTTATGATCTCACCCAACGGTAAGGGAAGAGGTTCCCTAGAAGAGTTGGGTCCCTAGCTTGGGTCCAGAGGGTGTAACATCCGTCTAAGAAATGATAGACTCGGTGGTCCCTTCGGGTTAACGGACATTTTACTTCAGGCTTGAAAGGGGTTGTGCTTTGAAAATGACTGCTGTAGATAAAGTGCTCAAAGGATCGGTGGAAAGGAGTGAGACAGGGGTGATAGGTCCTTCGGGAGGTGAAAGTAGAGAATCTGAGACGGGGGTAGAAAGTTCCAGACCGAGGACCTAGGCACGGAGACCCTTCTGGAGGAACTAATGGGGTTGGGTTTTATGTGGGAGGAGAATGGAGAATGATACTATCGATAGAAAGGGAACCGGTATTCTGTACGAGGTGAAGTACATTAATTGGTCTTTCCCTACCGATGAGTGAGGTCCTAAGAACGGACCTCTTAAGGTACTTGTCTCTTCGGGTCGTCCGATATCGTGAACCCAACGTTTCTTGGTGTATACTGAATTGGTGATTGTGAAAGTGAAATAACTCACAAACGACACAGGACCGATGACACAACTAACGAAATTTACGACTCGGAGGTTAGGAGTGGTAGGTAGGGACCCAACATCCATGATAAATAAGAGTAATGTGTCTACTCCTTTATCCCCGGGTCTCTCCAATTCATCTGGGTTCTAACATGTCGATCACCCCACTCCCTTCATCTCGACCGTAAATTTGAGTTTAGGGTCTGTTGAGACCCGAAGGGACCGCCGAGTCGACCATTTCTTAGACGGACGTTACACCGTCTGGACCCAAACTAGGGACCCAACCCTTCTAGGGGACCTCTTCCCTTTCCGATCGGTGAGGTTATAAGACAGGACCTCTTAAGACACCTGACATGTCAGGTACCCCAGGGTTTCTCAGTCTGTACTGACTCACTGAAAGTGAAGTGAAAGTTCTGTTGAGACGATACGACGCTACATGATGAAATATCGTTATCTTTTCAAACGTACCTATATATAATCTAATTAATTAATTATAATTAATATAACTGTCGGGTGCTTCCAAGTCACAAGGAAGTGAGTAAACTGGTAAGCAAGTCGTGTGTAAATAACTTGGGGTCACACGCGGTTCAGACTTCCCAGTGTCAAGGGACTGTCAGGTTCCGGTCCGCATGTTATTCCTGAACCACTCTTTATTAACTAACTACCACGAAAAAGAGTAGACCCGTCGCCTTAACCTGGTCATGCAGAAGGTCCTGTGAGTCGACCTCCCGGACTCGTTTCTGTAAAAGTCATTCAACTGGTCAAGAACAAAAGAAAAATTGAAAAATAAAATATAATCAAAGGGACGAACGAGTCGGTTATTTCTTAGACGGACGTTACGTCCTCTGGATCCAAACTAGGGACCCAACCCTTCTATGGGACCTCTTCCCTTACCGATGGGTGAGGTCATAAGAACGGATCTCTTAAGGTACCTCTCTCCTCGGACCACCCGACGTCAGGTACCCCAACGTTTCTTAACCTACGCTGACTCGCTGAAAGTGAAAGTGAAAAATATAATCTCATGTCGACTAATTGCTACAACACTATCAAAGTCCACCTGTCACTCCCCTGAGTCGGTTTATAGGTAAGAGGGGGGTTTCAGGGGAGGGTAGGTTCGACGGTATATTGTAACTCGTTTCAAGAAACACGATATCTTATCCAAGAACAACCAATAGGTAAAATTTATATCGTCATACATGTACACTAGAGTTTGAGGGATTGACAGGGAACCACCCCCACCCCCCGTCAAGAACCGAGTCGGACGTAAAGGAAGGAACAAGGACCCCCTCGTGACTTTATGGGCTCCTGGTGGGGAGTTACTCACTAGTGTAAGGGAGGGTTGCCTCACAGTCACCCCGTGGAACCTGCAGGTGACTGATACACAACCACAGAAACCAAAAAGGGGTTTCAACTCGTGTATCCTAACCTTCTTTACTGGTCGCTCTCACACCTCCACGACCTCCTTCGTCCCGTCTTTTGAGTCTTTTCTGCACTCACTCGGTGGTGGGGTACGGAGGGGTCGTGGGAGGAGCAGTAGGGGTGGGGGAGCAGACCGGGTCGGAACGAACTGACGACCGGGACGGAACCGAGATTTGGGACCCTACCGAGGGTCAACGAAGGGAGCAACTCAGGACAGACGAGCCGGACCCGAACCCTTAGGAGGGAGGAGAGGGGAGTGGGGACGAGGGATCACTGTGTCCCTCCTTAACGGGTCCTAGTTGACCGGCGAGAGGACGACCCAGAGACGGGGACCGATAAGACCCCAGGTTTACCTGGAGACCCGAGACCGAAGAGAAAGTAGGAATCAACAGTGGGGGACAAATTCCTGTTCGAGAAGTTCGTGTCCAAAAACGGTCGTTCTAGACCCAAACTCAGGACCTAGACAATAAATATTATCTAGGCACACTAGAACCCGCTCATGGACGTAGAGAGTCTCGGAGAACAGTCAGAGGGACGGAGGAATTAAACGGGAATGGACCGTCCATTGTACCTGAAAATTTATGTTTAGTCTAGTATAAACGACGGGACGACTGTAAGACCCAAAGGGGTCACCCAGTCGCCATTTCTTAGGTGGATGACACGGTCTCTGAGGAAACCAACTTAGGGACCCAGCCCTTCTAGGGGACGTCCTCCTTTACCGTTGGGTGAGGTCATTATGAACGAACCTCTTCGGGTACCTGACTCTTCGGACCGTCCGATGTCAGGTACCCAAACGGTTCCCAGCTTGTACTGACTTCACTGACTGTGTGTGTGTGACTGGGAGGTCACCGATGTTTTATGTCCGGACATACTGGACCACGAAGGGTCGAGAGGTTTGAACGACACTCAGAGATCCAAGGTCAGTGAGACGGAAGAAAGGTAAGGACATTGGGTACATACGAAAGGTCGGGGTCCCGGAAACGTGAACGACAAGAGAGAGAGACTCTACAGGTGGGGGTGGGGGTTGAAGAAGGGTAATACCCGGACCCTTAGAGAGCCTAGAACCGGTTGTACAGTGGAGGAGGGCTTTCGGAAGGAACTGATGTGAAAGGTATATTGAATGGAGTGGATAAAAGTGGAACAAACACAGAGAGACAGAGGTATCGTGAACAGTGTTAGACCTAAAGAAAATAAATAACGGAAACGAATCAAGGGGGTGGTACTCCTGGAACAGGAAGAATGAATAGTGAATAGTGAATGAATAGTAGGGGTCGTGGACCGTACACCGACCGTATGTCCTCGTGGAGCTATTGATAGGTAACTTACTTTTAAAGGTATTTTATCCGTATTGTCAACTAGTGCACGGAATGACACACGGTCTGTCACACATTCGGGACTTGGATAAATAACTTAAACTTGTCCATTTGTCCACGTACTGTATGTTTAAGTTTTACACGTTTCTTATAAGTCACCCTTTTTTTTAGAGGGAGGGTGGGAAAAGGGGGTCAGGGAATAAGAGGGAGAGACTTCTGTTGGACACAACGGTCAAGGGAAAACCAGAACAATCTTTATAAGATACGTCCGTGAAAAGACAACCAGGTCACCAATTCTGAGGTGTAACGGTTGCGTCCCCACACCCAAGCTAGGGATCAGTCCGTTGAGTCTAGGGTGTCCGGTATATCCCACCGGGTTTCTAATTTTTTTTTCTTCTTCTTTATAAGACAAACGGATTTTCAATGGAGAATTTTTTGCAAAAAAGTACGTTTACTGGTGGAGGTGAGAAAGAAGTACTTTACACAGATCCGCCAATAAAGACATCGTGACAACCTTTCGCGTACCAGGACGGAAGTCCCTTAAAGGGAAGGGAGGAAAGAAGAAAGAAAAGGAAGGAACGAGGGAGGGTCGGAAAGAGAGAAGGAAAGAGAAAAAGAGAAGAAGGGAGGAAGGAAGGAAGAAGGAAAGAAAAGTAACGTATTTGTAAAGGGGATTATAAAATAATACCTTTTGAAGTTGTATGTCATTTCCACTTTCCCAACATGATGTTCGTTGGCATATGGGTGGTGAATGTGGGATGGTAGCCACAAACCGATGTAGTCCAAACTGTGCAGAGATCGGTAGGGAGATAAGTAGGTGGGTAGGTAGGTACAATGAAAACCTCGTAAAGTTCCATTTGACGTCTGTGGTCATGGTGGGGTATGTAGGAAGTCGCAGGAGCAATAAAAATCCCATAAAGTGACCCCCAACTTGATATTAAACGAAGTAGTCGGAGAACGATTTCCTGTGTATCCCCACAAGGAGTACACAATGTACGAATTATGAGTGAGTGACTAAAGGTCACGTGAGGACGTTTCACCCTTAGTGACGTGGGTAAAATCTCTACTCTCCAGTTTCCGAGTCTCTACGATTGTCCGTCTATATGTGTCGATCCTTCCGAGGTTTCCGTCCAACAAAAAAGAAAATTAGTAATAATAACAATAAAAAATTTGAGTTTGAGGAGAATCCTTAAGGGACCGTGAACTCACCAATTCTGAGTTACTAAGGTAACGTCCTCCACTCCCAAGCTAGGGACGAGTCCCTTGATTCTAGGGTGTTCGGAACGTCACGACGGTTTTTTTCAAATTTTTGTTTTGTTTGGAGGAGACACAGGGGAGACACCAAGACGGCGAGGGATACGAAGTAACGGGGCCCACGAAGTTCTACCCCAAGACCGAGTTCGTCTACTCATCCCCGTCTTTACCAACCCCCGTCCCCTCCTTTTCCTGGGGTTCCGGTGAAGGGTCAGTGAATTCTGTTCCGGACGACTCCAGGTGTTCGGGGAGGTCGGAACCTTGTGGGGATGGGACCCCGACTACTGGTACCACAAGAGAGACGTCGGAAGGGTCTCCTCGACGGACACCTAGACTTCGTGGCCTTCGATCCACTCGTCCCGTCCACCCGTTCTTTCGCCCCCGGGGAAGTCCAAGTGTGTCTTTGACCGTAAACTTTCAACCCCAAGTCTCTCCACTTCGGCGAACAGGCTCTAGTGTGTCGTTCACTCTCCGCTCCGACTCTAAGTTTGGCTCCAGTACTAAGGTATCGGGTAACGAGACTTCAAGTTCCTGACGACCCTCTAAGACGAGGAGGATGTTTCGGAGAGGTTACTACGGAGGGAGGAGAATTGAGACTCAGTCTCGACGCTGGGGGGTGAGTGGAGGGGGTGGTGGATCAAGGTGACGTGGACGTCCAGTGGACAGAGGAACGTCTCATCTCAGTGGAGCTTAGCCGACCAAGGGGTCACGGGAAGGCGGGAGGAATGTCCGGGGTACGGAGTCACTCGGAGAAGGAGGTGAGAGTGGAAAGGGGGGGCTGGGTGGTCTACGAAGGAGGGGAGGGGAGGGAAGGAGAGGCGAGGGGGAAGAGGAGGGGAGAGTGAACCGACAAAACCCTTTCGACCCCTTTGGTCGGAGAAACACCCCTAGTCTAACTCCTTACTTTCGGGGGCTCAGACTACCTCCTTCGGACCAGAGACGGGAGTCGTTTGAGTTTACACTACCTCTTCAGTCCCTAAGACGGGTGCTTCTACTATCTCTTTTTCAGAGACAGAAGTGTCTCGAGGGTCAGACTCACCCCCTCCGTTCACAGGTGGGAGGTTCCTGAACGTTAATTTGTCTCCTCTATCTAAAGACGGAGTCTGACTACCCGTCACAACCCCAGAGAATCCCAGGGACCCCCGAGTCACTGACCGACCTCTCCCACTGTCCCCGGACCCGATTGTCCAGACGGACGGGGATCCAAAGGTACCATCCTTCGTGAGTCCTGGGTCGGTATTTCTCCTCCGACCCCGACCCCTGACGGATCGTGTCTCGTCAACGACTTTACTTTGGCCGAAGTGGGTCCGGACTCCTGTCCACAAAGGAAAGTGACGGTCGTTTCTCTAGGTGGGACGGGAGGAGGTGGGGATTCTTCCGGGGAGGCCTGTGGAGGGGTGAGGTCTAGAGTGGGTCGAAGATTGTGCGGGGGAAGGAGTGTCGGCTCGGGGAGTGGTACGGGCACCACTGACCGTGAAAGGACCACCCCGGTCACTCGCTGAGGAACCGAGTCGGGACGGGCGGCGGAAGACGAGACAAGTTGTGCCTCGGTCGTAGGTCGGTCTGGGTCGACTTCCTGGACCCATACAATCCCCGAGGTTCTCCCACCCGAAGGGGCGAGGGACCTCCACGGGGCCCTCACCGACACCGTCGTCCCCATCTTAGGGAGGGAAACGGTCACAGAGGAGGTGCAGACAGGGTCGGTTAGACCAGGGGCCCAGGGGTAGGTGAGTCAGACACGACCTCTTATACGGACCCTCCTTTGCGTAGGGACCCTCTATGTCGTCCCTTAGGGGAGGTTAATCCCTTAAGTGGGTGGTCGGGACGCGAAAGTAGTGAGTAGTCGACTCTTGGGAGACACTGTCGATGAGACGACCCATGGTCATTGTCGCGGTTCCCGTCCGGCTGTGTCGACGTCGAGAGGCCATCTGAGCTCGGGAATTATTCCCTCAGTCTATAAGTGACCCCGAAGGGACCACTGAGTCTGCCATTTCTTAGACGGACGTTACATCCTCTGGGCACAAGCGGTCCCTCCCTTGCCGTTGGGTCAGGTCCTAAGGACGGACCTCTTAAGGTACCTGTCTCCTCGGACCGCCCGATGTCAGGTACCACAGTGTTTCTCAATACTGACTCGCTGATTGTGAAAGTGAAACAAAAGGTGATCTATAATTGAGTCTACAATTACTTCCTTGAAGGGAATTCTGAGACGTGAAGGTTGCGTCCCCCGACCCCGACTAGGGACCTGGTCACCAGACCCTTGATTCTAGAGTGTACGACACACGTCACGACGGTTATTATAATTAAAAAGATCTATTAACTTTATATATATATAAAAATTTCTAAAATTACCTCTTAGGTTTTTAGTGGAAGAGACAGAGAACGTCGTGGAGGAAGGTCAAGGAACAACTCGACGGACTCAGAAGGGCACCCTGGGTAAGTCTAATAGGGGTGAGAGAGGTGAGACGGGGTCCCCGAGACCGGCTAGAGTCCCTGACCCTGTCCCCAGAGGTCATATGAGTAGATGGTTTCACTCACACACTTGGACCCGAGGAGCGGAGGAGACGGACACTGGACTGACGAGGACATAGGGTACGGCGGGAAGGGGTGAGGGTGGGTTCATAAACTGTCCACATCGGATCGTAGAAGAGTACTAGAAGGAAGGGGTCTTGTGGGAAGAGACAGGGGTAAAGGGTTTTTAGTTTCGTCTCGAGGGGTTATACCAGGCTCACCTGGGTGGTGGGTGGTTTACCGATTCACCGGAAAAAACCCAGTGAAAGGGGGTGATTCGGAAGAAAAATTTTTGTTTTGTTTTGTTTTGAAATAATATAAAATTTTAGTGCTGTAGTAACGTACGATTAATTGTTCGGTTTGTTGTCATTCTCTATGAATGTTCTCAAGGACTCACAGAGGGAGTGAGAAAATCATGTGGCAACACTTGTCGAACCACACGTACGAACATGTCGAAAGAGACTTGACGGAACAAAGGTCCAGTCGTTTCACCAGGGACGACTGGACGGGGTAACTTCCCAACGCCTAACAGGTTCCCTTCCCTACGTGACCCGAGAGTCCCTCTCTCTTGCGTGGATCCTCTACGAAGATAAGCTAAGTTCTTGAAGGAAAGTTTCAACGAACCGTCAAAACATATTACTTGACCACGAGGTCCTCGTTCTCTATAGATCCTTTTACTCGAGACCGGCGTATCACCCCTTTCACGAATCATCGTAAACGGGAATTCGTGGGATACTCTACTAACAAAGGTAAAGTGTCTACCCTTTTGGTTCCGAGGTCCTCGATCGATATTAAGGTCTCAAGAAAGGAGTTGAGGTAGGACTTTACTGAAGGAACCCTTCAAAGGTAGGGGAAAGGGGTCGGGATCGGGGTGTCGGAATAAACCCCTTCCCCACTGGGTTCACCCGAGGATCGACTAAGATATGAGGAAGGGGTAGAGGACATCCACTCTACGGGGGCCGGTCGGTTTGTGGGGGCAGGTCGCCCGGACGACAGGTCTCGGAAGGGTTCAGGGGTCTGGCCGGACCGAGGTGGTCGGGGAAACGGGGTAGACGTCGACTGGAGGGGTCGTACGGGCTTGGTCGGGACTGGAGGGCACGTTTGGACTGTCCATTCTTAGTCGAACTGGAGACTCTCAATGGCCTTTGTCTTGATTTCCAAGACCCCTTCTTTAACGGAGTCTGTTGCTCTAGGTGAGTGTCTCGACGGACGTCCCTGACCGTTCAACACAAACACGTTTTGTCCTGTCCCACAGGACCCTCCACCCACGTACCCTCCCACCCGCTCCCCTTGTTGTCCTCTTAGGTACAGTTTAGAGTCCTCGAACAATGTACCGTCCTTTTGTCCGAGTTCCGTCGGACTAGACTTAACGGTCGTCTTGGACCTCTAGAACTAAAATCGTATGCATAACACTAAAGACTTTGTGACCACTTTTAAAATTTTCATCTCGGCCGGTTTCTTTCTGTAGAAACTCATCCTATGTCGGAGTCCAGTGGTGGACCCCTGTGAGTCGGGTACAGTCGAGACGAGAATCGTATGAGTTCCCTGACTACTGGGTCTTCCTCCCTCCAGGGGCCCCACGGGGAGTGGGATTGAGATTGTGGTCGAAGAAGGGGAGGTCTCCTACTCTACAGGGGGTGGTTTACGGGTCGGCGACCGCCCCGGAGGTCGTTTGAAGGGTTCACCGGACCACTCACCACCGTCCCAGGGAAGGAACGCCCGAGTAAGTAAGTGCACGAGTAAACCAGGGTGGTAGTAGGGCAGTAAGTAAGGTGGTCGACGCGGATGTGAACCTCTTCACAAATGACTCCTGGACAGGGGGTACTCGGGTACGATGCACAGTTGTAAAAGAACAAACGTTTCGACCCTCTTACGTCCTCCCTTCCCACCCACTGACTCTCCCACCCACTTCCGTTCTCACCCACTCCTCACACTCTCCCATCTTTATTTTCCCGTCGACTGTCTTGCCGGTCTGCCGACTCAGCCTGAGACAGGGTCTATGCGAATGCCCGTGTACTCTGCATCAGTTCAGTGGTTGTTGGGATCATACTGGGGGCAAAATGTCCATTCCTTTGACTTCGTATCACCCCACGGAGTGTACGAGTTCTCTTGCCATTTTTCAACCTAGTCTAAGTACCTAAGGCGATAGAATCGAGAATTGTGCGGAGGGGGGTACCGGAGGGATGCCACCTCTTATTTTCGTTGTTCCAGGACGGCAGACCGTGTCCCAGAACGAGTTACAATACACTGTTGAAGTTATCCCCTCAGACCCCTCTTACCTAGGTACATGTACAGACCGACTCAACAAAACGACCCACGGACTTTGATAGCGTTATAGTAACTAGCCGATCTGGGGTTATATTTTACTTTTCAATTCTTTGTTACTTCCGATCACTCACTTTCGTCACCTATCTACTAGTTCACTCTACTCCCGTACTGACCCACATTCTTCCTTACTTACTCACAGACCTATTGCCTCACTCCGGCGATTAGTTCTTTCGCGAATCCCTTCCGACTCTGCTTACCTGCTTCTTCGATCACTGCCCCCGACCCGACCGGAATGTCTCTGGTCAGGACGGCGCTCGTAGGAGGGGAGGGGGTTGGGGTGTGTGGGAAACTGGACGCGTCTCTCGCACCTCGTCAAAATGGTCAGCGATGCCCTGTTCATGGACCGGGTCGGGCGGCCGGGTCTTCCGTGGGACCACCTCTACCTGGACCACTCCCACTCCGACCTCTTCTCGTCGCCCTTCTCGGTCCTCTCTCTCGACCGATGGGACCTGACCCGTCTCGCCGTCGGCCGGGCTCCCCCAGACCGGCTCCACGACGACCGACGGTCGCTGGCGGTCGTCGGGGCTCTCTGCGCCCACTAGCGACACGACCCGTTTCGCCCTGTACCCTTCTCAGTGACCCGGGCCCGGCACTCGGCCCGGACCCGGGTGCCGGTCGACGGGGTCATGCTGAAACAGAAGACCCAGGGGACGGTGGCAAACCTGGCAGACCCCTGGAGGATGGCGGACGTCCTAGACGACAGGAGGGACCCGGGCGTCGGCGACGGCCACTTGCTGCTCCAGGAGTCAATGTAGCGTTCCTTCGGGTTGGCGTAGGACGACCAGGATCTACCGAAGCTCCTCGACCTTCGGGTGCTGCCGAGGGATGTGTCGTGTCCCCCGGGGCCCAGACGTCTCGGGGCGAGGGAGGCCCCCGACGACCGACCGGAGGAGGTCGCGTTCGACGACGCCCCGACGTGGGACGACGAGTGCCGGACCGGGGCCCCGGCGGACCGGGTCTCGGACTCGTTCCGCCTTCGGGACAAGCTCCACCGACCGAAGAGCCGGGTCGTCCGACTCTGGATGCACTTCGTAATGAAACTCAGCCTCCCCTGGCGGCTCGTGGTTCTCTCCCGGGACCGTGAGGACGCCCGGGTCGGCAAGGAGGACTCGGTATCGGTGTCGGGGTGGCACACGGTCCGGCACACGGTCGAGTGTCTCCGGGAAGACGTCGCCCCACTACTTCGGGTCGACGGGAGGTGCGAGTGCCCGGAGATACACCCGGACGATCCGGGTCGTCGGGCGCTACCGGGGGGCCCCCGAGACCGTCCTGACCGGTCCGACCGGACCCTCGACCCGGCACGCGTGGTCTCCCCGGACTTCCGTCCGACGAAGGGCAGCCGCCTCCGCTCCCGGACCCGACACCGGGTTCCGACCAACGCCGGGTGGGGACCCCGGGGTCTCTGCCTCGACCGGAAGAGATCGAAGGAGGACGTCACGAAGGACCCCCGGCACACCGACCGAGACTCGCCGCTTTAGTTCCTGTTCCTCGACGGCGTCATAGACCGGAACTGGGGCTCCTTCTTCGCCGGGATACTGTTGACCGACCTCCCACACGGCGCGAAGAACCAGCCTGACCAGAAGGTCGGAGCACGGTCGACGGACCCCCGGGACCGTCCCGGCCGCCGGAGGTGTAGCCACCTGTCCTTCGTCTTCCACGAGTGCTCCATGGACTTCGCAGACGTCGGGCCCTGCGACGCCCGTCCCGCCGACGACCTCGACGACGTGACACGGGTGCTCCGTGACCTAGGGCCCCAGACCGTCGTGCACGACGTCCCCGAGGGTCGGGCGGAGAGGAAGGACCCGTGCGCCGAGTGTGGAGGGCTGTGGGTGCACGACCCGTCGCGGGACCTCCGCCGCCCGGTTCTGAAAAGGGACCTGGAGGCGTCGTGACCGTAGCTGGGAAGGCCGGACCCCTCGGAGCACCCTGAGTCGACACAGTGGGCAAAGTCCACCCCCGGCCCCCGTCCTCTCCCCCGAGGAACCGGAACCCGCGGATGTCACGTAGATCCACGACACGGGTCACGACTGAGGTACCCCCCAGAGTAAATCTTACTTACCGTCGGTCTACTCCCCTCTGCACTAAGGTAGGAAAAAAAATTCTACTCCTTCGACTTGGAGTCTCTCCCTGTCATCGAACGGACTCCAGTGTGTCGGTCCTTTCCTGTCGTAGTAAGAAAATTGGTCTTACACTTCTGGCCGGAATTCGGTCCGTGACCCGGTGCAGATCTTAGATTCTCACTAGACCCAAACTCAAGTGAAAGAAGAGAGGTACGGAACCTCTACCTTTGGGGTAGTTCGGTGGTAAAACAGTACCACCCTAATTCCGGTATCGGAGGGAGTTGAAGGGACGGAGGTAAGAGGACAAGGTGAGGTGCAATATAAGGTGGTAGTCGTGTCCGAGGGATCTTTAACGTAGACTAGTATAAGGTAGGAACGAAGGTTAGAAAGTCTCCGTGGGATGGAGGGAGTCCTACTTCATTTTTAAGGAATTTAATTCCTTAGATTTAGGAAGTCACTAGACAAACTAGTAAATTAGTGGTCTCTTAGAGAAGGTGGAAGGGGGATTCGTATTAAGTGGGTACGACATTCCAGTTGTTATAACAGTAAGTTGACTCTTAAAAGGTGACTCGAAGGACCATCGGTTTCGTTTTTCCCTTTATTTTGGTAACCCTCTCAACTCATTTACCTTCTTCACTATTCCCGAACTCACCAGTACGTTCTGAGAGATCTCCTTCATCCCCAACACAACTCCTTCCTTTCATAGACTTTTCCATCCTCCAAGGAAGTACCTCGACGAGGGGGAGGGGGTAATACCAGATCGGACCAGTGACACGGGCCCAGACTCCGGGAAGGAAGTGTCCCGACGTAACTCACTGTGACACCTCGACACCCTCAGGGACGTCGTCGCACCCCTCCGGTTCGATGAGGCCCGCCACCTCCTCTTCAAGTGGTAACTCGGAAAGTTCCGGTTCAGGTACTTTCTACACCTTCTGGAACCGTTAGAGCACGTCTAGGTCTCCACTCCCCCTCCCCTGTACCCGCCACCAGGTCCGGTGTGTCCTCAATCATAGTACCCGTGAAGGTCACGGAGGAGAAAACCCCCTTGGAGGGTACGGGGAGAGGTAGGGACCCGTTACTGGTAGATCTTAGAGAGTGACGCCAGCGGTGGGTCCGTCTTTGGGGTCCTAGATAGTGACACAGATGAAGGCTTGAACGGTAGTACCTGGCTGAAGAAAGGGTCGATTTAGATTCCTGTGTGAAAGTCCCTGAGCGAACCACTAGACCACCAATCCTGAGACGGAAGGCCACGTCCCCCGTACCCAAACTAGGGACCGGTCCCTGGATTCCGGGGTACACGACGCTCCACGTTGGTTTAAAAAGAATTTTTTAATTATTTATGTCGGTTCCCTTATAAGAGAGGACGATTCACAAGTAGGTCAGTTTGTTCACTGTGGTCCCGATGGAAAGGTCCGTCGGTCCTGGTCACAGGGGTAAAATATCTACCGTCTCCAGATTCCAACTCTGCCACCTCCTCTGTACTGACGTCCTATCCACAGTTAGGGAGGAACGAAGTAGCACGTAACAAACTCGTGGATGACACGAGAGAGACCCCACCTACACCCATTACGGAGGAGATTCCGGGAAAACACACTTTGAGTGTCACTACGGAATTGTTATAGGAAAAACCTCTAAGAAAAGAAAAATAATTCCCCTGTTGTCTTCGGACTCCTTCCGACAGGAAGGTCCCTTAAGACCCTTGACCCCGTGATTCTGTGTCTCCTTCCCCGGGTCACTGCCATGTCACGGTCGAGAGGTGACTGCAACGGGCAAGAGAGGTCCTGTTCTTCGAGGAGACTTCGTCGTCGACCCCTCGAGGGACGACAGGCTCTGAATTTCTTCGACCTCAAACGCATTCGACTCCCCACCTAGCAGAGCCCAAGGGTGCTCCAAAGAGGAGGTCGCAATAGACCCGACCACGGTGGTCTTACGTCTAGTCGGGAGTCCTAATAAGAATAGGAGAGTAGGAGGGGGCGGTGAGACCTTTGGTCGAAGGTCGTCGACCCCGTACCGGTCAGGTCCGATCAGGACCTCCCAGAGTGCCCACTTCGATTGACCGGGTAAACGACCACTTCTACGAGTAAGCGTAGGTGAGTAAGTTGTCTAGATGAGGATACCGGTTCCGACGACAAGAGTTAGTCGAACGACAGGTCACATTTTAATGGTGGACGACGACACTAATCACCGACCTTTGAGTTCCCGATACTCTGAGTCTGAATCCCCCGAAGGACCTCCTCCACTAACTTCGTGACTTCGATCCGTTTCCTTATCCTTACTTGGTACGACCCATCTCTTTAACAATAATAGAGGGGTAACATGTCTTCGTTTGTGACTCCGGAATCTCCCATATTTAACAAACAGGTTTCAGTGTTTACAGTCTAGTCGGACCGACCGAGAACGAGGTTACGTCCTTTTTCGATTTAAGTATCAACCTGGAACAATCCCTAAAATTTAGTAGACTACTAATACTTCCTTAATAATTCGTGGATGTCACATGAGTCACGGAAAACATACATTAGAGTAATTAAAATTCTCGACCCTCTATCAGTAATAACGGGGGTAAAATGTCTACTCCTTTGACTCCGGATCACTCTAATTCATTGAACGGGTCCCAGGAACTACCCCGTGGGTGTTCGACGGACGAGGAGGACTAGTAACGAGGGGACCGGGAGGTCTTTTTCGGTTCGTAAAGAAGAAAACTTGTCTCTCTCTGTTCTACGGTTTAAACACGTCTCCAATTTTTTTTTTTTTTCACAACGACTTTTCTCCTTTGTATACTTTTGTTCATGGTTGCTGGGTAAGACCGAAACTTAATAAAAGTCGAAGTTTTCGGGGATCGAGCTTCAGCCTTCACACGAGACCCCTCGTCGTCGGCACCCCATCTTGTGTCAGGTCTTGGGCCTCCGATCGGTGGACGTCCGGTCTTCGGGGCTCTTCAAGACTCCTTCCTTCCTTCCCTCCCTCCCTGATAAAACCCGCACACTGACCGTCGATGGCACAGGTCACGGGACAGCTAGAGTGGACGGATATCTCCTCCGGCGAGTCGGTGAGTCTCGGGTCGTCCCCGACACGGCCACCTGCGAAGAGGGCTAGGTCCGGGGGAAATAGAGAAGTCGGAACGGAGGACAGGAGACGTCGGTGCACATAGGAGAACTACCAAAAGTTGGAGTGATCCAGACCAGGTTGGGGACCCGGAAAGGTGACCGACACGGAAGACGGGTCCTGCGAAAAGGGGTCCACAGACTTACCGGGTACGGGTGTGAAAGAAGGCCAAAAGTCGTTCTCTCTAGAAAAGAAATTTTTTTATTTTTTTTTGAATTTTTTTAAAGTAAAGGAATAATATAAACCGAAAGGATCTAGAGTCAACGTCGGGTTTCCTAGAAACAACGCAGTGCGCCCTAAAAAGGAACGCCACATACTCGAGAGATCAACACTGTGCGTCTGAAGTAAAGAGGTACCGCACACCCTAGAATCTAAGGGGTGGTCCCTGACTTGGAGGTAGGGGATGTGACGGTCCACGTCCGAATTGGTAACCTGGTGGTGCCTTTAGGGACTCTCTCCGGAAAAGACAGAGGGTATAAACTTGCATGTCAAGACGGGACGAACGCGACCTGAAAAGAGACATAGTGAATATTAGAGGGCATGGTCTGTCAAATGGTCAAAGAGACTAATAGGCAGAACGGGGAACCATACAATCGAGGTGCTCCCGAAACTGAAAACAGACGAAACAAGTGCCGCTAGACGCAACGGTCCAAACTACCCGGACCGTGGGTTGTCCGTTCGTTAGTTATAAATCATTTACTTAAGGAATTAGAAAATTTTTTGGAAGATTCTGACCCTGAGTTAAACTCTTCTGACTCTGAGTCTCCACTTCCCTAAACAGGTTTTCTAGGGTCTCTTCGATTCACTTTTCACAATCAGTGAGCCAGTAGAGGTTGAGAAACGCTGGGGTACCTGACATCGGGTGGTCCGAGGAGACAGGTACCTTAAGAGGTCCGTTCTTATGACCTCACCCAACGGTAAAGGAAGAGGTCCCCTAGAAGGACTCGGCCCTACCTTGGGTCCAGAGGACGTAACGTCCGTGTAAGAAATGGTAGACTCGGTGGTCCCTTCGGTCGGGTCTAAGTTCAGTCTAAAGACTAAGGGTAGAGCACTGAAAAGTAATTCCGACTACTACGGGTCTGAAATCCCAAAGTTTCTAACTCTTATAAAGTTTCACTTAAAGTCACTGAGACACTTCAATGGTAGAAAAGTAAATATAGTCCATACAAGTAAGTTTGTTCACTTTATTGGTGACTACCGTGGTATTAAAATATTTTTTATTTTGTAATACTACAGTTTTTTCAAGTTTCCTAAATTAAAGTCTTATTTTCTACCAAGAAATGGAACTCATGAAATTGGTATAATTCTTTTTCTCTCTTTTGGGAAACAGTAGAAATAAAAAGAGTAAGGGAACTTCAGACAAGATTTACAGGTAGGTCCGACACACCGGAATGCACTCAATCAATTGGAGAGACACAGAACCAAAGGGGTAGACATTTTACCCTGATTCTTCCCGAGGATTTAAGTCTCAGTAACACTCCTAATTTACCCTAGACCGACTACTTGGGCCGTACAAGAACCGTATATTTTTCACGAGTTCTTTACCAAGACAAACAATACTTTATCGTTACCTTTTATACATTCTGCAGAAAGAGCCCCGACCTCCACCCAGGAGTCCGGTCGTAAACCCTTGGTAAAGGGGTCCGGTCCCACCCTATTCCCACGTGTACCTATTACCGTCCCCACTCTGGACCGAGGGGTACACCTCTACTTCCGACCCCTCGGGGGTCGACCCTCGGGTCGTCCGGAGAACTCACCCAAAACACTTTAGACAGACTTCATCTTTCCTGACCCCAGAGGGGTCCACCCCGTCCCTCCCCCATTCCAGAGTCCACCCGGACGGAAGACACCCCAGCTTATCACCCCGGTACCGACAAAGTCCCAGAACTGAGACGATAAACGGAGAATCCGACCCGGGACAGAACCCGGGTGTCCAAAAAGGATTTGACCACTTCTAGGAGCTCCGGAAATGAAGGGAAGTCGTAGACCTCACTCATATTTGGGACCTCAAAGAGGTTTGGGACCGGGACAGACAGGGGAAGAGGGACGAAGGAATCACACCGACCACACTCACTGGCCTACGGGGGTGACGTCCCTTCCCTACTCTCTACCTTTGTTATTTTTCTTCAACTTAGGAAAACACTGGAAACTCTGTGAAAAGGGGAGAACACGACGAGGGTCGTTGAGGTGCCCCCTACATCCCCACTCCTTACACTAGTGTCAACATGTCAAGTCCAGAGTTCTCCAACCCCTTGAACGGGGTCGAGTACCCCGAGGGTCCTTCCTTTTGTCTAAGTCTAGACACCCCTCCAGTCTCGGAACAAGCCACTAACCGGCGGACCACGAGGGTCCTCTACGTCTGTGAGAGTATAAGAGCCTCGAGTCGACGTAGACCGGCACCACACGGGTCCCCACCCCTCTAGCCCCCTGCGACGACGACCCAACCTCCCACCCCCTCTCAGTCCACCGGAGACCCCACGACCGACTACGTGGGGGTAGACTAGGATGGACGTCGGACCTGAGCGACTCGCTCTTGTTCTAACCCCTGCTCCCACAACGGGTCGAGAGTCGGTGGAAGGGAGTCGACTTCCAGGACCTCTGTGAGTTCACTCACCCGACCCGAACGGGAAGGACGACGTAAACAGGGGTCTCAAGACGGAAAGGAAAGCAAGGGAGGAGGTAAGTTAGTAGGTAGACAAATCAGTACGTGGGTAAGTAAGTAAGTAAATCATCTTAATGATTAGTAAATAAGTAAATTAGTCGTTTATACATCCTTCGTGGATAATATACGTCTGTGTCAAGTTACGGGACCTCTGAGTCGAAATTCGTTTCGTTTCAGGGACCGGAGTCTCTAGAAGATCCCTCCCCTGTGTTGTTTGGTTCTTTGTCCGCAGTATTGACCCTTCACACGTCATTACTCACATTCGTTCCAGATTACTCTCTTTCAATCTGACTCCCACCCTCGATCCAATCCTAAATAGTCATTTTGTGACTATCATTTTATCATCTAAAACTAAAATTTTTTCGACAAGACCCAAACCCCCTCATCCTCTACCTATACTCCGTCCTCGCAGTCGTACTAAAAAATGACTTTGATTTCCCTAGCAATTTGAAGTACGTGTGAGATGAGGTGTTGGTACTAGTCCCTTCGGTGTCTTAAGTGGTCTTGGTTAATCCCTGAAGGGACCACCTCCCTGTGACTCTGAAGAATCCGTTAAATCTCACAAATTCCTCTATTACACTCACTCGATCCAAGGTGAGGGTAGAAGGAAGGAAGGAGGAAAGGAAGGGACTAAGGAGGGGGGTAGAGACAGAGGATGCAAACGAAGGGGTGAATCCATAGAAGACTCGTGGAGGATACTTGAAACGTGTCGAGATCCGTGTGTAAATGTCATTACTTGTATTGTCTGGGCTGGGGAGTGGAGCTCCTCGAGTTTGTTTATCACACTTGGGAGTACATTACTGTCAGGACTTTTCACCAGGTCTCCCTTTTCTTCCCTACGATATTTGAGTATCTTGTCCACACCCTCCTCACGTCAGAAAGAGTGGGCGTAGGAGTGGGGTCGTAGGGCGAGTCGGAGTCGTACACGGACGTAGGAAAATGACCAGGTCAAATGGGTATCACGGGGAGTGTGTCAAGTCGTGGGTGCCGAGGGTAGGTCCACCTGACAGAACGCAAACGACGGGACCCGGTGGGACACTCCTTCGCCTCCAGGGGTCGAGACGGGTTCGGACCCGCTACCACGACCACCCTTCCCCGAAAGTCCAAACCGGGACTCGGGAGGGAGAACGACACGAGGACGTCGAACAGGGTCTTGTTGTAGTGGCTGCACCCACGGACGTTCGACCGGCTCCGAGACGGGCGCGACCGGCGGAGGGAGGAGTCCGACTCCACTCACCCCAGACGTAGACAGTCCACGACTCGACCACCCGACCCCCACCCGTCTCTCGGGGAACCAATGGTCGGCGTTTCAGGGACCTTCGTCAACGATGTCCGACAAGGCAACCCGACCACAACGTGTCAAACCACCCCAACCCCTCACCCTCCGTGGCTGGATTTTGGGTTGTACTTGTGTGGGGAGACCTCCACCCGCTACGGCGGTGGGACCTGTTCTCCCAATCGTCAGGGGCCTCCTTCCCGTTTAAGATCCGTTCAGCAAAAGAGTAGGGCAGACAAAGGAGTAGACCTTTTGCCCATGGTAGAGATACCGGATGTCTTTTGCGGACCACGTCACGGACCGAGACCGCGAATTATCTACAACCAGGAGGAAGGGGTCCCCTACCGTCCTGACTCGGAAAAGACCTCAAGTCCCAATCACTAAAGATCTTCCGACTGGCACGTGTCCGTCGGAACCGACCGAGAACAGTGAGCCTGTGGCCAGGCACGGATGTGACGGTGGAAGACCACTTCGAACCTTATCGTGTAGAACGAAAACTAGTTGAAGGACGGACCGGGAACCTGAAGGGAACACCAAGACGACCATTTCTTAGCGGACGTCACACCCTCTGGACCCAAGCTAGGAACTCAATACTTCTAGGGGACCTCTTCCCTTTCCGATGGGTGAGGTCATAAGACCGGACCTCTTAAGGTACCTGACATGTCCGGTATCCCAGCATTTCTTAGCCTGTGCTGACTTGCTGAAAGTGAGTCGGACCGGAGACCACCATGGACCATGACTACCAGAAAGATCAGGTAATCGGAAGGTCGGTCCCAGGGGCGCACGGAAACGCATCCGACACACGACACGTCGAACATATCCGACACAACCGTGACGGATCCCAACACTCCCGTAGATTCTAAGAAATTATAGTTGACACCCGGTCTTGGACACGATCCTTGATCTCTATGTCGACACTTGTTTTGGTTGTGTCCGGAACGAAAACTCGAGGAACGAATTGTTTATTCGTTTACTCATTTGCTTCATAAATTTTCCGACTAAGTACGACCCTTCCTCCTTTAATTGTTTCCGGGCCCTCTCCTGTTGTCCCTCCTGACTTAAGTGGTCCCTCCAGTCCTCTCGAGACGTCTCCGCCGGGAGGGGGAGGACATCCTACGACAGTCCCTTTTCGTAAGGTCCTTCTCCCTTATCGTCTACGTTTCCCGGACTACACCCTTTCCCCAACCCAGGAAGTCTCGGTATTCACCCCACCCGGGGACACCGACCTATATTCTTTGATCCCGGTCTCCCCTCTACTCCGCTCTCTCCAGTCCCTTCCGGTCTGGTATGTCTCTCTAGAAGTAATCCCAGCCCTCCCTCTGACCCCCAAAAGACCACACTTACCTCTTCGTCCACCCCGACCACCCCCACTACACCCAAGACCCGAAAGTGACGACGCCGGGTCCAAGATAGGGACTGACCCCTTGACTCTGGGACGTTCGACGTACCGTACCGGTTTTTTACTTTTTTTTTTTCTTTGGAGTATAAAATTCCTGAAATTCTACGGAAGGTAACCATTCTGTAATTCTCCTGTTTGGTGACAATTGATTTGCTACTGTAGGAAACTAATAGTCTGTGTAGGACTAGAGTCACTAAAAGTTTACACTCGTGCATGGAGAACCGTAGTCACTTTATACCCTTCTTAGGAGAGGGACACCGCCCCTTCTTCCCGGGGGACCCAAGATTCCAGGTAGGGTCCTCCTCTGACGCTTTCGAGAGGGACCAAGGACGGGACCACGCTCGGCTGAGTGCTGAAGTCCCCAGGGGCCTCGAGCCGCACTTAGGGCGACAACGTCACATCGGGACGCGAAAAAGTACGCCAGGGCGTCACGACGAGACTCCGGCCCAGTTCCGTTTCAGTGCCGGAACTTTAATCTTGGCGCCGGCATGGGCCGAACAATATTCCTGAGAACAATTACTCCGCAGGCGCTGTGGGCACAAAGATGAAAACTGTGACGACCACCACTGACTCATGGGATGTCTTTGGGTTCGGACGGATCACTGAGACCCAAAGCGAGAAGGGACGATATAGGGGTTACGACCCGCGTGATGTCATTGACTATATTGGAGTGTTGACGGCGGGGGGTGGGACCCTCTATATTATTGGTATCAATTGTTCATCAAGTAAGGTGTACAGCTCGTGGTAAGACCATAAAATGGTTGTGCTTGAATAAATGAGGAGGGGTGATAATGAGATTGTACGGGTAAAATACCTCCGTCTTTGACTCAGTGTCCCTGCGACTCATTGAACGGTTTTCAGTCCGTCGTTCGACGTCTCGACCCTAAACTTGAACTCCACAGGGACCGTCCTTCGATGGAGGTGATCCAGGACGACGAAGGGGTCTGAGTGACTCATTGGTGCCTCTTCAATAAGCCAAAGGGGGAGACAGCTTACCCCGATATCAGGGTCGACCACACAGACGGCGATCCGGGACTGGGGGGTCGTGGGGACCGGGGACCGGACTGGAGACAGAGGGTGTCGAACATGTTATTGACATAGACGCTGCGCCCTCGGCTCTCGGACCGTGTACACGAAGGTCTGTACCACAGGGAGGCCCACGACCTCACTCACACCCTCGGACCCGGTACGCCCGTCCCGAACCCTCCTGGCCCCCGGAGAACGACCGTAGCACCCTTCGCAACCAACAGCTCTCGCACCACGACCGGAACCAGACTCCGACCTACCAGGGGTCCCGGTCCTAGGTGTTACCGAAAGAGAGGAGTCGCAGGTCATGTTGTTCAAGTGTCGGCGACCCCGGGTCGTCGAACGGCGACCGGACTCTTTCACGGGAGTCCACTTCTGTGACCGCATTCAGAACCGGCTCCACCTCCCCCCAGTCGTACCCCAAGTGGACTCGAGTTTAGGGTGAGACGGGGAGAGGTCTCACACTGGAACCCGTTGTTCTGTACAGTGGGACGACCGGAGTCAGAGAAAAGAATAAAAACGAAGTCGAATCCCCTAGAATCAAGAGACTGGTCCTTAACTGGGGTCCGAGAGTTGTCACTCTCGCGACTCAGGGTAGGTGACCTGACGGTCCCTTAAGGGACCGGAGTCAAAGAAGTAGACATTTTACCCTCACTATTATTATAAATGGGGGTTCGTTAAAACACCCCAAATTTAATCAGTTCTATGAATCCTGTCACAGACCATGTGCTTTTCTGAGTTATATCATTCGTCTTGTTATGCTTTACCGAAAATAGACAACTGGATACACGACACGACACGAATCAGCGAGTCAACACAGGCTGAGAAACATTGGACGGTCCGAGGTGACAGGTGTTCCTAAGAGGTCCGTTCTTATGACCTCACCCAACGATACGGGAGGAGGTGACAACTGGATATGTTGTCAGTTGAAGTATACTAAGTCTGAATAATAATGGAGTGATACTGCAGGTGACAGGCTATGACATGAAATATTAGAAAGTTTGGCGACAGCAGATGTATTAGTGAGTAGAGAACGATTCTCCTCGTCCCACCGAGAACATTCTGAGTGATACGTCTGCACTTCTTCCGTGTCTCTCCAACCGATTGGAAAGACTCTAGTGTGGTGTTCAAGAGCTGGCAACAACACCAGGGCAGTGAGTCAACACAGGCTGAGAAACGCTGGAGTCCCTCACGTCGTGCGGTCCGGAGGGACAGGAAGTGATAGAGGAACTTCGTCTTAGTTCAAATTTTTCTCCCCCAGTGATCTGAAGACCACAGGGGTACTGGGGTGTGATTCGACCCACCCTCCACCTTAAACCTCCGTCGAACACAACCCCTGAGGCCTGGTGGGGGGCAGGAGACTGGACCGGAGGCACACGGTGCGGGGGAGTGTCCTACACCTGCGGGTGGTAGGGGAAACCGCAGGTCCTTGTAGACGTCGTCGAGCTGGGTGCTTAGTAAGACTCTACTAGGTCCGACACCGACCCTGTTCCCTTGACTCCACTCGAACCCTCCCCTCTCGGGACCCCCCGAGGTCCCTGTCCCAGGGTCCTTCAATCACAGGCCTTTTCCACCCGTCCCGTCGTCGATCCTCGACCCCCTGGCGAGGACCTGGGTACAAGACAGACGGTGGGGGATGGGACGGAGGAAGAGACGACCCCACAGAAGATTTCCGAGACTCCTGAACCCGGGACCCCTAGGGGGGACACCAGTACAGACCCCCGGGGCCCTACCTGTCCGTCCAGTCGCACGTACGGAGCGTCGGGAGTCGTAACCTTCCAGAAGGAGACTCCTACGGGGTCGATCGGGCCGACGATAGAGTCAGGAGACCGACGGGGCAACGGGTCGGGACAGAAGTCTCCTTAAGTAAGATGGCTAAAGACACGTGCGCTGACGGGAGAGTGAAGGCACGCGGGGGGCTGGACCCTACAGGGGAGCAGGTAGGGGCGGGGGGAGGGTAGGGGGCCCGAGCTGGTGCGAGAGCGGCACACGACTAGACGGGACAGGATTTCGAAGGAGTAGAGGGGGGAGGGTCGGAGGGTGTCGTACGAGAGGCTCCTGTGACTGGCACGACCTGCGAGCGGACCAAGAAACCCCTACGCCCAAAGAACCGGACACAGGGCACCCTGCACCATAACACCACGGGTCGGGGCCACTGAGTCCCAGCCGGGGGCGGGTCGGCCCCTCTCCTGGGCGACGGACGAGACGCCTGGCTGGGGAGCCAAGGGCCCCACCTACAGTCCGGGCGAGTCGGTGGTGGTGCCGAGACCGTCCACCCGCCCGCGGGTCCCCGGCGACGACTTGTGGGTCCTCGGGACTCCGTAAGGGGTTTCCTGTGACGTCTCTCGACACCGGTTCCGACCCCGCTACCCACTCCGTCGGTGTATAGGCCGCCGGGCCCAGGGAGCACCGGGCCCCCTTTCGTGCAAAGGTCCGACGAGAGGATCGTCCTGGCCGAGGTTCCTACGGACGCTCGTAGTAGGTCGGACAAGTGACGAGTTTCGTACTGGCGACCTTTAAGAGCCGTCGACGGAAGACAGAGACCCTGAGTGACCAAACGTGACTAAGAAAAGTGACGCCTGCTTCGATCCGGACCGGTCTGCGTGACCTGGAAGAGCCCCTTTCTCGACTGCTATGTGATTGCCTCCTCCCCGCCCTGGTACCGGACCTGGTGTAAGCGGAAAAACGGAGGTAAAGGACAACCAAAAAAAGGTGATGTATTTTTAGACAATGAATTAGGGTGCCCGTCCAGGACACAAATACAACACTAATGATTTAAACCCCACGTGTGAGAAGACCGATTGATTGCCTAGTGTTCGGTGGGGGTTTTGCGTCATCGAATTTTGTCGTGGCTACAAATAAGACAAGAATTCGTAGACAGAAAACCCGTCCCGAACCGCCCCTGACGAGTGGAGAGACGGGGCGAGGCCCAGTCGACCCCAGCAAACTTCCGAGGCAGAGAGCACACGGACCGTGGACTACGACTGACCCCGGGAGCCACGGAGATTCCTTCACCCCGCCCCCCGAGAGGTCTACCCCCGAAGGAGTGCGGACCACCGACCCAACTTCCCACTAGTACGGTTGTCCTTCTCTTCAACCCTCCCCCTCTGCCTCTGGTGCCCCTCTTCAGCACAGGAAAAATATTCGGTCGGAACCGACAGTGTGTCGTAGTGAAGACGGTATAAGATGTCGGTCAACTGGCCCTGGGAACGAGAGGAGGGGACGGGTCTGGGGAGGTCGGAAGGTGGGGGTGGGTGGGTAGGTGTGTGTCGTCTCAGGTGAAACCGGGGTCAGGACAGAAACCCCTTTCCTAGAAGAGATGCCGAAGGATGGGAAGTAACCTTTGAAGTGCTGAGCCACCAGTTGTTCCAGCTTCGTGACACTCGAAATGCATCATAAAAGGAGACAGAGACGGGGCGCGAGATAGGACCCTCAGCGACGAATCGACTCGACCGCAACCCGGGACCGGCACCGCTCGGACCTTCCCTGGACCGTCGAAACGACAGATGTATCTCTTGACGGTCCCACCAACCACACAAAGTGACCTCGTACCGAACGAATCAGTCTTCGGGACTAAACCCTGTAGAACCGACAGAGGACCGTCGACACCCTTGACGGACACGGGGTCAGACCAACGGACCGAGGGTCGGAGACGGGGAGAAGGGTCGTTCATCCCCAACTCCCAGTTCTCACAGTCTCCCTAAGACTAGGTCGACAGACCGACTTGCAGGACCGTCTTTCCACCACGGAAGACGGAATCCCCTTCGGGAGATTCTTCCTTCCGGGGGGTCCGGGACCCCCGATTCCCGTAAGTCGGAACATGACCCCGTAGTGGGGAGTACCACAGGGACGTGCACACCCGAAACACCTGAGGTACTTTGAGGTTGCACACGTTGGTGTCCTTCTGTCAGAGGAAGACTAGGTCCGTAGATGTCGTGGGGAGTTAGTCCACTCCACCCGTACTGGTGGGGGTGACCAAAACTAGACAAGTACCCACTGTCTTACTCTAGTCTCCGAGATTAATAAGGATCACTGCTGAAATTTACTCTCTACACACGTATGTGCCACAAGTCAGCACAGACCGAGGAAGACTGGGCACCTGACGTCGGGTGGTCCGAGGAGACAGGTGCCCTACAGGGTCCGTTCTTATGACCTCACCCCACGGTAAAGGAGGAGGTCCCCTAGAAGGGTCGGGTCCCTACTTTGAGTACCTAACACGTAGAAGATGTAACCGTCCGTCTAAGAAGTGGTGACACGGCGGACCCTTCAGGATAAATGAAAAATTCCGTAAATTTAACATATATATACGACAACAAGTCAGCGAATCAGTATAGAGAAAAAAATTACAGACTGAGACGCTAGGGTACCTGACATCGGGCGGTCCGAGACAACAGGTACCCTAAGGGGTCCGTTCTTATGACCTCGCCCAACGGTAAAGGAAGAGGTCCCCTAGAAGGTTGGGTCTCTAGGTCGGGTACAGAGGACGTGACCTTCGTGTCAGAATTGGGGACCCGACGGTCCCTTCAGAACAGGTACGTGAAAATTTGTGAACGAAGAGGGGAATCCGAAGAGGAGACTTCTTTGCAGAGGGAGGAAGGCGAGGAAAAAGAGTTTTCAGAAGACAGGCGCGGAGAGACGTGGGAAAGAATCTTAGTGGGCTTCCGGGAAGGAGAGGGTGTGAAGTCAGAGGAGTGGACATCTTACCTCGACTGGTCGGTGGGGAACAATTTGTGTCACACATGTACTTCCATGAGACGTTTCGTAGTCCACAAGACGTTTGACCTGTCTTAACGACGTTCACCTGGACTGAAGTCAGTCGGCAAACGAGAAAGAGAGTGGGCGAGTGAGGGGAATAGAGATCCCCTCCAGATGGTCCTCGGTTCACCAACGAGTCACCATTCCTTAATACGTCCAAACTAAGGACCTAACGTTTCTAGGGAACCTCTTCCTTTACCCTAAAGGACCTCACATAAGAACGGGTCCTTTATGGTACCTGTCTCCTCGGACCACACGATGTCAAGTACCACCACGGCTCAGCCTATGTTGAATTGGTGATTGGTGGTGGTGGTGTGCGGGTTGTGTC
Source organism: Capra ibex (assembly GCA_006410555.1). Lineage (NCBI taxonomy): Eukaryota > Metazoa > Chordata > Mammalia > Artiodactyla > Bovidae > Capra > Capra ibex. The sequence continues at coordinate 5,926,077 of SJYO01052794.1, forward strand.
CCCTAGGGGTGGAGGTCGAAGTAAAAGTCGATCCGGTACTCCGGAAAGGGTGGTGTGGGCTTCACCTAGGACCGAACAGTCTCCGAACACCTGCGGTCCTCCCCTGGGTCCACCCTGAGGATGTGGTCGGGTCGAACCTATCTGGGAGGTTCGGGGTGACCTAGAGGTTGACACCTCCAGGACTGAGAAGACGAGAAAATAGTCTCCAAGACACATTCCTGAGGAAAGGGTTTAGAGTTTCTCCCTTTTTTTTTTCCGTCCCGGGGGTTCCCAACCTCAACGTATGTAAAAAATTAACTTTCTTCAATCGGAGGATTCATAACGAAAATGTCCAAATAGCTTCAGTTCATAAGTATGGTGAGTGTAAAAGTTTTTTATAAAGACCGACCTCCTCACCGACAGGGGTGGGGACCGTGTTACATAGTCAAGACCGTTGAACTACCGTTCGTTTGTTGAACTTTACTTACTCAGGTTTGGGGTGGGAGTCGGGGGGTCCACAAGAAAAGGAAGACTCAAAGAGAGCCTTCGTTCAGCGACGTAGATTCGGACCTGAGCCCTGTCTAGGGTAGCCCGAATCTCGAGGTGACCGTATTTTGTCTCGACCCTCAGCGAAAGCAGATGCTTCACAGGAGAGAGAGGCTTCCAATTCACCCCATTCGTCTACGTCGGCCCCCACCTTTCGTCCCTCCGACTGAGACCGACCCAAGTACATTTGTAGGTGACTCTACCGCCTTCCAGTCCTCGGTCCCGCTTCGACACACGTGCTGCGGCGTCCGTCCGCTCCAGAGGCCCGTGGGGACGGAGTGGGAGACCCGCCCCCGTGCACGGAGGGCCTGGAACCGCAGGTAAGAGTTAGAGAGACAGGGTGGCAGGACCCGGGCCTGACCTTGGAAAGACAACCGTGCCTCGAAAACTCCCCTCGTCCGGACCGTTCTCCCTGTTTCCCCACAATGATCGTGTCTTCGTGACTGGACTGGGGTAGGTGGTTCTCCAAACTTGAACCCCTTGGTGGTCCTTGGAGCTGGAATCCGACCGCGACGACAGGACACTAAAAAAAAAAAAAGACCTGCACCTGGTAAAAATTTCAGGAACAACTTAAACAATGTTATAACGAAGACAAACTACGAAACCACAAAAACCGGTCCTCCATACACCTCAGAATCCCGAAGGGACCACCGAGTCTCCATTTCTTAGACGGACATCACGTTCTCTCCGTCCTCTCCGCCCAAGCTCGGGACCCAGTCCTTCTAGGGGACCTCCTTCTTTACCGGTGGGTGAGGTCATGAGAACGGACCTTTTGGGATGCCTGTCTCCTCGGACCGTCCGATGTCTGGTACCCCGGTGTTTCTCAACCTGTTCTGAATCGTGTTTTTCACTCCTTGCACCCGAGAACCGAGGGACTGGTCCCTAACTCGGGCATGGGGGATGTGACCCTCTTCAGAATTGGTGACCTGACGGTCCCTTCAGGGGATACTAAAAAATAATTTTTCAAAATTACTTACACAGACCAAAGATTCGTGGTCCGACCTCTTCGTCGCGTCAAAGTGGTCCCTCTCCTTCCCGACAGAGTGAGGACCGTCTTTTAGGGGTCCTCCTCGTAGAGCCCTCGACTCCGTCCTCCCCCCATCGAACGAGTCCCAGCGGACCCCAGTCGACCGACTGTACTCGAGGTCCCTCACCCGTCCCGAACCGTCGTCGAGGGTGGGACGGCCCTTCTACGGAGCAGCGGATGTCCTTCCGACACCGGTGTCGGTTCGATGAGTCGTCGGGGCAGAAGGGTCCCGTGTCGTAGGAGGGGTGGACCGAGGGGACGGGGGGAGAGAGAGACCCAGGTCGACACGGACGTCGTAGAGTGTAAGGGTACGGGTGGGGGGAATGTCGGGGGTGCTCAGGACGGGGTTAAGACTCAGAGTGGTGGAAACTACGACCGAGTCTGATGAAGACGTTTGCAGTAGTTCGTAGTGTATTTTGAGTCTGTGGTCCTTGAAGGGACCACCCCAATTATTCTTACCTGGAAGGTTACGTCCCTTCTACCTAAGTTAGGGACCAACCCCTTGGTTCTAAGGTGTACGGTACCCTGTTCATTTGGGTGTTTGCGAAACCCGTTACTTCTAGGATACACGGGGTTGATTCTAGACTACGTCGGTTTAATTTAGTTATAATCCTTTTATTAGTGAATTTTCTGCATATGCCATTTGTGTGCACAATAACAAGCAGTCCTCAATGAGTACAAACCCCGTCCTGTTAAGAGACCGTACCGTCCTCCCGACAAGACCCCACGTGTCGTCGTAGGAACCAGGGTTTCCGCCGTTGTTTTACGAGCGAATGGGGTAAAGGATCCCGGCGGGTTCCCCTGTCTTGACGAAGGCGACTCTTGGTACTTAGAGGGGTGAAATGTCCAATCCTTCGTCTCCAAGTCTGGAGACAAACTTCAACCCTGGACGGACTTCAACGAATTGACACCCTCCGCTCCGACCGTGCCCCTGTCACTACCTCTACCTCTGTCAAGCGGTAGTCTCGTCCATGGTGGAGGACTCGAAAGTGAGACGTGGTACTCGGGATCCGTCTCACACCCACGGTGTGGGTTGAAGCAGGTGAGCGGCAGGGCTCCGTGGGATTGGACCGTCGAAGGTCGACGTCCCTGGGCGGAGAAACGGACTCCGGAGAGACGGAGGTCCCGGACGAACCCGACGTCCGACGCGGTTGTAGAAAGGTGTCGACGGAAGGTTGGTCACTTCCGGTCTTTCGACCCTTAGTTGTGTGGTAAGGGACGCCCGAGTCCGCCATTTCTTAGACGGACGTTACGTCCTCTGAGCCCAAGATAGGGACCCGACCCTTCTAGAGGACCTCTTACCTTACTGTGGTGAGGTCATAAGGACAGGCCCTTTAGGGTACCTGTCTCCTCCGACCACCCGAGGTCAGGTACCCCAGTGTCTCCGTCTACACTGACTCTCGGACTGTGAAAGTGGGAAGGTCGAGAGCACACCACCGACCTCGCTGCGACTCGGTGTAAGAGGTAATGTGACGAAGGGTCTCGAGGACTCGTCCTGACTCGGGTCCCGGCACCTCCACCGGACGGTGAGGTGTAATCAATTAAGGACCCGTGTCGTACGATTCAACGAAGTGAGCACAGGTTGAGAAACTCCGGGATGTCTGACATCGGACGGTCCAAGGAGACAGGTACCCTAAGAGGTCCGTTCTTATAATCACACCCAACGGTACGGGTGGAAGTCCCCTTAGAAGGACTGGGTCCTCTAGAATACAGAGGACGTAACTGTCCACCCAAGAAATCGTGATCACGGTGGACCCTTCGGGGACCTGGTGGAGGGTTTATTTGTTACACGTGACCTTAACAAACGAGGACCCAGTCGAGGACCCCTGACGTGTGGACTCTACCTCGTAGTGTACCCAGTAAAGTGAGTTGTGAGGATTGTGGGGTCCTCAATCCAATAATACTAAGGTAAAATTTCTACTTCTGTGATTCCAAGTCTACCTCATTCTTTGAACGAATTCCTACGAGTCGAGAGGTCCTGAAAAAGGTGACCTCTAAAATTTGTGATGTATTAGAGTGCGGAGTGCATACGGTCCCGGACTGGACCCGTGATCCCTGGCTCTACTCACATCAGAGACGGAAACTTTGTGTAGATCCCTCGTTGACGTCGGGTTCCATGGTACGACTGGGTCCTCCTTCGTGTCCCTTACCGACCTCGACTCAGACCCCTTTCCACACACACACACTTCCTGTGCGGTCCATCCCTCTCCTGACCACTGGTCCGGAGTCTTGGAGGACATCAGACCAAACCTCACCTTTCCCCAACTTCCGACCAGTACTCACGTGCGCACGATTCAATTCAGTCGGCACAGACTGAGAAACGCTGGGATACCTGGTGTCGGGTGATCCGAGGAGACAGGTACCCTAAGAGGACCGTTCTTATGACCTCAACCGACGGTACGGGAGGAGGTCCCCGAGAAGGGCTGGGTCCCTAGTTTGGACGTAAACGATACAGAGGACGTTGCCGTCCACCCAGGAAATGGTGCTCACGGTAAACCCTTCGGGTCGGGACCCTCTCTGTGTCTCTCCAATCGTCCCCGGTGTAGTCCAGTCAAAGAACACAGGAACCGTCTAAGTAGAGGATCCCGAGTCGATCCTTGTGTAGGAAGGTGACGAGTTTTCTGACAGGGACCGAGGGTGACTACTGGGTCCTGGACCGTCCGGTCTCCCCTTCGACCCCGACGTTGGTCGCGCAGCCTCTCGAGGTAGGAGGTCTTTTCACAAGTGCTCAAGGGGAGGGTAGGGTGGTCCTCGGGTAGAAGACGTCTGGAGGGAGGGGGTACCCCTGAGACCCCAAGGGACACCACCAGTCGCACCTCGAGGGGTCTGGAGACCGTAGGTCCTTTCGTCTGACAAGTAAGATTAAGTCGTAATGGTCCCGAGTGACGGGTGAGAGGTTCCGTCCCCTGACTTGACCTCGGGTAAAGTCTAAACCCCCCTTCCCGACAATCTCTTGTACCCTGGGGGTGAACCTTGTCCCGGAGTGAGGGGAGGGCTACGAGTACTGACGTTTGTCCGCCCGCAGTCAGACCGATCACGCTGAGACAGTGTACGTGATTGAAGGCCTTCCTTGTCCGAGTCCGCGGTCGAGGGCGATCTTAAGAGTAACAAGTAGACGTCCCAGTGGAAGAGAAATACCTCTTACTACGGTCAGAAGGGAAAGACTATCATTATGGTATTTCTAGGAGAGAAAGGTGGTACAATTAAAGTGAAATTTTTCTCTCGGAGACCAAACTTCTATCATTGACGTATTGGGGCCCCCGAGTCTACCAATTCTTAGACGGACGTCACGTTTTCTAGACCCAAGGTAGGGGCCTAGTCCTTCTAGGGGACCTCCTCCCGTACCGATGGGTGAGGTCATAAGAACGGACCTCTTAGGACACCTGTCTCCTCGGTCACCCGATATCAGGTACCCCAGCGCTTCTCAGCCTGCACTGACTTGCTGATTGTGAACACATTCACATACAAATTGAACACAATTGACGTATTTATTGTCAAGTCTATTGTCAAGTCCGTCACTCGTTTATACCGTTTTTAACGACTACCATAGGATTCTCCAAACCCTCTGGGACTGGACTTAACCAGTGAGGTCTCTTACTTCCCCGGGTCTCTCCCGTTACTGGACAGGATTCAGTGTGTCGCGTGACTCCTGTCTCCACACCGGGGTCCGGAGATGACCACCCTCCTACAGGACCGAGGGGAGTAGACACGGTGTGTGACGACGACAATCTCTGGTTGGAGGAGCGAAGAGACTGAACGTTCAGACCGGAGTGTCGTTTGGTCGACTGTGTAATAGTTCGTGAACACGAGTGGAACATGATAGACGACGTTGAGTACCGAATCGAGTAAGTAAGGAGGTTTGTTGGGGTCCTCCACCTCGGTTCCTCCTGGTAGTAGGGACTTAAAGTCTACCCCGAGTCTTTTCAATTCAATTGGTTCGCTCCAGTGTGTCGAGTGTTTACCGTCTCGGTCCTAAACTTCGAGACACCAGATTGGGGTAGCAGAAAGAGTCAAGGAGAACCGTGGATCAAGTAAAGAAAGGAGACCGTAGTCTTCGGGGTCCGACTCTTGTAAGACTCCGCCGTCGAATCTCTCAGATCCGTCACCCAAGAGGGTGGAGGACTGTAGGAATTTCGTACTGGTTGTTCAGTAATCGATAACCGAAACCCACAAAAGAGAAAGACTTTGACATTGGAAAGGAAGATCCGGTGAGGGGTCTCGACCTGTCTTCCTTACCGACCGACCGACCAAACAGTAGTCTTACTATTCAACCCGTGAATTAAGTAGAATTCTTCGTTACGGAGTCAGACCAATAGGCACCCCTTTGCGAAACTCTAGACAGAATTTCCACTACCACCCCACTACGAGACTTGAACAACCTTCTCCTAAGAAACACGTCAACCCGGCAGGGTGAGAGGACGAGGAGACTCTGTCGGGTCCTCTCCAGACCTTAACCGGTCAGAGCTCAGGAAGTCCGAGATGGGGAAGGACCGACACACTGGAGTTCGTTCAGTGGATTGGAGAGACCCGAACACAGGGGTAAACTTTGTTTGACGATCGACAAACAATGTTCCTAATGTACTTTAACACAACCACCTTACGGACGTTATGGGTCGTGTGTACCGGGGAGGGGAGGTACAGGGGTGGACAAGAGTCGATCTTTTGTGTCCGACCCTTACCCCCAGAGGAACCACGTCCCCCAGAAGATTTCCCATTGGGAAGACAGGAGGTTTTCTGGGACGGACGACCCGTGGGTGACGGGTAAGGAGGAAGAGGTACATACGTGGTCGGTTAATCTCGGCATTTCTGTCTGCGGTCGCCCATACTGAACGGGTCCCAGAAGCGACGGTAGGGTCGTGGTCCGACGCGTGTCCTTCCGGAGACGGCACAGACCACCTGCTCACGCACCGACCTTCGCCTTCCCGCTTCCTCTGAAGCGGACAGACGGACCCAGGTCCGAGGACCCCCTTCGGTCCCAGGACCGGGAAGAGGTCTCACAGACCTACGACCAAAGACTCAGCCGCCAACGGCGGGGAGTTCGTGCCCAAGACACCACTAAGGAGTAGTCCTCGCGGAGGTCGACCGGACTCGGGGTCCGAGGTACTCCGGAAGACTCAGGAAGGTGTCGGTTCTTGGTGGACTTGATGACCGGACAAAGAGGGGCCGTTTAACGTGTTAAAATTTTCGTTAGAAATGCAGTGATAGCGCTTACTTTTTTTTATTCTGGTAGACAGTATTTGTCTTTCGTTGTCTATTTACGACTTTCACTTTGGTAATTAAGATCGGTCTGTGAGGGTCGTGACGTTTTTCCCTCGGACCCGGCCCAAGGAGACGAGGTTTCACGGGGAGAACCCGTGTCCCGTAGGTGTCGGCCGGACGTGATCCGAAGCCGTACGAGTGACGGAGGGTCCCTACGGACGACGGCTCCGGAGTGACCCTCGTGACTCTCACACCGGTCCTCCGCGGTGCACCGGGGGAGTGTCGCCCCACAGACCCCGCTCAGGGACTTGGAGGGGTTCGGAGTCAAAAGACGGGACAGATTACCTCGATTACTCGGGACGGGGTGGACAAAGTACCCCACTGCGAGTCCCCTTTGACCTTTATCAATAAATGTTGGTGGCTCGGTTCCGGGGACCGTCCTTCCTGAGGTTCCTTACCTCGAACGGGGGAGTCCCCCACTGACTGAGACCTTGGTCCAGGGTCGGTAGGGGTCCGAACCCCGTCCCCGACGGTCGATGTTCCTATGGTCGTAGTGGACCGAGGGACCCGTGGTCAATGGTGGTGGGAGCCTGACGAAGTCTCCAACGGGTTGTCTGTGCGGGAGGAACCGTTGGCCGGGGGTGTGTCTCCTTTCCCCGGGCTCTTTCCCCTTCGGAAGAACCCGGCTGGATGAGACCCAGACTGTGTGGTAGTGGTGGCTACCGTAGTGACTAGTTCTTAGTTGATGCCCTGGTAGGGGTAGAGTGGGTTGCACGTTCTCGGGAAGTTGACGAAAGTGCCGAGTCAGCGCAGACTGAGGGCCTATTGGGTGACCTGACATCGGACGGTCCGAGGAGACAGGTACCCTAAAAGGCCCGGTCCTATGACCTCACCCAATGGTAGAGGAGGAGGTCCCCTAGAAGGGCTGGGTCCCTAACTTGGGAGCAGAGAACGTAGAGGACGTGACCGTCCGTCTAAACTCGGGAAGGTGTCCCTGGTGATAGAAGGGGTAAAATGTCTCTTGCTTTGACTCCGAACCCCTCCACTTCCGGGATCAGGTCGACCCTGAATTTGGGTTTAAACTGACTTTTCGGAGATTCGTGGTCAGAATCCCCCAGGTGTCTCTACGGGACCCTATTTGGACTCTCTGTGGGTCCCTCGGTCACTGAAAACCAAGAACCGGTTAGGAATACCGATGGACTTCCTCTTTCGAGGTGAAACTACGATCTCATATAGTGTACTGTCAACCATTGAACTGAAAAACTGTTTCTCGACCCCCGGGACACGGAAATCGCCCGAAATCATAAACAGGTCTTCAATTACTGAAACCGTGAATCATAAAAATAGGAACGGTTCACTACGACCAAAAGAGAAAAGTCACTGTATTTGTCAGAAAATTTTTATTTAAGTGTACTTTTTCTGTCTAAAAATTCTTTAATTCGTGATCTTGTTTGTATGAAGAAGTATTTGATATTTCCCTCCTTGTCCTTGAGACGTCGTCTCTCTCCACCGTCCGTTCTGGAATTGGTTCACCAGCCTCGATTGTAGAAGTCATTACTCCGACTGTCTGTGGTGCACAGAGGACTATGTTACATGAGTCCTGTGTACGAGCGAAGGGACATCATAAGGACGGTTTTTCATGTGGTAGACTTCGATTTGAGTCCTCATTTGTAGTCTGTTGGGGTTGACTCTCTGTCAGATGTTTTATAGTCTGAACGTACGAAGTTTTTACAGTCACAGTGCTTTCTGTGTCTGACTCCCTGACAAGTCTGATTTCTGCCGAATTCTGTACTGCCCCCTACTGTTCCCGCTGGACCCTAACCGAGGACCCGGAGCTGAGGGAAGGGTGGGAGGCAAAAGTGACACCTTCCTGTGATAACCGTGTTGACCACTTTAGACTTGTCAGTGTCGAGTCTGACCAGGATTCTCACAATAGTTGTAATTTACACAAATAAAACTGTCACCATGACACTACTAAATTCATTTTCGGGAGTAAGATTCGTATATGTGTGACTCTATAAATCCTCATTTGCTTGTATTATAGACGTTAGACAAGAGTTTTTACCAAGTCTTTTTATAAGTATGTACATGTGTACATATATGTGTGTGTGCCTTCGTACATATATATGTGTGTACGTACAGGTCTCATCGTAAACATGTGCACTTGTTCGTACCGTTCATACTTGCGTACGTGAACACTTAAACCCACTTCATATATACCCTGAAGAAACGTTGAACACATTAATAATAAAGTTTTATTTCAATTTTTTTTCATTGAGTCTGGTTCCTGGTTCTCTTGTAGACTCCGTCCGGACCGTCTCGGTGTCTCCCCTCGACCCTCGTGGGGACGTGGGAGGGAGTCTCGACCCAGTCCCCGAACCGACAGAACGATCGAAACATGGGGACCAGGGAGTAGGGGGGAAAGGTCCGGAGTCAAAGAAAGAGACTCTGTACCTGTACCCCCTACACCGACTAACAGGAAAAATAACACCAGAACCAAAGGGTTTTCACTTGATACGAAAGTCTTCAGGGTCCTCCCCTCCTACCGTGTATTGTGTCCTTAAGGTTCCGAGTTCAACTGTCCTCGGGGAGTTAAGACTCAAGTCCTTTGTCTCCGTTCCCGACACTCCCAAAGGGAACCTACTTTAGAGGTCAAACGTGTTGAGTCCGTACTCCCTTACCTCGGGGGCCGTGGAGTCGACAGAACTCTGTGTATGTTCCCAGAAGTGGACAGGTCACCCCGCCTGTCGTGTGAAAGGTCCCCCGGAGTCCCGTCGTCTCTCGACCTCCGTTGTCCCGGACCCCCACGTGGGCAGAAGGGTGCAGTGGTGGTGAACAGAGGGAGGGTGGACCGAGGGGGCAGACCGGACTGGGGAGGGACCTCGAGGTGGCGCCGGAGAGGGTGGTAGACTTGGATAACACACGTAGGGGTTCCCTCCAAACCCAAAGACTCGTCCCTTCGGTCTACGGGTCGGACTCACAAGACGACTTCCGTGTCCGGTGTCTGACGGTGGTTCTCTGATCCCGTCCGCCCAGTCCTTCCTCGACACCGTGGTCAGTCTTGTGACTATAGACCCTTTGCGACCCTATTCGTCTGGATCAGGCGGATGGGAATCGAGGGTTGGACCGGAGGGGGTCCGATACGACTGAGCCCGTCGTTGCGAGAGGTCAGGGAGGTAAAGGTCACGTCTCGCGGAGGAGAGGTAGGTGCGGTTCTCTCGGGACCGTCCGTCTCCGACGAAAGCAGTCCTTGGTCCTGTTTAGTTAGGCTGATTCGACGGAGGCGTGTCCTTGGCGACCCTGCACTCCTGAGAGGGGTCGCGGACCCGGTCGACGTCGCCGGGAGAGAGGGTCCTTCCTCGCGGACCAGGGGTCGGGGCGAGGACCCGTTGCTTCCTATGAGCTCCTTTTGGTGTCGGTGTCGAGAGGTCTAGTCCACCGGAATCTCTGGTACCCCGCTGCCTTTTCCAGAGAACTCCCAGGGTCTGGTCGGTCCGTCTCCCCCTTCAGACAGGACCACCAGGTCTGGGTCTGGGCGGGTCGTGAGTCCGTCGGTCTGGAGAGAACGAGTACTTTCTTCTCTTTCACTTACAATGAGTCAGCACAGGTCGAGAAACGATGAGGTACCTGATGTGTCAGGTACCCTAAGAGATCCGGTCTTATGACCTTACCCAACGGCAAGGGAAGAGGTTCCCTAGAAGGGTTGGGTCCCTACCTTAGGTCCAGAGACCGTAACGTCCGCCTATAAAATGGTCGACTCAGTGTTCTCTTCTGGTACGAGTAGCACCCTATATTTATACGTATGAACTCCCATGCACGTCCAAAAATGTAAGTGTTCCCGGACTCACATGTTATTATCAGCAATTAAAAGTACACAGTGTGTGTATCTCCTTCCAGATTCTCGAAATGTAGATAGAGTAAGTTAGGAATCTTGCTTCATCTAATACTAGGGACGAAACGTCTTCTCCTTAGACTGTGGACCCCTCCATGACATCGTACGGGTTCCAGTGTTGATCCTAACCATAAACTTGGATCCAGTTGAACTCAGATCCGTGAAACGCTGGGGTACCTGACATCGGGTGGTCCGAGGACCAGGTACCCTAAAGGGTCTGTTCTTATGACCTCACCCAACGGTGAAGGAGGAGGTCCCCTAGAAGGGTTTGGGTCCCTAGTTTGGACTCATAGGACGTGACCGTCCACCTAAGAAATGGTGACTCGGTGGACCCCTTCGGATTATGACGGAGGAATTTATCCACGAGTTGTTCGTAAACTCTTTGACTCAGTACACCTTTTTGTCTCTCCCTCGTTTTTACTCACGTGGAAAGTAGGACTCTAGTGGGATCAGGGGGTACGGACCGACCGGGTGCGGAAACCAGTCACAAAGGACCTAACCGGACACACGTTGTCCTCTGGCAGATGGACTCTTTCTCACTCTTCCTCGTTCTAAACTGATGACCACAAGACGAATACTTTCCCCGGTCCTCTCCTCCACGTCAGTCTAGTAGAAAGTAGGAAGGGTGTCCGAAAAGAACGATGATCGGTGGGGAGGGGTTGACCTCAGACCCGAAGAACAGAAACCCTGGATCCGGTGGCACCGAACCGAGACCCTGACTCGTTCCTCCGTGCGACACGGACCAAGGGTGGTAAAGAGGTCCGTGGTCATAAAGGGTGTCGGGGTCCGGAGGGGTGGACGACCTCAGTCCGGGACAGTGAACCTTTCGAAACGTTCCCACAGGAACTCTATGTAAAGGACCACAAAGACGAGTTTGTCACAACCGACGTTTTATACGACTTCGTAAACCCGAAGCGAAAAACTAGGTCTCTCACGGTTACAAAAGTAACCTTACCCTTCACAACGTCAACTACACCACTTCTCTATTTTATTCTGTAAGTAGTGGTTCAACGTGATTGACACATTCAGTTTCCGAATCAACCCCCGCCCCTGAGTAGAACCCTAGAGATCCCGAACCGTCCTCTCGCACACGCGTACGCACGAGTCGCGAAGTCAGCACAGGCTGAGAAACGCTAGGGTACCTGACATCAGGTGATCCGAGGAGATAGGTACCCTAAAAGGTCTGTTTGTATGACCTCACCCCACGGTAAAGGAGGAGGTCCCCTAGAATCGGTGGACCGCTAACTTGCACACTCCCGTCCGTCCCGATTGTAAACAACTTACTGGGTTACTCACTTATGCGTTTCCCGGATCTTGGTCCGTACCATATAGTAACTGTGAGTCATGTCCAAGACTCACCTAGGGTATCCAAGATGGAGGTTTTCCCTAAGAACGAGACAAATACAAAAAGATAGAAGTGGTTGAAACGGAGAAGGTTCGGAGGTAGTGGAGACCGGACTCGTTGATAGGTCAAGGATTGACCGAAGGGTTAAAGGTGTGAACGGGAATACCGAGTAGGACGGGTGTTAGTGGTCAATAGAAACGTTTTACACCTGGTCTTGACACAGAAAGGGACGGATTTTGGAAGACTACTGAAGGGTAACGAACACCGACACCGGAGGGCCCAGGACTTACTAAACCGGGGTAGGTGGGGTGATTGGAGAGGACCCCGACAAGACAGTGTGATCGGAGGAACGTCAACAACCTTCTTGGTCGAGAGAGGGTGGAGTACTGGAACCGTGATCACCCAGGGATCCGGACCTGACGAAAAGAGGTCTAGTAGTGCACACCGAGGAAGGTAGTTAAATCCCGAGTTTCCACAGTGGAGAAGCCTCTCCGGAAGAAACTTGGGGGACAGACTTCGTCGGGTAGAGGGTCAGAACAAAGTGAATAGGTCCGTAAATTGACTCGTTAATGATCTACGGTCCTCGACGAGATTCGCTCCTTTATCATCACTTGCGTTCTCTCCTACAGTGCGGAAAGATGACATCGAGAGTTTTTAGAGTCAGAACAACCCTTGGACGAACAGAAAGAGTGGTTCACGGTTCTCCGGACCCAGACTCAGACAGAACAAGTGACACAAGTGGGTTCGTGTGATCCATGACCCATTTGTAGACGAGTTCTTTTCTTGTTTAGCTACCTACCTACCGTCCGTCCGGCGGGTTGACCTATTCATACGTCCCTTCGACTGTGTGCGAGGTGGCCCGTGAACCGAGAACGATTCCAGAGGGACTCGAGTTTATTTCGAAAGAAACTTCTTTAGACAGTCGGGGGGTCCAACTGTGACGATCACACAGGACGTAGTGGGAGACTGATACCAGTAGATCCGATTCTGTCCGTTCTCCTTCCCCATTTACGTCGTACGAATCCCACTCACCGTAATTACGGGCAAAAGGTTTTCCTCGGGGACGGGTGGTGGAGTCACAGGGGACGGTGACGGTGAGTCCTGTCACGGATCGTGTAGGTCGACTTCCCGAGTCGACTCTTTAAGGACGTACAGGGAACTTGGGAGTGGTCTCGGAGAGAGTAGATTCGGACGACGGAGAGAAGGGTCGACACTGAAACCGGTGCAGAAGGAGGAACGACTTAGAAGTAAAGGGAGGGTGTTGTGTGTTCCACCCCGGCCTGTGTCGAAAGACCACCGTCGGGTCTCCGTCCCGAAATTGTGGAGTGACGTTCCTAGGACATCAAGGAAGAGGACGACCAGGGGTTCGGGGAACTCAAACGGAACGTTTGTGTCGTCCGTTTCGGTGGCGTCGTGGTTCGGGGTCGACCGGAGGAGACACTTTCGTCGGACGCTTTGACTGTCGGGGACGTCTAAGTTCGACGCCTTGACTACTCGACCCCGCGGGACTTTGGACTGAGGTTTTGCCCTCGGATCGGTTGCGGTTTCCTTCATGTCCCAGAAACGACTTCCTCCAAAGAGGAGAGTGTCGCTGTCGGTCCTTGGGAACGAGATTCAGGGGTGGGTCAAGAGGTTCCCCGGTATCCTGTTTCCACTAGTCACGGACCGAAGGAGGGAGAAAATTGTGACGTTCAGAAGTAGGAAGGTCCTGATCACCCTTAGAGGGTTTTCCGTTCCAGTGGTAGCTACGTCCGATTCCTACTCCCCACCCCACCCCCACCCCGCAACTGTCCGGACGGAGTTTACCTGAACCCACGTTTTCGAAAGAGGGATTCGACACTTCAACGATGATACCGATTGGTCCTTCGGTGAACGCAGGACACAGGGAAGGGAAGAAGTTGTCGACAGTGGAAGCGATCCCCTTCGGAAGGTCGGGATTGATTCCCGGATTCTTTTTCGGCAAGGGCAGTAGGTTTGTCTGGACCTGACTCTTTAGTCTCCGGACCCCCTCCCCACACACAGGCCGAACCCGACGGAGGGAGAAGGAGCGGTCGCGGGGTCGGGCGGGAGTAGGACGCGTCTCTCCCGTGAATGTCCGGAGCCTCCGGCCTCGCCCGGAGCAGGACCCCCAGGGTAGGGACCGGTCCGCCACGGGAGTTAGTTGTCGTCGACGTACTGGACCCGGGGCCAGGCCCGGCTGCCAACGCCCAGCACCCCTCTCGCCGCCCCCTTCCGTCGGCTCGGATGAGGTTCATTGGTAGCTTCTGCAGCTCGAGGCTCAGGCGCAGCATCTCCGGACTCGGCCCCAGCCTCTCGTGCGGCTCCAGGTGCTCGCGGACCAGGTACAGGAGCCCGTCCTTCTGCTCCGGGTGCAACTCCTGCTACATGAGGTACTCCTTCCGCATCATGTCCTAGTCGTGCAACTGCTTCTTGTCCGGGTGCATCTTGTATCTCCCGTCCTCGCCGCCGCCGTGCCTCCCCTGGTCCCCCGGGTCTCGCAGGTCCACCCGGCGATGGGCCCGCGGCCCGTACGTCGCCCGCCGCTCCCGCCGCCCGCCGCCCGCCGCCGGGCCGCTAGGGCCGCTCGAGTCGGCGACGCCGCGGGCCCGCCGGCCGCGCCCCCGTCGAGTCGGTAGGTCCCCGAGGGGCCCCGACCGGGTCCGCCGGGACCCGGGGCCGCCGCACGGGAGTTCTCTACACGCAGCCAGGGACGCCTGCGCGGGGCCGGGGACTCTCCACGGTCCGCCCAGTGGGGTGGGCGTCTCCTCCGGTGTGGCGTGACAGCTGGGAAGGTCGCCAGTCCGACCCGGGGGGGTGGGGGAGGGGCTTCACCGGCCGCCGACGGGGCCCGAGGAGACTACGAGGGCCGAAGGCGAGTGACCGGGAGCTCCGCGGACGCCCCTGAGAGGGGTGGCGCTGAGTCGCAGTTCCCGGTCAGGGCCGCTGCCAGAGGAGTCGGCGAGGGCCGGCAAGGAACTAGGGCGGGCCGTGGGCGCTTCCGCGTCGCGGGTATCGACGTCGCCGGCGCATCGGGAGGTCCAGCGCAAGGCTCGTGGCGGAGGCCTCGTCGGGGCGCGAGTAACCGAGCGGCGGGGGTAGGGGCGCGAGTAACCGAGCGGCGGGGGGAGAGGCGGGAGTAACCGAGCACCGGGGGGGGGGCCCGAGTAACCGAGTAGCGGAGGGGTAAGGGACGCGAGTAACCGAGCGAGCTGCGGATACGAGTAACCGGGCTCTGAAGGCCCCCTCCCATGACATAGCGGATGGGAGGTCCGCGGCCGAAGACTCAACGAAAGTGCTAAGGGCTGAGACCCTTCTAGAGCTTAGGCTAAGCGGGACGCCAAGGCGCTGTCTCATCCCCCTCCCCTTTCTGAGTCTTGTGCCAATGTTGCCTCTCCATAGGATTCCGATGTTTTCGACTTCTAAACTTTAGCACTCGAAGTAGTCGTGGGACGACCTGAACTCATAACCGCGGTGCGGAAAAACCCTGAGTCAAATGGACGACTTTTTCCTCCGTCCAGCCCCCGCGACCTGGAGTGGTCACTTTTACAACCGGAAAGGCTTTCACCGTCAAAAGGTGCCACCCCTTCTAGTTAACCGCGGGGCAAGCAGAGACGTCTAAGACCGACGACCTTCTAGGTGGGGAGCCGCCCCGCCCTGCCCCCTTTAGACGTATTATTTTAAGTCCCTGTCGACTCATTTCTTTGAATAGCCGTCCAGTCTGGACGTCAGAAGAACAAAAATACAACATTTTGCACAAAATGTCGTTATTATTGCTTGCACCAATTTGTAAGTTTGTTGGTTTTCAAGTGTCTTTTCACTCAGAGAAGGTGAGCGACTAAGGGGAGGAGTCCCCGTGGGGAACATGTAGGAAGTCCTCCGACTGACTGGAACGGGTTTCACGGAGGGTTTCGCCAAAGTTGGTCTGAAAATTTAGAGTCCGGAGGGACTCGACCCACGAAATGTACGTAACTAATTAACCTTGGTCGACCCCCTTCACGTCATACAATAGGTAAAAAGGTCTGATCCTTTGACTCCGGGTCTCTTTGTCTTCCTGGGACCTTCGACGACCCGGACACATACAAAACTCCGATCTTGAACGGGAAAAAAGAGGTACCAAGAGAGTACGGGGAAATTTACTTAATATCTCGTTTGGTAATTAGGAGGTTGACGACTTCCACTTTGTTTGGTAAGTAAGTAAGCAAGTGAGACTATAGACAACTTGTGGATAATACACCGTTTGGAACACGATCCATAACCCCTCTTGTAACCGGGAATCGGGTCAAGACATGACTCGTGTCAATTACCCTGTGTCATCTGGAATTTATTGACTCCACATCTTTTCCCACTTACCACTTGTCCCGTCATAGCGGAGGTACCTTAAAGGGTGAAGGTTGGGTCCTCTCTTTAAATCTATGTAGAAGACCGGACCACATTCTTTAACCCACAAAGGAATAAAAAATTTTACACCTACAAAACCTTTACCGTACCTAAACCCCACTACTGGTCTCTTTAGGTGACTTTCATGTCCTGCAAGTCAAAACCATGTGACAACGAGCTTCGGGAAAGTTATAAATAAAAAATTGAGTTCATCTTTTTTTCTGGCTTCCTGTTTGGTCCGACAATGGACAAACCACGTCAAAGCAAAGAACCCCGTATTTTAATTCCCGCGGACCCAAACTTAGGACCCAGACGGTGCATGATTAATATACTAGAACCCATTCAATTGGGGTGACACTAAGTTAAAGGAGAACCCATTTTTCCCCTATTATTTCCATGAGTAGAGTATCCCAACAACACTCTTAATTTATTGTTATACACATTTCTCGAATGCCGTCACCGTGTGTCGTATCCGGTTCCTTGGCGATAAGAATAAGAATAGTATTTCCACTTTCACTTTCACTTCAACGAGTCAGCACAGGCTGAGAAACGCTGGGGTACCTAACATCGGATGGTCCGAGGAGGGAGGTACCCTAAGAGGTCCGTTCTCATGACCTCACCCAACGGTAAAGGAAGAGGTCCCCTAAAACGGCTGGGTCCCTAGCTTGGGCCCAGAGAGAGTAAGGTCCGTCTGCGAAATTGGAGACTCGGTGGTCTCTTCGGATGGTGTTTCCATTATTAACGATTATAGCACCATTGAAAGTAAGTGGGTAGAAGTGTCTATGTAAAGAGGCCCGAGGAGGGTGGGGATTCTATGACGCCTGAGGGGAGGAGAGCAGGGCGGAGAAAAGGTTCCGGCGCCCGTGCAGCCCGAAACATCAAGGAAGCATCTCAGGGCAAGCTCCCCCGGAGCGCTCGCTTGACGTAGAGGGTCGTAAGGAGCGCCGCCCGCCGGCATTTCGCGCCGCCAGCTTGCCGGCCAAGGCCGACTTACAGTCACGCCCCGACACCCGGTCCCTCCTTCCACCAACCGCCACAGGGGTGGTGGGCGCGGCGACGGAGGAGACGAACACGGCGGCGGTGCCCGCGGGCCGGCCGGCCGGCGAGCCCGTACTCTGGCACTCCGGTCGCTGACCGGCCCTGGCGGCTCTACAAACCGGCGAGCGCCTCGACCCACCCGCCCCCGGTACCGTTCAGAAGCGCGTTGTAGGTGAGGGACCTGGTGGAGTTCACTCACATAACCCCGTCTTACCCCTCCGGCGCCCCGCCCTCGACTCCAACGCCCGCGCATCTCGGGCCGGCCCCCGCGACCCTTCACACTTTCGCCTCCGCCTCCCGGCTCCCTCCGCGAGCCCCTTCCGACACTCGACCAATTCTCGACACCGAGACCTGTATCCCGCGGGTCGAAGCTTGGGGCTGGAGCATCGAGGGGAGAATACACTGGAACCCGTTCAGCGAGGCGAAGAGTCTCCGAGCCATAATGTCTGCGTCTAAAGGCAAATGCCTACGGCTGGAGCAAGAGGGGCCCCGACCTGCTACCCGTGGTTCGAAGGGGCCCCGCTATAAAGAATCTGACCTGGCGAATTCCCCAGTCTCCAGACCTAGGACCTCGGTCTGTCTACACCCAAACTTAAATCCACGCACTTAAATCCGGAGTCAAAGAAGTCAACATTTTACTGATATCACTGTCGTGGACGAAAGATGCTAACAAAACTCCCATCCGAATCTCTTACATGTATTTCCACCTTCGAAGATGGTCCCGAGTCATTTCCTGTTTTTAATTTTTTTTTTTAGGATTGATCAAAGAATCCCCTCATATTTCTCAGTCTTCATCTCGAGTCCCCCTCCCTCCACCGTTCCACCAAGACCCTTCGTTCTCATGTGTCTCACCGACGTAAGTCTAGGACTAAAGTACTAACTTACGGACACACTGGAACCGGTTTAACGAAGTGGAGAGACTCTGAGACTAAGGAGTAGACGTTTATCCTTACCACTTGTAACACGTTTCCAAGACATTACAGCACACGCATTTCTCTAACTCGGTCGTAGAGAATATGTCATCCGTCGATTATTACCATCGACACAACTAGTCACCCCGTTCGGGAAGGGTCCGTAGGGATGGATTTCACGAAGGGAACGGGGTGAAGGAAAGACAATCTAGAAAGAGCACTAAAGTAAGTAAACTAAGTAGAGGTGTTGGACGTTGATAGGAAACACAGAAATGATGAAAACACAGACAATGATTCGACCATGAAGGTCCTCCCGAACAAAACGAGTGTTCGACATAAGGGTTGTAGATCGAGACACGGACCGTGGGTCATCGTAGAACTGCCTACGAACTTCTTTCTCTTTTTACTTACTTACCCCTCTCCACGTCTCGTCTGTCCGTCTCTAATCCTAAAAAACTCCAACCCCCTCTCCCAATTACTTTTTATCCCCAAAGGGACCACCGAGTCTACCATTTGTTAGACGAACGTTACGTCCTCTGGGTCCAAACTGGGGACCCACCCCTTCTATGGGACCTCTTCCTTTACCGTTGGGTGAAGTCACCCAACCCCTTAGGAAGAGCGGACCCCTCAGGGGTACCTGTCTCCTCGGACCGCCCGATGTCAGGTACCCCAGCGTTTCTCAGCCTGTACTGACTCGTGCGCACGTGTTCGCTACGGCATTAAGAGTCGACACGGAAAGATCGTCTCTCGTCCGTGAATTATTTATAAACATCCAGAGTTTCTCCCTCAGTCCTCCTCAGTAATGCATCGCTCCTTACCAAAACGCCCCAACCCTACTTTCTCCCGTACCCCTCCTCTCTCCGGATCCTGTTTCTGCCCCAACACATCCCTCCGTCCTTAGAATCTACCCTCCCGTCGACCTGCCCTTTCCCTCTCCGAATTCCTAAAGTCCTTAAATCCCCGACCCACCCACTCCGACTCTTCCCCACCGCCCAATAGATTTCCTCCGACCCGCACGACGGTCGTGGGTCCACGGACGCCCGAGAGTGGATTGAGACGGGCTGAACTCGGGAAAGTTTAATGAAACCACTAATAATTTACGTACAAGTCACGGTCCACGAACAATTCCTGAAGGACACACAATAAAGGAAATCAAGAGTGTTCAGAATACTCAACAACCTTCATAATAACAAAGGTAAAAGATCTCACCTTTGATTCCAGGCTTCTACAATTCAGTGAATGGGTTCCACTGTTGTCGGCTTTTCGCAGTTTCCGTCCTAAACTGAAGTCCCAAACGTGAGTAATACGACAGGAAAACTCATTTTTAGGATTTTTAGTCAAACCCTTCTGAAAGTTGAACCGACTCAGAGTGACGGGTTACCCCGTAGAACCGACAGACCGGTTGGTCCCTTACTATTTCCCTAAATCCAAGGAAACTTCATAGGGCCCTTGACGGGTTCAAGTAACAAATCCAGTGTCGCGGACACCCCACGAAAAACCTTTGGACTCAACGGACGGGACCTAGCCCGTCTAGTCGAATTAGGTATAATATCGGACTTCTTGGACGGTTAGACACATAACCTCCCCCCGAATCTTCTAGGTTTTTACTGGACCCTTTCTTACGACATTTGTCGACATTTGCCACGGTATTTGTCGTGAATCCGTGTCTTGTCGGGTAAAGGGCTCCCTCGAGAGTTCGACCACCCCTTCTGTCTCTCGGTGACTGACACCACACTGTTCACGCCCCTAACGACACCCAAGTCCCGAGACCCCCTTGGGAAGAACCCACGAGAGACCCCCTCCGTCGGTCTCGTCTCACCAGTCCCTGTTCGTCCTCGGGGTGCACCTCGACGTCCTATACCCTCCCCCCGGGACCCCATAGACCTCACACCTCCACCCCGACGTCAATACCCTGTGTTCCGACCTCCGTCTTGTTCCGAAGTAGACTATGTGTCCCACTACTCGGTAGGGCCCACGGACCCTGACTCCCCAAAGGGTCCTGCACCGCGAAAGCCACGATTTCGGCCCTTTCAGGAGCCGTTGGTCATGCTTAGCCAGTGAGGTGGTCACTGTCCACCGTCAAGGATTACGTGAGAACTGGACTGGACCCCGTCACACCCACCTCTCTAACTTAACTTAAGTCCTGTCAAACCCCTCCCCTGTGTGTTTCGTAGACCCTTGTGCGAAGGAAAAAAATTACAAATAAAGACCGATACGCCCCAGAAGTGGCGACGTGCCCGAAAAGAGAGTGGCGCCGCTGACCCCCGACGAGAGATCAACACCGCGTGCCCGCAGAGTAACGTCGCCGGAGAGAAGAGGACCTCGTGCCCGAGATCCCACGGCCGAGTCATCGAAGTCCGAGGTCCCGTGCGTCCGAAGTCATCAACACCGTGTGCCCGAGCCATCAACGCCGAACTCCCGAGACCTTAGGTCCGAGTCATCGACACCACGTCCTCGAATCAACGGGGCACCGTCCACCCTAGAAGGGGCCGTCTAAGAATCGGTGACACGGTGGTCCCTTCGGGAGGGGACGGGGGAAAAATTTTATCCGAAATGAAAATTCTCTTCAAACTTTACATGTCTTGTTAAATCTTCTGTCATGTCTCTGGACCTTTGGAAAAGACTTGGTGTAATAAGTATTGTAAGGATCGAAAGTTTGACCTCTACTTAAAAAGAACATTCCATCCCAAAATGAAGACCATTAATCACCTTTCGACACATGACACCAGAAACAGATGACTTACCTCAATCACCAAATCAACTCCGTCTAACTTTATCATTCTCCACCAAACGACGTGTAGTACCCACCAAATAGTCGGTCTGGTTACCGTTAGGTCTGGTTACCGTTCCTGTTCGTCTTGGAACCGACTACCTCAACGGACTAGCTATGACTTCGTAGGGGAAGTGATCCCTGACGCTCAAGTGTTTGCCGACCTTGAAAGAACAACAACCCAACCCAGCAACGGAATTAAGACTAAAGGAGACCCACACCCACTCATAAGAACCAACGTTCACTACCTTCGGGGCGACCTTAGTGGAAGTCGGGGTCTACCTAGACTAACTGAGAACGGTGACCTGTGTGACAGGATCGTTTCGACACCGACTCAGACCCACAAGTCTGCTTCAACAGTCATATACGAAGAAGGGTGCAGAACAGAGACGATAGAAGAGCCAACCACAGTAAGAGTCTTACGAGGTAATGTAGGTTAGTTGAATCGTTGGGGACGCTTTTTCGTTCGAAGAAAAGAATTACGACGGCCGTCCTCAGACCTTCACTCATAGTAACGTGGCTGGACCCCAGAGCACGGACAGGCACTCAGTCAGTGACACCGGCCCCGTACCCCACGAGATGATGCGGGAAGGGACCTCAGTCCCACCGTAATCGAGGAAGGTCCGATCACCCGTCTCTTACTCTCTTTCCCTACCAAGCCGTGGCTTTTCACTTCTTCTCCTTACCTGGGGGTCTTCCGTCTGCAAGTGGACGAGAACCATACAAGTTGAAAACGGATTCTAGCACGACTAAAAAAAGTCTCGAGTCCCGTGTAATACAGGTCTAAGTAAAAGAGTCTTATAGTATGAGTAGCATAGTGGGAAACTCCGTGGCCAACACAGTCCAGATTTCAAGGAGGTCCGGAAGACTCTCGAGGTCCGAGGTACGGGTGGACAGGTCGAACCCTCGTATCTACCTCTGGGAGATTGGGGTCGACCGCTCGGTCCTCGTAGGAACCATCCGTCTGTCGTCAAAAACACCTCTACACTTCCTACTCGCCAACAAGGTCCATCAGCCCCCGACCTTCCCCCCTGCGGCGTCCGTCTCCTGCGTCGCAGACCCTTCGGACGTCCCCCCCTCCGTCCGACAATCCACTCCCCTCGTCAGTCCCGTTCTCCCCCACCTCCTGGGCTCACGTCTCGGCACCCTGCCCTCTCCGGTGTCTCGGGTCCAGGACGACTGCTTAGGTCTGTGGTCCGACTCTCGTTCGCCCCTCGGCGCACGAGACCAGACCGGACTCAAACCTCCGACTCGACCTCCCCACGGGGGAGTCCTGCGGACGACAGAGGATAACTGTCAGTCACTCCCATCGTGGCGGTATTGGGTCCCTACAAAGAGCCCGGAAAAGTGTGACTGCCGGGAAGAGAGTGAGTGAGAATGTGTGGGGAGTGGACAGACGTGGACACGAGAGAGGCTACGGACAGACAACCATCCTGAGACGTGATCATGACGGTGCGGGACCCAAGTGAGGGACTAGTGTGAGTGTCACTCGGTGCACCGCGTTGACACTTTTTTCCTTGGGGGTGTCTAGAGTGATTAAGAAGGTATTTTTAGCGAGACCGTTGAAGTCGGCTGTTCTGCAAGGGCGGGAGAGACTGAAGAGGACGAGAGAGGAGGCGACAGGGTGAGTCGTGTTGTAGCACACTCGAAGAGTAGCGGTTTCCAAGCTGGTCGACCTCCACGAGACCCGCGAAGTCCGACCTAGAGTCTAGAGTCGACACTCAGTCTAGGGGTCGTGCCGACCGACCCCAAGGAGTCCGTATAGGAAAGTGCCAGCCTTTACTAGAACTTAACACACACAAACAAAGAGGGTCTAAACTGGTACTCGGAGTACTCCTGTCTCTGGGCCCGCCGAACAAGGGGTCCCTTAATAGCCTACGGTCGTATCCCGGACCGTGTGTCATTTTCTAGTTGTCCCCAAACAGTATCCTGTATGTTTTCTCCGTTCACGACCGGACGGAAAAGAACAAAAAATTTTATTTATTTATTAATTAATTAATCAAAATTAACCTCCGATTAATGAAATGTCATAACACCACCAAAATGGTATGTAACCACCGGAAGGGACCACCGAGTCTCCTATTTCGTAGACGGACGTTACGTCCTCTGGACCCAAGCTAGGGACCCAACCCTTCTAGGGGACCTCTTCCTTTACCGTTGGGTGAGGTTATAAGAACGGACCTCTTAGGGTACCTGTCTCCTCGGACCACCCGATGTCAGGTGACCCAGCGTTTCTTAGCCTGTGCTGACTCGCTGAAGTAAAGTGAATGGTATGTAACTGTACTTAGTCGGTGCCCACATGTACACTGGGGGGGTGGGGCAGGGTTTGGGGGGAGGGTGAGGGAGGGGTCGGGTAGGGAGTCCCAACAGGGTCACGTGGCCGAAACCCACGGCACGAAGTACGTAGCTTGGACCTGACCAGTAGATAAAGTGTATACCATTATATGTACAAAGTTACGATAAGAGAGCTTAGCAGGGTGGGAGCGGAAGGGGTGTCTCAGGTTTTCAGACAAGAAATGTAGACACTGAGAAAACGACAGAGCGTATATTCCAGTAACAATGGTAGAAAGATTTAAGGTAAATATACACAATTTTATGACATAACCACAAAGAGAAAGACTGAATCAAGTGAGACATATTATCCGAGGTCAAAGTAGGTGGAGTAATCTTGACTAAGTTTACGTAAGAAAAATTACCGACTCATTATGAGGTAACACATATACATGGTGTCCAAAGAATAGGTAAGCAGACGACTACCTGTAGATCGAACGAAGGTACAGGATCGATAACATTTGTCACGACGCTACTTGTAACCCCATGTACACAGAGAAAGTTAAGACCAAAGGAGTCACACATACGGGTCGTCACCTTAACGACCCAACATACCGTCTACTGTGGTGGCAATACCGTCTTTCACTTCTCCTTGATTTTTCGGAAAACTACTTTCACTTTCTCCTCTCACTTTTTCAACCGAATTTTGAGTTGCAAGTCTTTTACTTCTAGTACCGTAGACCAGGGTAGTGAAGTACCGTCTATCTACCCCTTTGTCACCTTTGTCACAGTCTGAAATAAAAACCCCCCGAGGTTTTAGTGACGTCTACTACTAACGTCGGTACTTTAATTTTCTGCGAATGAGGAACCTTCCTTTCAATGCTGGTTGGATGTATCGTATAACTTTTAGTCTCTACAATGAAACGGTTGTTTCCAGGTACATCAGCTCCGATACCAAAAGGGTCACCAGTATTTACCTACACTCTCAACCTGACACTTCTTTCGACTCGCGGTTTCTTAACTACGGAAACTTGACACCACAACCTCTTCTGAGAACTCTCAGGGAACCTGACGTTCCTCTAGTCGGTCAGATAGGATTTCCTCTAGTCAGGACCCACAAGTAACCTTCCTGACTACGACTTCGACTTTGAGGTTATGAAACCGGTGGAGTACGTTTCTCAACTGAGTAACCTTTTCTGAGACTACGACCCTCCCTAACCCCAGTCCTCCTCTTCCCCTGTTGGCTCCTACTCTACCGACCTACCGTAGTGGCTGAGCTACCTGTACTCAAACTCACTTGAGGCCCTCAACCACTACCTGTCCCTCCGGACCGCACGACGTCAGGTACCCCAGTGTTTCTCAACCTGTGCTGACTCGCTGACTTGACTTGACTACCGTCAAGATAAAGGTCAAAAAATCCCTTAGACGTGTGACAAGAGGTATCACCGACATGATCAAACGTAAGAGTGGTTGTCGCATTCTCACAAAGGAAAAGAGGTGTGGGAGAGGTCGTAAATAACAAACATCTGAAAAACTATCGTCGGTAAGACTGGTCGGACTCTACCGTGGAGTAACACCAAAACTAAACGCAAAGAGACTATTACTCACTACAACTCGTAGAAAAGTACACACACAATCGGTAGACATACAGAAGAAACCTCTTTACAGACAAATCAAGAAACCGGACAAAAAACCCAACAAATAAAAAGACCATAACTCAACGTACTCGACGAACATATAAAAACTCTAATTAAGAAACGGTCAACGAAGTAAACGATAATAAAAGAGGGTAAGACTTCCGACAGAAAAATGGAACGAATATCATAGGAAACAACACGTTTTCGAAAATTCAAATTAATCCAGGGTAAACAAATAAAAACGAAAATAGAGGTAATGAGACACCGGAAGGAAAAGAATTGTTGTCAAACGAGAACGGACAAACCCGTGTCCCGGACCCGATCTCGACACTGAAAAAGATCCCGACTTTACGAGGGGCCGTAGAGTCTGGGCCGGAGTGAGCGACCGGGTCAAACTGTAGAAAGTCTCCACTAAGTGACCCTCTCCGTGGCGGACACTGTGGAAGAGGATTAGAAGATCGGACGCAGGTGGGACGGACCTCGACGAAGAACAGGACGACCGGTCTCCCGACCTACGACTGGTTCACCTCCAAAAGTCCTGTGTCTTACCCTGGGAGACCCTTCACAGACGGGACCACGACTCCTCCGGTTTGTCGGGGTCCGAGGTACAGGGGGCTGGGGTCTGTAACAAAAGACCCCCGACCCCACACAAAACCCCTTCATCTAAGGATCGGGGCGGGTCCGGGACAGGAAGCAGAGTACCATTGACTGTGCATTCACGTACCACGAACAAGTCAACGATTCAGTGCAGACTGAGAAACAGTGGGGTACCTGACGTCGTGCGGCTCTAGGAGACACGAGGAGAAAGAGGACCTCAAACGAGTTTAAGTACAGGTAACTCAACCACTACGACAGATCGGTAGAGTAGGAGACAGTGGGGGAAGAGGAAAACGGAAGTCAGAAAGGGTCGCACTCCCAGAAAAGGTTACTCAACCGAGAAGTTTGGTCCACCGGTTTCATAACCTCGAAGTTGAAGTCGTAGTCAGGAAGGTAACTTATAAGTTCCAACTAAAGGAAATCCTAGTTGACCAAACTAAAGGAACGTCACGTACTATGTTCAGTATTTTGAACATACTTGAAGTCGAATCATACAGACGGAGACTTCACCTATATTAATGATAAATGACACTACCACATTGAACCTCTTATTCACTCAGAGAACTCCTTCGTCCCAGGCACCTCCTCCCTAGACAGAGGACAGTCTCAGGAACCCCTGCTCGGACCGCACACCGCACGTGCGACCATTGTCCGACGGCACAAAGACAGAGGTCCGTAAAGGTTGAGGTCGAACAGAGAGTCTCATCTGAACCGAGGACACGCTTTCAAACTTTAACTCTAAGATGTAAAGACGTCTTACAGGCGACCTCTGTACTATTACGACCGACAAAAGGTCTCTTCGCCGCATTCCCAGGCACTATTCCTGAATGGAATTCTAGTCTACGTACACCGGTATGGAAAAACCAAACAACACATGCAGAACGCACGATCCGCAAGTGGTGAAGTACCTGCGCGAACTGATTATTTTCGAAAACTCAGCAAACGTAGAAGACGCAATGCTACCAACATTCGCACCCCAGTGCCGGACCCGTGGGACCGGGACACAGCCCTGAGGCCCGTCTAGGACCCGGGGTCCCGTAGTCGGGCCGTCCTAACAACACGCCCAAATACTCACTCGAGTAGACTCCGGGAGTCTTACCTCTGGACCGTTATCCTCCGACACTGACAGAGAGACTACTACCACCAATTTTACCTGTGTGTGTCTCAGACTCTCTTTGACAACAACAGCATTGTCAATAATAGTAACATTCTCTTGTCAGACGGTGAGACAGGAATCTTTGACCAGTTGTGTCTTGTCGTCGGAACGTCCACCTCTACACCACTACAGTACTACGACACCAAGTAAAGACTCCGAGTCGTACTCTCACCGACGACACACAGGAAAGTCATCATACGATACATCGGTGATGACTACGAACACCTGTCAAGGGTCACTGTCTCTACAAAAATAAAATCGGCCTCCGTCCTTCCTTCTACCCGTACCATCGTCTGTAGGTCGTACTCGAGTTCATAGAGTACCTGTCTCCTCGGACCGTCCCCGACATCACGTATCCCAGCGTTTCTCAGCCTGTGCTCGCTTCTCCGAATCGTGTGCGTGTGTTCGAGTTCTTACATCTAAGGCATCGTTTCTTCTTCTGGGTTCCTTTATGTGACGTTGAGGTCGTCACCAGTAGAGAAAAAACAACAACAACTTCAAAGGTCAGAAAGATTTTATCACAATACAAATTTTGGTTTTTCAATAATATAATTATAACATAATCACAGAGACTCCATCAACTTAATAAACTAGAAGGTTTCGAGACCGTAATCTACGTTGTAATTTTATAATTAGAAAGTAGGTAAGTCGAAAGAAAAAAGGGAAGTGGTGTAAATTCGTTTGTATATAGCTCCCCAAGAGGGATTTTGCACCGGACTTTGTCACACGAACCCGTAACACCACCGTTTTCTTACTTGGTCACCGTCACCTTTAAATCTCGAACTCTAGACCACCCACAAACGTAGGTGGTTGTTGTTTGTAAATCTTTTACTTATAAAATTTCGTGAGGGTAAATGTCGCCGTAGTTTTTCGGGTAGTTTGTGGATCCTTATTTAGATTGTCTTCTACGCGTTCGGGGGTAGGTCGTTTGGAACTTCCTTTACATTTACAGTAGTACAATGTGAAAGTTTTTCTACAGTCAAGAGAGGTATAAATCGATCTCTAAATCCCGTCAGAATTTCCTTTAGAATCGTCTATAAAAAAACACCTTTAACTCTTCCACTAAAATTTTACATATACCTTTAACTTTCCCCGTTCTTATCGGTTATATTATTACCCCCTTTTTTTCCCTTCTTCAACCTTCTGTAGTGTAACGTTCTAAATAATATTCCGAAGTCACTGGTCTATCGTACCACAACCGTGTTTCCATTTGTTTGTCTAGTCGTCTTGATCTCGTAGGTCTTTCTCAGGGTGTACACCAGTGGACTAATTGTTGTTTCAGCTGTAACCACAGGAAACCTCTTTACTCTTGCAAAGGTCATATACTACGGCTTAGTTGATCTAACGGCATACCCTTTTTACTTAAAACCGACTATAGAATCCGATATGTCTTTTCACTCAAAGTCCACACGAGACTCAGTCTTACACTTTCTATTTTGTTATGGAAAAATTTTCTTTTTTTGTCATAAAGAAGTACTGGAACCCCATCCATTCCTAAAGAAGTCCAACTATGTTTTTCGTGATAGGTTCCCTTTCTAACTATTTAACCTGGTGTAATTTTAAACCTTGAAACCGAGTAGTTTTCTGGTGACATTTCTCTCACTTTTCCGTTCGACGTAAATCTCTTTTGTAAACGGTATCCATATATAGGTCATCCCGGAAGGGGCCACCGAGTCTCCCATTTCACAGACGGACGTTACGCTCTCTGGGTCCAAGCTAGGGACCTCTTCCTGCACCGTTGGGTGAGGTCACAAGAACGGACCTCTTAGGGTACCTTCTCCTCGGACCGCCCGATGTCAGGTACCCCAGTGTTTCTCAGGCTGTGCTGACTCGCTGAAGTGAACTGAAGTGAAAGTACATAGGTCATTCCCAAAACATAAGTCTTACGTATTTGAGGTATTTTAATTATTCTTTTTTCCAAGAGATGGATCGTTTTTCATCCGTTTTTTGAGCGTGTCCGTGGAGTGTTTCCTCCCATAAATCTCTCGAGACTTGTACACTTTTCTTTGGGTGGAAGTCAGGACCAGTACACTCTGGGACCACGACGTAGTGGTGAACGGTCGTCTACCGCGGTGACTCTTTCCGTCTCTCGCCGTTCGAGACGCCTCCAGCCCCCACCCTTCCTCGGGAGTCTGTCGAAGACGGGGTTCCGACACCTACTCGACGACTCACGGGGAGTCCAGGGAAGGACCGGACACGCCACGATCGTTCGACACCCAGGGGTCCAATGACCCTCATACTCCCAGTGTCCTTCCGGGCGGACGTGTGTCCCGGTCCGTACGTCCGGTACGTCGGTACGCACCCTCACGGCTCTTAGGAGAAAACTCTTGAATTCTGGGGTGGGAGTGGGACTCAAACAGATATTCCCGGAGGAGTATCAATGATCTTAAAGAAAGTCCCTAATAAACTACTTTCGTTACTATTGTTGTCATTATCGATCGTGAGGACAGTACGTACCCTTGACGGTCCAACCAATAGATGGAAAATTGAACCAACAAGGATTCTGTACCATTATCCGTGATTTCCTAAGTGCACGACGACGACGAGGGTAAAGTGTCCACTCTATTGACTCTATGTGTGTTATTCAGCGAACGAACTACAGTGTGTCGAGTATGGTCTGAGGGGTGAAGGACGAGGCCAAAGAGACCTGGAAGAATATTGAGGACGGCACTTCAGAAGAAAAGTACTGACACACCTAGGTCGGACGGACAGGAAGGACACAAGCACCTTATAAGGAACGTCTCAAATTTATTACCAAAACTGTCACCGCGAGGGGTCTTGTTGGTGTCCCACCATTACCGTCATCGGTCATCGGGACGGAGGAAGATCGTGAAAGACACACGGTCCGCGTCCCGAACCGAAAAAGTCGCGCAGTAGTGTCTTAGAGACCTTGTTAGGTCGTTCCTCCGGAACTGACGACATCTGGGGTCCGGGGTCTCTTCACTTTACGGAGTAACTTCCGGTACGCGTCGTCCGCTGTCCCGGTCCTTAGTTCGGGTCCAGAGAGACAACCCCGGTTTCCAAACTTGAGAAGTGACGACGAGAAACGGTGATGAACGACACAAATTAAGGAACTGATATAAAACAGAACATATGAGACTAGATGGAAAATAGACACTTTTACCCGGGGGGTGAGGGTAAGGGGTGAGGGTACATAACTCGTGGATGTCACATAGTCTGTAAGACCTCAGAAAACCCCAGTTGTCCCAGTCATTCTACTACAAGGACTGGAGTTCCTTGAGTCCAGAGCACTTCCTCCGTCTAGTGACGTTTAGTCTCACCAGACACGTCGTCGTTTACGTAGACCATGTCTTCACGGTCTCTCCTCCCTCGTTAGTTTAGGTGACCCCGTCCTCTCGCCCTCCCTCCAAGAACTTCTCCCGAAGTGGCTCTCCACTGACTCGACCCAAAACTGTATACGCATTCTCAAACGACCAACCAATCCTGGAACCGTTCGACTCGATCGGAGTCAGACGTCCGGGTCCTGTGTGAGAGAATTTTCGACTCGGTCCGTCGCGAGGGTCCCACAGTCGGTCCCACGACCAGGGGCGCGACGAGTCCTTACCGGAGACGTTAAGAGAACGGGCAGTCCTACTCCGGCCCGGAGACCAGAGACGTACACGTCCACCCACTCCTTGGAGCAGTAGCGGGGAGTTTGGGTGAGGTAAAGGTCGACGTGCGTCGCCCATTCTAGTGACGGGAACTTGACGTCCGGTGGGTGAAGTAGACTCGGTAGTCAGGACGCGGTCTCCTGATCCCGTAAGGTTCCCGTTAGTACCACCGAACACTAAACACGGACCGAGACCCGGGGTAGGAGGGACTGGACACTGAGGTCCAGAGTAGAGACGTCGTCGGTCTGTCGCCGAGAATCCGCAAACAACGACTCGACACGCAGAGGCAACCAAGGTCGCCAGAGTCTTAGTGGACTCTCACACTTTTTCCGGCGGCGGACCGGAAGGGAGACACGGGGACGTGAACTCAGAGGCCACCCGAGGCAGGGGCGAAACAGGGTGACAGCTCCGGCAAGAGAACGGGTGTGACCTCGTACTCGTACGGACAGAAGTTTTCGAACCGTCAGAACGGAGTCAAGCCCAACCATTCAGCGACCAATACATTGTCAAGCTTCACAGCAGACGGAAAAAAGAGCTCACCACTCAATACAGAGGAGACTTACCCTTAACACGATTGGTGGCTCAGACTTTTTGTGGGTCGGGTTAGCAGGGATTGTGCAGCGAGTACCAGGGACCCGGACCGAAGGCAAAGTCGACGAGTGGACATCAAGAGAAAAGAAAGGAAGGAGAGTCCATAGACATGGTGCACAACTGGTTTTTATGGTGGCAGTGTCTTGTCTTGTCCTTGGACGACCACCTCTGGTAGGCTAGGTAGTGGCTCTAGGACTAGACCCCCCTAGTCTTACTGTCGAGACATAAACTCATTCCCACAGACAAGAAAACAAAAAACTAGGAAGAAGAGGGAAACGTACAAAAAGATTTACGCTCGGTACTCAGTAAGGGCTACTGCAGTCCCAAACTGCGGTCAAACCAGGACGTGGCCAAAGAGAAAGAGAGAGAATTTACAGGAACTTTGTGACATCTTTACGGACGACTTTTGTCCGTTCAATACCTTTACTCACAGGGACCTCTTTAGACTTTTACAGTACCTATTAAAAGGTTCATTACAGACTAATAGAGGGGGTTTCCTTTCTCCTTTACAGACCCCACAATCTAAGGTTCACTTGACTTTTCTGGGAAGGGACCCCACTCCCACCCCCACCCCCTGCGATTCCCAAGCGCCGTTAACACGAATGACCACCGACCGGTGTCACGACTCGAGGACTACTCCGCTAGGAGGACACTCCTTCAGAGGGCTGAGGGGGTTCCACCTCCTGGACGCCGGCAGGGGTGGAAGTAGGGGTGGGGGTGTCTACAGATACGAGTTCCAGTGCGTCGACGATTCACTTCTTCGTCACCGAGTGTGGGTTTCAGGCACCTCCTCAAAGAGGAGTGAGAGTGTGAAGGAACCACTTGTCAGAATCCGGACGGAGTCAAAGGAGTAGCAAATCACTCTCTCTCGTTCAAGGAACGGGTCACGGACCATGTCTCATCCGTGAGCTCTTTATAATCGTTTACTAGTAAAATCTTCCACGGGGATGACCTATTAATTCTTCGTTTCCGTTTGGGTACGTGACGAAAGGGGTTGTCTGGACAGGGTTGCAGACTTGCGTCTTCCTGACCCCAACACTGTTGGTGGTTTGTGTCTAAAATAAAAATATATTTGATTAGAGTTAACATCGATACCTCCGGTGAGTCATTTTGGTGAATTTTGTTTATGTCCATAAGGGAAAGGTTGGGCCGAAGGAATAATCTATAAGACTAAAAGACCGATCAAGACACAAAAGTAGTCACCCCAAAAGTAGTTTACCTCGATGAACACCTTTTACGTTTAACACACTTTATATCTGGACACTGTGACGAACCCAAGGGATTCCTTTTGGACTCATTATTTGTCCACAACGAATATTCGTCCTACTCAACGGAAAGTCCTAGACACCCCTAAAATGACAAACAACCAACGAACCATAGACAAATACTTTTACTCTCTCTGCGAACCCGATTTCTAATCTTTGGCACAGTAGAAATGAGTTAAGTCAAGTCACGAGTCAGTACAGGCTGAGAAACGCTGGAGTACCTGACGTCGTGTGGTCCGAGGAGACAGGTAGTGGTTGAGGACCTCGAACGAGTTTGAGTATAGGTAACTCAGTCACTACGGCAGGTTGGTAGAGTAGGTGACAGTAGGGGAAGAGGGCGGAAGTTTGAAAGGGTCGTAGTCCCAGAAAAGATCACTCAGTCAAGAAGTGTAGTCCACCGGTCTCATAACCTCAAAGTCGGAGTCGCAGTCAGGAAGGTTACTTATAAGTCCTGACTAGAGGAAATCCTACCTGACCAACCTAGAGGAACGTCAGGTTCCCTGAGAGTTCTCAGAAGAGGTTGTGGTGTCAAGTTTTCGTAGTTAAGAAGTCGCGAGTCGAAAGAAATACCAGGTTGACAGTGTAGGTATGTACTGATGACCTTTTTGGTGTCAGAACTGATCTGCCTGGAAACAGTCGTTTCATTACAGAGACGAAAACTTATACGACAGATCCAACCAATGTGGAAAAGAAGGTTCCTCGTTCACAGAAAATCAAAGTACCGACGGTCAATGGTAGACGTCACTAAAACCTCGGGTTCTTTTCTTTCAAAGAGTGACAAAAGTACCAAAGGGGTAAATAAACGGTACTTCACTATCCTGACCTACGGTACTAGAAGTAAAAGACTTACAACTCAGAATTCGGTCGAAACAGTGAGAGGAGAAAGTGAAAACAGTCTCCGAGAAGTCAAAGAGAAGCGAAGGACGGTATTCCCACCACAGTAGACGTATAGCCTCCCATAACTACACGTACCACATGAGACGTATATTTAATTTATTCGTCCTACTGTTATATGTCGGAACTACATGGGGAAAGGGTTAAAACTTGGTCAGATAATAAGGTACTGGTCAAGATTGACAACGAAGAACTGGACGTACGTCTAAAGAGTCCTTCGTCCACTTCATCAGATCATAAGGGTAGACAAATTCTTAAAAGGTCAAATAACACTAGGTGAGTCAGTTTCCGAACACATCAGTCATTTCGTCTTCAACCTCTTCCGTTAACCGTGGGGTATGACCATGAGAACGGACCTTTTAGGGTACCTGTCTCCTTGAACCATCCGACGTCAGGTACCCTAGAGCTTCTCAGCCTGTACTGACTCACTGAAGTGAAAGTGAAAAGTGAAAGTACGTAACCTCTTCTTTTACCGTTGGGTGAGGTCACAAGAACGGACCTCTTAGGGTCCTTACCGCCTCGGACCACCCGACGGTAGATACCCCAGCGTGTCTCAACCTGTGCTGACTTCACTGAATCGTTTCGTCTTCATCCACAAAAAGACCTTAAGCGAACGAAAAAGATACTAAGTAACCTACAACCGTTAAACTAAAGACCAAGGAGACGGAAAAGATTTAGGTTGAACTTGTGAACCTTGAAGAACCAAGTACATGACAACTTCGGACCGAACCTCTTAAAACTCGTAATGAAATGATCGTATACTCTACTCACGTTAACACGTCATCAAACTCGTAAGAAACTGTAACGGAAAGAAACCCTAACCTTACTTTTGACTGAAAAAGGTCAGGACACCGGTAACGACTCAAAAAGTTTAAACGACCGTATCATTCACGTTGTGAAGGTATCGTAGTAGAAAATCCTAAAGTTTATCGAGTCGACCTTAAGGTAGTGGAGGTCATCGAAACAAGTATCACTACGAAGGATTACGGGTAAAGTGAAACGTGAGATCCTACAGACCGAGATCCACTCACTATTGGTAGTACCAATAGACCCAGTAATTCTAGAAAAAACATATCAAGAAGACACATAAGAACGGTGGACAAGAATTATAGAAGATGAAGACAATCCAGGTATAAGACAGGAAATAACACGAGTCGAAACGTACTTTACAAGAGAACCATAGAGATTAAAAGAACTTCTCTGGAGATCAGAAAGGGTAAGATAACAAAGGAAGATAAAGAAACGTAACTAGTGAATCCTTCCGAAAGAAAAGAGAGGAACGACAAGAAACCTTGAGACGTAAGTTTACTCATATAGAAGGAAAAGAGGAAACGGAAAGTGAAGAGAAGAAAAGTGTCCATAAACATTCCGGAGGAGTCTGTTGGTAAAACGGAAAAACCTAAAGAAAAAGAGCCCTTACCAAAAAACTAGCGGTGGACATGTCACAATGTTTAGAGACAGGTATCAAGAAGTCCGTGAGAATAGTCTGATTAGGAAACTCAGACAAACAGTGAAGGTGACATACTAACATTCCTTAAATTAAATCCAGTATGGACTTACCAGATCACCAAAAGGAATGAAAGAAATTATTCATCAAGTATCAGACATAACCGTTATTCCTCAAGTACTAGACATGCTGTCAGTCGAGGTCCAGAACAAAAACGACTGACATATCTCGAAGAGGTAGAAGGTGACGTTTCTTATATTAATTAGACTAAAGTCATAACTGGTAGACCACTACAGGTACACATCTCAGCAGAGAGCAAAACAACTTTCTCACACAAAAGACACTGGTCCCACAAGACAACCGTTTTGAGACAATCGGAAACGGGACGAAGTAAAACATGAGGTTCCGGTTTGAACGTTCCACAGAGAACTGAAGAACGAAAACGTAAGGTCAGGAGATACTACTTTTCCTGTAGAAAGAGACCACCATCAAGAACTTCCAGAACATCCAGGAGTATCTTGACAAGTCGAAGAAGTCGTCAACACTAACCCCGTATCTGAACTTAATGACACTATAACTTACCAAACGGAACCTTTGCTTGTCTCTCAGTGGAAATAATCTTACCTAAAAAAATCAGGTGAACAGTAGAATCTCTTTGACGACTCGAGAGTCTCCGGGTCAATAAGAATTTAGTGACGGGACGTCTCAGGGGTCCTCTTAAACAAAACTTAGGTAAAATTTCAAAGACCTATTAAAATCTAAAATCTAATGTGTCTTCCAAAGGTAAATGGGGAGTGGGACAAGGGGACAATTGTAGTAAACAGTTTTGTGGTGATAATGCAGTTGAGGTCTGAACTAAACCTTAGATGGTCAAAAAGGTAATCGTAGGAGAAAGACGAGACCCTAGGGTCAGGTCCACGGTGTTACGTAAATCGACAACGCAGAGGGGCCACAGGACACCAGACACCGTTAACAAATCAAAAGAGAACAAAAAATACTGGACCTAACAGAACTCTTCCTGACCGGTCGACAGAATGTCTCACAGGGAGTCAGACCCAAAGAAACGACAAAGAGAGGACTAATCGGACCTTCAAACCCCCTGCTCACGAAGGACCCCTTCACGGGAAGGGGAGGGTCTTACAGTAACAAGGACTGTCGGTGTACTAGGGACTACCCAGTCGGACTAGCGAACCACGTCGACGATAGACGGTCCCAAAAGATGGGGTTCCAATGAGAAAGGAGAAACGGATGTGACCAGAGGTTTTCACTCAGTGATTCAGGTCGAAGGACCCCCACACCCTTAATTCGAGGTGGAAGAACTTCCTCCCGCTTAGATGTCTGTTATAAACTTTAAGAAGACGTATCTTCTAAACAGAGGAGAGGAGTAAATAATTAGGTAGGTCAGTAAGTAAATATATGTAGACAACTTCTGAAACGTCAAAAGCAAGGTCGGCGGAGTTATTCCACTTATATCACGTCATTTCACTCAGAGCACTGAAAAAACCATCAGGGTCACGTATATGCAACACCAGTGTGATAAGACATCAGACAGTTCCCACGTCATCGGAACACAGACGTTTTAGTCGTATGTATGGAGCTAATTTTTTTATTACGACAACCCTTTTACCGCGGTTGTGTGAACGAGTTGTGTTCCAAAGTTAAACATTTTTTTGTCATAGACGTTCCAACCTGAGTACCCACAAATAAAACATGAGACCTACTATTAGGCCACGAGACACTAAATAAAACAAGACCGCAACAAGACCGAAACTCGTAACCCTCGAGAAAGTCCAGCGAAGGATACAGCGACACTGTGTGGGGACAGGAAAACCTAAAACCTCGTGAAGGAATAAAGGACCAGGGAACACCATGAGGTCCGAGTAGACCGTACAAGGGACGGGGTCGGGATCTTAATCGGTGAAAGGGTTCCTAGGGGAGTGCGGAGATCCCCCAACATTTTTACGTCCGTGGGTTTAAAGTGTGATCTGTATACCTTAGATGGGGTCCTGTTCCAGATCCATGTCCGTACAACTGTTCAAGGGTTCGACCAGTAGCCCGACGTCACTTGAATAACCCACTGTGAATCGTCAGTGACGAAATACGTTGGACTTCGTTTTCTTCTGTACTGAGCGGTTTACTATCTTCATAAGACCTCCTAGTAACACCTACCGTAAACAACCGTCTGTCTGAGGGAACCCTTTCTTAAATCCCCAGGAAGATTCCAGTCTAAATAACTAAGTAAACGGGTAAGTCTGTCTCCAGACGTCCGACCTCGGTCACGGTCCGGTACCAGGACGGTCGTCCCTCGACTGCCGTCACCCTTCTCTCTCCGGGGTTCTGACTCCATGGTCGTCTGGGTGTTCTACCGATCCTGAATAGGACTCGTAGGATCTACTTTCCACTGGACCAGAGTCGAACTTAACAACAACAAATCAGTAATTCAGTCCGGACTGAGAAACATTGGGGTACCTAACATCGGGTGGTCCTCGTAGACAGGTACCCTAAAAGGTCCGTCCGTATGATCTTACCCATCGGTAAGGGAAGAGGTCCCCTAGAAGGACTGGGTCCCTAGCTTGGACGCAGAGGACGTAACCGTTCTTCTAAGAAATGGTCACTCCGTGGCCCCTTCGGGGAATCGAACTTATGTCTCTTGTATTTTGTAAAAGAAAGAAGTTTCTTTCCGTCATCCCCTAGAGGTAAAGTTCTGATTTTCTCGGTAACACACGGGGGGTTTCAGTCGCGGGGGTCGGACGTACGTCTGTTTATAAGACACGTCCTCGTCTTTCCGGACCCCTGACCGACCACAGGACACTGGTGTAGTCGTGAAAGAGAAAGGAACGTCAAGAGCAAGGGATCTACACCTTTACTGGTTGAACGGTCGACTCTTTGGTGGGTTTGAGAAACCGATAAGTCGTAGGAGTACGGGGAAACACCCCTTAATGAGACCAAGGGTCCAAAGACCACTCGTGAATCTCGATACTTTCGACTCCTTCCTCTGACTCACCCCTTTTGATTCGAACATTTGATACCTACCTTTTGTCGACGAACGACCGAAATCTTCGTATCTATCTAGTGACACAGTAGTAAATCAATCCTTTCTGGAAATGGGGAGACGGGCTTTAGACCTTCAAGAGGCGAAGGGTCTTAGTCGTGACAAGGGTGTAAGGTCCTTCTCAGACTTTCCAACGTAAAGAGACTTACCTTCTGACGTAGCACCCTTGACCCACAGAGCCTTCGGTTCGGGTGTGCTCACCACACTGGTCCGACGAGGCGTCTACGGAAACACCACAACGTGTGTGCACACGACCCACACGTTGGTCTCCTACGACACGTAAAGGTGTTCTGGTGACTGTGACAGGCGAAGAGAGGGGTCGAAGAAGGACCTCTTCTTGTACAAGCAAAAGAAGAACTTGTAGGACGCCGTCTTCAGTCCGGCGATGCACACGCAAGTCGACGACGTCTGGGACTTGTAGGAGAAACTCTTGTAGTCAGTGCTCTGGAGTGAGACATTCCTGCCAGGACTGGGACCGGAGCTGTGGTGACCCACAGCGACGCGCAGCACACGGTACCAAAAGGACAACGAAACACTTACAGACACGAGTGGCACACAGAACCACACGAACCCGACGGTCTCCCGTACGAGGTCCGACCCGTCGAATCTGCTGTCTTTACGTAAAAGAGTGTCACGGACGCCGACCGTCAGGTGCTAGTGCCGTCGCGACCCCGACCGAAGACCCCTCCGGACAGAAGGACCAAGCGTGTCCCGGAGTGAGAGAAATACAGCATGGACAAGAGAGGAGACACGTGCACCTCTCTCCTAAGACTACAGAGAAGGAAAAGAACATTTCTGTGATCAGAAGAACCTAGTCTCGGGGTAGGAGACTGGAGTACACTGGAAATTAATGGAGGACTTTCGGAGACAGAGGTCTATGTCAGGGAAACCCCCAATCCTAAAGTCGTGTACTCAAAACCCCCGTGTGTCAAGTCAGGGATCACGGTAAAAATTAGTGACGTACCATCCCACGACACGTCCCGATTCTCTCCCGAGGGGAGACGACCCACCAAGACCCCCATAAACGTACAGAAGAAATATTGGACAATAATTTCTCGAACCCAGTGCTCATTTGTCGGTTGTCTTATTCGTAACCTTCGTCGTCCTACCCCTTCTTACACCGGTTCCCACACCGAAACCGGGGACTGGACGGACGAAGTCGAGGTGACGGCGTGACCGCTCCCACACCGAGTCTCGGAGAGGGGACGGGAACGACTCGGGACCCGAGCAGTAGACTTTGTCGGTGGGACGCTCCGTCCACGACAGTCACGGGAGCAAATTATGAGTCTCTCAAACTGAGTGACCGGGTCCAGTGTCGAGGTCGTTCCGGCCTTAGGTCTTTCCCAAAGTCGGGTCCGTTTGATTGAGTCACCCGTAGTTGACCCCCACTGACACGAGGGTTACTTGTATACAGTCACAGACCTCTGTAAGAACCCCTCGACACGACGACCGGAGACCCATCTCCAGTCACTACGACAATTTTAGGATGTTGTACGTCCTGTCGGGGGGCGTTATTTCTTCATTATTCGGGTTTTACAGTTGTCACGGGTCCCACACTTTGGGACTAGATCGAGGATTAGGAGGCACGAACTAGTTTTCGAAAAAATAAGGTTCTATTGGCGTGGTTCGGAGTCCCGGACGGACGACCTTCGTCCCTTCTCTTCTGTTCACCACCCTACGGACACAGTGTCCGTTCGAGAACCGGGGGTTCTGTCCTAACTCTTTTCGAAGGTCACTTTCTCCCACCGCCGTAAAGGGGACTCCTCTCTCTCTCCTCCGTCCCCTCCTTTCTCGAAGACCGACTACCGGTGATCCATCGCGACGACAGGACCCTGTGCCGTGCACTACCACGACGACAGGGTCCTTCACCGGTGATCTACCGTGACGACAGGGTCCTCTGAGGACTCCGAAGGGGGACATACACTTAACCGTTTACGCTAAACTGAGTGAGAGGGACTCACCAAAGGGACAATTGTCGAAACCAATGCGACCTACACTTAACACCCGTCAAAGACTTTTGAGGCTCTCCCCTTCCGGGTCGAGACATTACGTTCAGTACCTGACTCTCGGTTCGTTCAGGGTCCGGACCATGACGGTTGTATACGGGGTGCGGACAAGGTCCCGCTACTGAGCGGTTCGTCGTCAAAGACGGAGAGACTTCACCTCTGTCAGGCTCATGGACGTCTAACCTCACCGAACTCCTATTCACACTCTCGCCCACACGCGTCGGAACGCACCCCAGACCGTCCACCTTCAAAGGTCAATTTCGACCAAAATAGGAATTTGGGTCACAAGGGGGTTCACCGACAAGAGACCACTGGGCCGACTGGAGTCCCGATGTCCTAACTTCTCCCCCAACCCCCGCTATCTTTTAAGACCCGAGTGACCTAGTATGCCGGAGAGAACGGAGTCCCGATTTTTCCCATAACACGACATTCTTTTGGGTCCGTCTACAACGACCGGGACGTCCCTTAAGTGGTCTCGTGAAAGTATTCGGAGTGATTCCGTCGTTTTTCATGACAAAAATATCTTGAACCTACATACCCTCACTCTTCCTACCCACTAAAAACGAAAACGAAAAGACTAATATCCTTCTTTTACAGAGGTAACATTTTGTTGTTGTTTTTCAGTTTACTTTTTCGACATCTTTCGTCTTCAAGACCTCTTAAAGTGGGATTGTCAAGTCACAATTGGCGATAGCAAAACGACAGAAAGTAAAAAAAGGGGGTTTGAATTGATCGTATAGAATCTAAAAGTACAACAGGTAAGTACGTAGGATCGGAACAAACCAAGTTCTCGGCGGAGAAAGACCCGACATTGAATGAATTGCACTGACGCCCGTAAACCCACCAAAGGCCCAAAAGCAATAATGTCCGTCGGTAAAGTGCTCATGTGGACAACGGACACCCGAACCACTGGATTCACTGTCGTCCGGGCTCTCTGACTCTAATGAATCTCTGAGGACCCAAATAATATTTTCCCATGGTGTCTTTCGGCCGGTGTGTCTCTCCCGGGTCACCTTTTTAGGGTCAACTTATTATCTCCGCGGACGTGGCGGGGGTGGCACCGGGGCGGTGGGTGTCTCAGGCCAGACCTCCGGGCCTTTTCAGGGCGCCCCCTGCGTACCCTCGCGTCCCGAGGAGGTCGAACCCCACGTCGGCTCTCCGGCCTCCGACGAGTGGGGTCGTCGGTCGTGTCCGCAGACACAGAGACCACCGGGCCCTTGGTGAGTCGTCAGTGTCGTCCCGACTGTAGGGAAGAGGACGGTCGGGTAAACCGGGGGCGACTGGTATCGGCCGGTCTGTCATCTCACTTCGTCGGAGTCGACCGACGAGCAACGTTTACACCTAAGACCCACCCATCCAGCACCTGACAAGGTTCTCGTCCTATGACATATCGGTCTTCCTCTGTTTCCTTCGCTGTACCTATTGACCCGGCATCATTACTCACTCTCCGGTGTGTGGTCCACCCCCGAAGGGCACACTCAGGTGTATCTGTCTCGAGTCCTAGTCCGTCTTGCTCAGACGCCACGACCTTCAATCCAACTCCCCGACAGAACCCCTGTCCCTTACCTACCTCGTCCTTTACGTGACAGACTAGTCCCACCACGAATGGACCACGTAAATAAACGTTTTTAAGTAGCGCGACCTGTGGATTCTACACACTCCATACACAAATACACATGTATATATACGTATACATGTGTGTGTATATATGTGTGTATTCATGTTCATGAATTTTAAGTATTTATATATGTGGCGGTGTATATAGTTCGATATGTGAATCTAAACACTGTATACATTGGAGTAAAAAATTATTCTATAACTTACATCAAGGGACACGATATGTCATCCAGAAACAATAAATAAAATATACATCATTATAATCATATAATATCCGTTGGGACCACAGTCTGTCATTTCTTAGACGGACGTTACTCCCTCTGGACCCAGGCTAGGGACCCAACTCTTCTAGGGGGCCTCCTCCCGCACCGTTGAGTGAGGTCATAAGAACAGACCTCTTAGGCGACCTGTTTCCTCGGACTACCCGATATCAGGTACCCCAGTGTTTCTCAGCCTGTGCTGACTTCGTTGAATCGTCTTATATATATCATATTTTATACATAGATATATCATATTTTATAATACGTATTATATTTTACATGCATCATATTTTGTTTATTTATATATAAAGACATATCATTACATATAGATAACTAGAGTTTAAAGTTTAAATAGGGACGGGACGAAAATGGGAAACCGTTGGTTTTCAAACAACAGACACTCAAACAAAGATAAAACATTTATTCAAGGAAACATAGTAAAAAAAATTCTAAGGTGCATTTTCACTATAGTGTCATATAAACAGAAACAGACTGAACGAAGTGAACCACACTTTTAGAGACCCAGGCAGGAACAACGACACTTACCATCATAAAGTAAGAAAAACACCGATTATGAGGAAACACACACACACACACACACACACACACACACACTCTGTAGCAGAAATAGGTAAGTAGACAGCTACCTGTGGACCTAACGAAGGTACAGAACCAATAATATTTATCATGACGAGACTTGTGACCCCATGCGCACAGAAAAGCTTGATCTCAAAAGTAGAGAAGACCTATATACTCGTCCCCACCTTAACTACCCAGCATAAGATCAAGACCAAAATCAAACAATTCTTTGGCGGTAGCACAAGTCGTAGTACCGACATGGTCAAACGTAAGGGTGGTCGTCACCTCCTCCGAAGGGAAAAGAGGTGTGGGAGAGGTCGTAAATAATAAACATCTGAAAAACCACTAACGGTAAGACTGGTCTGACTCCACTATACTATAGTGGAGACTGGTCTTACTCCACTAGTTGAGTAACATCAAAACTAAAAGTAAAGGGATTATTAATCGCTACAACTCGTACAAAAAAACGCTGACAACCGGTAGACATCCAGAAGAAACCTCTCTACAGACACATCCAGAAGAGAGGGGTAAAAAACCAACCCAACAAATAAAAACAACTATAACTCGACACACTTGACAAATATATAAAACCTTTAATTCGGGCACAACCAGTGTAGTAAACGTTTGTAAAAGAGGGTAAGACATCAAACAGAAAAACAATACAAATACCTAAGGAAACGACACATTTTCGAATATTTAAAATAACCCAGGGTAAACAAATAAAAACAAAAATAAAGATAACGAAACCCTCTGACTGGTTCTTTTGTAACCATGCTAAATACAGTCTCTTACAAAACGGAGACAAGAGAAGATCCTCAAAAGACTACAGTACTTAAATTCAGAAATTCGGTAAAAACTTAAAGAAAAACACATACCATTCTCCCATACAAGAGTGCAGTAAATCAATGTACACCGAGAGAGTGAAAACTTATGACGAACGACTTCTCTGACGGAAAAACACTAACATAGAAGAACGGAGGAAACAACTTCTAATTAACTAACATCCACACTCTCAAATGAAGACCCTGGAGATAAGACCAGGTATTTAGACAGACAAAAACACGGTTATGGTGTGACAAAACTACTGACACTGAAACATCATAACAGACTTTAGACCCTCCCAATACGGAGATCGAAACAAGAAAAGGGAGTCCTAACAACACCGTCAAGACCCAGAAATTACCAAGGTATATTTAAAATCCTAATAAAAAAGATGAAGACACTTTCTACAGTACCCATTAAACTATCCCTAGGGTAATTTAGATATCTAACGAAACCCATCATACCGGTAAAATTGATATAATTAAGAAGGTCAGGTTCTCGTACCCCATAGAAAGGTAAAGAAATTTCGTAGAAGTCAAAGGACAGAGTTATAAAAAATGAAACGTCACACATAGAAAGTGGAGGAACTAGTCCAAATAAGGATCCATAAAAAAAATTGTACTAAAATTTTGCCTAACAGAAAAAAAGAGATTGAAAGACTATAAAGTAACAATCACATTTCTTTACACTGTCTAAAGACATACAATTAGAATGTAGGACGATGGAAGGACTCAAGTGAAAAGTCAAGACTATCAAAAAAACACCTTAGAAACACACGTACACACGAATCAGTACGGGTTGGGAAACGTTGGGACACCCGGAAGTCCAAGGAGAGAGGTATCCTAAAAGGTCCGTCCTTATGACCTCACCCAACGGTAAAGGATGAGGTTCCCTAGAAGGG
Organism: Capra ibex; assembly: GCA_006410555.1. Classification (NCBI taxonomy): domain Eukaryota; kingdom Metazoa; phylum Chordata; class Mammalia; order Artiodactyla; family Bovidae; genus Capra; species Capra ibex. The sequence continues at coordinate 5,969,867 of SJYO01052794.1, forward strand.
TTGGGTCCCTAGTTTGGGTGTAGAGAACACAGAGGACGTAACCATCGACTTAAGAAAGGGTGACCGTGGTGGAAATCCCAAAAGAAATACGTCTCATAGTACAGAAGACGTACATTACTCTTAAAATGGAGACAGGAAGGTGGAAGGTTAAACCTACGGAAAATAAAGAAAAAGAACAGACTAAAAATACAGATTCTGAAGGTCATGATACAACTTATTTTCACCATTCTCACCCGTAGTAACAGAACAATGTATTAAATCACCCTTCCGAACGTCTAAAAGTAGTGACTCATAGCACAACCGACACCCAAACAGTATTTACTGAAAATAATACAACTCTATACAAGGGAGATCTGGGCGAAACCACCTTTAAAAATAGCACTTACTTACAACTTAAAATAGTTTACGAAAAAGGCATAGATACCTCTACCAGTACACTGAAAACAGAAAGGAAAACAACTACGCCATATGGTGTGGCTAACTAAACGCAACAACACTGGGATCCTACTTAGGTTGAGCTAGTACCATATACTAGAAAAAATAGACAACAACCTATACCAAACGATTATAAAACAAGTCTAAAAACGTAGATATAAGTAGTTTCTATGACCGGACATTAAAAGGAAAAATCATCACAGAAACAGACCAAAACCATAGTCCCAGAATCCACCGAGTATCTTCCTGAAACCCTCACAAGGGAGGAGATGTCAGAAAACCTCCTCAACTCAAGAAATTTGATTAATTAACTAAATGACAGCCGACACGACCCAGAACCAACAACGCGAACCCGAAGTGATTGACGCCAAGTGTCCGAGACTAACGCAACCACAGAGAACGACGTCTCCGAGATCCCGCACGTCCGAAGTCATCGACCCTGCGGTCCGAGTCAACGGGACACCGTACACCTAGAAGGGTCTCGTCCCTAGTTTGACCACAACGGACGTAACCGTCCACCCAAGAATGGGTGACCTGGTGGTCCCTTCAGGACTTTCTCAAACTCTTCCCAGTGACATTCAAGAAAAATACAAACCATCTTAAGGGGTCACTTCGGTAGACCAAGACCAGGACCTGAAAACAAACTTCCCTCAAAAAAGAAAAAAACTTAATATCTAAGATAAAGGGAAGATCATTACTCAGACAAGTTTAATAGATAAAGAAAAACTAAGTCAACACCTCCCGACATACAAAGAAGATCCAACAGGTAAAACAACCACAGACTGGGAAATCTCATATGAGAACACTAAAAAAAAGAAAAACACAAAGACGTCATAGTCAAACAAACAAAAAAAAAAAGTAACGAATAAAACAAATAAACCCAAGACACAGAAAAGAGGAACCCCTCGGACCGGTCTCCAAACAACTAAAACAAATAGGAAAGTTTTACGATCGAGAACCAAAATAACTAAAAATTTGAACAAAAGAATTAAAATAAAGGAGCGACTAAAAGTGATAAAGAAAGGAAGACGACTGAAATCCAAAACAAACAAGAAGAAAAAGACAAAGAAAATCCACCATCGAATCCAACAAAAAGAACTCTAAAAGATAAAAACTCCTTCCGGGTATACCCGAAGGGACCAACGAGTCGACCATTTCTTAGGCGGACGTCACGTCCTCTGGACCCAAGCTAGGGATCCAACCCTTCTAGGGGATCTCGTCCCTTGGCGATGGGTGAGGTGACAAGACCGGACCTCCTCAGGTACCCCAGCGTTTCTCGGCCTGTCCTGACTCACTGACACGGAGACTGACTGAACATTCTTCCGAAATTTGACGGAAGAATCCAGACGAAAACGACGTGGATACCTACAGCCCGAAGGGTCCACCGTGGTCACCAGCTCTTAGGCGGACAGTCACGTCCTCCGCGTCCTCTATCCCAAAGCTAGGGACCGAGCCCTTCTAGGGGACTTCGCCCGTACCGTTGGGTGAGGGTACAAGAACGGACCTCTTAGGGTGCCTGTCTTCTTGAACCGACCAATGTCAGGTATCCCAGTGTTTCTCGACCTGTGCTGACTCCTCTGAATCATGCGCGTAAGACATACTAACACATATTGGAGTAAAAACACGAAGTCAGTACAGGTTGAGACACTGCGACACCTGACATCGTGCCGGTCTGAATAGACAGGTACCTTAAAAGGAGTAAAAATTTACACAATTTTAAGAATCCTGGGGTGACGGAAAAGAGGATCTCACTCAGTATTCTAAATGGAGTTCTTAACAATATTAACTCTAAAACTTTTGATGTCTGAACTACAGGATGGACGTCGCGGAGCCTCTGGCAAGACTCCGCTGGGACACGGAACGACGCCGGGGAGAGAGCAGGGCACGAGGGCTTACTGAGAAGAACACAAACCATCAAGGTTGGAAAAGTCATTAAGAGACTAACCGGATTCAATCCATGGAGAAACCGTAGTCTGTCGAAACAAAAAAGAAAGACAAAAGGGGGCTCTTGTCGTCAACACCACTGACCACCTGACCCCCACCTCCAATCCTCAGAGGCTCAGTCTCACGTCTCCACTTTGCACCGTCGAGGACGCGTCTCCCGAGGAGACACACGGAGTCCCAGGAGTCTCGAAAAGGAGAAAATGAACGAAGGAGCACTCCTTCCAGAGCAATTAAGGACGAAAGTCTACCCTTTCGACCCCTCACTCCTCGCGTTCACAGGACGGGTTCCAGTGGGTCGACCCTTCGGTGACTCCGTCACACCCAGGTTCAAATGGAAACTTCGGTCACGGAGACTCTACACTCGTACTGCCCCTTCGGGTCGTCCGGAAGAATTGTGTGCCTCGTGACCCGGGTGGGTCTCTAGGCTCATCCACCAGTCTCGACCCCGGGTTCTGAGGCGTTCAGAACTATTCGAGACCCCTCCGGCACAACGACCAGGGTGTTGGTCTCCATCTCTCCACGGTGGGGCGAGAGGACGGAGCGACTCAGACGGGCATACGACGACACCCAGCACAGGTCGGAAATGGGCAGACACCCCTCCGTCGGTCTTACCTTCCCGTCGGCCACCCGTACCGTCGTGATCGAAACGTCCGACAGACCACTCCTGAGTCTCCTGTCGAACAGACCGGGTCCCGGTTCTGACGTCCGGGTACTCACCGTCCCCAAGACATCTGACAAAAGCGACCGTTCGTGTCGAAGGTTTTGATCACCTAGATCACCGACTGTAAAGTTGAAGTTTGCATTGTCGTAATTCTAGACGTAAAAGATCGAAGGAAACGTGTCGACCTTCGGGAGTGGTACCCTTCGAGAGAGGGTCGTCCCGGACCCTCGAATCGTCCTACCGGCGAGGGAACACCTGGGTCATGGGGGTCCCGAAGTAATAGGTCAAAAGGAGGAACCGGGGGTACACTGTACTTTCAGCGAGTCAGCACAGGCTGAGAAACGTTGGGGTACCTGATATGTCAGGTACCTTAAGAGGTCCGGTCTTATGACCTCACCCATCGGAAAACGAAGAGGTCCCCTAGAAAGGTTGGGTCCCTAGCTTGGGTCTAAAGGGTACAACGTCCGTCTAAGAAATGGTCGACTCGATGGTCCCTTCGGGTTCTTATGACCTCGCCCATCGGATAGGGAAAAGATCGTCCAGAAAGGCTGGGTCCTTAGTTTGGCCCCAGAGGACGTAACGTCCACCTAAGAAATGGTCGACTCGATGGTCCCTTCGGGGACCGGGGGTACTCCCGTACCATAATTGTGTCCTGTCACTTGACTTCAAACCTAAGGTAAGGAGTGAATGACAGAGAGGCAGGAGGTCGTCTAATTAATTGGAATCACAAAAATGAGTGGACGTTTTGTCCCGTTTGTCCGGATGAGACGTCCAAGCGGGATCACCACTTGTTACTACGTTTCGTCAGCCGGACCACGACCGGTCAGCACCTCCAAGTCGGAGGTCCCCAGAGCTATTTAACACAACGGAGATATCCTTCCTTTTTCGGTACGCCTCGGGAGACACCGTGAGTTCCCACTGTCACACTGAAAACTACCACTTTACCCCGGTAGAAAGTATTCTGTACCACGTCGACTGGGAGCAGACACCCACCAAACACTTTGACGGGTGTATGGTGGACCAGACGGGGTGGTGGCCGAGAGAGTGACTTGAAACGATCGTTGTCTCCTTTTACGGGTGCCCAAGAAGACAAACCACACCCTCCGTCGGCACAGGACCCGAAAGACCCCGGAGTGAGAACTTGAAACATCACTGATGCGTACCATCGATTCAAGACACGACCAATTTCCAATTCGACGACGGACAGTCGGACTGACCAAGTTCAGGGAAGTGTACCAGTAGACGAACAAGGACTTGAAAGAGACGAACAGAAAGGAGGTCGTACTTAATTAATTAGACAAAAAAAAAAGAAAAGAGGAAGATCTAATAAACGAGAGATTATTGATACATTTAAGATAGTAACAGGTGTTTAAGCTAAAAAGACTACTCCTCTAATACCGTATAATGTATAGCAAGGACTTTTGCGAAAGTAATTTTGAGTTGTTGGTGTGCCAGGTAAAGAAAATGTTACTCCATTCATCGGCGTGTCTCCGTACAAACCAACCTTCGATCGGTCAAGTTCGTCACGGAAACCAAGCCCACTGGAACACAGACAAATGTTTCGTACATACGGAAGTGGTAAAGGACTAAGTGATAAAGTATCGTTGTCAAACTGGAACCGTACCAAACCAAAAAAAAAAAAATTAACTTGTTCAATGGAAAAGACAAAAATTACATTTTAAGTTAAACACGATGGACTCTCGCACTATGAGAACCATCCCTCTTCACGGGTCTTTAATTGAACCCTAACACGAAGAGACAACCGTTTTGTCACTACTGAGGTCAGTATGGGTCGAAACGGTGAAGGGACGATACACTGGAATTTCCTCAGAATCAGGAGACTCGGAGTTAAAGAAGTAGACTCTTTACCACTACTATCAAAGATGGAACTTCCCAAAAGGTCCCCAACTTAATTTACTCTACTACAGAAGTTTCGTTGATCATACATGGGCTGAGGGATTTTGACATCGGGAACAGTAAGGAATGAGACCATAAGAAACCCTCTTAATGATTGTTAAAATTATTTACTCAACGGTAACAAGAATGTTAATTCTCCTCGAACTCGCTAGTCCAGTTATTTAGAGTGTAAGGTTTTTCATGTCTACGACCGAGAGGACCCTGACCGAGTAGGACACCGAGCTGGTGAAGTACTCGTTGGGTCCGAAAAGGTAACAGGACGAGACGACTCGACCGTAGACAGAAATCCGAGTTTCGGGAGTACCAGAGTCCTACCGACGTCTTCGAGGTCTGTGGTGTATCAGTGAACGGTGACGACTTTTCGGACCACTGTAGTGTAGGAAAGAACACGGGGTAAGATTGAAAGGGGTTTTGAAGAAAGGGTCTTCGGAGGGTCGTCTGAAGGAAAGGGCAGAGCGACCAGTCTTAAGACAGTGTAAAGGGAGTGTCACACAGACCACAACCCCTTACCGGACCGTCCTGTCAAGACCGAGTCAGAGAGTGTTCCGACGTCAGTAGGCTTCCGACCTAATCCCCCTAGACGAAGGTCCCACCGAGCAGGTGTACCGACTGGTAAGTCACGACCGACAACGACCCTCCGGAGCCAATGTATCAGGGGAGGTCCCTCAACGAACCCGCAGGAGGACCACACCGTCAACCGAAGGGTATCTCATTTACTAAGGTTCTGTAGTTCCGTTCGACATTACGGAAAGGACTACCCCGGAGTCTCCGGTGTGTGGCAGAGAAGGTAACAGAAGGAATCCGACGGGTCCGGTCGGGACTGAGTCACACCTTCCTCCGGTCGACGGCGTGTCGGTACACGACAAACAGGTCGTTCACAGGAGACTAACCACCAGTGTATGCGACGTGTCGGACATGAACTTCAGTCTGGTGCCAGGGTCTGTAAAGGAGACCGTTTTAGGTGGGTCGACACAAGCATCCTACACCGTTGTCGGAGGACGTGAAACGAAAAAAAGACAGACCTAAACATCACTCGTTTTTGACCGGAGAACGAGTGTATAACAAGGACTTTTGTGACAGCAATTTTGAGTTGTAGGTGTGCCAGGTAAAGAAAATGTTCTCTTCGGGCGAGAAGGGAAAATGTTTTCCTTCCTTATGATCGACGGTCGGTGTTCCACACCCTACCAAATCTTCTAATTGTAACACACCGGGTTACGGACCTTGTGTCGTCCACGAGTGACTTACACAGGTCTCTGGTCTGCCCACGACAAACGTAAGAGGGTCTCCGATAGAATCCGTCTTCCTTTGGGTGGACACTTCAAATCTGGTCTCTCCCCCGTCCAAGAAGGGGTCGAGTCCACGTCGACCCGAAGACACATGGACGACCACCCCCCCCCCCCCCCCCGCCCCTCCCGTCCCACGTCCCTAAGACCCCGACATCACTACGAAGACCTTCTTATAGGTCGCCTAGGGTCTCCTCAGTATCCTCGGACTAGAAACTCCACCTGAACCAAAGGCAAAGACACCCGACCACGTCATCGACAGTCGACAATCCACGTGTGGACACAGATCGCGAGTCTTAGTGCAACGGGAATAATCTGTCCACAGTGGAGTGACTTCCAGCGACCAAGGCAAAAGGGACGGACCCCCACGGAAGGGCAGACTAACCCACGGTACGCTTTGCGACGGGTCTTCTCCCGTCGTCTCGTGCAGTAAAGTACGAGGTCGGGCCTAGGACACGCGGAAAAAGAATTAATTCCGAAGTGAAGAGACCAAGACTTACCAAAACTAGACAAGAGATCAAAACTAGACAAGACTATTGGGGAACAATTACCGTCTTCTAAGGGCTCTAGGAAGAGAAGGTGTCATTACAAATGTGAAAGTCACAAAGGTTTATCTCTATATATAATCGATTTTCTCCCAGAACCTCTTCCTTTACCGTTGGGTGAGGTCATAAGAACGGATCCCTTAGGGTCCCTGTCTCCTCAGACCACCCGACGGTAGATACCCCAGTGTGTCTCAGCCTGTACTGACTTCGCTGAATCGTCGTCGTCGTCGTTTTCTCCCAGATTTACATCAGTCTGAAGTTTAAACGGAAAATAATCAACTTCGTCGTAAATTATTGATGTAGACTTAATAGTGACTCACGAGGAATCCATAGTCCGTGGTCCCATACGTGACATGGACTTTATTAGAGTAAATTAGAATCGTTGGTACTTCACCCTTAATAATAGGAGTGAAATGTCTACATCTTTACCTCCGAATCTCTGTGAAGTAGTGTGTCGGTCCCGACCTCCTTGTCTAGGACTTGGACCCGGACCGCAACCGACCTGGGTGAAGACAAAGAAGACACCAGAGTGGCAGGGTGGGGAGGTGTGTGAGGGGTGTCCCTCACTTGGTGGCCGAAGTCCAAGTGTACCCGCGACACACACACACACACACACACACAGAAAATGCTTGAGAGACCATCCTAAGGAACCACCGAATCGACCATTTCATAGACGGACATTACGTCCACTGGGGCCAAACTAAGGACCGAGCCCTTCTAGGTGACCTCTTTCTTATCCGATGGGTGAGGTCATAAGAACCCGAAGGGATCACCGAGTCGACCATTTCTTAGACGGACGTTACGCCCTCTTGGACCCAAGGTAAGGACCCAAAACTTCTAGGGGACCTCTGCGTTTTCCGATGGATGAGGTCATAAGACCGGCCCTCTCGAGGTACCTGACATATCAGGTACCCTAGTATTTCTCGGCCTGTGTTGACTCGCTGAAAGTGACTATCCCAAGTCTTTGGGCCCCGTCCCCGTCCGTACAAAATGACCACACATTGAGTAAACCCCATGAAGAATAGAAAATCGTGTGATTACTGAAGCGGGACATATGTCTTCGGTAGTTTAAAAAGTTGGTGGGACTTTCGTACCAGTCTTAACGACATTCTTGGTAATGAAATTTACAGATGTTTCCATTCAAGGGGACACTCGAACGTGGAACAGCCCGAAGATCGAACTGTCGTCCATGAACGAGAGTACTCAGATATTCCAAGACACCACCGTTGTCCCTCAAGTACACAATACCGACCCCAGTGGGCAGAGTACCTTCCGACGGCGGCACCCGGTAAATCGGTGGGGTAATGTATTTAGGGAAGACGTACCCTTGCAGAGGGTGTCACGACTGTGTGCCTTCCGCACTACCGGACTCTCTCCGTGTGCACAGTTAATCTGTATCGACAGAAACTTTGCGTTTGAAACTTAAACGGGGAACTGGACATTTTATGTGAAGTCATGTCGGTCCTCCAGGTAATGGACATTACATGTTCGTGTAAAGCACAACGTTTGTCGTCCCCCGTTACGACATAAGAGTTGGACGGCGTTTTGGGTTGTTGTTTAAGGAGAAAAGAGAGTCTTTCATGACTTGCGGGTTTAGTGACGGGGGTCCTCTTTCGGGAAGACACCGAAGAACGGGGGTCCCCGAGTTTCCGACCGACCTGTGATCAGAGGACCGGACCTCAACACGACCGGAGAGACGGATTGCTGCGGGCCCAATAAAAGACACATCAGTGTGGGACCTCGCCCCTGGGAGAAAAGAATCCCTGGTCTACGAAACGGAAGGGTTCAATTCTGCAATAATGACCTCTACTGGGGATTAACCCTCCCCCCAAATCCGCGACGAGCCCCTGAGTGAGGTCGGACCAAGACCCTACTGGAATCTGACCTCTCGGAAGATTCTCGAGTCTCGCCCCCTGGTAGACCCCTAGTATTGGACCCCCGGTTTAGGTCGAGTGTCTGTCCAAAAGTGACCAAATCTATAAAAAACTTTTTTATGTATCAGTAACTATAAATTTTGAACTCTCTCGACCTCAGTGTCGGACCTAAAGACTGAACTTTGTCTTCTGCACCGACGACATCCACGTGCCGGCACGTTCCGCCGCCACTTGGCCGTCACTCTTAACGACGACACCCCGGTCCCGGGAGTGCGGGGGCAAGTGGGGACCCGGACGACCGAGACGAATGACCAACCGCCGGTCGGGTGGCCGGAGACCTGGGACCGAGACAGACTCGGGGTCGGGACGGCGGACGACGAGAGACCAGAGAAGATTGGACACAGAAAGACAAATCTACGGAGGACGGGATCGGGAGACGGGGAGACTCGTTGACAGAGTGGGAGGGTCGAGGAGTGGGACAATTGAGAACAGACAAAAAACGGAAAGGAAGTTACTGCTAAGGGCACAAGGAATAAGGTCACAGTACATTCAATTATTGAAGACCAAAAGACGAAAGAACTGAATGGGAATGTACGTTTATGCTCTTTGAACGAACTCTTACCACATCAAAAGTAACATCAGATCGATTTACGTGACGACTATTCATCCAAAGGAGTACGTGACAGTTACAAATTGGGACTAAGTGACTAAAATAATTAATGTTTTTATTGTATTGATGGAAGTATCAAAAGACTTATTCCGTTGACAAAATTTGATAAAGGTCCGTTCTGTCTTTTCTCAGTCTAACATCATCTCCCGAAAAAGTAACGTAAAAGAAAAAAAATTAGAGGGGGGTTCAATAAAAACCATCGAACTGAAAGAAAAAAAGAGAAGAAAACACTTAGAAGAGTCACCTATTGGTCCGGTACGATGTGATATAGTCTCTGTTTTGGCGGCAGGGAATAAAGAGGTTAAACCAGACCAAGTAACCCTCGGTGCACTAGCTCGAACTATTGACACATGTTTGTCTACTTCTCATTCACTGATGGGGTCCCACGGACAATCCACCTGTCTTACGAAACCCCTCTTAAGACAAGAGTAACTCTTTTTTCGGGTTGTGACCTTGTTTTGATTGGTGGTGGGGGGCGGGGTCGGACACGCATCCGTCTTATACCTGAAGGTATGAGACTTTCCAAGGTGGGTCGAAAGGTGATAAGAATCGTTATCTTTCAACCTTTGGCGACTCTATGGAGACTCATGGCGACTCTCTCCTTGTCCCATTTACTTAGCTCACGTGGGCATCCCCCACGACCCGTCGACCACTTTTTTTACTTCTACTGGAAGGTGACCACTAACCTATTTGTGGCACACCATAGGTAGAGTCCTACCTACCTTGTGTCGAACGTCACCTTATCATAAGTCGTTATTTTTCTTGGCTTCATGGCTGTGAATATGCTGTGGGACCCACTTGGAACTTTCGTAATACGAGTCACTTTCCAACGTTCCCCGGTGTGTAATACACTAAGATGAATATACTTTACGGGTCTTATCCGTTTAGGTGTCTTCGTTATCTAATCACCAAAGGATCCCAACCTCCTCCCCACACACCCCACTCCACGCCTTTACCTTTTACTGACGGACCCGAAAAAACTCCACTCCCCTATTTTTATAGGATTCCAACTAACACTATTACCAACCTTTTGACACGTATACACAATCAGTGAGTCAGGACAGACTGAGAAACTCTGGGGTACCTGACATCGAGTGGTCAGAGGAGACAGGTACCTTAAGAGGTCCGTTCTTATGACCTCACCCAACGGTAAAGGACGAGGTCCCCCAGAAGGTCTGGGTCCCTAGTTCGGGTCCAGAGGACGTAACGTCCGTCTAAGAAACGGTAGACTCGGTAATTTAACACATGAAACCCATTTCTAAAACCATACACTTAAGATATAGTCATTTAGACCAGTTCTTTTTTAATTCTACTATTTATCTGCAGAGTCTTGTTCTAAAGAGTTTGGGACGTGACACGTAGAGAAGTCGATCCATTAAGAAGCACCACCCCGTAGGATACACAGGATCCCACAAATCGTCGTGGGGACCGGAGGTGGGTGATCTGCGGTCATCACGGGAAAAGGTTAACACTTCTGGTTTTGACAGAGATCTGTCTCCAGAGGAAATTCCTTTTTAACATAGTCAACTCTTGGTGACGGGGTCTCACTGTCGAGACATGCCTAGACCACTCTTCATGTGGATCTACCCCAGTCCTGCTATTTCCCTTCCAGAGAACCTCGACGTCTCCCGATCTCTCTCTCTTTTATAATCGAAGGTGTAACCGTTTCTTCATTCCAAGACACCTAGTGTCTAGTCAACCCTCTTACTCCTGGGTATATCTATACCTACTCCGAAGTGTCCACCGAGTCACCATTTATTAAGTGGACGGTTACGTCCTCTAAGTTCTCTGAGCCCAAGCTAGGGACCCAACCCTTCTAGGGGACCGCATCCGTTGCGTGATACCATAAGAACGGACCCTTTAGGGTACCTGTCTCTTCGCACCACCCAATGTCAGGAACGGCCTCAGTGTCTCTCAGTTTGTCCTGACTCGCTAACTTTTTTTTTTTTCCTTATATCTATACTTATCAGTACCTATACTCTGGACTACTCTGTGTCGAGGTCTTTCTTGGCTTTCAATAAGTTCCTTCTTTCACTTGAGGACCAGGAGGTGCACTGAGACGTCACTGACCAACATTACAGTTGTGGTCAACGACTACTGACGACCCACCCCTCGCCGCCTCCCTTGTGTCTTAAGACAGTAGTTCCCTCCAGGAACACATGATAGATTTTACCGAGCTAGTGTTTTATCTCCAGGAACGTCTAGCGTTTTATCTCCCTCCTTGATAGGTGTCTTTGGGGATTTTCCAAACTTTGACGAAGGAGACCTCTCACCCGTCCCGACCCCCCTCCGCCCCGGTCCTCGACGACACAAAATAACAGAGAAGTAGTCAAGATAACCTAAAAATTTAGGTACACAAGTCAGCGAGTCAGTAGAGACTGAGAAACACTGGGGTACCTAACGTCGTGCGGTCCGAAAGGACAGGAAGCGATAGAGGGTCTCAGACAAGTTTAAGTACGGGTAGTTCAGCCACTACGGTAGGTTGGTGGAGTAGGAGACAGCAGGGGAAGAGGAGGATGGGAGTCAGAAAGGGTCGTAGTCCCAGAAAAGTTTACTCAGTCAAGAAGCGTAGTCCACCGGTTTCATAACCTCAAAGTCGAAGTCGTAGTCAGGAATGTTACTTATAAATCTTGACTAAAGGAAATCCTACCTGACTAACCTAGAGGAACGTCAGGCTCCCTGTGAGTTCTCAGAAGAGGTTGTGGTGTCAAGTTTTCATGGTTAAGAAGTCGTGAGTTGAGAAAAATATCAGGTTGAAAGTGTAGGTATGTACTGGTGACCTTTTTGGTATCGGAACTGATCTGCCTGGAAACAACCGTTTCTAAAAGTCGAAAAGTTATACGATAGATCCAACCAGTATTGAAAAGAAGGTTCCTCATTCACAGAAAATTAAAGTACCGACATCAGTAGTAGACGTCACTAAAACCTCGGGGGTTTTTATTTTAGACTGTACGAAAGGTGACAAAGGGGTAGATAAACAGTACGGTACTAAAATCAAAAGACTTACAACTCGAAATTCGGTTGAAAAAGTGAGGGGAGAAAGTGAAAGTCATTCTCCGAGAAATCAAGAAGAAGTGAAAGAAGGTATTCCCACCACAGTAGACGGATAGTCTCCAATAACTATAAAGAGGGTCGTTAGAACTAAGGTCGAACACGAAGAAGGTCGGGTCACAAAGAATACTATATGAGAGGTATATTCAATTTATTCGTCCCACTGTTATATGTCGGAACTGCATGAGGAAAAGTATAAACCTTGGTCAGACAACAAGGTACAGGTCAAGATTGATAACGAAGAACTGGACGTATGTCTAAAGAATCCTACGTCCAGTCCACCAGACCATAAGAGTAGACAAATTCTTAAAAGGTATCAAACAACACTAGCTGCGTCAGCTTCCGAAACCGTATCAGTTATTTCGTCTTCATCTACAAAAAGACCTTGAGAGAACGAAAGAGCTACTAGGATACCTACAACCGTTATACTAGGGACCAAGGAGACGGAAAAGATTTAGGTCGAACTTGTAGACCTTCAAGTGTCAAGTGTATGACAACTTCGGACCGAACTTCTTAAAACTCGTAATGAAATGATTACACACTCTACTCACGTTAACACTCCACCAAACTCGTAACAAACCGTAACGGAAAGAAACCCTAACTTTACTTTTGACTGGAAAAGGTCACGATACCGGTGAAGACTCAAATGGTTTAAACGACCGTATAACTCACGTCGTGAAAGTGTCGTAGTAGAAAATCCTAAACTTTATCGAGTTGAACTTAAGGTAGTGGAGGTATACCTTTATTGTATGACAAATAGACAATCACCATCCTGACATCCTCTGAAACTAAAGAAAAACGAGAATAAAAGAAGTAATCAACACACAGGGAAGGTCACTGGTAGATAATGAACTCATTATTAGTATCATCTTTGTTTTCCAGAACCTAGATCTCACGAAAAACGTCGTCTATTGGCGAGACCCCCTCCCCTTGTCCGGGGTAACCGATAAAGTCTAGAAACAGGGACAACTCGTACTCCGACTAGGTGAGTATCCCGGACCTGTCGGGGTCACGGACACAGACGTGACCTTCGTCCGTCCCCGGAGGACCCTGGACCCACAGTGCAGGGGTGCACCGCGGAGAGTATGCCAGTCCTGACCCCAACAGACTCCGACGACTCCGGACGGACAAAGGAGTCTTGAGGAATCCTCGTAAGTTGATCACTCCTAAATAACAAGGTAATTACGACGAATAGAGTTCTTGGTCCCTAGAACGGTGAACCTGATCACCGACGAACACAAACTTCACGGACCGATTTTCGAAGGGACCCAGAAGGATACAAATGGGTAAAACAACCCCTGATACCACTACTACTACCTCAGGTAACAAGGTTCCGGGGGTCTTTCACCCTCCGTAAGGTAATAACAACAACAACAACAAATCAGTGAGTCAGCACAGGTTGAGAAACGTCGGGGTACCTGACGTCGTGTGACCCGAGGGGACAGGAAGTGGTAGAGGGTCTCGAACGAGTTTGAGTATAGGTAACTCAACCACTACGGTAGGTTGGTAGAGTAGGGGACAGCAGGGGAAAAGGAAGACGGGAGTTAGAAAGGGTCGTAGTCTCAGAAAAGATTACTCAACCAAGATACGTTTTCCACCGGTTTCATAACCTCGAATTCGAAATCGTACCACTACTACACCTCAGGTAACATGGCTCCGGGGGCCTTGCACTCCCCTAGGGAACTCAGGGGATTTTAGCTTACGTCACCTGGACAGGCAAAAAGGAAGGACATTAGGTGACCATCCCGGTCCTATCCACAGAGAGCTCTGACCGAGTCTATAAACAAACACTCACTTCGCGGGGGTCGTTGGATACAGAGTCCGGTAGCCAAGAGTCGAGACTCGGACCCGCAACCCCGACTCTACCCGGAGAGAGGGCCGTCCGTGGCCTTAGCCCCCTTCGAGTCGCTGGACCACCGACTCGTGGACCTGGTGGACGTGATAGAGTTACTGTAGGAGTAGTAGTTGACGCTCAAGGAGTTGCTGCACGAGTGCCTGGTGGACGAGTTGTCCGAGAAGGACGGTGAGATGCACATGAGTGACCTCTTGGTCCTGTTCCACTCGGGCCGGCCCCTGCAGACGTCCGCCCCCCTCGTCGGTGGGGTGCCCCTGCCCCGAGACGTCCCTGACGCCGACCTCGGACTCCCTGTCAGGAAAGGAAGGGAAGAAAGGACTCTCTCCCCACTCCCTCTCCCACCCTCCCTCCCTTCCTCTCTCCGTCTGCCGGTCTCGCACACTCACACACACACATGTCATTTACTTACTCTTTTCTAATGACTGTAGGTTTCCTCTGTCCTTTGGAGACGTTTAAGTCCAAAAACCAAAGACACGCAGGAAGAGGACTCCACGAGAGTAGGGACGAGTGAAAAAGCCGATCAACGGTCTCGATTAACTGAACCTCTTCTAGGTCGGTCGACGTTTTGAACTTACCGGCCTTCCCCTACCTCGTGTGGGTCCTTTTCTAGGGCCCCGTCTCTGACAGGTGTCACTGTCCGTCGTCTCGGGAACTTCCCAACCTCGGGTAAGTACCCGTGAAAGAGTCTATACGGAAGAGGGAGGAGAGTCTCAAACACCGAGTCCTCAGACCTCCCGTGGCCCTGGGACGGGGGGCTTCACTAAGACTCGACCACCAAGAGTCACGGGCAGGGGTTCTTTTTACGGTGAAGCTCCTCTCCCCTGGAAACCGGTCATGAAGACTCTCACTTCCCCGCCTCCGAAACCGTCCTCCACCTTGTTTCGGTCGACCAATGTAACGTCCCTAAAGTCGGAGACGCGTACAGGGTCGATCTGTCCCCACATCGAAAGAAAAACCTCTGTCTTGTGCCCCGAAGAACAATGTTTGTCCACTGAGTTTCTTTTGACGTCGGGATTGCTCCCGGTGGACTACGACGAGACCTCCACCTCTCTTTCGACCCCTTGACCACAAAAGTCTGGACCAAAGTTTAAAACGGAGAATTTTTTTTTTAAAAAAAAAACGGAGAAAGGAGCACTGGAACCTGGTCCGTCAGTTGGAGGGACTCGTTTTGTTCCCAGGACTTCTAGGAATCTCCGAACCATCCTCTACCCCGAGTAACCTCGGGTCATATCTGCTCCCCGAAGAGACTCTAGTCCCACGGGGGGGGGGTGGGGGTGGGGTGAAGGACTCTCGTCCGGAGACCCCGGAGAGAACGGTCCAAGAACCACGGGGTCGACCCCCTTTAATTGTAAGAACCATTGAATTCCTCGACCAAGAAGAGAACCCAGGTCGTAGATTAGGTACTGAGTACCACTTTCCAAAGAGTCCACCTTCCAATCGTCGGAACGTTTATCATGACCTGTCCTAACAACAACTCAGCGAGTCAGTACAGGTTGAGAAACCCTGGGGCACATAATATCGGGTGCTCCGAAGAGAGAGACACCCTAAAGGGTCCGTTCTTGTGACCTCGCCCAACGGTAAAGGAAGAGGTCCCCTAGAAGGGCTGAGTCCCCAACTAGGGTACAGAGGACGTAACCGTCCGTCCAAGAAATGGTGACGTGGTGGACCCTTCGGGTAGTCTACCCTACTCCACACTTACATAAAACGTCCCAGCTGAAACGGTGGTCCTTTCTTCTCGGAATCCCAGAACCTCCTTCAACCCGGCAACCCACGGTGAGTAAGTCTGTCTACCGGAGACCGAAACACATAAGCCATGATGAGTGTACGCATTGGGTCTGAAGAGAGCAAGGGGGTTGGAAGGGGTCCCTCCTCTCGCCGGCTTCTGGTCGGACGGCCAAAGAGAGATGGAAGAGAGGGTCCATACAGACCGGGAGTGGGTGCAGGGGTGGTGTGACCGTCCGGGCTTCGGGCCGACGCAAGGTCTTCAAAGGGTCCGGTGGAGTGGGGCAGAAGAGACACACGCAGGGGGTAGAACTTTACTTTGTTGGGACTCAGTTCCCCGATACATAGAGGAAGTACCATCTGAACCTTTAAATTTTTCTTCACTCTTTATTCAGTTCGGGTCGTCTATACAGCAACCAAAAATGACACCCCGGCCTCGAAAGGTCTTGTTGGTCCCTCACAAGATTTATGGAAATTTTACACCGGACACACCGGGCACGAGTGTCGGTAGAACTTTCTCCGGACTTCGACGTCCTCGATCGCACACAAGTGTCTCGGTGGCGCCAAATTGGTTGAGGGTGATTACTCCGACAACAGCACCAGGGCCCCGGGTGTAATGGAAGACCTTCCATAGAGCATCGTCGGAGTCATGGGTTTAAACACAGAACTCGGTTGAACAGACGGAGGGGCAGAAGTTGTTCACACAGAGGAGTGTTAATACATTATAAATGTTCTTCCCTTTTTGAGGTACCGCTGGGTCAATGTATTGAAATTTTTATAAAAATAATGTTCACCACGTCTGAGAGTCCGGTAGAGTAATCTGACGATTCGTCAATCTGCAAACTGGTCTCGAGACAAGGGTGAAGACGTCGCCGGGTCCATAAGTAAACGAAACGGCTCTCTTACAGGAACGACCCAGGACCCGGTAAAACGCAAACTCCACCCCGGTAGAGGACAACCGGGCCCTTCTCTTTACGATTGGGCCGGAGAAGGGTCGCGGACCCGAGGCGTGCACCGACCGAGTGTAATGAGACCCTGAGACCAAGACCCCCTAGACACACGACCCTCGACGTACGACTACGGACTTACGGGGAGACACACTACCTCGAGGGACGTCAGGGGACGGGGAGGGCCGTCGACAAAGGTGGTGGAGTAATGGTTAGTAGGACGAAGGGGACTACTCCTAAGACCCTCGGACCGTCCTCGCTCGGCCGGTTTACGCCTTGGCGTCCTTAGGGTACCGTTCGCGGGGGTCGTGGGAAGTCGACGACCGGGTGGGGCTCCTAGTGGCTCCAGTCCGGTGCGAAAAAGAGGCTCTTGGGGGAAAGAGGGTGAAAGGATCCTTTCAGGGTCGGCGGGTCCGTCGAGTAATGCACAAAGTCACAGAGTATTTTTCGTAACAGTAACCGCAAAGAGTCGGGCTCATTTCCCGAGAGCGTGGGGACGCAAAGGTACCTGTAACTGGTAGTGCACCGGGCTTACACACTTTTGGAGTTTAGCCCGTACTTAAGACCAGGAATTTGAGACGTAGTCTCGTAGGAAGGCTTAATAAAAAGTTCGTAGAGACGATTTGGTTCTTTTAAACGTAACTACTGTAATTAAACCACACTACCTCTACAACACGTCGACTTTGATTTGGTGGCGACCCCTGTTCCCACACCGACCCCGTCTGGTCGGGTCGGAAACTGAGGTCGTCCGTGTGCGAAGGTGGGTAGAGGGTCCGTGAGCGACGGGGAGAGGGGCGAAAGGAGACACGTCCCGTGCCGGCTCTTCTCGTGGTGCGCAAAGGTGTGACCAGCAGTGGTCCACCCGGGGTCATCCACAAGTGACCTACAAACACCTGACTTAAGGAAGCAGTAGTAGTGCCAGTGAGTACAAACTTACGGCCGGTGTCGGGGGTCGCACCCGATTGGGCGAAACAGTACGAGATATCAGTCTATCAATCATAGAGGAGTCACGAAATTTTTGTCTCCACGAAAAAAAAAAAGGGGAATCCACCCATGTTGCAAACAAATAAGATGACACGGAAAGTAGACTTAACATAAATAAAAAAACTTGTTATATCAGTGGGAGGAGTTTATCATGTTTTACTGTACATCCCTTTTCAAGGGAGAATGGCGACGGGGTGTGCATGGGTCAGGGTGAGGGGTCTCCGTCGATCATAAAATCAGAGACGGAGAGGAAAAAAAAAAAAATTGTTATAAAATTTTATTAAAAAAATTCACTATTTCAAGTTTGTTCACTTTTGGTTCAACAGAAAGATGAAAAAAAACAACAAGTCAGAGGACTAAAGAGAGAGGTCTCTGTTGGCATCAGTGTCCCAAAGGGGTCGAGGAAGACCTCTACAAGAGTTGACCGCCACTAAAGTGGGGGTCGGACCCCTGTCGACCGTCACAGACTTCTGTAACGACCAACAGTACGGACCCTCTCCCCCACGTCGACCGTAGATCACCAAGCTCCGGTCTCTACGACGGTTTATAGGATATTACGGGTCCCGACGGGGGGATGTCGTTCCTAAATAGTGGCCTGTTCTCACGGTTCCTCCCTGAAGGGACCACCAGGTCACCAATTCTGAAGCGGAAGGTTACGTCTACCACGTCCAAGTCAGGGACCAGCACCTTGATTCTAGGGTCTACGGAGCTCCGGTTTGTCGGTTTTGTATTTTGGCTTTGGTAATAACATTGTTTAAGTCAATTCTGAAAATTTCACCAAGTGTAGGTTTTTTAGCATTTTGTCACCGTTCTAAACCTTGGGGACAACGTACATATATACTTGTTTGTCTGCACGCGTGTATGGGAGACTACACGTCTACCACCCAGGTGGGGTACGACGGGACGTCTCGGCCACAATGGCGACGTAGAACTTTGTATGGCCGTCCACACAGACTCGACCGAGAGGTTCCGCCACACACATGGGACTGAGGAGTCCGGCAAGGAAACCTGCAGTCCGTTGTCCTACCCCACCGGTCCGGTGGGGGGCTGTCGGGTCACGGAAGACTACGAACGGCGGACCGTACTGAGGTAGCCAGAGACCGGGCTCGTCGAAAAGGAGGGGTCAAAGGTGTGGAGGGTCGCGGCGGGACCTTAAGAACCCGCGAGTTTGGGTGGCGTTCCCCTTCTCGAGTAAGGTACCCACCCTAGAGACGCACCGACTGGGAAACGGTTCAGGGGCTGACCTTGTTCCGGACGACCGGTGAAGGAGGCACATTGACTTCCCGACCTGGTCCCGGAGGACCAGAATAGCATTAGCCTAAACTGTGGTTTTACGGACACCTTTCTTTTCTCCCACGCCCAAACCGCGAGGGAAGGGTGTAACGAAGTGAAGTCGGGCTAAACCGAAGTCCGCCGGTCCTCCCTGTCAACGCGAAATTGCGTGAAGAAAGACGGTCGCTCGTCGGTCGGTTTATCCGTTGTCAGACTTTCCTCCCGGGCGGGGATCCTCCTCTCTTCAGGTTGAGCAAAGAGGATCTACACTGGGAAAGAGACCTAAAACGCAGTGACCCTAACGGCGATTCTGCTCCGAACACGTCATCGGGTTGGAGCAGTAAAGTCCACTTCCTTCCTACTCCAACTTTCAGATGTACGAAATTACGTTTAGGAAAAAAAAAAAAGGGAGGAAGCGGTCCAGAAGGATTAATATGTAGTACGTGGGGACCACTTGAGCAATCGACTTCAGTAAGACTTGCCGCTAGACAGACTCTGTATACGATTCGGGCTCGTCCTACAAGTCTCTTCGACACATTCAGTAATCACCCCCCTGACAGAGTTCTGGGACTATTCTGTGCACCAAGTAAAACAAGTGCACACAAAGAGAATTTGGTCTCTGGTTGTAGGACGGGTAATGTCGTGACTACTGCACATTCGACCAGACCCTAAGTCCCCTGGAGTAACCAGAACTGTATGGGTCTTCTTAGACCCCAACCCATGGTTCTCACTTAAACTGACACGCACACAATAACTTGAACCTTAGTAGGACAAGACCCGAAGTCCGACACATAGACACCCCGTGCCAATAACCCCGTCTTACTCTCTTACGAAACAGACTCCGGGACGATAGATGTCTTCGACCCGTCCCTTATAGACTTACTGTGTCTGGGACACTCTCCCGTCCTCCCTCGCCACCCCTGACACTGTTTAACCTCTTACACACAGGAAGCACTCGTCAATGTCGAGTGGGGGCGGACTTCAGGAAGACGTCAATACACCTATTTTACGTGACACCCGTCCAGGAGAGTACCGAGACCTCTACGATCTTTCGACGTAAGACTTCGGTCATGAGGGTAGTGGTTGTGCCGGACTTGCCGTACAAATACCAAACAGTGCAAACACGCAAACCACGAGACGACTTCCCTTTGAGGTTAGTGACCCCGCTACTGAAGAGGGCTCCGAAAGGGACGAACCGGGACACAGACCGGAGGGAAGGGGGGAGGGTAGGACGAGTGAGACAGAACCACGGAGAACGAACCAGGGGTCTCACGGGACACGAAAGGGAGGTGCAGACACGAACCTTCCGGGAACGAGGGTCAAGAGAGAGTAGGTTCCAGAATGGACAAGCCTCGTCCGTAGAATAGACGATAACTGAGAACACCCACAGACTCTACTCGTCACGAGTGTGTTTCCGGGACAGAGACGTCGGCACAAGAGTCCGTCAGCCACGTGTCCACTACGTCGGCCCGAATGGGAACCTGTCAGTTGAGACAACAGTGTAGACTCGCTCACCCACCTCACACCAGGACCTCGCACTTCCCGGTCTTGAGGTACCTCACGTTAATATGTTCCGGGGACGGGAAGACCAAAAGGAGCAAACGTCACAGAACCGGTCCGGTGACACGAAAAATTCCCTTTAGTCTTGGAGACTTTTCCAAAGGTCTTTGGAGACAGGAGTGACCACCACCGCAATCAAGTCGACTTAACTTACTCCAGAAAAGTACCGGGGACAGACCGGACAGGAAGAAGTTAAACAAGTTCTTCATAAATAACGTGGGAAAGAAATCTAGTCCGCAACACGATCAAGACCATTATGTGCTTTGGATTTATCGGGGACAGTACGGCCCCGAAATACTGAGGTGTCCTCCCGGTCCTACAACTATTTTGAATGTTTGTTCCGATGATAAAGTCCATAATCTTTACGAGGTTTCCCGTTCTCATCACAAACTACTCTCCTAAATTGAACCTTCACTACTCCCTTGTCTTTCCTGAGGGGATCACCAGGTACTACACTGTTGTGCACCCGACCTCTCGCACCTGGACTGTCGCAATTATGACAACTATGGTCACCTCTCTAAAGAAACGTCGAAAGAATTTGAGAGAAAACGACTCATTTACGTTCAACGTCTTGTCTCTCCCTTCTCAGTCGTCCCAGAGGTCCGTCCTGGGGAGGTCGGAACCCCAACGGGACCCTTTCAGTAAAGTGGGGTAAATCCCTTGTCGCTTACAGTCAGGGTGAGCCCTTTCGACACCACTCCTACCCCTCTTCTATCTACATTTCACAGACAGTTCACGGACTGTCCAACGTCAGACCGGGAGTCTTGACAAACCAAACCAGAAGTATCACAATCTTTTCAAATACTTAGCGGGGGTTGAGATTTTAAACCCTCCAAAGTGTATTTTTGGGTCTAAAGTCCTACCAGAATTGTCAGACTTCTAGACCAGGGTCAACACGGATACAAGGACATTCTTCGAGGAGTCTCCGGTGGGGGACGGGGGTAGTCTGCTCAGGACACAGCCGGTAGTAAACAGGTCAGGGGTGCGTCGGTCGACCATTGAGTGTGATGTCAATACAATTATTGTCTACTCTTACATCACCCAAGAAGTCTGAAGGAAGACGGTGTACTAAAGGTCTGGGGTTCTAGTGGCGATTGACGTCAATCTGAATCACAAGATTCTCCACTTGGGTCTCTGACAACCCCACGAACCCAAACGTCCCGAAAAGTAACTTTGACTACCTGTACGTCAACGTCCTTTATTTGGTATCGCTAGACAATTGGAAAGGGATCAAAGGGGTCCCCACTGCAGAACGTTTTGTGATCCTGTCACAGTCTTTCGTCCTATAAGTGTACCATGCACCGTAAACGTTAATCTCATTTTCGTTTACCGTACCTTCAACGACTCATGGAGAGCCGAAGCCTAAGGGTGAAATCAACTTGGAGGCTAGTCGTTCTAATAGAGACTCTAAGCAAGTAAAAGGGTTCTCGGAAGAGAAGAGGGCGGAGGTAACACTATCTGTGTGTCAAGAGGACCGCCTCTGTGGACTTGATTTTTACTTTGCGAAAACACACACATTTCTGAGTGGTCGGGTTCACTTTCACAGTCGGAAGATGAAGGCCAATAATGGAAAGGGACTCACACTTTAGCTTCAGACAACGCAAAACTGCTGACGACAACTTTTAGCCCTTCCCGAAGAGAGTCGTTGTTGAACAAACTGTCGTCAGGACCACTCTAAATGGAGGGAAGGGAGGTTCGTTCTTGTCTGAGGATAACAAAGGACGGACTGAGCCTACACCAAACTAGTATGAACAAAATTCAAAGAACCAGAAAATATTGGATGAAAGAGGAAGGGCATTAAACAATCTATTCAATGACCATAACGAAGTAAAATGGTCGTCTGGAAAGTGTTTTGGTTTGGTTTTAACTTCTCTCTCTTCGTCTCCCCTCTCGTCTCAATGAACTTTTCAGACATTAAATCCCAATTTAACTTTTGTGTAGTCGTACGAATCTATCTGCAGATTAACCTTAAGTAGACACGTAATTTTGGTATACCAGGGGCGCTTCCCTATTGAGACAGACATTGAGATTACGTCTCGTCTATCAAAAGAACAGCCCCCTTTGCTCATTCTCTTGTGAGTAAGACTTTGACGGTCGTAGAGTAATGAAGACGTTTCACTTGTATGTCTAATCTAATACCCTACACGTAGTAATGGGCCTCCATGAAAAAACAAAGACTTCCCTGAAAAAAGTAGGACCCAAAGACACCTCAACGAAGGAACCAAAACGTAAGTAAGTATCTCTCTCCACGACCACGGGTCCTTTCTGTGCCGGGGAGCGAGGCGTGACCCGAGGGGTCGGGGCGCTCCTGTCACCTAGGACAGAACCTCTACGGAGACAGTGGACACGACTGGGTCCTGACCGGTCTCTACGGACCCCCAGGCGGCGTCGGGACTCACCGAGTCACCCACTGACCACCGTCCCAGTGTTCCGGAGGACACTACAAGAAGAACTGAGAGTCTTGGACTGGGAGTGTCCCGTGGAAGAGAAACGAGTCCCCCGCCAAGGGGTAAGACAGACTACACCACCTAAGACTCGATCCGACGGACCCGGGGAGTCAGGACCGAGGAACAGAATGATCCACACAGACCCCGTTCAAGTAGGTGGAGAGGCCCAAAGGTACAGGAGTGGAGAGATTAGTCTTATTGTTGGCACCCAAACGTATCTCCTAATTTACGTCGTGTACGAGTCAACGAGTCAAAACAGGCTGAGAAACGTTGGGGTACCTTACCTTGGACGATCCGGGACATCTCACGGGTAACCTTCCTGACTACGATTTCGACTTCGCGGTCAGGAAACCGGTGGACTACGCCTCTCGGCTGAGTAACCTTTTCTGGGACTACGACCCTTTCTCTCTTCTGTCCTCCTCTTCTCCTGCTGTCTCCTACTCTACCAACTTACCGTAGTAATTGAATTACCTGTACTCAAACGCGTTTGAGGTCCTTTTATCACTTCCTGTCCCTTCGGACCGTACGACATCAGGTACCCCAGCGATTTCTCAGTCTGTGCTGACACGTTGACTTGTTGTTTCACAAATAAGTGTGTTTCACAAATAAGTGTTGTTTCACAAATATCGTGTGTAGTCCCGGATTGATCGTCTACGATCGAAGTATCACCAGACTCAAAGACTCCGAAGTCTTGTCGGGGCGTAGGCGATGGAGGGAACAACCCCACTAATTATGTCTCCGTATGAGTCACGAGGGGTTTACCTGTCCGGGACACTGACCTGTGTCCCGTGTCTCCCAGTCCACAACCGTTGCTACTGCTACTACTGTCGTTGCTACCACCGACCCAAAACTTGCAACGGCTCATCACAACCGCAGACTCGGAGACGTACGTAGACCCGGATGTCGAGTCGACCGGGATCCAGGGAGAGACCTTTCACACCTCCTTGAGTCAAGTCAAGTCAACGAGTCAGCACAGGTTGAGAAACGCTGGGGTACCTGACGTCGTACGGTCCGGAGGGACAGGTAGTGGTCAAATGGGTTTGCGTACAGGTGACTCAGCCACTACGGTAGGTCGGTAGAGTAGGAGACAGCAGGGGAAGAGGAGGACGGAGGTTAGGGAGGGTCGTAGTCTCAGAAAAGGTTACTCGGTTGAGAAGCGTACTCCACCGGTTTCATAACCTCAAAGTCGAAGTCGTAGTAAGAAAGGTTACTTATGGGTCCTGACTAGAAATCTTACCTGACCAACCTAGAGGAACGTCCGGTTCCCTGAGAGTTCTCAGAAGAGGTTGTGGTGTGAAGTTTTCGTAGTTAAGAAACCGTGAGCCGAAAGAAGTGTTTTCGGGAGTGTAGGTATGTACTGGTGTCCTTTTTGGTATCTGAACTGCCTGGAAACAACCGTTTCATTGCAGAGCCGAAAACTTACACGATAGATCCAACCAGTATTGAAAAGAAGGTTCCTCACGGAAAATTAAAGTACCAATGTCAGTGGTAGACGTCACTAAAACCTCGGGGGGTTTTATTTCAGACTGGGACAAAGGCGACAAAGGGGTAGATAAACGGTACTTATTACCCTGGTCTACGGTACTAGAATCAAAAGACTTACAACTCGAAATTCGGTTGAAAAAGTGAGAGGAGAAAGTGAAAGTAGTTCTCCGAAAAATCAAGGAAAAGTGAAAGACGGTATTCCCACCATAGTAGACGGATAGACTCCAATAACTATAAAGAGGGTCGTTAGAACTAAAAACGAACACGAAGAAGGTCGGGTCACTAGGAGTACTACATGAGACGTATCTTCAATTTATTCGTCCCACTGTTATATGTCGGAACTGCATGAGGAAAAGGATAAACCTTGGTCAGACAACAAGGTACAGGTCAAGACTGACAACGAAGGACTGGACGTAAACCCAAAGAGGTATCCGTCCAGTCCACCAGACCATAAGGGTAGAGAAAGTCTTAAAAGGTGTCAAATAACACTAGGTGTGTCAGTTTCCGAAACCGTATCAGTTGCTTTGTCTTTATCTACAAAAAGACCTTGAGAGTACGAAAAAGCTACTAGGTCGTCTACAACCGTTAAACTAGAGACCAAGGAGACGGAAAAGATTTTGGTCGAACTTGTAGACCTTCAAGTCCAAGTGTATAACGATTTCGCCTCCCTGACTGACCGTGATTTAAGTGCGCGAACTGACCGTGACTAGTCTCACCCTTGTCTTAAGACCCCGTGTTCTCCGACCAAATAGGGGTTTACTCCCATAGGCGGTAGGGAGTCATCCGTGGTCAAGTCGGTCAACCCTGCCAGAGGTCTACTAAGAGCCCCCTAGGTCTTTCCGCTCGTGTGTAGACTTTACGACCGGCGGTCAAGAGGTGCACTATGGGCAGGTGGGACCCTCGACCTGCGAGACGACCGTCTTCCGAGGCGACCCTACACCGAGAACCTCGGACTTCGACTCCTTCGTAGTCGACCCGAAGAGACCGAACGCACAAACGTCCTTGTCTCGTAGGGAAGTAGTGACCGAACCAAGTGACGACGTGTCGACCGGTCCGAGCTTAGTCTACCGTTACCTCGGGAGCGGCCCCTGACTTACGTAGGTCACCTACTCGGGGGACGTCGACCCTAACGTCAAGGGGGCGTAGAAAGTCACGGGGACTGGAAAGGACACTGTGGGAGACGTTGGTTACGACCATGGTCACGTGCGTGTAAGAAGGACTTTCACTAACCGAAGACCCTCCCACCTAACCCTTGTGGTTTCCCTTTTTTATCTGACTATATACATTTAGTTCCCGGAATCGACCGTGTCAACGTTCATGAGTGTGTTTCTTGACCTGAGAGCACGTAAGAGGGAAAACCACCCAGACGGCATCAGGTCGGGTAGTAGGGAACTATCTTAATGTCGAGGGTCCGCGTAGGCGACGGACGTCCCAGGACGCACACCGTCGCGACTGAGTGACCACTCCCGTACACTGTCTTCGTCTCTTTTAGGTCCCACGTCGTACAGGGTGCTTCCTGGGCAGCGGAGAGGGAAGAAAGGACACCTTCGTCTCCGACGAGTTGACAGGTTTCGGGGCACCGTACCTCCGAGAACCTCTACACCGGACGTTGGTGCACCCACTGACTGGACTCCCCGATCCAGGACGAGGTCCCTCGTCTCTTTCCTACCGGCACCGAGCCTCCTCGACTATTTGTTCCGTTTTGTGTCACCCGTTTCGCTCCCACCTCCCCCGCACCTCTTCCAAGACACTGAGCCCGGACTCGATCGAGGAGACAGACGGACCGTCGTACTGGGCCTTGCCCGACCCCGCCGGTGGTCCGACCTCTACCGAGTCTCCCCACTCCGTCACGGTTGTGGGTCGACTTACCTCTGAAGGGGATCAGACGTAAAAAAGGTAAAAAGGCGACTTTAGTCCTTTTAGCTCTCACCCCTGTCCTTCTCCTCCCGTGGATGGTGAAGACACGGGACCCCGAAGCACAAATAGTCGTCAGTTCAGGGAGACCCGTAAACTCAAAAAATTGGTCTAAGACTCGAGGAACTTCGACCTAAGTTCGACAAATAAGTAAATAAGTTTTGTATTAATGACCCACACACGGTCGGTGACAAGATCCGTAACCTCTCTGTGGTCCTTGTTTTGTTTCTGGGGGATTGGAGACCCTCGAAGAGAACATCACCCTCCTCTCTCTCCTTGGTACTTTGATATCACTTGTCGTCTCGTCTCTTCTGAGACCACTCAGGGAACCTGTCGTTCTAGTTTGGTCAGTTAGGATTTCCTTTAGTTGCGAGTCATAAGTGACCCTCCTGACTTCGACTTCGAGGTTATGAAACCGGTGGACTACATTTTTCGACTGAGCAACCTTTTCTAGGACTAAGATCCTTTCTAACTTCCGTCCTCCTTTTCCCCCGCCGTCTTCTACTCTACCAACCTACCGTAGTGGTTGAGTCACCTGTACTCAAACTCATTCGAGACCCTCTACCACTTCCTGTCCCTTCGGACCATACGACGTTAGACACCCCAGAGTCAACCTGTGCTGACTCACTGACTTGTTGTTGTTTCTTGCAGAAGCCTACACTCTGTTTGAGTTCTTTTCGTCGACGTCACTTCGTCTCTTCCCTCCCCTACACGAGACCCCGACCCCCCGCGTGGAGAGGAATCCCATCGGAGTTCCCCTTCCACTGTCCCCTCATGTCTAAAATTCCTTTACTCCCTCACCCAGTACCTCTTCAGACCTCCTTCTCGAAAACCCAGTCTTTCGTATCGGTCACGTTTCCGGGACTCCGTCCTCACACGGACCACACAGTCCTTGTCGTCTCTCGTCACACCACTCCGTCTCACACTACTCCCACTCCACACCCCACCCCTTACTCCCAGGCTTCGTCTACGTGGAAAGTTCGGCAACCTCGTGAGAACTCAAATGTGACTCCCTTCACCCTTGTGGGATTGGACCCTCAGGCACGACAAATCGTACCAAGGACGTCCTTTGAAGTCAATAGAACTTTATTGGGTAGAGTCGTCCCTGCGTTCGTGGTGTAGAGATTACTCGTTCTTTTAGGGTAGGACGAGTCGTGGTCTCAGGAGGTAGGTCCTTTGACCCAAAACGACCCCACCCCTGTACACACGAAGCAAGTGTACGTCCGACCCCCCGACGTACAGCTACTCTTGCTCCGGGGGACCAATGAAGGGAGAGACCCACGAGTCGCCAAATAACTGTCCGCTAACGTTCGCAGGTCGGAGTTCAGGGGTCCGAAGAAGACGAAGGCCGAGAAAACGGTAGTAAACGTTACTCTAATCCCAAGACCCGGCTTACAAAGTCCAGCGACTCTCAGTGGTGATAAAGTGTTAAGTAATAAAAAATTGTTCTACATCAGTTTGTAAGGAGGATTTCTTTATGGTCGATTCACGAACCAAATAGTGACAAAGTAGTCTACTATTCTATAAAATAAAACGTACTCACAACTTGTACGGAGAAATTAGTATTTATAGAACCCTAATTATAGAAACCTAATTAAGTGCGATGTTCGTAAATAATCGAGAAGTACCTCACGGTCTGTGTCTTAGTCTCCCGGTCTTATCCGTCACGAACCAACTCTTCCTGTCTCTTCAACCAGTCCCATCCCCCGGCCCCCTACCCGTCGTGGGACTCCAACGAAAGATTCATCAGGGTCGTGGTAGAGTTGTACTGGTCGACCAAGGGTGTCTCCGGTTGCGACCCCACACACACACAGACACAGACACAGACACAGACACACTCAGACACACACACAGACACACACAGGCACAGGGACAAAACCCACTACGGAGCCGACGACGCTGTGAGCGACTATTAACCGGCTACCACCTCTTCTTTCGGTCCGAGGAGAACAATTACCTTCACCGGACAATCGAGAAGTACAAAGCGGGCGGAGCCCAAAATAAAAGGGGAAACTCGAACCGATACGACGGGTCAGCGGGGCGACTACAGCGGCGTCAACATGTAAGACCTGCGCACGCACCCGAAACCGAGTCGTTGGGTCCAGTGAGTCCCAAACCGTACATTGTGTGTGTGGGTATGTAGTGGGGCCTCAACTAAGGTACTCTACAAGCGAACGACTAGTGGGGTAAGACCTTACTCACATCCCGACAAACCACCGTTACTCGCTGGGACGAAGGATACGTCGACCAACGTTTCGGTGCACGACAACCAATGCCACCTGTATTTGGGCTCAGTGGCACTTGAGAGGGGTGGGGTGGGCGGTACTGTAAACCTCGAGACACGTAGACTCTGTTTTTACCTTTTTTAACGTGTAACACACCGAAGGGACCATCGAGTCTCCATTTCTTAGGTGGACGGTCACGTTCTCTGGGTCCTCTACGCCCAAACTAGGGATCCAGTCCTTCTAGGGGACCTCTTCCTTTACCGTTGGGTGAGGTCATGAGAACGGACCTCGGACCACCCGATGTTAAGTACCCCAGTGTTTCCAACCCCGTACTGACTCGCTGATTCGTGCACGTAGGGATTACGGGCAACCCAGTCTCCCGGTGGACTTTTCACTACACTACACACCTGACAGGGTTCGTCCCGACGGACGAGGAGACCCGTCACTGAGCCCGTGCCGTCCCAGAAATGTAGGTGGAAAACTCTCCGACCGGGGTGTGACGCTCCGAGACGACCACGAACACCCATCCCGACCTGCGAACTCGAACCGTCGTCCTACCAACTCGTACACTACCCCCCGTCACGACTTCGATGTGAAGGGTCCACGTTTGGGACCGTAACGGAGAGTTCTCGCCACTGAACCTCGTTCGGGGAGGGGAGCCGTCGGGGGAGGGGCGGATACAATAAACCTCCTATTTCCTCAGGTAGCTATATACAGTCCACGGGTCTCGTAACGACCCGTACGAAGGATACCAGTGACCCACAATCATTACCAATAATAATGGACTTTTTTTATTTATTTTGTTCTTTCGTACGACGACGGGGATCCGTGGAGTGTCCTCGGGACGTCCTTTTCACAGTTGTACTCCGAGCAAACTACGTACACCTTTGGCTGCGGGTTTCCCCTCTTCCGGCACCCATCCCACACACCCGGTCACCCACCCCGAGGCTGGTAAGGTCACGGGGTACCTAGAGTGGGACGGAAACACGACTCGTAGGCCGTCCGGGTCGGGACCTCCGACCTCCGGATCCTCCCCGGGTCCTCGAGAAACCCCTCGACTCAGATTCGGTGAGTGTTTGGTCCTTCGGTCGTTTGTTTCAATGATCAAACTAACCAAAACTTTCCGATCTGGGGGAGGGGATGGTCGAGAGGGTAGGGTTACTAGATAAACGGGCCTCCACCTTCCACTCATTCATAGAGATCTCACGGAGAGACACCGTCTGCAGCACGCCCGCAAAGACACGGAGACACCGTCTCCAGTCCGCCCGTAAAAACACAAGTCGTAGAGCGAAGTCGGGCTACCGCCGTACACTACCTCGACGACGACAGGGACAAAAAGTCTGCGCCCTTGACTCCGCACAACCCACTCCGAGTGAGTCGGTTGTTCACCCAGACTCTAGACCCGAGTCCAGACGGGAGTACAAAGCACCCAAAAAAGGAATCAGGAGCACTGGACAGAGGAAAAAACCCCCCGTTTAGACAGAGGACCAAGGGTTCAGGGAATCGTCTCGACAAACTTGTCTTCCTACGATCAACGAAGGAGTCTTCCACTCGCCCGATCCGGGCCCTCTCGGACCTCCAAAGGGAGAGTCGAACTGGTGCTATTGACGAGGGTGTCTAGGTCTGTCTTAAGATCCGGTACAGCGGGCGGGAAAGGGAATGGACGGGGAAGGTCGGAGGTCGGAGAAAGGGAGCGGAAAGGAAGAGTCAGTCTAAAGAAGGGACCGGACGGAGAACAGGGGAACGACGGAGGAGGGGCGAGAGGAGGCAGTGACTCCTCGGGGTGTTGTGGGTGAGTCGTCCAACAGACACGGCTCCGTCCCCGGGGCGGTGGACAAGGGTCCTGCACTCGTAGCACTTGTGGAAGGATACTTGACGATCGACCTCTCCGGTGGACCGGCCGGTCGCCTACGGTGGATCCTCGACCGGGTCGTCTGACACGGGGGCCCGTGGCGGTGGCAGTGGCCGTATGGTCGAGGTCCACCGGGACCGGAACCGTCTTTATTTCCACTGACGGGCCTCGAGTCTCGGCGGGACGGGTTGTAAGAGGAGAGGAGGGCTCACAAGGTCATTTGACGGTTGTGAGTTCGGAGCCTGATCAGTAAAGGAAGAGGTGTTTCCGGAGAGGTCATTGGTGGGGGTGGGGCGGGTGGATGGGGACAGGACCGTGCCAAGGGGTGGGGAAGGAGGTACGGGGGTCACACGAGACAAAACACAGGCAGGAACACCGTGCGAGTCGTTCGTTATGTAGTGTTGAGGACCGACCTGACACTCGAAGATCGGGTCACGGACCCCAAAGCAGTCCCGAATTGGGGCGACCTCTGACGGCGCTTCGGTCGATGGGTGTAGTAGATTAAACGAGGAGCGAACATAAATCCCGTAACACTGTTAGACTTAAGTGACCTTTAGGAGAGCCATTTGTCAAAAATTTAACTCTTTATTGTACTCATTTCACGTATTTTCACGCCACTAGAAACGACATGACGAACTACCGAAACCTGGTCACCAATGTAAGTACACATGTCCACGGGGAGCGAAAACCTTTCAAACGGAGAGAGATTGGTTTCAGGAGCGATGTTTTCTGACTTTCTTCGGGTTTCTCCGAAAAGTGAAAATCCGTTTTCCGCTTTTCCCTTTTACTCCACGTGTGACCGGGACGTCGTCGACGAGGCGCCGTCACGCGGAGGGCTCGTCGGGGCGGTGGTAGCCGTGGACCCCCAGTTCCGGGCCCCGAAACTCGACACCGACACTCGTAGGCCCGAAGCAGGGGCAAATCAGACACACGGACAGTCGTTCTACACAGGATTCCATTATCGGAGAAGCGAAGTAGGATCGAATGTCTCCCAGAGCATCCTGACGAGATGAAAGTCTAGTACCCCCTTCGACACTAAGTCCAGTTCTCTTTTCGTGGAGACTGCAGGGGACGTCGAGGAAGAGTCAGATATTGGTCGTGGGGGTGGGGGTGGGGACGGGGAAGGTGGTCGCCTAGTGGTAAGACTGAAGGTCTCCACGGAAAATTTTTCAAAAAAGAAAAAAAAAAAAATTAAGTTAACACTTTATGGATGTCGTTTATGATAAATACTACCTACTTGGTAAAAATTTATATGTTAAACCACCGTAATCCATGTAAGAAATTTCCGTAAGAAATGTAAAATTACCGTGACGATTTGTTGACTTTCTATGTCTTCGCTGATGTCATCTTTCACTTTCAAAGGGACTGGAGTCATAGAAGGATTTTTCCTTGGTGGCACAAGTCAAACACATAGGAAGGTCTGGAACGAGACACATGACAGTAACCAGTTATGGACAGTCGAGTCCTTTTGGACCACATATACATGCACAAGACTCAGCCGTTAAAAAATTGACATTTATCTTAGGAACTAACCAACTAGTGTTACCCCAGAACGACCACACCACACACAGCCCGAGAAAGACCACGCCCCACACAACCCCGGAAAGATTCCCCGCGTGGGTCTGGATCACCTCCTACAAGACAAACGGGAGACACCGCAGTCACCAAGACGGAGAGGAGGTGAGTCTACGGACCCGGAACGTCCAAGGTCAGGAATGAGGACTGGGAGAGCGACACGAACGTCTGGGACAAGAGTCTAGGGTGTCGGGGACTCTCCGGAATCAATAGTGACTGGGGGCCCCTTCAGTGAAAAGAGGTCATAAATTGAAACTTCGTTCCTGGTTTCCAGCCTCCGTCCGTCCAACCACCTTCCACAGTAATTGGTCGTCCACCCCCGTCTACGAGAGTCCTCTTGAATCTGGAGATCCAGTGGGAACTTCAGTGTATAGACCGGAAGTCGACGGAGACTGGGGTCTACGGTCGGATTTGCACGTCGGTGCCTCGGGTGTCGGGGGGACGACGTAGGGGGTGAGCCCATGTCCGTCGCAGAGCCTCAGTCGTTCTTCCCAGGGGACTGAGGTGAGAAAGACAACGAACCCAAGGTCTCGGGACACTCCACTCGGGACCCACTCACTTTGGACTCGGAAACCGGAAACCCTTTACATCTGGAACATACGTCCTCCGAACAGAGGCTCTGTACGTACGACACGAAAGAAATACCCTTCTATTTGGGTTTCCGGAAGACTAAAAACTGAGACTACCCCCGAAAGGGTAAAGAAGAACAACCAGGGAACCACGACCGAGAAGGTGATTCAAGTCGATGACTCCAGAATCCGAGGAAAGAAGTAGGTGGGAGTAGGTGGGTGGAGTTTGAAAGAACAAAAGAAGAACTAGAGGGGTAGTGCAACCTACATCAAACCATGTCCGGTGGTAAGTCGTCGGACAGTTCCGGACGAGACCAGGTCTGTGGACCAAATCCTGCTCTCGAGTGACCCCGTACTCTACCGAGAAGAGAGTCCCCGAAAGACCCTCTTTCCAGTAGACCTCAACAGGTCATCTTGTACTTCTAAGGACGCTCCGGACTGTCGGTCTCCGGGAACATTCTTTGTCGTCCTTACTATGGTTAGGGTCGGGTGTGAAGGGTTGGTGACAGTCGAAGAGGTATCATTACTAACCTAGAAAATAAATTTTATTAAAATGATTAAAAACTGACGACCTAGAAACAACGACGTACCCAAAAAAAAAAAAAAAAAAAAAATACCACACGTCCGAAGAGTTACCCCGCCGAAGACAATGACACCTCGTGTCTGAGACCTCATGTCCGAGGTATCAATACTGTGTGCCCGAAGTAACAAGACACCGTACTCCCAGAAGGGTGTAGTCCCTAGTTTGGACAGAGGGGACGTAATCGTCCACTTAAGAAATGGTGACTCGACGATCCCCTCGGGAATACCCTAGAACTACAACAATTTAATAATTCGTTTTGTTTTAGTCCGAAAAATTTATATCTTCTTTTATTTTAGATGTTGAGGTTACAGGTTTACTAGGGATAACTTATAAACGTTTTCACTTAACGTATGTACTAATCTTTAAAGTTTGGTCTGTCTTTCTATGTCTTTACTTTTTGAATTTCAAGCACAGGGTGGAACAAAGAAAGGGGTTTGTCCTTTAAGATTATATAATGACACGTCGAAAGGTCCTTTTCAACACAAATGTGGTAGTACTTCGAAATGGATTTTTCCCTGGGACGAAACAAAGGTCAAGAACGTAAAAAAAATTAGGTCTCCGACAAAGACGTAGTCATCTAAATCCATATTTTTCTGGAGTCAGAAAAATATAGGTGCACCTAAGGGTGAAATATCTGTCTGGTATTAATGGGTTGGTTAGGGGAAATCTACCTGTAAATCCAATAAAGGTCGATGAATGACCCATCCAACACAAAATTTCCAAACTTTAAAGGGACCATTCGTAAGAAAGGGGAGAATGGAGGAGTTGTGGACTAGTAGTTCTTTTCGTCTAGGGAACCTTTCAAAATTTAAGTAAAAGTGTCAACTAAAAAAAAAAAGAAAGTACTTCAGTCCTTGTCCTTCCATTGATAGACAGACAACCAACGAACGACGTACCGGTTCGAGACTTCCTTGAAAGAGAGAAAAAAAAATTTATTATATAAAACGAAGGTCACTGAAAAATTTTTTTAAATAAAAACCGATACGACCTAGAAGCAGCGACGTACCCGAAAAAGAGATCAACGTTTCTCGTTCCAGATGAGAGCTCGACGCCACACGTCCGAAGAGCACCGTCACAGAAGAGCCCCTCGAGATCAGAGTACCTGAGCCATCGACGACGTGTACCCGAGTCATCAACGCCAAGGGTCCGAGATCTCGTGTCCGAGTCACCAACACCGCGTGTCCGAATAAACGAGACACCGGACTCCCTAGAAGGACCTAGCCCCTAGCTTGGGGACAGAGGACGTAACCGTCCGTCCAAGAACTGGTGACTCGGTGGGTCCTTCGGACTTCCTCGAAACGTAGGTACTAAAGGAAATCGAGGTCCTCCGGTCTTAATGACGGGGTACCAAATCTTCCTCGGTCCTTGACTCTCTCCGGAGTAACGAGTGCTTCCAAGGTCGACCACAGGTGTCGTGGGACTGGTCGGGACCTGGAATAGGTGGCGAGGAGGAGAGGATCACGCCGACCAACAGGACCTGTAGACTCAGGTGGGTCTCGAGTCCCTCACGACAGACGTAGGCAGATACACTTAAAAGCGAGCTTCGAAGACTGGCTCACCACCAAACGAGACGCACCCCAGAGTGAAAAGACAAAGACTTTGGAAGTCAACACACACCGCACGTTAAGGGACCCTCACTCACCATTAGTCTCCTTCGTCAGCGAAGTAGAATCCCGGGATTGGATGGTCCAGACTCAGGAAGGTCTTCCCACTCCTGGTAGGTCGCGACGCAAGGCAGTGCGTCGTAGGATTCACCCGAGACTACCTACGACAGACAGTTCTCCACGCGCGGACCTTGCGACGACAGAGACCCGAGAGGTAAGAACCGTAGACATTGCGTGATAGCCCAAGGACCTGTCAACTTAGTACAGAGTTAAAATAGACAAAAACACCTACTTATTAGGTTTCATCCATTTATTTTTAATTACAGACCCAAACCTATGATTAAATTGAAAGTTAATCCAAAACAAAACTCGTAATAACTTTAATTAGACGCAAGAATCTCGTGTAAGGTGAATAACCGTCCCATGCCACCGGGGGTCTTCTGTCATCCATCAACAAGCCCTATTTAAGTCTACCTATCTGGCTTAGCTCTATTACCTTTTCAAACGAAAGTTTGCAAAGACAAAAAGTTACTGTTTCACTACAGACCTATAGTGGACCTGGGACGTCCCTCTTTTTGAGAAGCTAGTCTTAGGACGGGACTTGTCTACTCCCTGTTCAAAACTAGGAACGAGGAAAGACCTGGACCAAGTAAACGTATATTTATGATAAATTTCCCACGATTCGTCCCTGATTCCAGGCAGATCAGTTCCGATACCAAAAAGGACACCAGTACATACCTACACTCTCAACCTGACACTTCTTCCGACTCGCGGCTTCTTAACTACGAAAACTTGACATCACGACCTCTTCTGAGAACTCTCAGGGAACCTGACGTTCCTCTAGGTTGGTTAGGGAAGACTTCCTCTAGTCGGGACCCTAAAGAAACCTTCCTTACTACGATTTCGACTTTGAGGTCATGAAACCGGTGGAGTACCCTTCTCAACTGAGTAACCTTTTCTGAGACTACGACCCTCCCTAACCCCCGTCCTCCTCTTCCCCTGATCTCTCCTACTCTACCGACCTACCGCAGTGACTGAGCTATCTGCACTCAGATTTACTTGAGGCCCTCAACCACTACCTGTCCCTCCGGACCGCACGACGCTAAGTACCCCAGCGTCTCAGCCTGTGCTGACTCGCTGACTTGACTTGACTTGACTTGACTTGACTTCGTCCCTTGACTCAAACTCGAGGACCACTTCGTAATAATAAAATCTTCTCGGACCCCGAAACCCTAACCCGAGAGCGTGTTAGCTCTCGGGTCTAAGACTGAGACGTCGGTCATTGACACACTGTAACCCGTTCAGTGGATCGGGAAGACCCGGAGTAAAAGAGTAGACATTTTACCCTAACTATTAGAGATATAGAGTACCAACGACATTCCTAACTCTGTCTCGACACCAAAGGTGTTACGTCCCATACTTGACACCACTGTGTGTCCGGGAAAAGAAAAGAGAATCTTTGGAAACCTGAAAAATCCCTTTTTGGAGAAGGAACCCCCGTCCAAAGGAAACCGCTACTCGAAATTGAGTAGTGAGTATGGACAATCCGAGGGGAAGATTTCTCTCGGTCGTTAGACCAATATAGGTCGAGTGGAACGAAAAAGAAAAGATAAAAATATAATCGCTCCGTGTCACCACAAAGTAAAGACAACACTATATATCAAGGAGAATTTTATTTATATAAATTTAACTTTCAATTGTTACTGTAGTCACGCGACACCAACTCTGTATTTAACACGTCTAACATTCACCAAAACTTAGGGTCGAGACAGTGGAGGACCGACACACCGGAACCCACCCAGTACATTGTAGAGACTTGAAGGTAAAGGAGCAGAATCGTATTGATAATAAGAGACCCCCAAAACATTTGACAATTCACTCTATTACATCAGTCTCGGGAATTTTGTGGTAACCCGTGTATCTTTCATGGTGGTTTCATAATTTTCACACAAAGACTGGAAACCCTTCGCACCTCGGCCACACCCAGTTCCCGTGTCACTGAACCCTGATACCCGTTATTTATTTACCATCGACCACGATAACAAATCTAATAAATTATCACTACTACGCTTCTCGACTGAGTAAACTTTTCTGGAACTACGCCCTTTCTAACTCCCGTCCTCCTCTTCCCCCGCTGTCTCCTACTCTACTAACCTACCGTAGTGGCTGAGTTACCTGTACCCAAACCCACCTGAGGTCCTCAACCACTACCTGGCCCTCCGGACCACACGACGCCAAGTACCCCACCGTTTCTCAGTCTGTGCTGACTCGCTGACTTGACTTGACTCATCGCCATTACTAGTTGCTTCTGTATCTTAAACGACATGACTCCCCTTAAAGAACCCCGCCTTTGGGAGTCTGTCGAGGTATCCTCGGTCACTCTGGGGTGACAAGTTGGACAGGTAACAGAACCAAGTTGAAAGGTCCGGTTCGGCTCGTAAGCCACAAAGTAATTTGGGTGGCTCTGCGATCTCGCCAGGGAACTCTACTTGTTCGTGTTCCCGTTCTCCGCCCACGTTTTCTCTGGGTTGATGTTTTTGCAACCCCTCCTCCTTCTGCTCCTCTTTCCCGGACGGCTCCTACGGGTCCTTCTGCGGCTCTTCCGATTTCCATGTCTCCCACCAAGTTTTCCGTAGTTCTGCTCACCCCTCTTACTTCCACTCACGTGCGCGGTGGCGGTCGGACGGGCGGCCCGGCAGGACACAGACCAGGGGGCACACACAGGGACCCACGCGGACAGTAAGGTCTGTGGACACGGGGAGTGAGACGTGTCGGGCGAGAAACCACTGTCGACACCGGTCTAGGTGTGTCCGGACCCGTCGGACCTCGCTCCGGGAAGGAGAATAGGGGACGGGACAAAGGGCAAACGGTTTTCTCTCACAAATGAAACAATAATTCTCTTACTTTACCCGACTACGTGCATTGTACGAGTCTTGTCACGGACCGGGTACGGTATTCACAGAGGGTGATGATAATAAAGTATTGATGGTAGTAATAATAATTATCATACCAGTAGAAATAGTAAAAACCACAAGAAGGAATATTAGGGCTACTGGGTCTTACTACTAAAAAACTGGCTTTAGCAATAACGGTCACGTGACGTCCTTCTTTTTACCGGGTCCCGACTACTTTAATCTACGAAAAGTATGCTAATACCAAACCCCCCTTAGTTTATAGTTTACGTTGGGGGGTCTAAGAATGTAATTCTAAAAAAGGTTCGGGAGTAGACAAATCTCACTCCGCGTGACCACAAGCCACGTGACCCCAGTCCTCGTCTTAGCAAGACAGGAGAAGAGACGGGAACAGCTCCTGCTAAGACCAAAGGAAAAGTGGAGGGAGAACAAATCTGTGATTACGGAGGTAGACCTCTCGTAACAGTCGGGGCCCCTACTTCGTTCAAACTCGACAACGAACACAGTACCCGGCCCGAACGTCGGTGTGTCTACCCCAGAGACCGGTGCCGGGGCCCACGAGTCCCACCTCCTCCACTACCCCAGTTCACTCCACCCTCGAGACGAACGGTCTCCCCTCGAAGGTCGTGTGGAGGACCCTGTCTAGGCCCGAGAGGGGTCGAGGGCGGACGGAAGACGAGCCCGCACCCCCCTCGTAGAGGACACTCGGGAGGAGACCC
Organism: Capra ibex; assembly: GCA_006410555.1. Classification (NCBI taxonomy): domain Eukaryota; kingdom Metazoa; phylum Chordata; class Mammalia; order Artiodactyla; family Bovidae; genus Capra; species Capra ibex. Next base: position 6,008,472 of record SJYO01052794.1, read on the forward strand.
AGGACCCGAGTGTCGTCGAGGAGACGTCGGTCGAGCGGTCGGGTAGTCGGACCTGACACGCTCAGGTCCGCGGGTTTCGACCTTTTACCTCGGCGAGTCATTTAGTCAACTGACCCTTGAGTAAACAAACCCCCTCAAACGACGTTAATACGTCGGTTTTGGACGGGGGTAGGGGTGGGGCGACCGGGGTAAGACTACTAGAACCGTCGAGAGACGCTTACGGTGCTAGTATAAAGTTACTTATATTGGGTTCACAGAGGGACGACGGTAGTCGGGAGAAAAATCCGACTCTAGAGGTCGTACCAAAAAAAAGACAGGTTTCACACGTCATTCGTAGAACCAAATCCTTAAGGAAAGACCAAGTCTTTGGGAAACGGTTGTTTATAGTGACACCGCCCCTCCACTCCCCACCTGTGTTCCATTCGGTATGAACAAACGAATAAACGTAGTAAAAATAAAAAACCAGATTGACCCCTCTTCGAACAGACGACTTTGAAAACCAAATCGACAGGACATCGGTGGGACCCCCCTTTTACCTGCTGAAGTGGGGTAAAACATGTCACACAAGAGCAGTTAAAACAAAACCTTTCTACGACGGAGAAAAACAAGGTCAGGAAAATTCCCGACGACAGATTGGTCCGGCCCCGACACTGATTGGTACCACACCTGTTCCCGTCCGAACCGGAGTTTGTGTGTTAGGTCACTGAGTTGACCGTCGGATCAGGACCGAGTGTCCCCGACGTCGTCGAGACGTTCCGACGGCAGGGGCGAGGGACAACCCTAGGTCCCCCACCCCCCACCCCCCCTCGAGGGACGTCCGACTCGGACGGGACACGTCCCCCGTGTCCCTCCGTACAAGTGGTCGGAGGTCTTGGGACAAAGGGTCCACCAATGAGTCGGTCCAACACAGTCCGTCCCGGGTCTCCTTAAAGGGCTTTCTGAAACGAATCTACAAACTACGGTTGAAGTCCGAGGTCACCTCACACCAAGAGGTACCGGGGGAGTCGAAACATTACGGGAGGACAAAAGGACCGGGTTGAGTAACATTTATTTATGTTGAAAACGTCCGGGTAGGTCGTTTCTCTGTGGATTGACCCGTCGTTGTCCACATGAGACCCCGAGAAACTTAACAAATAAACTGAAGAGTCATAAGAGCACAAACTTCCACACCGGTGACCCACGAGAGAGGAATCTGACAGAGACACAAACCCACTTTGGTGTGTCGGCAATTAAGGACACTGAACCTTCCCACAATCCGCGTAAAAGAGTGAAGCAAAGTTCGGTCTCCTGTCACAGTTACCCATCTACCCTCTACACTGAATGTCAGGACAGAGTGGTCGGTCTGGATGCACACGGAACCTCCCACAGGGGTTCGAGACCTGCAGTAACAGGAGTAGACCTTTAACACTGAGATCCTTCATATTTCTGAAAAAAAAAAAATTTGTACTCCTATACAATCCTAAGAACACCAAAATTCTAAATCCATAAGTTGAGTCTGATTGAGTTCGTCTTTTCCGTCAATAACAATCAGATTGACCCTCCGGGTCCTCCCCGACCTGAGCCCACGTATCTACTGGTAGTGGTTGAGTCCCGGGTGTAGGACGGTTCGGTGGTTCATCTCTCTCGCGACGTTGACTTCGGACCCTCGGCTCCGAGTGACCACGACCACCTGGACCGAACGGGTGGGACGTCTCCCTACCGGTCGTGACTAACCAGTCCGGTCAACACGTAGACGGGATACAATGCGGGAGTCTTTCTTTGTGTAAGCAGTCTTCTTCCTCCACACCCACGGTCCGAGTGTCTTTGTCGTCCACGAGAGAATCTTTTGGTATGATAAAGACACATGAGGAGGTAAATGGAGTCCGGTCGACGAGGGAAGGAGACAGAAAAGAACAAAAGAAAAGGTAAGGGAAGGACAAAACACCGACAAAAGAAGAGGGTCTATAAAGAGACATTGTACCACGGAGAGTGTAACAGGGACCTGGACCACTCCACAAACTCTCGGAACCTGAAGAACTCATTTCTCTACGACCGGGGTCGAGGGGGACGTATGGGGCAGTAGGGGTGAAGTCGTCACTTGAGAAATGAATTTTTCCGCCGTCTTTCGTATCCTTATTTTTCCGTACACCAGTGTTCAGTGTTCAGACGGTACTGGACTAAACTTACACCGTAGCTGAACAAAAAAAAACTGTTTCCGTCGTGGGTCTTAAGTGTGGAGGAGGTGAAAATTCGGGTCTGTTCCTTCAACACACTTTACTTACACGTCGGGACCTGGGAAATGAGGGTAGGGGTCAAACGTCTCTTTATACGAGACGGAGTCCAGGGGTCACTACCCGTTGAGTAAGACTTTGGTTTTTTTTTTTTTTTTTTTTAGTATCCTGGAAAATTAAAAATCTCTAACTCACGACTTTCCTTCTGGTCTCACGGGACCAGGGGGACCGGTCTCCTCACACGTGGGTCTACGAGCAAGTACAGAATCGGATGGGAAGTTAGACTATGCTGTCAGTAAAGAAAAACCTAAGTCAATTTCGTCATTGAACCTGTACTCAAACCCACTTGAGGCCCTCAACCACTATCTATCCCTCCGGACGGCACGACGCTAAGTACCCCAGCGTCTCAGTCTGTATTGACTTGCTGACTTGACTTGACTTTCGTCATTGAATTATTCACCTGGACTCTGTTCTCTTACTTAACAAAATTAAGGAACCAACTTTTTATACCCTTTTAGCCGAAAAACGGATATTCCTTTCCATCGGTAGTTAAAGGACCGGACTGGAAGTGTATACTGAGGAGAGAACTTAGGGACGTTCCCGTACCTTCCTCGTCCTGCCCTCACCGACACTCGGACGATCCAACCGACCCTCAATTCCTCAGGGTTCGAACCGAAATAAAAAAAAAGGGGGAAGACTTCAGAGATGACTTTACTTTAACTTGGAAGACCGGAGTAAAAACGTTTCGGTCTCGGTTGGGGTCTGGATCGTCAAAAGACTACTCCCGTGCGGTTCCTGATCCATAGTCCTCCAGCTCCAGACGTAGGGTCTGTGGATACTGAGACGGGGTCTCGACGACACACTGTGACCCGTTCAGTAACGGGTAAGACATGAAGAAATGGGTGTTCCCTGGACGCGCTATGGTCGGGAGTCCAACAGTCTTTACTCTTGGAAATCACGAAGTCGTAAATCGTCCACTGTGTACTGGTGGTTTATCCTCGGGACCGTTCTGTCACCTCGCTCCCCGGGTTTCACCCTGAACTCGAACCAACCCCCCTGTATACGAACTAGTGGGACCGCTCAAAGAAACCCAGGATAAAGAGACAATTAAAGATATTACTTGTCACTCCACCAACTCATACACATACACACACACACACACACACACACACACACACACACAAAGATCTCGTCCCGTACCCTCTCCCTACCCCTCCGACTCGGTGACCCTATGTCTCCACACCCCCGTGGTCGAAAAGGTTACCCGAATTGATCATATTCCTCTTCCTAATCTCCAGTCCAATCTGTTTAGGAGACCTTTCGTTGAAGGGTCCCTCTTTTTTTTTTAAGACTTAAGTTAGAACACGTTAGGTTACTTATCATTATTTTTTTGCGTTTCCTTCCCCATGGTGTTTATGAGTCGTGAATGCGCGACACAGTAACGGTCCGTGACGACCGGAGAACCTTAAGACGAGGTTTCGGTCAGTTGTCGTACACCAGGAAGGGTATAGAGGATCCATTGGTCGTTCCCGTAGGAAGAGGAGGAGAGGTATTGGAAGAAAGATTCCGGAAGAATAGTAGGGGACGGGGAGAAAAATAGTAGACCGGAGCGACACTACCGACCTTGTGACTGGCGTCTCCCGTTGACTCTTTTAGGAACGCAAACAGTTCAGTTTCTGACAACCCTCCAGTCCGGACGGTAAAGGGACTTTTCGTGAAGTAAATGGTTTATAATTAGTCTAATCTTACGGGTAGTGGGACCCTTCAATTACTTAATACCGACAATAAATTTTTTTTTTTTTTTTTTAGGTGTCACCGTCTCATGACCCTTTCGAATCCCCAAACCGGTCTCAACAGTGTAGTCCCCTGTCTCAGGACTCTCAGGCGCCCGGAGAGGACGAGCAAGTCGCTAAGCGTGTTGGTAATGACGGAAGGTCGGCGGCTTGTGAAGTAGGAGGGTTTCGTTTTGGGACGGGCGATTTGTAGAGGGACAAGAGGGAGGGAGGACGGGGACTGTCGGAGGTGGGACGAAGGACCGACTACGTAAACTGGTGAGATCCACGGAGTATATTCACCTTAGTTATGTCACAAACAGAAAAACTCTGGTCAAAGAAAGTGACTCGTAGTCCATGGGCTCTAAGTAGGCACAAAATTACACCGTCCTAAAAGAAGGAAAAATTCCGACTTGCTATAAAGTAAAAAACTTATCTGAGGTAGACCGAAAAGAAAAAATTTAAAGTAAATAAAATTAACCTCTTACCAATCAAATGTTATAGCACTACCAAAAACGGTATGTAGTAATACTTAGTCGATATCCGTGTGAACACAGGGGAGGGAGGACTCGGGCGGAGGGCGGGTACGGAGGTCCAACAGTGTCTCGTGGCTGGACCCCACAGGATGTAGTAGGTAGTTTGAGGGTCGCGAGAGGTACAATGTATACCAGTAGAGTGTAGTCGGTAGGGAGAGGGAGAGAATGACTAAGGTTTTTAGACAAGAAGCACAGAGGAAACGATGGGACACGTAATCATGGAAGAAAGATCTAAGGTATATATACGCAACGACGACGACGACGACGACGATTCAGCGAAGTCAGCACAGGCTGAGACACGCTGGGGTTCTACCGTCGGGTGGTCCGAAGGGACAGGGACCCTAAGAGGTCCGTTCTTGTGACCTCACCCAACGGTAAAGGAAGAGGTTACGTACTTTCACTTTTCCCTTTCACTTCAGCGAGTCAACACAGGCTGAGAAGCTCTGGGGTACCTGACGTCGGATGGTCCGAGGAGGCAGGTACCCTAAAAGGTCCGTTCTCACGACCTCACCCCACGGTAACGGAAGAGGATATATACACAATCATATACTATAAACAGAAAGAGAAAGACGGAACGAAGTGAGTTACCAGTGGACCCAACCAACATGGAAAACCGACGACACTTACACCTATACGTCTGTGATAAAAGGACTTCTCCAAAAACACCTTTGTTATCTCCGATTCGTTCCAGGTCCCGGAGGCTTCCCCGAACGGCTTCGACCTCCTCGACCTGTGAACTCAAAAACGAGGGTCGGACCGTCGAAGTGTAGGAAGGTGAGGGTCTCCGGGTTTAGTCAACACACTCCCCAGCGTGGTCGTGGTCCGACCTATGACCTCGGAAGTCCGAACACCCGGTGTCACGGACCGTGTCTTTGATTATGGTGTGTCTACGAGCAAATGTGGTACGTCCATCAAACCCTTCTCCTCGGGTGGAGAACTGGGGAGACACGGAACCAAAGGAAAGGTATTCGACGTCTCCAAGGTGATCCGGTCACAACCGGACTGACACCCTACACCTCTACCGAAACCACCCTGTCTCTCTCTCCCGGAACTTCTGGTGTTACTCTCCAAAGAACAGTCCTAGAGTCGAGGTCCCCCACCCCACCCCCTCGGAGCACCAACCACACACGGAAACTGGAGGAGCACAAGAGGTCTGTCGGAAAAGGTACGCATGTTGTCCGGAGCCGTAAAAAACAAATGAATAGTACACAAATAAAAAGTGTTAACGAGAGACAGCTATGACCAAAATACGACTATCATCATTAAGGATTTTTACAAAATAAACTTTTATTAAAGTTCCAATATTTTTCACTTTGTTTTTTTGTTTTTATCACATTTCTTGTGAACAAATCGGCGAAAGTGTAAAATTGTAGAATATGGGGTAAACGAAAGGATAGACATAAAAGAGAGGGAGAGGTGTGTGACACACAGACAGAGAGACAGACAGACAGAGAGAGAGTGTGTGTGTGTGAGGAAAAAAAGACCTATCCAACGTAGGTCGTGTGGGGAAGGTAGGATTTGAGAAGTCGGACGTAAACGATTCATGTCCCGTAAGAGGAAACCCTGGTGTTGTGTCAATGGTGGAAACATTACCAAAGGAAGATAGGTCCAAGGTCCAATAGGTAACCGGATTACTGTAGGAAACATCGTATAAAGGAGGGAGGTCCCTGTCTTAGGTCAGGTCCCAGTCCAGTATGGAACTAAATGGTGCAGGGAAATGTTGTGTTCGACCTTAGTTCTAACGGTCCTCTTTATAGTCATTGGAGTCTATACGTCTACTGTGGTGGGAATACCGTCTTTCACTTCTCCTTGATTTTTCGGAGAACTACTTTCACTTTCTCCTCTCACTTTTTCAACCGAATTTCGAGTTGTAAGTCTTTTGTTTCTAGTACCGTAGACCAGAGTAGTGAGGTAACCTTTATCTACACCTTTGTCACAGTCTGAAATAAAACCCCCCCGAGGTTTTAGTGACGTCTACCACTGACGTCGGTACTTTAATTTTCTGTAAATGAGGAACCTTCTTTTCAATACTCGTTGGATCTATCGTATAAGTTTTCGTCTCTGTAATGAAACGGCTGATTCCAGACAGATCAGTTCCGATACCAAAAAGGTCATCAGTACATACCTACACTCTCAACCTGACACTTCTTCCGACTCGTGGCTTCTTAGCTACGAAAACTTGACACCACAACCTCTTCTGAGGGCTCTCAGGGAACCTGACGTTCCTCTAGGTTGGTCAGGTAAGACTTCCTCTAGTCGGGACCATAAAGAAACCTTCCTTACTACGATTTCGACTTTGAGGTCATGAAACCGGTGGAGTACCCTTCTCAACTGAGTAACCTTTTCTGAGACTACGACCCTCCCTAACCCCCGTCCTCCTCTTCCCCTGATCTCTCCTACTCTACCGACCTACCGTAGTGACTGAACTACCTGCACTCAGACTCACTTGAGGCCCTCAACCACTACCTGTCCCTCCGGACCGCACGACGTTAAGTACCCCAGCGTTTCTCAACCTGTGCTGACTCGCTGACTTGACTTGAATGAGAGGAAATGAGACCTATAACAGTGTCAGACAGAAAGAGAAAAGGTTGAAGCTGCAAAAACTTCATATGTCTTAGAGGAGGTGGAAACAAAGTTATCTTGTAAGGGGTAAGACAGAACCTACAAAGAAAGACTAATCCAACTCCAATTCGCAAGAACCGACCTCAGACCGTGTCCACTGTACAGGAAGGGTCCCACAGTAAAGACCTCCGTGTACTACGGGAAGACAGGAAGTACCCACTACAATTAAAAACGGTTGTCCACTTCTACACCGGGTCGAAGAGGTGACACAGTAATGAAAAAGAAAATCGTCGATTAAACGTTAGGTACCCTTCGTCAACCTGTATTACGTCTACAGGACACGGAGTAATTTTAGAGGGGAATCTTGGAAGACGTGTGTAGGGGAAGGACAACCACCCCTACATTTAACCACGTTGGTGATACCTTTTATCATGCCTCCAAGGAGATTTTACAATTTTAACACAATAGTCTGCTTGGTCGTTACGGTGAGGACCCGTACATAAGTCTTTTCTGCTTTTGAGATTAACGTTTTTCTATGTCCGTAAGGTTACAAGTATCGTCGTGATAAATGTTATAGGTTCTGTACCTTCGTTGGATTCATAGGTGACTATCGACTTACCTATTTCTTCCACACTACATATATATGTTACATTATACTGAGTCGGTATTTTTTCTTACTTTATTACGGTAAACGTCGTTGTACCTACCTGGGTCTCTAATAGTGTGATTCTCTTTCTGTTTATAGCATGTTATCGTGAACATACATCTTAGATTTTTATATATATGCTTACTTGAATGTTTTGTCTGAGTGTCTGTATCTTTTGTTTGTATGCTAATACTTTCCCCTTTCCCCCCTCCCTATTCAATCCTCAAACCCTAATCATCTGTGTGTAATGACATATTCTATCTATCCGTTGTTCCGGGATGACGTATCGTGTCCCTTGATATAATGATAGAACATTGTGGGATATGTTCTTCCTCTTCCGTTGCCGTGGGGTGAGGTCACGAGAACGGACCTTTGCGGGTACCTGTCTCCTCGGACTATCCGACGTCAGGTACCCCAGCGTTTCTCAGTCTGCACTGACTCGCTGAAGTGAAAGTGAAAAGTGAAAGTACGTAACCTCTTCCTTTACCGTTGGGTGAGGTCACAAGAACGGACCTCTTAGGGTCCCTACCCCCTCGGACCACCCGACGGTAGATACCCCAGCGTGTCTCAGCCTGTGCTGACTTCGCTGAATCGCCGTCGTCGTCATTGGATATTACCTTTTCTTAGACCTTTTCTTATACATACACAAGCTCTTATGTGTGTACATAAGATTACTTAGTGGAGTGACACGTCGACTCTGATTGTGTCACAACAGTCAACTTATCGTGGGGCGATCGACGCCGCAGTAACTGCCAGGAACGACTCAGAAATAGTCCTGGCGCCCCTCTTCCGACCAAAGGTCACAGTCGCGAACCATGAGGTGACGTCCGCTCTAAGGACGGAAGAAGGGTAAGTAAGCAAATAGATAGATAGGAACCGTGTCTGAGTGCCTAAGGTCAAAAAGTCACCAAACATAAAGTCATGACATAAATTCCTTGACCCACGAGTTTAACAGGGTCTAAACCGGGAACTCTTGGGAAAGTTCGACCCACGATATAGAAACACTAGACGGGAGAAGGAAAAAAAAAAAAAAAATTTGTCAACACTGTGAAAGACAGTATTGTTCCATAAAGTCCAAGTAAAAGGTGGTTGAGACGGGAAGGAGTACCAATTAAAGAGACCTTTCGGGACAAGGGAAAGTCACCAGTTACTGACTTACCAAAAGTTGTCCGGTTCTAGACCCGTGGTCTACACGAACACTGATGCACCCCACAGAACGATAAACTTGGGAAGTCTCTCGATCCTTTATGTCCGTCCATACATATGTTTTACGTGTAATGGTGGTAGAGGTTAAGATCAGGCAGGGTCCTCACAAAAAAGAACTGAACGGGGTGAGCTAAACTACAGAGAAGGAAATGTCACTCTCCGACCGAAGATTACTGTAGTTTTGTAAATGATAAACGAGTTAGGATATTATGTAGGAATACTTCAAAGTGTTAACAAACTATTTATTTCTCAACAAACGTCAAGGGACAGGGGAGGGGGTTTATGAAGTGGACAGGGATTCGACTTCGATATCTCAGTTCAAAACACAGTATTTGATAAACCCAAACAGACAGAAAGGAAAGAAAAGGGGGAAGTCCTATCTATACCATAAGTAAACTTTATATAAAATATAAAATCAGAGCGAGAGAGAGAGAGAGAAAAAAAAGACAAATTTCCAAACGGGAAGGGTAAAAATAACTAAATTAAAGAAAGACAGAAATTTTTCTTTTATCAAACCTTGTAATTGGTTGAGTTTTGATACGTTTTCTCAAACAAGTTCCTTTATAGGAAGAAGGGTGTATGGAAGGTAGGACAAGGGGAGGGAGAACATCTATTGCTTGAATGACGAAAGCCCTTATAGGAAGGACACAAAGAAGCACATCTTTCCTCGTCTCCCCACGCACACAATAACAAAAGGGCAGAAAGAATGTGAGTCTCACGTCAGGCGGTATATACGAGAAACCGGGAACCGAGAAAGGTGCATCGGAACCGAGGCCTTTAGCGAGACATAGTCAAGTGTCGCCGGAAGGAGTAAGGAAAGGGTCGACACGGTACACATGGTACCAGATAAGTTGGTCAGAAATACGAGCCTGTAAATCCACCAAAGGTCATAAAACGTTAATGGTTATTACGACACCGCTTACGGGAACACGGACACGTAAAAGTACAGCAACCTCTCCACAGAAGGTTTATTTAAGGACGTTCACCCTAACGAGTCGACTTCCTATGTCTTCACTAAATTTCGAAAGAAACTTTTACATAAATTCATTTTTTTTTTTCACACTCTCAAACTTAGTTTACTAATTGTTGTTCATCAAGTCCGTTGTGTCTCTGTGTCGTCTTTACCATTTTCGTCCGGGTACTGACTTCAAACTTGTCTCGACCTGATCCCGAAGGGGCCCCCGAGTTCACCATTTCTTAGACGGACGGTTACGTCCTCTGTGTCCTCTGAACCCGAACTAGGGACGCAGCCCTTCTAGGGGACCTCCTTCTTTACCGTTGGGTGAGGTCATAAAAACCGATCCTTTAGGGTACCTGTCTCCTCGGACCTCCTGACGTCAGGTACCCAGTGTTTCTCAGTCTGTGTTGGCTCGTACGTGCGTGTCACGCGTCTCCTGATCCCATCTCGAAGTCAGGGAAATTGGAGATTTTGTCTTTGGACCACATTATTGACTCCAAGTCTACCTCGAGGGACCCTTAAGTAGTAGTCGTACGCCCAGGACTGGAGTCACATTAGTCTCTTTTGGACAGGTGCACTCGGGTGACCAGACGAACGGGACCACCGCCGTCGTACCATGTGCATGGGACCCTCCCCTCACTCCGGTGTGGTTCCGGCCGTACCACAGTCGTCCGTCTACCCCGTCGTCCCCGGGTCTTCCGACACATCTTGGTACGGTCTGTAGGACTACACCGTATTTCTCCCCACGGGAAACTGGAAGGTAGTGGTTCCGGTCTCGGGGCAGTCGTAGGTGAAAACTTCTACCGTCATCTTAGGTAAAACCTTGTCACTCTGAGACCGCTCTGGGAGAGGAGATCTTGGACAATCGGTGAGGAGAGTCCGGGTGGATCGTGAAACGTATGTCAAAGGTCCCCGACCGTCTGGACCCATTCCTAGTGACCAAAGTTCTCAAATTTCCTGCTCCCTTCTGGACGAACCGTAACCTTCTTGACGACATATAAAATGGATCTTTTGACGTACTTCGTCGAGTAGGATGTGAATACGGACGGCCTCCTCAACACACAACCCTACCCCCACCGCACCTCCATACGCCCACGTCGACACTCTTGGCCCCACTGTGTCAGTTCCAAACCTTCGGAGCAGCACACACCTCTCCGGGAATACCCGGACTAGGACGTGGTCCTCACTGGACCCCTCATCCTCCACCCCGTTCGAACCGAAGAACGCACCTAAAAGGTCGACACACTTCTCAATGATAGTTTGAAGGGACTACCAGGTCACCAATTCTACGACGTGAAGGTGAAGTCCCTCGTACTCAAGTTAGGGACCAGTCCCCTCAAGGTGTATGACGTACCACGTCGGTTTTTCTTTTCTCAGTAAGATGAAGACCCAAAGACAAAGGAGTATAAGTCAGAGATCCTGGTTTGATCACCAAAAGTCCGGTAAAACACCCTTCGACGTCTTAAGGGCTTTCCTCGAGGTCCCCGGAGACACCTCCCATATTCCCCGGGACACCAGTCTCTATAAACCCGTGGACGGGTTGGACAGGGACCTTGTCGAGACACGAGTAGAGAATCGCACCCCCGCGGAACCCTTTAACAAGTCTTAGTCACGCGTGGACTATTGTGTCAAACGACCCGCGATCCGACTGTAGAAGTCGGAGGGTCGACGAGACCTTGAGAGTCTCACAGGTCCCTCTAATTTTTCGGTTTTTCCTTATTGATGTAGTGTCGTCTACCTCCGAGATCCCGAACCGGGACATTGGAACCCCTCAGGAACCTCGACTCGAGGACGACACAGTCGGGTCGTCCGGTCCTCCTTCCCCCGGAGCGTCGTCCCACCCTTCGTCCAGTTTTCAGTGTCCCGTCTACGGTCTCCGACCGTGGTAACAGAGTGAACTATCAGAAGTCTACTGTACAGGGTTGTCATTTGTGTATATGTTAAGTTGTGCGTAGAGGGGATATATATATATATGTGTGTAAATAATACCTGATATGTATAAACATAATTACACGTTTACAATACATGTAGTATTGTACTTGTTTGATCTAAAAATTTTTCTATTATCAATTTTTATTTCTCCAAAACGGATCGCTTAGTAGAACGTATGGGTGACCCTACAGAGGTGGGGTGAAACCTCCTCTACTCTCGACAACCCTCCGGGGACTTCCTCCGATCACCTCCCTCACACCCTCCTTCCTTCGTTTACCACGAAGAGTCTACCGTCGCGGAGGACGGGAGACGGTACCGACACCCGAATGAGTACGTGGCACCAAATGAGTTATTGAGAACCACTTAACTGAGTCACCAAAACAGAATTTAAATCGAAGTAGGATTCGTCATCGTAGGTGTTTTGTCTGAAAGAAACGTCAATCTTAAAAGAAGATTACGTACAATTTTATTTGTGTTTTGACACGTTTGTGTCCCGTGAATTTATAACGCACTGTCGGGGTTGGACACACTACCCCGACTGGGGTACCCCCTGAGACTAGACACAACGGACTGAAGTCTGGTACGACCCTCCCTTCCCGGACCACTCTCCTTCGGGGGAGGGGGTCCAGGTCCGGGTAACAACCGCACCCCCCTACGTCAGGAGGGTCGGTCTCCTGTCAGCGTTCGTGTCAGTGTGAATTGTCAGGGTCTTCCCTCCGGTCCTACGTCGGGCGGGGGTACTCCTGTAACGTGTGTACACCTAGCGTCCAACCTCCACGAGATGTGTAGTGTCGACGACTCGCAGTAACGGTCGGGACGGACCGGGTCCGTCTGGGCAGTCTGTACTAGGTGAGGTCCCTAAGCATAACTCATAAACGGAATACGGTCCGGGACCTGATCTGTGACGTCAAGACCACCTCTTGTTCTGTCCATGCCGTCGGGGAGAGTACTTCGGGTGCAGGAGCCCACCCCTTCCGCCTGTCCTTTGTTCGTTTGGTCATCTCTTACATTTTAGGTCCACACCCAAAGAGACCTGTAGACTTTCATCTCTGGGAAACATTCTCTTCTACCACATTTCGGTCCCACGTCAAGGGACCCCTGTGTGGAACGATTGTCAACGGGTCCCATTTACCTGTGTTCCGTGGTCGTGTCGTGTTTCGATGCCGTCGAGGTGCGACTCCACGATTGATTGAGACGAAGGGTCCTCCCTCGAACCGCCCCGGCGCAGGTGCGAGTCCCACGTGCGACGGAGACATTACTGACGACGGTGTGGTTGCGATTTACGATAAAGACGAAAAGAGGATAAAAACATTTTCCCTTTCAGGAAAAGTCCAAAGAAAATCAATCTTTTTTGTCCATGATTATGTCCAGAAAGGTATTTTCGGTTCACCGGATTTTCGTTTTGAAGTTTTTCGCCCCTATGGACATCAATATTTATGGTATTTCATTTTAGTTCTCCTCCCCCCTCCCCTGTAGAGATACCTTCTTAAGGTTCATTAAATACATCGACGGGAGGGAGTTCCTTTGTCTTGTATCGAGACATTAGGAGTTCACACTCGACGTGAATTACTGAACGAAGGCTTCCCACACCCTACGTTCCTCCTCCTTTTCAGGGAGAGGTCACCTCCTGGGACTGGTCGAAAGGGAACCGGCTCACTATGTCCACTTGTAGGGGACAGTACTCAGTGCGACTATCCGACACGGGCACTACCCTACACTACTCTGTCGCGAAGGAGAGACACCAGAAGGAGGGTCTTTGGGTATTCGGGTCAGATTATTATCCTTCTTACAGCGCCTTTGGGTCTAACTCCCCGCAGGATTTTTACGGGCTGGTCTGAGGAGTTAGGTACAGTAGGCCTCCTTGCCTCCAGACGCCTCGACAACGTCGGTTCTCCTCGGATTCTGCACTGTCGACCTATACTGCATCAATAGGTCCGACCCCAGGACCTTGACTTTTTCCTATGACCCCTCTTTGCTCCCTTTAAACTTACTTCATACCTCAACTCAAGTATTATTGAACCTCTCCATCTCCCTTTTGGCTGCCCCTCCGACAGACTCTTCTGTAGGGACTCTACCGCTGCAAAGTCAACTCGGAGCTCACTGCACTAACTCGCCACGGACCCCTCCCTTCTGACCCCACTTTTACAAGGTCCGTCTCATTCGTCGTCACATTTCTGGGACCCCGTCCTCGTTTCGGCACGTCCAGTTTCCGCTCACTGTCCTTCGCGTTCTGTCGACCACCCCGTCTCTCCCGCCAGTCACCTCCACGCCAGTCGCCACCAGTTCCCGGCCCGGCACGTACCGGAACTATGGCACCTACCGTAAACCTAAAACAAGACTCACACTACCCTTCCGACTTCCCCTGGACCCGATTAAAGACGAATTTTAGAGAACCAAGACACACCCGTTGTCTAACCCCAACCCCCACCCCCGTCACCCGCGTTCTATTCGTCACCCTCCGAGAACGAACCCAGTCCCCTCTACTGCCGTCTCGGGTCCAGTCGTGGACAGGAAGGACTCTCCTGTGTGTCCAAGTGGAAAGCAGTAGGAAAGGGGAGTGGTATAAAGGACTTTTACCCCCCCCTCGGGAACTTGAGACCCAAGATTCTTGATTCACAAACTACCAGGTGTGGACGAAGAGTTCCTCGAGATAATACCCTGTCGAGTATCGTGTCGGTGGTAGGTGGAACTTGAGCCTTGCAAAAGGAAGCAACCAAGTCTGGAAAAAGACTTTTACTTTTACATGTACCACGAGTTCAACCCACGATACTTTCAACGGGGATAAATTAACCCTTTTTATTTCACTCCAGGGAGGGGAGAGACGGGAGACCTTCGACATTCACCCTTTTATTTTACTTCCGAAACCCGTGCCGTCTCGGGTACGATGTCGTATTTGTCCAAACCTTATAAAAATCACCTAAGCCAATACAAAATAATTGGTGTACAGAAAAGAAGGTGCGAGAAGTTAAGGAGACCCTTCCTTCACACCATAGTTATTTCCTCTTGTCTATTGACAACTTCATTTAGTACCGTTAGACCCGAAAGGACAGTTCTAGTCTGCGGCAAAGAACTGTAAGGGTTCGACTTTCCCCTCCCCCCACGCCCGGGACAGAATAACGAGGGCCGCACCCACAACACCCCCGACGACAGCGGTGGCAGCTCACAAACGACCTACAAACGTCTCACCAGACGGCCCGAGGGAGACCTCGTGCTCGCACAGACACTTCGAGCTAGGCCCCGGTGCGCCCGAGTAGGGTCACAGACAGACGAAGGTCTCTATCTCTACCACTAGTACCTCGCGTCGTTCGAGGGCCTCGACCGGCGGCCGCGGAGGCACGTCCTCGTCTTGTGGTGCCTGCTCCTCTTCTCGCGGCGGTGGCCGGACCTGTCACAGGTCACCTCGTCCATCGACGACCCGGCCCGCCTCCCGACGGGGGCTCGGTCGGAAGGCGACGACCAGCCACAGACCCTACTCCAGCCCCCCTTCGCGGGACCGGTCCACGGGTGTCTCCCATTCGGCCCGGAGCAGGGCGGTGGGACCATCGGAGGAGACGAAGGGTCGGTTCGGTAGGACGACGAGGGGAGGGACCGGAGGTCTCCGCGGTGAGGAGAACTCTCTGGTGCCCCTGCCTCGACCGGGAGTTCCGGTACCATGAGTGGGAAACCTTACTTACTGACTCCGTACTGTGGTGGTAAGATCCGTGAAGTCACGACCAGGATTGTCCCACACCGGAACAAGTAGTCCGGTGAGGACCGACACGGGACGACGGGGGTCCTTCCTACGGGAACCCCCGTCGTAAACCTAAAATACTAGAGTAAGTGAGTGACGGCGGTCCGAGTGGTGACAGATATCCCGGACGGGACCACTGAGTCACCTTGACAGATTACGACGACAGGTGGAAGCTGAAGAACCGACTATCAAGCAAAGTCACTACCGACGGGTTTGATAATGTGATACGTTGGAAGGTCTGCGGCCGAAAGGACGTCGGACCGACCTCGCGGTGGGGAAGGTCTTCCTTAACCCACCTCCCGACGACGGTTTCAACGTCACTTGACAATCTCCCGAAGAGGCAGAGTCACAATAAAGGAATAGTTTACGGACGTCATTAGAGGTTTAGGGCACAGTCACCATCACTTACGCGTTGTTGTACCAAAGAGACAGTCGGACGTTCCGTAAGTGAAGGACTTGAGAGAACCACCTACTTTATGTTTGTGTGTGTGAGTAGGATAAATAATTAGGCTGAATTTCACTTCAGAACTCCGTGTGGTCAGAAAAGGACGTCCAGAACAAATAGAGAAACGAACTGCACACAAAGTCAATAGATTGTCTTTTCTAATTAAAAAAATAGTCTACGTGTCCCCTCGGTAAAAATCAAAACTAATTTATTTTTAGAAACGTCGTGTCACACCCAATAGTCAACATGACGGTTCCTGGAAAGATTAAAATAAAACACCGGTTTTTTTTATTTATTTTCATTGTAACCCTCGAGACTTTTAATTCCCTTAGTAAGATTTGTGTCTTTCCCCTCCCCTTCTGTTGGAAATCCACGAACCGAGTCGAAATTAATCTTATGTTTAGTAATTTTTTGACTTTTATTGAACAGTACTCCCTACACGTGGACGAATTGTGTAGTAACGTACGACTCAACGAGTCAACACAGACTGAGAAACGCTCGGCCATCTGACATAGACTGAGAGACACTCGACCATCTGACATCGGGCGGTTCGAGGAGACAAGTACCCTAAAGGGTCCGTTCTTATTACCTCACCCAACGGTAAGGGAAGAGGTCCCGTAGACGGGCTGACTCCCTGACTTGGACGTAGAGGACGTGACCGTCCGTCTAAGAAATGGTGACTCGGAGGTCCCTTCAGACAGGTCAAAGAATCCTAGATTATTTACCTTTGTCGTACATAAAACGTATGACACTACTATGACATCGAAAGGATTTCCTCCTTTTTGTGAGCACATGACAGTTTTTCAGTTGTCTGGTTTTACAATACAAACTCATAACCTCAACTCTGAAGAAAAAAGGGGGACTTAGAATCACTTCTCTCCCCAAAAAAGGGAAGTTCAACTAACTCTAACAAAGAATTGAATGCCACTGAAACCGTAGAAGACGGTGTACCAAGCATCACCTTCGACTAGGACACAGGACTCGATTCGGTACACGTCTGAACGCCGGGACTCTTTGAAACTCGTTCTCGACACGAGTCGAGACTCTGACCCGAGGTTCCCCTCTGACCGGGGTCACCTCTCGACGGTACCGGAAACGTTTCCACAACACACAACCAACAGTCTCTGTGGGGGAGTAAGGGGGCGGGAGAGTGGAGGACCGTGACTCGGCCCTCCTCCCGTAACTCCTACTCCCTCCCCTGTCAAGAGGAACTGTACTTGACCTGGAACTGTAACCAGGTGAAAGGTGTCTTTGTTGTATCTCGTTTCCCCTTGACAGGAGTATAAGGGGTGTGTGCCACCCGCTCAAGACGTAAGAACCACTTTATGTCTTGATTCTTTGGCCTTTGGTGAGTCTTGGAAGACAGAATCTTTTTTTTTTTTCTTTGAATTTTAAAATTTTCAATTATCTGTAAATCTTTTAGATTTTTTGGAACTTTTCATATTTCCTCCTTTTCAGAAGTATTAAGGTTTCGTCGACAATGATCGTAAAACCACTAAAGAACGGTCAAAAGTTACGGTTATATCACCTTTAAGACGGGACAAAGGGGGGTCATCGAATATGCTATGATACAGATAATAAAAACCAAAACCAAAAGAGATTATGGTTTGAGGTTCATAGAAAAAGTGAGACAACATGAGAATCATTTGTGTTAAGATTACCGAAGTATTATGAAACAGAGTATTTTCTACCAGGTAAGTGGGTCGGGAGGGAGACGATGACCCGTAAACCAATAAACATAATAAGGGTTTACTTTTATGTCAGGTTTAAGGTTCTTAACCAAACGTTTTTTTCACAAGAAATTATGAAATAGGACAAGAATTCAAACCTTCACCATAACGACCCCCGACTCTCTTTTTGTCTAGGTGTGTCCCGTCTTGATAAGTGTGTAGTCTTACCACTACCGACTAGACCCCGTCCCCTCCCAGACCCCGAGGTCTCTTCATCTTGACCTTTCAGTTACAAGGAATTTTCAAAGAAGGAAATTAAAGACACATAATGTACAAATAAACTTTACAATACTGTTCACGTAAAGTGACGAAAAGACGTAAAAAGTTATATAAAACTTAGTCACTATGGAGACACCTCAAGTCTTCAGTTTTTTCATATTTTTCAATACGTCGCTTACCCAGAGACACAAAGAGACGACGTGGAGGAGCGAGGGGGATCAGTCGTCACAACTGACACCGAATACAGGAAGCTCCCCAATTCACACGGGAAACAGTGAGTAACTCCGAGAGACGAGAGAACCGAAGTTCGACCGTAGGCCCCCGTCGGCGTCTGTCAGTGTCCCAGTCTCGGAAGACGGTTGCCTGGTTTAGACACGTGTAAGATAATAGGAGAACAACTTCAGAAAGGTCCGGTCCGGGAAGTCGGTCTTCCCGTCGTAAGTCCGACATGGCAAATACATAAACATCGGTGAGCTATCCAGAGTGGGTGTTTCGTAGTCTCCGCTACGAAGGATAGCTAGGGAAGATTGGTCCCTTCCATCCGGGTTCTTTGACGGCCCAGTCCTGGGCGGTTTCGCTCCAGAACCTCTTCACGGACACCGTAGGAGTTTTATCTTCACGTTGTCGTCGAGTGCACAGACTCGTGAAAAGTGAACTCGGACCCGGACACAATTACGGTGAGACAACAGTAAAGTGAACTTGGGAGTGATATTTGGGACCTTCCCAAGTAACGGGTAGAGTGTCTCCCCCCTAACATTAAATGGGTTCCCAAACGTCGATTCTTCTCCGTCTCAGTCGTAAACTTGGAGTCGTCAGACCGAGGTCCCAGGTGTCAGACTTTACTGGGTCTAAATAACCATGGAACAGACGACAACCCTCAGATGGTGCAACGGGGTAAAGGGAGTGAGAGAACAGCGAGAAACTTGATGACGACACCGCACAGGTACGAGACAGACGAGTGACCGAACCCTCGCGGTGTTCTGGTGTGAATAGGGGTCACAGACCCTATCGTCCACCTGGTAACAATTCATTAATCAGCCAATCGACAAGGAATCAGTCAAAGGGGTCTGTACTGTCGAAGGGCCCCGTCTCGGACGGACAGCTAGTGGAGACACAGGAGGCACGGACCCCGACTTGACCCGTGTACCACCGGCACGAGACACGACGACCACGCACGCACGAGTCAACAGAGGTTGAGAAATGCTGGGGTACCTGACATCGGCCGTCCCGGGGGACAAGGACCCTAAGAGGGTCGTGCTTAAGACGTCACCCAACGGTACGGGAGGAGGTCCCCCAGCGGGGTTGGGTCCCCAACTTGAACACAGAGGACACAACCGTCCGCCCAAGAAATGGTGGCTCGGTGGACCCTTCGGGTACGACGACCAACCTCCCCCGTCCCCCAACTCGCGACACTTCTCGTTTCCGTCGACCGTAGGACACACGTCCACTCCGAGTACACCCGGGGAGAGAAGGTCTGGGAAGGACCTATACCACATGGTGCGGGACCTGTCGGGCCTACTGCTGATGGTGCGCGACAAGCACGAGACGGACGACATGCGTTACAGAGTGTTGTTTCCACTCGGTAAGTCAAGTAGACGGAAGTCCCCTTTCCTGTCGAAAAAAGGAACTTCTTAAAGGAAAGACCAAAACCGTCTGAGGGTCTCTTGGAGAGATGTCGGAGTAATCTCAAAGAGTCCACGAAAAGACGTGTGACTTCGGTGTCCTGAGCCAATGAGTCCGTTGTGCCCCCGCCCACCCTCCACCACCTCTACCTCCAAGTTCGCAACTGGCAGGTCGTGTCGTACTGACACAAGTGTGACACCAAACGAGAGCTGGGGAGTCAGATGTTGACTGAATTCGAAGGCTGGAGAAAGGATTGTAGTCTTGTTTCTAGTCAGTTTAACGTTAGAACCAAAACGATAAATATTATCAGTCACGTAGTAAGACCCAAGTCTCGATTTTATCTGAGACTCACCTAACACACCTTCACATCCAAAGGAAAGACTTCTTTCCACACCAAGAGACCGAAGGGGACAACTCCGGCTCGCCAGTCCTAGTCGGAGAGCGTCTCGACTGCCAAAACTAATCCTAGGTAAGTAAATGAAGGAGAGACTCTTGTCAACGACCAACACATGGTGGACCGAACTGTGCTCGCTCAAGACTTGGGTGGTGTAGTCTGCGAGAAACTTCCTCTTTGGTTCTCATAAGGAAGACCGGGGACGGTTTGCGACCCGAGCCGTCCCGACTCTGGAACGTCATTCCAGACTACAAAATCATCCAAAAAGTTTTCGAACAACCCTCCATCAATTTCCACCTAAAATGACGCTGCCAGATACCGATCTCAGTAAAACACCTCCCGTTTCGAGAGTTGTTTTGTCTCATACATAAATAAGACTTTAGTAATTACAACACACGCACGAATGAGTCACCAAAGTCAACACAGACTGAGAGACGTTGGGGTACCTGACATCGGGCGGTCAGAGGAGACAGGTACCCTAATAGGGTCGTTCTTATGACCTCACCCAACGGTAAAGGATGAGGTCCCCTAGAAGGGTTAGGTCCCTAACTTGGGCACAGAAGATACCGAGGACATAATCGTCCGTCTAGGAAATGGTTACTCGGTGGACCCTTCGGGAACTATTTATTCAACTAATCACCGTTTTCTTCTATGTCACTTTTTCCGGGGGAAAGGATGTAACCAAGAGGTGGAGAAGAAGTTTCCGGTAAACACAATTGTCAAAGAACGTAGAAAAATTTCTGTGAACACGTTCGGGTTCATGGTTCATATATGCTAAAATAAAGTTACCCAAGGGGTGGGGGTTGTACTTACCTCCAAGTAAGGAATAATACCAGACAAGACATGGATCTTGACGGAGTACGAAAAATTAGGATACACACACGGCAGCAAACAAAACGGTAGGGGAACAACTTACTGTGACTCTGGTAAAGGTCCGAAAAGGATGAGTTCTACGTTGGTCGGTACCACCGAGAAGAGGACATATTCAGTGACATGAGTACACGTTGACGAATCTAGATCAGACTTCACAATCAGCGAATCAGCACAGGATGAGAAACGTTGGGGTACCTGATATCGGGTAGTCAGAAGAGACAGATACCTTAAGAGGTCTGTTCTTATGACCTCACCCATCGGTACGGGAAGAGGTCCCCCAGAAGGACTGGGTCCCTAGCTTGGACCCAGAAGACGTAACGTTCGTCCGAGAAATGGTAGACTCGGTGGTCCCTTCAGGTCTTCTTCGTACCGTCTGAGGGAGACTACAGAGGGAGGTGTCAGGGCAACTAAGGGAACCGAAGAATCTAGGGGAGGTCGAAACCGAGTCACGGACCGTGTGTCCTCGGGACCCTCATTTGTCTCGAGGTTCGGACTCGGTACCTCAGGCAGGGTGGGTACCTAGCGGACGGTAGGCACGGGTGAAGGGGGGTCGAGACGTGAGCCTGGAGGACGGGGAGTGTACGACCTCCGAAACTGGACCCACTAACTCGTGGTGGAACTTTACAGACAAATACGGTGTGAGCAGTGGGTCTTTATATGGGACTGGAGTAGTGTGAAGGACGGTAAAGACCAAGTCAACTTAAACGGTCGGTTCCAACTTTGACGGTACTGGAAATCGAGAAAGGGAGGAAACTAGGGTCGTAAATCAGTAGTTTACAACAGTAGAGAGGGAGAAACCGGACAGACTAGTCGTCTTACATTGACTCGTGTCAAGTCACGGACCCAGATCCGAACCACGGTCACCCTTCCTGATTCCCGTCCTCTCGTCCGCTCTAGGACTCAGAACAGAGAGGTCATCGAAATCGTGTCGGAAGGCCTCCTCAGTTGTGTACCGGTGAAGTATTAGGTAGGAGGTGTCGTGACGGTCCGTCAAGGGACATTCTGACACGACAGGCACAGGAAGGGGACAAGTTTTTGGAAACCCCGGAAGAGAGGGAAGTCGAGGTTGGAGGTCATTGGACGGTAAGACTCATGGACCTAACGTGGGTGGTAGGATTGAACTAGACTAAGGGGACTGAAGGGTGACGTCTGCGAACCGGGACCGGGTCCCTAAGTCTGAGATTCATCGCTATTTGACAAAGTGTCTCTATTTGAACATCACTGACAGTACCATGAGAAGTTATAAGAAAACCAATATTCGGGACGTTTGGTGGAGTGTAATTGTTTTTCTTAGAATACCCTTCCAGGGACCCTGTCGAGTACTCTAGGTTCTTCGACGACTTTTCGGTTCCTTTCCCGTCCTTGGTTGGTTGAGACCCCTGAATTCCATCTACCACCAAACCTAGGTCGTCTAGAGTCCGTCCCTCAGACAGAGGCAAGGTCAAAGTCTAACCACCCGTTCTCTAGACTAACAAGGTCCAATCACTACCCAGATTGAGACCTCGTCAGTCAACACTGACTCCCATCCCCCCCACCCCACCCCAGTCCCAGTGTCTCGTGTCTCGACCGGGGTCCCACAAAGTCGAGACAAAGACCTTGACAAGGGTCTCTTCCCTTGAAGAGACCTTCGGACCGTCGGTGGGGTCAGTCACGGTTATGTGGATGGACAAGAACCGATCCGAAGATGGAAGAACATAGGTAGACACAGAACAGAACGACGAAAGAGACGGGACTGTAGTGGTGGATAACTTTAATACGAATAGAATAGGACCTTCAAAAGAGACTCGAGAAGTCCACTATGAATGACACCCAATCATAGGAGATCATACCGTCCGTGTAAAATGTGAAACGACCCACACTAAACGATTTTGAAATACTTCTTAAAAACGTAGACACAAAGACTCACAATAACCGGACACCAGAGGGACATTACGAGAACAAAACAAACGAATACAAGTGGAATACCTTACTTACTCCTGAAGGCTCCTGAGATGAACTATTCGGTACTAATCCACCGGGTAGGAACGTCCGACCACCTTTACACTCGAGAAAAGTCGGGACCCACTCGAGGTCCCCAACAAGGTGGGAGGAGGAGGGTTATCCGGAAACGGAAAGGAGTGGACGTAAGGGACCCCGTCTTGACTCGACTTCGGAACCTTTCTTCGGGGACGTCCAGGGACGCGGAGAGGGACAGGAAGAGAAAGGGTAGTCGAGATCAGTGAGCGGAGAGACTCGACGTCTGAGACGGAAGAGTGGGGTCTCTCTGGTGCCCGAAGCAAGCCGAAGACAACCAGACACGACTCCGGACCTTCGAAAGGTCGGTCACTCGACCTCACTAGGGCCCGGGTGACGGGAACAAAGAGGAGAGAGTCCAAGGGGAGGACACAACGTACGACAGAACGGGACACACAGCATTGGTGACAGAATATACCAAACGGTTGAGAGGCCAACGAACTCACTCCACCCATTTAGGTCGGAGAGAACAGACCTTCGACTTTGTAAATTTCTTCTTTCAAAATAACACCATATTAACTATTTGTCACTTGACACGTAAAAATTTCAGACGTAGAACTACTCGAAACTGTGTGTATAAGTGGGTACTTTGGTAGTAGTGTCAGTTCAGTCACATGTATAGGTAGTCAGGTTGGCAAGAGAGAACGGGAAAACAGTGGGGAGACGGGAAGAGAAGGGTGCTGGGAGAGGGATCCGTTGACTTAACGAGGGACAGGAATATCGAATCAGACGTGAAAGATCTTAGAATGTATTTATTCTAGTACGTTACACAAGAGAAAAAAAAACCAGACTGAAGAAAGTCAAACGTATTAATAAAACTCTAAGCAAGTACATCAACGCACGGAGTCACCAGGGAAAGAAGAATGGAGACTCATTATAAGGGGACACTCTTACATGGTCAAACAAATGGACAGGCAGACAATTTCCTGTAAACCCAGCAAAGGTCAAAAACTGGTAATGCTTGTTTCGACGGTGCTTGTAGCCACATATTCAGAGACCTGTGAATGAACGAAAAAAAAGAACCTATTTATGACTCCTCACTTTACTGACTTAGGATACTGTCCACACAGACACAAACAAAAATTCTCTGACGGTACGACAGAAGGTTTCGTCGACACACTAGAATGTAGGGTGGTAGTCACGTACTCACAACCGGAGTATGGGAGTGGTCACCAACCGTGCCGGTAGAAAAATAAAAATGTTACTCATGTACATCACTACAGAAAAACACTAAAATTAAAGGTAAAGGGATTGTTGATTACCCCGAAACGTCCACCGTGATCACCATTTCTTGGGTGGACGGTCACATCCTCTGTATTCTCTGCGTCCAAGTTAGGGACCCAACCCTTCTAGGGGACCTCCTCCCGTACCGTTGGGTGAGGTCATAAGAACGAACCTCTCTCTTAGGGTGCCTGTCTCCTCGGATCGCCCGATGTCAGGTACCCTGTGTCTCTGTGTTCACTTCGCTGAATAGTATGTTTGTGTGTTCGAATTACTGCAGCTTATCGAAAAATTCACGAATCAGATGGCAGAAGAAACCATTTCATAGAAAAGTATAGGAAACGGGTACAAAATTACTCAACCGGTGTAAGAATGACAACTCAAAACTCTCGAGAAACACAGGATCTATGTTCAGGAAATAGTCCACACACAACATTTCTAAAGGAGGGTCAGAAACCGACCAGAAGAAAAGAAGTGTTATGGAAGTCTTCTCGTCTTGAATTAAAGGTACTTCAAGAGTGTCGTGAAGAAACATGACGAAAACGAGACATGCAAAAGAGAGGGTACTGACCCGGAGACTTTCGTCTCCGGCACAGAGAGAACTGTCGGAAGACGTGATGTGTCATGGCTCATGAGTCGAGTCGCGGACCGTGGACCGGTCGCGACACGGGCTTCAAAGACTGACTGGCGGAGACTTGGCACACCGTCGAGGGGGTACGGCGAGAGAACGACCGGCGGGCACGAGTCCCGGAGGAGTCCCTTTGACGATGACCCCCCATCCACCCCCCACGGGTCGAGGTCCCCCGGTCCCCCGTGTTCCTGTTTGAAAAATGTCCCCCCGACCGAAACGACTGCCCGAAGGAAGGTCCTCGGGGTCGCACACGACACCTTACCTTTTCGTCACGGAATGTGTCGTGGGAGGAAGAAGGAACTACACCTGCCTCTCTACTAGGACTACTCCTCGGGTGGATGGAGAGAACGTAGAAGGATTTTCTCACCCTGACATATAAGCTCCCTTAAACTAAGGAGGAAGGTAAAGGACGATCACGAAAGGAAAACAAATGAGTCAGCGGGACGACCGTTCATAAAGACTTCGGTAAGAATCTACGGTCCGTGACACCAATTATAACTCTTGGGTCACCACTTTGTTTGTCTCTACAAGAACCTCCGCTCACACCGACGACACCTCCCTCGTTCCGTTCCCACCACCTCCACTCCCGTCGCACCGCCGACACTAAACGCTCACACCTCTTTCGGTTCCCACGTCCCAGCGGAACCCACCAG
Source organism: Capra ibex (assembly GCA_006410555.1). Lineage (NCBI taxonomy): Eukaryota > Metazoa > Chordata > Mammalia > Artiodactyla > Bovidae > Capra > Capra ibex. The sequence continues at coordinate 6,033,826 of SJYO01052794.1, forward strand.
ACCCCTCCGAAGAGACTCCTTGTCTGTAGTCTCCACTCCGGACTCTTACTCTTTCTCGGTCGGGGTGTTTCGAGATCCCGTTCTTACGAGACCCGTTTCCCTTACCGTCCACGTTTCCGAGACCCCACCTTTTCTCGAATGTCCAAACTCATCGTCTTTCGTCAAGTTCCACTCCGACCGGCCCACCGGTCCCTGGTCTAGTACCTCTTAGAATTTCCGGCCCTCTTCCTTAAATCTTAAATAAGGTTAACGTCAACTCTTTATGGATCTTCATCTTCTCACTGTATTCGTCTACCTTTAAAACCCCTCTTATGGGACCGACGACCTACCTCTCACCCAGTCACCTCCCACTCCCCACTCGACACAACCCCTTTCGACCCTCCGACCAATCCTCGACAACGCCATCAGGTCCGCCCTTATTACACCTGACTTAATACCGTGCAACCGGCACCTCTACCTCTGTTGACCTTCCAAAATTGCTATATAAAACCTCAATCTCGGTCCTGTTCGAGTACCAGACTTACACCCCCGACTCACTCTCCCTGTGCCCCCGTCGACACACACCGGTAAGTGATTCTACCCCTCGAAACAAAACCCACCCTCCCCCGTGGTGTCCTCCTTAGACCCACTACGGGTCCCGGGAGGGAGAACGGCGACACACTGGTCACCATCGTTTAGGTCTTGGTCGCTCCCACCCGAGAGCTCGTCCAAATCTTTCCTTAGACCCCGCAATCAAGTCGTGGGTCTCCGGGTCCACGGACCCCGTGGGGGTCCCCTTTGACGGAGGCACCCCGGTCCCCTGATATGGACCAAAGACGAGGTCAGACCGGACCTCCGTATACCACGGAAACCGCCCCCGACAAACCACCGTCACCATCCCCCACCCACACACCCACCAACTACAAAACCAATCCGTCGTCCAATCGACGTGAATTGGAAGTCGGAGAAAAGGTCTAGGTACGGGAGAGTCGTCCCGGGGATTACTTTACCGGAGAAAGACTATCTAAAAAGTAGTATCCTGTTAAAATTGTATTTTCGTTACAATTATTTTTGATTTACAATCGAGCCCGGAAGGTCATTTAGTATTATCTAATCTACGACGTGGTTTTACTTATAGCGCGCCACCTTTCCCAACTGGCCAACCTCCCTCCGCGAGCAACACTCAGTCATCCCGGCCATTACTTGCGACCAAGGACAGACATTATCGTCTAAGTCAGGAGACAGGAAACAGTTCAGACGTCCCGGGACCGGGGTCCCCAGCCCCCTCCCCCTCCCCTGAAAACGTCGAAACAGAAAAATTTCCAAGGGGGTGAGACGGGTGGTGGTAAATAGGAACAAGTCTTCTTCCCAGAACCCGAAAACAAAACGACTCTCCAACGAACCTTGTTCCTATTCTCCGTACTCTTTCCAACTTTCTATTATCCGATTTCCCTCCGAAAGCGGGACGTCTTTTGACCGCTTTATAGTAAGACCTAGAGCTGACTGTGTATTAGTCTTGACCTTCATGTAACCTTTAGTCGGGTTGTAGACCAATCGAAAGCTTTATCAACCAGATATCACAAGGTTTCGACCGTTACGAACGCACTGAGATCGGTTTCTCTCTCTCTTTTATTGAAAAACTGGCACTAAAAATGGACCGTAATAACACGTCCAAACAGACAGGTGAAGAAAAATGCAATGAAGCTAGACCCAGACAAGGTGGGGACAGGACTTATCCCCGAAGGTCACTCCTCTTTCTTAGGTCTTCGGTCTTGAGTTCCCTTTTGAATCCTCGACCAGTGACTGTAGTGACTTGGAGCGGGAAGGGAAGAGAAACCCTAAGAAACTCACTCAATCGACCCTCAACCCGGGGCGGACGGGGATCGGGGCACGAACAACCCACCCTCGTTACCGTCCCCTCTGACAAGACTGAGTGACCGCTCGTCCGAGACTGGGCCGTCCCTCCCTCGTTCCTTGGCGCACCAGACGACCTTAGACCTGCACGCTGGCGCCGAGGGGCCCGGTGCACTTCACGTAGACCCAAAGAGACCTTAAACAGACAGTGAGCCGTGAATTCCCGACTTCGTTTCTCCTGTTATATAATAGATGTCACAAATAAAGTCAGTCTCCCTTTACTGATCGTTTCCTTGATCTCGGCCAAACGTTGTTTTGGACGAAGAGTCACTGACCTTTGCACGTGCACGCACGCACGCACGCACGCACGCACACGGACAGATAGGTAAGTAGACATGTGTGCGACCAAGGGAAAGTGTACGCATAGAAACAGTATAGCGGTGCAACTGGAACAAGCACGTGTCGACAGTCGGTGACAAAATAATCCTGGGTCTTCTTACAGAATCTCTGACTCCGTCCTCTTTCTCTCTCTACCCCTCCCTTATTCCGTGGACCGGGTCGTCCTCGAAACCCCCTTCTAGTTTCTACGGGTCTCCCCGATAAATGTTTCGAAACAGTGCACAACACACTGCACTCGGACGAGAGACAGAGTAGAACTGACTACCATTTTAGATGGTGTGTGTCTTACTGAACGGTGCACCTCAGATAAACCCCCTTTCGCGTCCTTCACCCCTCTAGTGGAACTCACCCCTCTGCCTCTGGTGAGGTCTCAACCGGGCTCGTGTTTGTGCAGTACAGTGGTCGATCGACGGCGGGTTCTCCAGGACCGTCGGTTCGGAACGGCCAGGGAGGACGGTCCCAGACGGTGTAGTGAAGGCGGGTGTCGGGGACCGGGACGAAAGGGGCTCGACACGGTATGAGGGACGGGTCGGGGACCCGGACCGTACTGGACCAGCAGGGACCCGACGAGTGGGAAGTCTTAGGTCAGGTTCGACGAGCAGGGGACGCGACGGGGGTCTGTCGGGTCGTACGGAAGAAATCCGGAAGACTTTATCGAGCTGCAATCGAACCAATCCAACAAAAGGTCAGAAAAGAAAGGAGAATGTTGTGTCGACTACGCCTTGAGGTAATTCGGTGTAAGTTTCACTTTTAAGGGTAGTCGTGCACCACTACGGTTCAGTGGTAACTTGTACCCAGAACTGTCGTTCGGACCCCACGTGTCAAAGACACTAGTAAGGGTAACTTGTTCCTCTGACTCCCAGTTCCTCCAATTGGTAGTTTTGTCTCAAGGAGGCCGTCGGAAGGTAGAACCGGGGCCACACCGTCCGCGGGTCACCCTCTCCCTCGACCCGGCCCTCCTCACGACGGAATACCCGCCCGCCACCGACAACAGTCGGGTCTCGTCCGGGGAGCGTGCGACCATAGCGGCCACCCAGAGGTCCGTCCCCCACGACGGGGATGGGGTAGACCTAGGACATGTGGTCCCCTTAATAGGACCAAGACTGACAAGGAGATTACACGAGACACTGGGACCCCTGTGTTGAATAGGGACCCGGAATTAAAGGAGGGATTTCCTTCTCCCACGTAACCTTAGACCAGGAGACTTCGGATCTGCACAAAATCAGGGGTCCCAAGGGGCGGAGGGTCTCTCACCCCGACTCCTTCCAGTCCTATTGGAACCGTCCAAAGAGAAGGACAACTCTCTTCTAAAACGGTGTCTAAAGGAGTAAAAACTGTTTAAGATTCCCTCAGCCCCGTTATTACCCTTTCTATTTTTACCTTGCGTAGGACCTTTACGTTCTCGACCAGGTTCAGACCCACAGCGACCGGGACGGCCGACGGGGGTACAAGGGGTCCCTCGGTCGTCGGTCAAGAGAAACGGTAGAAACTTCACCCTACCGTCTACCACCCCAGTGCCTCGACCCACTACGGGGCCTACCCGGTTCCTCGGTAAAAAAAAAAGGGGTCTCGGTGACTGACTGTCAAAGGTCTCCCGGTCCTTCCTTTCTTATCTCTCTCTAAGTGTGTCACAACTGTAGAGACCCCCCTCTTTTCTTTTGTTGTTTACTGTCTTTCTAAATCAACTACAGGGAAGACGGCAAATTATTTGGTCTTGCGAAGTCTCAATTCTGTAAATCGTAATTCTACCCTATGTCTTGGTTGTTTAAGTTAAAAGTAGCGTTAGTCTAAAAAAACTGTTTCGGTGTAGCCACGCCAGTACTCCCTCCCTCGACGGGTGGAGGTCGGGAGCCCGGAGGGGATGAGCACAATAGAGGAACCGTACTGAATCGGAGGCCAAGACTAGACCTTCCTTAAGTTATTTCGTTCTATATAACAATACCAAATAATGCAGTTGCACACTCGCACCCTCAGTGAATCTTAGGTCTGCTAGTCGAGAAGTGACGATAGGAGACGATAAAACAGTTCCAAGATTTACTTCGTAGTAGACCCTGAGTTCCCCGGCATAAAGTTCTCAAGGGTCTTCACGGTGGAAGGGGGGAAAACATCTTATTGTCCTTTTCTGCACGAAGTCCGTGTTTGTTAGGAAGGGTCGATGGGCCCGTACCTCGTTCACTTTACAAACAAAGACCCTCGAAAAGACGCCCACATCAAAAGAACGTCTCGGTGCGATCTGTTCTCCTCCGAAACATAGTGGAGAGCAGGGAGTGAGTCGGACGACTACACCGGGGTCGCTCAGCAGGATAGTGGGGCCGGGGGTCCAGGACGAAATCCTTTTCACCACGACTCAAGTCAATCTAACTCGCACAGCAGAGACGAAGGGTGGAGAAGAGGGGCAGAACAGAAAGTAGAAACTTTACGTCAATAATTATCTAAAGTGACCTTCTTTTCACTAGGGAGACACGGAATTTGTGTCTAGGCGAGACAGCCAAAATAGGATAGACACGGAAAGACACCCGGACCACCCCCGACGACGGACACACGGGAGGGGAACCCCCAGGTCGAGCGGTCAAACCACAATTCTTGGCCTCCATGTTAGCAACCCGTCCCGACGTCCAAGGAAACACAGACCAGACAAGGGGGTGGGGGCGACGCCCTGCGCAGAGTGTCTCGTCACCGGAGTCCCCAAACGTCTGGTCGGGACTTTACTGTCGTTTCGGGTTCAACGAGGAGAGGATGGGTGAAGGGTTGCGGTGGCGGGGGAGCGGGGGGTTGACACGGGTCTTCGTACGGTGGCCAGTCCGATCACACTGGAGTTGTCGATAGTGCACGGACGAGTAGTCGGAAAAATTGTGTCTCACCCGGAATCAGACGTCACTCGTCGGTCAGGTGTAACAAACCGACTTTGTACTTTCGGAACAACGACAGTCATAACGTCGGTAGGACCAAAGGGTAAATATTCATCACTACCTTTGACATACGAAATCCCCGAAGGGACCACCAGGTCACGAATCCTGAGACGTGAAAGTGACGGTCCCCGGGTCCAAGTCAGGGACCAACCTTTTGATTCTAGGGTGTTCGACGTACCACCCCGATTTTGTCTTTCTTTCTTTTACATACGAAATTATTATGCAAATGAATTCAAGGTCAATGTCCTTTGAGACTCCACTCAGTATCGTGCCCGTCATGGACCAGCGTCGTCGTCAGTCCTTCCACCTGGCACCTGTCGGTTCCAACTCCTTCGATTCAAGGAACAGAAGGTCCTGTTCCATTCCACCGACGCGACTGTCGGTCGGGGAAGAAAGACAAGGTCCGTACCTAGGACTCTTTGAGCTCGCTTAGGTCGAAGGTCACGGGTGACGCCGGCTCTTCTGGCGAATGTTGGTGGAGGACCGACTTTCTGAGTAGTCTTAGTACTTGTTACGCCGGGTCGGTCCACGGGTCCGCACGCCCACCAAGGGTCCCCACCCCCTCAACGTCCCTGGTTCGGGGTGTGGTCGGGGTCCTTGAGGCCGAAGGTCTGGACCGGCACGGCCCTTAGGTCCGTCTTGAGTCTACGAGGGGATGGCGTGTGTGTGGAACCCGGTGGGTCTGGGAGGGCAGGTGGGAACAGAAGTAGGACCCCAGAGGAGGAGAAGGGCAGGGGACACCACAAACACGGTCTGAGAGGGCGAGAAGAGGAGGGTATGAGTGAAGACGAAACCAGTCAACACGGTCACAGACGTCGGGAGGACAGTCCCACCGGCTCCGGTGTAAATTCGTACTTATAAACTCGTCCTTGATCCGACTCTCCCACTCGCTTCCCCTTCCGACCTTCCACACACAACCCACGAGAACTAGTACGCACGGGTCACAGTCGGATCAAGACTCCGGAACCGGTCACGGCTGGGCGCCGGTCGTTCCCGACCCTCTCGTCCACCCTACTTCGTCGCGTCGTCAGGAGTGGACCCCCGTCGCGACAGGGGTCCCCTGTCACAGGTCTCTGCAAGAACCAACAGTGTCGAACCTCTGTCCACGATGATCGCAAGACATCCGTCTCCGGTCCCACGACGAGTTGTGGGACGTCACGTGTCCTGTCGGGGTCTTGTTTCCTAACAGACCGGGGTTTACAACTGGCACGGTGCCAACTCTTTGGGACTGACGTTCCGTCCTTTTTTCTGGTAGTCCCACACTCCCTCTCGGGTCCTTTCCCGGGTTGCCTCTACGACGGACCACCCCTCTCTTGGTGACTCGACTCGATCGTCCTCGTCAGGTCCGTCACCCGAGCCATCCCGTCCCCGGTCCCTACATCAACGTCCACTCCCGAAGTCTTCAGGTCCCCTCACCACCAGTCTCGTGTCGCACTGACGGTCCCTCACTGGCGTCCCCGAACCTCTCGGTCCAGGTATCGGATTTCCCACTAAAGTCCCATAGCCATTTGGGTTGTCGACAAATAAATCGTCGAGGACATAAGGTCGGAGACACACGTTCACTACTCCCACGTCCTTTATCCCCTGTGCATCTGGGATAGGAGACACTTCAGGGCTGTCAGACCCCGAGGTACACCTCTACCCTAGATTCGGAGTCTCGTCCGAGTTCCGGTCTTCATTGAGACACCCCGAGTATCTAGAAAAATTTCAGTGTCCTCTCCTCTCCCCGTATAGACCCTGACTCGGGTCCCGGTGATGGGTAGAGACCTCCACTGTATGTCCCCTCGGCCGAGACCTCGGACCGGGTCCGGGGTACACCCCTCTTCTCACAGGCCTCCTCCCACAAAATTTACTGTTCTTTCTACACCATCGAGCCCTGGTTCCCTACGAACCACCCCGGTCAAAGACGACTTCCAGGTCCGTCTCCTCCGTCTCGTGCCAGGACTCTTACCACCGGGTCCCGGTCAACCGTCCTCGCCGTCCTCGACCTACACCGCACCACTACCCCTCCACCTCACACCGGACCCTCGTGTCACACATCGCGGCGGACCTAAAGACTTCTCTTCTGTGACCCCGTCGAGTCTCCCTGTTAGACCTTCGAAGCGACCTCTTTGTCTGGGAACCCTCCTTATCGGTCGTTGAGCGGTCCTCGAGTGTTTCCTTCTTCCCAGGATCACCTCGTAGTGCCAGACGAAGGCGTCTCCGTCGTCCTCCCCACAAAGACTGGACCGGGTGTCCCACCGACCCTCGGTCCGACACGAGGTCTCTTACCGACGCGAGTCGCCTCCGGTCCACCCGTCCGCGACGACCCGGTCCCACCCGTCTCACCGAGTCGGTTCTGGCTAGTCGGAGACAGACCCGGCCTAAACATAACACGAAGTCTTCCGGATCAAAACGAACATACAATGGACGAGTCAAAACCCGTTTACCTAAAGATAAGAGTGGATAGAAAGGGGAGAGGGGGTGTTGGGGACTGTGTACTCCGTATTTCGGCCCGTCCCTCCACACGTCGGAACACAGACGGAACTCACAAAGGGGTCACCGGGTAGGACCAGGGGTAACAAAGGCCTCTCGGGGGGAAAGGACCGGGGAGGATGCACTTCCGGGAAGGGGTCTTTACTCTAATTTCTGGACCCCCCTCAAACGACTCTCACCCTACGGGTAGTCAGTCCGTCAGTGTCCACGAAGGGCCCTGCTACGGTCCACACCCAAAACCGTAGGTCCTGTGGACTCAACTGGTATCGGGTGCACTCACTCCGACCCTTGGAAGGGGAAGGGTAGAGTTTTGGAGTCGGACGTCTCGTGGGTGACGTCACCCCGAAATCTCTCCGAGGAACTCCTCGGGCCGAGGGTCGAGTATCGTCCTGTCGTCCGACACAATCAGTTCTGAGCCGACGTCAACTGTCTTTGGGTCGAGTCTGAGTGACTCTGTCATGTTTGTTCAGACGACCGGACACACTGAAGCTTAGACGACCCGAGACCGACCTCCGTGTCTCCTGGGCCCCGGGTGTGTCACAAACGTTCGAGTAGAAGTCCGAGACGCTGGAAGACAGAACCGGTCAATTGACGGACGGAGAGGGCGGAGGGGAAGGAGACAGTCCGAGATCTGAACGACATCCTCTTTACGACTCACCACCTTCCGTCCTGAGCCCCGAGTCGAATCTTGTGTCCTCACACTTTTACACCCGTACCACCGGTGACACCCGGGGTAGGGACAGGAACAGACGTCGAGTCGTGTCCCTCGCCAGACCTCGGACCCCGAAGGTAGCTCAACACCTTAACTCGGAGTAACCGACACTGACCGAGGGAGCGACCAGGGGACACGTCCGTGACACTGGTCCCCGGACCTACCGGGGTTGGTCGGACCCCCGACACGGGCGGTGGGGCTCCGTCCCCCTCGTCCTGATCGGGGTGGGTGTAGGGTACCGGTTCTCACCCCGGCCACTGAGAGGTTTCCTTTCTCTCCAAGACCAGGGACTTCCTCCCCTTCCTGGTGACCTGTTCGTTTCGCTGGTGTCTGTCGGTGAAAGATCCAGAAGTCATTAGTCAATGGGTAAAAAGGACGGAGGGACAGGGGTTATTCTCCCGAACCCCTCGCAAACCATGTCCGTCAAAACTACTCTTGAAAGTTGACATCAACTAACCCTTCCCTTAATCGTACACCCCCAAGGGAGACACGGGGGTACCCTACAGCCCCCCGGACAGTCGACTGGACGACTAGAGGTTCAGCCCTTCCTTTCTCTGACTGACGTGCATTCCTACACCCGTACCGACTGGGCTCACACGGGACGTCTGCCGTTCTAGGCAAACCGCTGTGACCTCGACTCGACAGACGAGGAGTTCGTCGTTCAGCACTGGTCGTGCCCGACGTAGTATTTCCTGCACGTGGACCGGACGGACCTCCACTCCGGGTAAGGACGGTGCGGTCCGGGTGTCAGCCCCCTCCAGAGTCCCTTCGGGGACGTAGGTCTAGCATCGACCAGGGCCCACACGCTCCGTGGTCGTCCTCCTTCTGTCCGGTGTCTTGGGACGGCTGGGGGACGGGCGAACAGGGGTGCCTGGACGGGAAGGTGACTCTACCGGGACTCGTCGGGTGAATTAATCGCTTAAAATTATCAAGGAGAACATTCACAAACCGAGACATAAACAGAGGTCCTAAAAAAAGAAAAATATAAAACCTTCAACATAAGTACACGTCTGTGTGCAAATGAGTAAATACCAAGTAGCACGATGACGTATGTGAGTACAAAATTTATCGTAAACAACAAAAGGGAGAATCAAAAGTACAAACAAAATCTTTCAAATCTTTTCATGTCTCCCCATTTTTCATTGTTATCAACTGCGAACCACACACAGAAAAGTCGATGTGTATATAGGAGTGTGTGTGCAAGTGTTCACTTAAAAAGACAAATTTTCTCGTCTCAGTAGTGCCGGCATAAAATAATTATCTTGGGTAAAGGGAGTGTCTTGACGCGCAGTTGTCGACAGGTTCAGTAGTCCAACTTAGTAAACAGGAAGTGGGTCAAAATAAAACTCGAGGAAGAGGTGGTGGGGGTACTTCTTGGTGAAATACCTAATTCTAATAATCGGGTCACAGACAGAAGATATCTGAGTCTAAAATCTTAGGTACCGGACGGGGTTGAGCGAGTGGACACACTCTGGACGGGGGAGTACGGAAGGGAGAGAAAATTGTCCCTCGGGCTCTTCTTTCGCAGGTGGACCACGCCGTAAAGATATTCCATTTAACGGCCTCGAGCCCCTGTCGTCACACACAGTGTCTCTGGCCTGACAACACAGAAGTCGGGAAAGAATGTGGGAGACCCAGGACTCATTTTTACAAGGCAAGACGGACGAGGCGCGTCACCAGAGACGCGATAAGACGAGTACGACAGAATAGTCGTGTTGAAAACTCCTGAGTGGGGATCACACCCTAACAAATAAATAGTTAATATATACTCAAAAAAAGTAACTACTTAAATAGTTAATATACGTCTATACGTATGCTGATTTAATATGTATCTTTGAAAACACAAGCACTTAATATGCACGAATGGTACCGTTGAGTGAGGTCATAAGAACGGACCGCTTAGGGTACCTGTCTTCTCGGACCGTCCGGTACCCCAGGTACCCCAGTGTTTCTCAACCTGTGTCGACTTCACTGAATCGTACGTGCGTACGTATCCACATTTTAACGACTTAATGTATACTTAAATATTTGACATACGTACACATAATAAACATATATACATGTCCGTCTGGAATCTCTATGAAACTTAAACTAAGGTTTGGTGACGTTTTGTCGTTTATGGTGTTATCTCAGTTCGTTTACAAAACCAAAGGGTAACGATTAGTTTCAATACGAATGTGACATGACACTAGACGATTCACTCGTTATCGTACCACAGATTTTTTTACAGAAAGACAACAAACCAGCGATTCAGCACAGACTGAAACTAGGATACTTGACGTCGTGTGGTCCGAAGGGACAGGAAGTGACAGACGACCTCAAACGAGTCTAAGTACAGGTGACTCGACCATTACGATAGATTGGTAGAATAGGAGACAGCAAGGGAAGAGGAGGACGGGAGTTACAAAGGGTCGCAGTCCCAGAAAAGATTACTCAGCCGACAAGTGTACTCCACCGGCTTCATAACCTCTAAGTTGTAGTCAGGAAGGTGACTTGTAAGTCCCAACTAAAGGAAACCCTAACATGTATGGAATTCAATTCAATTCAGTGAGTCAACACAGGCTGAGAAACACTGGGGTACCTGACATCGGGTGGTCCGAGGAGACAGGCACCCTAATAGGTCCGTTCTTATGACCTCACCCAACGGTAAAGGTAGAGGTCCCCTAGAAGGGTTGGGTCCCTAGCTTGGGTCCAGAGGACATAATTTTCGTCTGCGAAATTGGAGACTCGGTGGTCCCTTCGGGAATTAATTTTTATTAAAATAACAATCCTAAAGGAGTTACCAGGTCACAAATTCTTAGGTGAAAGGTTACGTCTCCTGTTCATAAACTAAGGACCAACCCTTTGATTCTAGCTCAGATGTATGGCACCCTGTTGAGTCGGACGTGCGGAGTTGATTCCTTTCGAGTTCGACGTCGTTTCTGGATCACGATGGAATTTTTTCTTTTGAAATAACGATTTTGTACGACAGTAAACTGTTGATCGTAAACGGTGTCAAAAGTTAAACAAATCTTTTTTACGTCATAGAAACTTTGGCATTGAAGTCAAGTCAAGTCAGTGAGTCAGTACAGGTTGAGAAACGTTGGGGTACCTGACGTCGTGCGGTCCGAAGGGACAGGTAGTGGTTGAGGGTCTCGAACGAGTTTAAGTACAGGTAGTTCAACCACTACAGTAGGTTGGTAGAGTAAGAGACAACAGTGGAAGAGGAGGACGGAAGTTTGAAAGGGTCGTAGTCCCAGAAAAGGTCACTCAGTCAAGAAGCGTAGTCCACCGGTTTCATAACATCAAAGTCGAAGTCATTTCGTTTCGAGTTATTTTACTTCACACGGATACACGACTCTTTGGAGTGTGTCCGAGATTTGCAAAGAGTACTTAAATCACTCTTAACTATTTCACGGGGGTACTGGAAGTCATAGACCTTTTACACATCCAAGTCAAAGGTCCCCTAAGTGAAATTCTATGTCGGAACACTACTGAAACAAAGGGAGAAAAGAATTCCCATTCTATCTGAATCCGTCCCGAGTAGTAAACAGTCATCATCCACGTAGGTATACAGTCTGTCGGGATCATCAAGAGACTATAAAACCGGAGGTGTAGTCGAGAGAGACCTAGGTCACTCACCACCAAAAGGGAGCATTAGACTGATAACTTCTCAGGAGGGGCCTCCTCCTTTCCGTAGTTGTGACGGTAAAAGAGCAAGTGAACGCGAAAGCAAGTGACATGAGAGAAATTTGCCGACAATTGACATATGTGTCTATGGGTCCTTGGAAAAAGGAACGTTCTTTGAAAAAGTCGGTGACAGGTAATGACAGTCACAAGCAACTCTATTTTGGTCCAGTGTATTAGACCTTTAGGGGGAACACCCCGAGTCTACTGGGGGGTTTCGACGTCGTAAGACCTACACGAGTCTTCTCCCATCATGGTGCCACCCGGGACACAAGACCCCACCTTAGGGTCAGGGGGGTCAGACCGGGGTTGGGGTGAACCCGAACTTTACTCCTATACTCAGGAGTCGTGTCAGTAGAAACTGCGAGGAAGATCACATTGACTCGAATCAGACAGGAGGGGTGTTTTCGAAGACCTAACGTTTTTCGTCCTTCTATATATCCATCCGGAGAAGGGTCTCCTAAAAAGAAAAAGTCACTGTTTTCCTCTAGACATAAACTTAGTGTGGAGGGAAGAGGGTCTTGAAGGGACCACCGAGTCTACCATTTCGCAGACGGATATTACGCCCTCTGGACCCAAGTTAGGGACCCAGCCCTTCTAGAGGACCTCTTCCTTTACCGTTGGGTGAGGTCATAAGAACGGACCTTTTAGGGTACCTACCTCCTCGGACCATCCGACGTCAGGTACCCCAGCGTCTCAACCTGTGCTGATTCGTTGGAGTGAAAGCGAAGGGAAGGGAAGAGGGTTGGGTCCAAAAAGAGAGAAAATAGGAGATTCCAAACATGGGAATCATATAGTCCTCGAATATTTATAAAAGTTCCTATTAAAGACACCAATAAAACACCCAGAGTATGGTTTCCCCGAAGGGACCACCGAGTCTAGTGGACGGTACATCCTCTGGCTCAAGCTAGGGATACAGCTCTTCTAGGAGACCTCTTCCCTTACCGATGGGTGAGATCAGAACAACGGACCTCTTTAGGCACCTGTCTTCTCGGATCGCCCGATGTCAGGTACCCCAGTGTTTCTCAACCTGTGCTGATTTGATGATTGTAAAAGTGAAAGTGTGGTTTGTTCTTGAAAGTTCAAACGGCTATCAAAACTATTGACCTTTTTGCATATTTCCTGGATAACGAAAAGGGTGGGGTTGACACACACACATACACACTCTCTCTCTCTGTCATGACCCCCTCTCTCCCTCCGAATCCTGTGTCCGGTCCGGTCACGATTATCGGGAGTAGGAGGACCCGACGTCTGGACAGGTATCACTAGTATCACTGGTACACGTCATCGAGCGAGTATAGTAGAAGTGTACCTGGACGCGTCTGCCCCGGTCAGTGGGGTAGAACGTCACTTTGTCTCTCCGAGACTCTCCTTGTTGACTCGAACAGGGGACCAGACACTCAGAGTCTCGGCAAGGAGGGGTGGTGGGACAAAACCCTCCCGGGAGTCCCGGTGTCCGTGAGATTCCGGGGGTTTCCGTGCGGAGTCTTTGTTTACCTTGTTCGGTGCATTACAATCGGAATTCGCATAGATTAGTGTGAGAAGGAAGGTCTGCACGCCTCGGAGACAGTCGAAATTGTACTGTCCAATTGGGTGTGAGAATAAAAGAGGTTGGTAAGAGTCGTTTGTCTGGTACTATTTATGGACTTTGTAATTGGTAAAAATATAAAATTAACATGTACTTCACTAAAAACAACACCAATTAACTGACGGAGTCGTGATCTTTAGGTCTTACTGTGTACGAACCTCTTTTCCTCTTTTGGGAACTCCACGTTTAGACTATAAACCCGAAAGTAAACTCACACACACACACGTACAAGTGCACACATAAAGTGAAGGACCACCAAATGCTCTTGAGTGATTATTCTTTGTCTACTAGGTTTTCGGCGCTTGACCTCAAATATTAGGAAACAACAAATACCTTTTTTTTTATATGTATTAGAAGAAAAAGGAAGGAAAGAAAAATCCCTCTTCTTTAGAAAAACCTGTACAAACTTCTACTCATGTCCTCGTACTGCCATTCACTCCCCGGTCTTCCTGAGCACCGGTTCGAACAGGACGGTTTGACTCTCTCTTGACTAGATTAAACCCCGAAAGACAAGCTTATCGTCTCTACCCACCCCTTCCTGTAACTTTTGCCACGGTAGGAGTCATCACTTTACCGTTGGGTGAGATCATGAGAACGGACCTCTTAGGGTACCTGCCTCCTCGGACCCATCCGACGTCAGGTACCCCAGCGTTTCTCAGCCTTTGCTGACTCGCTGAAGTGAAAGTGAAAATTGAAAGTACGTAACCTCTTCCTTTGCCGTTGGGTGAGGTCACATGAACGGACCTCTTAGGGTCCCTGCCCCCTCGGACCACCCGACGGCAGATACCCCAGTGTGTCTCAGTCTGTACTGACTTCGTTGAATCGTCGTCGTCGTCGTCACTTGAAAGTCTACTGTAAGTGAGGGGGATTCAACCCGACTTAGTATTCTACCCAATCTTCCTAAGTGAAACTATACTTATCAAAAAAAAAAATTGAAAATTAAAATATAACCTAATAGCGGTCAATTTTTACGATACTATCAAAGACCACCTGTCGTTTTCCTGAGTCGGTCTGTACGTGTACATAGGTGAGAGGAGGTTTGAGGGGAGGGTAGGTCCGACGTGTATTACAACTCGTCTTAAGGCACACGATATGGCATCCTGACACAACCAATAGGTAAAGTTCATATCGACACAAATGTACAGGTAGGGTTCGAGGGACTGATAGGGAAGGGGGGTAGGAAGGGGCGACCGTTGGCATCCAAACAAGGGATTCAGACACTCAGACAAAGACAAACATCTATTCAACTATACGTATCAAAAACTAACACCTGAATCAACATGTATACTTTAGAGAATTAGAGGTACAGTTGGACTACACTCAGTGACGACGATAATAGGACGAAAACGGTTATTCCTTTGCTCTCCGTCTCTCCAATCCCCTCCACGGGTGTCGACGGGACGGACCGTGTCATGCTACGGGGGGGGAAAAAGTGACACGGTAGTCTCACAAGGGATCACACCGAAAAAAGCGTGGACGACACGGTCGGGCGTCGGAGGGACAGAGGCAGGTCATCCGTGCTAGTACTCTTTTCTACCAACGCCTTCTAACTTCAAACGCGACAAGACTAGTAGAGGGGTTATGGACGGGGAGTCAATTCTGAGTCATTGAGCTACGATTTACTGAGAAAAGTACCTGCAAAGAGTGGTTTCTCACTTCACTAAGTCCTGTAAATGTTATTTGGGTTCACAAATTTTACAGTTGTTCTTTTTCTGTCGTACACGACACGCCGAGGGACCGGGCAGGGACCCACAGACTTGTCGACCCGGGAATAGTGTAGGAACGAACGTAGTGCAGACTCCGGAGGGCCTTTGAAAAGTTCCTTTCTCACATTCAACCCTATTAGTTGCTGTCGTTTCGGGGTCGTCGCGGGTCCGGAAGAGAGCCACGAGACGCTCCGTGAGTTGCCCGCGGAGTGTGGAGACTACCGGCGTGGGTAGTAGGGGAGGTGGGACCTTTCTCCCAGAGTCTGAGGACGAGAACCTTGGTACTTCACTCGCCTCACCTCAGTCACGAGTCGACGGCAGAAACAATACGGGCACTGCAAGGGAAGGTGTTGTATTGAAAGGTCTTCAAACCGAAGAACATCTGTGTTCCGAGTACACAGTGGAACGCTATCTCTTCCCGAACCTGAAACTTTGGGGGTGAGGTAAAGACGAAAACGATGAATGAATGACGTTGGGGTCCGCCCAACGAATGTAAGACTCGGAACTGAGAAGGTAGAAATTTTACCCCGGGTTTGGTGTACCGAAAGGTCCAATACTTTGTGGATCCCTGACGGAGGACATCTTCAAGTCTTGGTACTTATAAGTTTATAAACCAAGAAGAGGGAGGGTGGTATCCCTCGAAGGACGCAAAACAAACAAACAGAGTTAATGTAGATAACATGTAGAACGTGTTACGGACTGTGAGATCCCTTAATTTCCGACTGTGTACGGGTTTCAGTGGGTAATTGGGTCTGAAATCCTTTCGTCGGCGATTCGAGTTTCACCCCGTCCCGGAACCCACGACGGTTTCGACCCGGAAGTGAAGACTGGGAAGTGAAAGGGGACAGTGGAGAACGAAGTACTTCTCCCCTTTACCGTCCTCAGGATCTCCCCCCTAAACGACCCTCCGCCATCTCTCACCTCCCCATCTCGTCTCCCTCGGTTCTCCCTCGGCGTCCTTCCGGCACGGTGCCCACGGGACCCGCCCTCTGTCCCGGAACGGCGGGGCGAGACCCTATTTTCCTATTTCCTCAACTCTACCACCTGGAGTCCGGAAACCTCCTTCCGAAGTACCCAAGGTTTCTTCTTCCGGCACTCGATTCCCTGAGGGATAAGAGGTCCAGAGACCTGGCGACTCGGTAGAGGTGTCAGGACGGGATAAATCAGTCGAAATACAATGTCCTCCCCTCCTTCACACTATATTGATTTCGGGTGAAAGATTTTTGCCTCTGTACTTCTTCGAATACTACGAATTTCCTCATTTTAATTAAGGTACTTATGACACTTTGCAGTGAGGGATACTACGGACCACAGACACAGGTCGTTGTTCACGTGTAAGTCGTTAGCCGCGACTACGTGACCCCGAGGGGTCAGTCCGTCTGTCTTAGACGGACGTCTCGTCTTCTGAGGCCAATCGAGGGACCCAACCCTTCTAGAGGATCTCTTCCCTTACCGTTGGGTGAGGTCATAAGAACGGACCCTTTAGGGTACCTGTCTCCTCAGACCACCCAATGTCGGGTACCCCAACGTCTCAGTCTGTACTGACTCACTAATTGTGAAAGTAAATACGTCGTTTCAAGGTCCTCCCCTCTACTACAATCGTACACAGAACCATTAGTCTCTTCCGAAGGACCTTCGTGGCACCTTCCTCCGTCTGTGGAGACGGGGACCGACCGGGACACCAACACCCGTACACGGGAGGCAGACTTGAGTCGTCAGGGGAGACATCATATCCTGTCGGTGTGTCCTCTCCCACTCGGGACGTCCCCGGACCATACATCATCCACGAATTATTCACTGAACCAAGACAAGGGGGTCCACTCTTCAAGTCCCTTTTCCTGCCTTCACCCTTACGACCAAGACACACCCAGTATTGGTGCAACACCCAGTATCACCCAGACCTCGGTCCGGACCCAGGCACAGAACCAAGACGGTGCTCGGTCGGTACACCCGGGCGTCGGCGAGGAGTCGAAGGGACTCGGTTCAAGCCTTCAGAGGGACGACCTGTCCTCTGCTGTGTGTCTCGTAAATCGAGGGGCGGACGGGCGTGAGTCTTGAGGGATTTGCCTTCGACACGGTGAGGTGGACGACGGTAGTATCGATCTTCGCGGTCCCGTCCTCCGTCCACCGTCAGTCCGGGGTGTGGCGCCCGTCTGATGGGATTTCCCTGGCGGCGCTTCCTCGTCCGGAGGAAGGACTCCGGACAGAGGGACGATTCCCCTCCCCTTGAGCCCCACTCTTTCGTCTCGACAAGCGTCGTCCCACCGTCGAAGAGGTTCCACAGACTCGACAGTAACGTGCACACACTTTTAGGCGTCGAATCTTTTGCTTTTCCGCGTAGAGAGGGTAGAGCGACGGAGCTCCGAAGTGGGGCCCACGCAGCCCCGACTACGCGGGAATTTGTCCGTCTACCTCCGCTCTCCGGGCACAGCGGACGGGACCGGGGAAGGAAGGAAGTCGCTCGGAGGGAGGTGCAGACAGAAGGTCTACTTCGGGTACTTGCACCTTATAGAGTACTACCTGCGGAGATAGGACGACGGGGGCTGCCCGTGCGGCGACTGGCCGTAGCTGAAACACTTCGCTGACGGCACACCACTGCACCTTTTCTGGGCCGCCCACTCATCCGTAACCGGAACCGGAGATAGGACCCGTCGGCAAGTGGTCCTTCGTGGGGGTCCTGTCTTCTCCCTCCCAGAGGTTGGTGTAGGTCTGGGTAGAAGGTCGAGCGGGAGTCTCTCGGTTTCTCGTTGGGGGTCGGGGTGCGGGGGTGGGGAGGTGTTCCCGGATCGAAAGGGTGCTCGTGACGGAAAACAGACCCACAAACAAAAAAGTAAAACCGACACGGTCCAGAAACAACGGCGGGCACTCGAAGAGAGACCGACACCGATCTTCAAAGTCAACAACGCCGCGTGTACGACTCAACGAGAATCCGCACACCCTAGAATCAAGGGACTGGTCCCTAGCTTGGGTGCAGGGGACGTCACCTTCCGTCTAAGAATTGATGACCTGGTAGTCCCTTCAGGGACGGTAAACAATGTCGTCTCTGACTCTCGACGACCCCCGTCCGTCCGACGGAAGTGACTCGCTTCGGCCGGGTCGGGGTCTCGAGACTCTCTCCTTCGCCCCGGCCCGAGGAAACTTCCTCGCACCACTACGTCTCGTCCACTCCGACGACGTCTTAGTCGGGGCTCGTCGGCCCTGGGGGCCTCTACCGCACCGCAATTCGATAGACTCCCTAGAGCCCCGTTCTGCGTGTGTTTACGGCAACACTAATAAAAACCCGGACACCCTCTCCGCACACTTCTCCAATCAAGAGTCTTGGGTCGACGGGACACGTGAAGGCAATAGTCGTGAAAAAAAGACGTCGGCAGAGCGCCCCGACAAGTCCCATGAAATAGAAGGACCAGTCTAGTGTCAAAGAAAGAATCTTTCGTGGTATTGGGAAAGGATCTTTTAGTAAGGGACCTCTGCACCTCCACACTTATTTAATCTCCTTAGGTAACGGGAGTAACGAGGGCAATAGTCCGGCTCGGAAGGAGACTCTATTAGGTTCACATGGGTCTCACCTCCTTCATAACACTGGAAAAACTCTCCACCCTAACTGAGTGATCTGGGCGGAGTCTCAAACGGAACTTTCGGACCGTCCCACCCCGACCCCGTGTCTCCTTCATCCTGGGCACAGACTTCAGTCAGACGTAAGGAACGACAGACGGGTCTGGGTGGTGGGAGAGGCGTCCCGGGTGAGACAGAGACTCGGTCACTACGGACGGAGGGAGTACGAGGGTCTGTCCACACGTCCGGGGCGTCGGCCCGTGTACTAACAAACACCCACCGTCACAAACGTGACCTGTAGGAACCACAACCGAAAATACCCCCCTAACCAAGGCTCTGATGACCCACAGTGAAGACATGAGGAATACCTCACCCATGTGAGTGGGAACTGGAAACCAACCAGAACCTCTACGAGGGGTCGTCCTATTGCCGTTTCGGCGTACGGGTCAGGTCGAGAATCCAGAGGTCCGGTCTCTCCTGGGGCAGGGCCAAGAGGAACCGGCGACTTGATCTCCCAGGTCGTCCGACACTTACGCCTCTAGACGACGAGGCCCAGTGTAGGACGGAAGGAAAACCAGGTGTCAGGCAGTCCAAAAGAATTGTCAATATACTCGTGTGTCGGAAACACTGTTTCACCTAGTAAGTATAGTCAAGAATTCTTAAAGGAGTGTATAAAGACGTTGGTGGGATCCTCCCACCGTGATCATAATAGGGGTAGAATGTCCCCTCATTTGACCCCGTGCTTCTCCAGCTCACTAAACGAGTCCCAGGAGGTCGACTATTCAGAGTCTCGGTCCTAAGTTGGGTTCGCCACACCGGTAAGACTGGGGGACGGAGGGTGACGACGGAAGTAACATAAATAATCAGGATGAGCCACGACCGATGATCCTTTGTGTCGGGGTCAGGAGTTCCCTTCCTGAATTTTCCCGTTCCTACCCCTTTCGTCGGAGTTAGGTACGTACGATTAGGGAAGTCCGTACAGACTGAGAAACGCTGTGACACCTATTATCGGGTGGTCGGAGGAGACAGGTACCCTAAGAGGTCCGTTCCTATGACCTCACCCAACGGTACGGGAGGAGGTCCCTTAGAAGGGTTGGGTCCCTAGTCTGGGTGTCGAAAACACAGAGAACTAAACCGTCCGCTCAAGGAATGGTGATCGCGGTGGACCCTTCGGGTGTGTGTAGGCATTCACTTTCACTTCAGCGAGTCAGTACAGGATGAGAAACGCTGGGGTACCTGACATCGGATATCCTGACATCGGATAGTCCGAGGAGGCAGGTACCCTAAAAGGTCCGTTCTCACGATCTCACCAAACGGTAAAGGAAGAGGTCCCCTAGAAAGACTGGGTCCTTAGTTTGGGTCCAGAGGGCGTAACGTCCGTCTGCGAAATGGCAGACTCGGTGGTCCCTTCGGTCCCGATAAAGAGGTCCTCGCGTTCCAGGGATTAGGATGGACCCCTCCCTCCGTTCGTCGTGTCTCTCGACGAGGAACTCGGCCCGGACATCCCCTTCCTTACCCACGGCGCCACCCTCCCCACCCCCACGTGTCTCCGGGTCTCTCAACACCTGGTACAGACCTCGGGGGTCCCCCGGCAGACACACCCTTCACCACCACGACCTCCCCAACGTCCCCCGTCCAGAGTCTCGGGACCCTCGTGTCGCTTCCGGAGACAACCAACCGGCCCGGGACCGTAGAACAGGACTACCGGACCCCGCCTACGACGACCAGGTGCCCTCTTTAAGGTCCGACTCCGGATGTCGCCTCCCGACCCGACGAACCCGAAGCGCCAAGGACGAGGAAGACTCGGCGACAGAGGAGTGGGTCGGTCGTCGGTGGTGACGGACGGGACGGTCCCAGGAGTCCTTCTGAGGCGCTTTCCGTCTTCGTGTTTCCGGTCACCACCTCGGACTCCCACCCCCAGAAGGAGGGAGTAGGAGTTCTAGGGTCCTGAGACGACGGGGGGAGGGAACGGGGTCTACCCGACGTCCCGAGTTTGACGGTTGCCTTCGTGGCCTCGGGGACTCCAGCGAGTACACTGGAAACAGACAGACTGCCCAAATATTTCGGTCGAGAGTTCAGACCACAGGGACCCAAATCTCGGTCCTACTTCCACCGTCCTACTCCATTCTCCTGACCGGTGGAGTTGCGTCTCGGTACCCGGGGTCTCCAAAGGGATACTAAAGGTCCTAGGTCAAAACTTCCCCTTAAAAATGGAGAGTGGAGTCGGGTCGGGGACTACGGTCCGTCGACAGACCTCAGGAGGACGTCGAATCGAGGAGGCGGGTAAAGTCTGTAGTCTTGGGCCACCACGCGAGACTTACACTCGATCTCCTTCACATACCAAATCGTTCGTTAACTTCCGAATACGCCAAACAAAGTTCAGGAAACGAGCATAGGTCTCTTGTAAGGTAAAGTAGGACAACCTAAGTCTCCAAAAGGTAGAAAAAAAAAAAAAGACGGTTCACATCCGTAAAGATTGAAAATCCTCCGACTGCGAAAAGTCTTTACGGTGGGAAATAAAAGGAATTCCTGATCAGTCTCTAGTTTGGTGGGAAGTACCACTTAGTAAGGAAACGTACAAGTAGTTTCTCGGTGACCTGAGGATGACACACGGTTCACGACGGGACTCCCACGCCCTCAGTCGTCTTTCCGCCGGGCGGGGCCCGCAAGGGCCCGGACCTCTCTCCATTTCGAATACGAGTCCCCGTTTTGGTCCGACGGAACTCCCGAGACTTCCTGTCTCCCCCGTGACGCAATCGGACTCACTGGTCCTTTTCGACGGACCGTCTCCACTGCAGACTTGTCTCTGGACCCCTCGCTCCTCCTCGGTCGGTCCGTTTCTGTACTTCCTCTGGGAAAGGTCTGTCCCTCGTCACTCACGTTTCCGGGGCTCTACTCCTTCTCATTTCTCACAGGTTCCACACCCCACTGACCTCGCTTCGCTCACTTCGCCTGTCCTCTCCTCCCGGTCCCGGGACGTCCGGCGTCCCTTCGTAGACCGTTACTTCGATACAAAAGGGGGAACGGAAAACGTTTAATGTGACAAATAAGAAAGTAAGCTGTATAGACAGTTCAGAAAAGATCCTTGACCCGTTCTTCGTTCTTATCTTTCTTTTATTTATTACGTTTTATTCTGGTTTTATCGTTCTCACGGTGACTCACTAAAGTCGACTCTTCCCTTTAAGTACAACTGTACACCACTGTCCCTGAGGACCCCAGACTCCTCTTGTACGTCCTCCTTGGACCTGAACTCAACCTGGGTAGGGTGTACCTTCCCGTCAGCTCTCTTCGTAAATTCTTCCTCGTATCCGTGTGTTCAGTGTGGTCGACTCCGTCTTAGGGTGGAAGTCGATACACTGGGACTCGTTCAATGAAGCGAAGAGACTCAGGGTCCAAGGAGGACACACGACGGAGAGTCGAGAACGGCTCTCGCCCATCTTCTCTCACTCCACTCCACGACTTCTCACTACCTCGACAGATCGGAGAATTCACCCTTTCTTTAGTTCAGAAAATTGTCAGTTTTGGATGACTACGAATTGTGATCTCTTTTCTCTCGACCCCTCTCCTAAGAAACTACTTAGACTCAAATTCGGTGATCGGCAGAAATACCTCATTGGTACCTTCGGTAATACTTTAGCTCTATAAACGTACTTCAAAATAGACAGGGAGGTCAAGACACAGGAACAAGCGAGCATTTTGGCGTTTGTCAAAAACACAAATAACGATGACTGAAACTCCTTTATCCTATAAAACGAAAATGAGAGACCTACACATAACACGTAATTTCTTTTATGTTATTGTAGAGTGTCTCAAAGTTTTCATTCTGCTTTCTTAAAGGCGGCTAAAGTAGTGGGATTTGTTTATTGTGTCTGAAACACACAGAGGAGGGTCGAAACAGACGTCTGTGCAGAAAAGTACCAACGTCCCCCGGACTCGGTATCTGAACGAAAGTAGGAACGACGGAAAGAGAAAAGTAACACTCGTTCTTCAAAAGTATGACACTATGTCAAAATTATTCAGAATTAAAGAATGAGGACGTATTTTCAAATAGACCATTGAAAACGGTATTAAAGGAATCCGCAAAAGGACGACCACCTGTAAAACCAACGAGGGTCATAATGTAATAAAAGTCGATTTAATATTATTCGTCGAACTGCTTATATCACAAAGGAAAGAAAACCGAATAAAGAAATCCTATTCAAGGGTCTTCACCTTAAAGACCAAGTTTCCCATACTTGTAAAAAAAAAAAAAACCACTGAGACAGTCACAACGGTTTAACGAAAGGGTTTCCCGACACGGATGAGATTTCGCGAAGTCGTGAGAAAATTCTTACTGACCGAAGGTGCCGGAGCCACCCGAGGACCGGACTCACTGACAGTGAACTTGAGTAGTCGAACGTGCACGCCGGTTCCACGGTCCCCTCTCCCGAGTCCGACGCACAAACAAGGTCCTGGTCGGGACCCCGAGTCCCACCATAAACATGATAGAGGAACGTAGAAGTTCCACCGGGGTACTAGACCTCACCACCCCTGGGGGAAAGGTCTCGAGGTTGGGTCCGGACCCCTTAGTGCACTGAGTCCAACCTGATTCCAGACAGACTGAACCTTCGGTAGGTGACGGGCTGAGCACCCCGAGAGGAACGAGGGGTGACATACCTTCGTTTGATCTTTCCAGAGAAGAAATATCAATTCGAACAGACGCCGGTATGGTGGGACTATAAATTTAAACTACAAAGAGAACTATAAATTTAAAGCAGTCGACTGTGGGGAAAGGTTTAGCTTAGGTAAGAAGGACTCAGTTAGAAGGATACCTTCGTAGACTTTCTTATTCTTATGAGAAAAGGAAAAGTCATTATATAAAGTTAAACGTGTAATTAACTCGTTTCAGTTCTTTTTGTGAGTTATTTTCGGACCCAGGATTAGGAAGTCAGACAACTTCCGTTTCCGTACACCAACCTTCCTGTCAGAAACCTCAGTCAAGAATCCACTTAGTGGAACCGGACAGACGGACTACAGAGATCCGAAACCAAAGGACAGACATTTTACCCTTGGTGAGTCCCACCAATTTTCCGAGCTTACCCACTGTGCCACGTTGGGGGTGGGCATGGACCGTCCGGCCTCCATGCGTCTCTCACCACCAACAAATCCCTCTGTCCCTCTACTAGTCTACTGGAAATTAGGGTCATAGAGTGGAAAGAGAACACCTAAGAACCTCAACACCCCGACCAGTCGTACCGGGCGGTTTGGGACATCTACGGGTACCCTCGGGGCGAAAGTGGGTCCACCTCATGAATCGGGACACCCTTAGACGGGAGTGTAATTACTCGGGCCCGAAGAGTGTGACACATACATCTTTCTGTAGACGACTAATAATGTCTACAAAAATACTTCTGACGAGAAGTTTTGAAAAGTCTTGTCCTTTAAGGGACCATCAGGTTACCAATTCCGAGGTTCGAACGTTGCGTCGCCCGTCCCCAAGCTAGGGACCAGTCCTTTGAATTCTAGGGTGTACGGTGTGCCGTACCGGTTTTTTATTTTGTCGTCTTTGTACATTTGGCTTTACAACTCTTGTTAGCTTATTATGTGAGTACGGGGGTGTTGGTGGTAGAAATAGTATACTGTCAAATGCAAAGAGATCACGAAGCCGACTGATTCTTTGTGGACTGCGGTCTTATCCAGGTCCTTTGTCCTGACAAACAGGTCAAAAGACGTAGCCCTGCAATTCATTAACCGGGTTCTAGAGGGCCGTCAAGACCTGGTACAGTTCCAATCCCAAGTCTCCACAGGAGTCCGTAGGAGCAACGGACCCAGTCGTTTTCAGTCACGTTCCGACCGAGAAACGCCCGTCAGTAGACAAGGGAGGTGGGGAACAAAACCTTCCGTGGAACAGTTTACTACCTGTGGAGGGTAGAGTCACGTGTCCGGACGTCGGAGTCTTGACCGTTGTTCCCCTGGGCTTTCGCCCGACATACCGAGTGGTCACCGCTGTCACCAAACAGGGGTACCGGAGGAGCACGGTTCGCCATGTCACCGTCCTCACTCCGCACCGGTGGGGAAATGTCTGGGACACGACGGACGACGGGGGGGTGACAGTAGAGTCTCCGAGGGGCGTCGGGGTGTGTCATCTCTGAGGGTGGGGGTAGAGTGTGTCCTCTCTTGACTACGAGCACCCCGACCCCCGGAACGGGTCGTGCCACCTCGATCCTCAGGTCGTGTCTGGAAGGTATGGACTGAGCACCGACATAGGAGTTAGTGCCGTTCACCGGACCTCCGACGTCCGGGGCACCGACGGCGAGGTGAAGGACCGGAGACAAACCACCCGTTCAGTCGGGTTGGACCCAGAGTACCCCTCAATGGAGGTCCCGTCTGACTGGTGACCCGTCTCCGACGTGTTCGAAGGGTCCGAAGGTCGGACCCCAAACCGAAACAAGGGCGAGGGACCTTTGTGGGCGAGTGGGACCCCAGGCGGTTCTGAGAAGGAACTACCCGGTCCTTGGGACACGACTACCCGGGGGAGGCAGGGGTAGAGACAGGGGCAGACTCTGGACTCCCGAGGGCCCCGTGACTGTAGTGACGTATGGACGGTCCACGGTCCAGACGACGGGACTCTCCCGTGTCGGGGACAACCTTCCGGTGCCCCGGTCTCGAGGTCCACTTCCCGACACGCCAGACCGCCCGAGACTTGGGGTGGGCGTAGAATGGAAGACAGAGAGGACGGGGGTGTAAGTCAACCACCCTGAAACTTTGGGAGTACCAAACCTAAAAGTCTAAGACCCGACCAAATCAATCTTCTCTGGACCAAGACCGGGAGGGATCCACACTCGAACCCGGTCTAGTGCACCGGAGGCACCCAGAACTCGGAACTCACGGCTCGTCCCGACGGTGTTCCCAGTGCACTGGGATCTCCCTCCCAGGACCGTCTACTGTCCACGAGTCACTCCATGTCACCGGGGTTGGGCTCGGTCACCCATTACCGTGTGTCCGACGGAGGAACTGAAAAAATAACATTTAGAACCAAGACTTTCGTGGTCTTGGTACTACGACTTTCTCCACTCGAAACAGAACAACAAAATTTAGATCTCAGTAACACACTAAAGAAGTATGCCTCGAAGAGTGGTTTTACTGGAGTGAGAAGAGACAAGAGGCTTGACAACCAGGTCCGGTAGGCCCACAAGAAGTACGAGGCACGGGACAGGGACGTTGACGCCCCCCTCGGGCTCTGGGTCGACGGTGACTGTGCTCTCCTTCTGGACTAGTTTTGCCTGCTGCAGGAGCTGGACTCACTCAACCAGTAGAACTCAGTGCCACCGCCCCCACCCCCCTGTGGTGGTCCGACCGAGTATGTAGTGACCCTCCGAGCACCCGCTGGACGTACAGCATGACCCCAACTAGATAATGGCACTCGAATGTCTCTCGTATACAATGTGTTTTGAAAGCCTTCTCCCCGGGATCTAAGACCTGTGAACCTCAGTCAGACACCCGGGACGAAAGACCTCTGGTTCCCCTCAACACGTCCACAAAACGACTTTATAGACACGTACCACTGACCCCAGAGTTCGTCCCCACCCGTGTCGAGACCCTAGGGACGGGAGGTATATCAGCATCGTCGTGGCACTCTAACCAACACACACAATTTCCACCAGACATACTAAAATTACTCATTCCCTAGGACCGACGAATTTTTTTCCTTTCAAAAGTTTTTTCGTTCGGCGGTCGTAAATCCATTTCTACTTCCGAAACCTCCGGGTTCTTGGGACACGAATCGGACTTTCGGACTCGTAGGTTGGTCACGGAGTCGCGAGGGGAGAAGTCACACTCTGACTCTAAATTTCCTCTGTTTCTTATATTTCGGACCCACACAAGGATATTGGGAAGAGGGTAAGTATATTGAGAAAAGAAGGACAATAAACGATATCGTAAAACTATATAATCGTGAGAAATCAACACTCTCTATCTTTCCGGTTGAATTTGATTGAATTCCTTTTTCTTTCCGTCTAAAGTGACTATAGTCACATTTTTCGATCTAGAGGTCAAAGTCCGTACCAAACTAGATCCATGAGTTCTCATAGTAGTCCTTTGACGGCGGACGGAAGGGAGTCGAAAAGAAAGGAGACAAGACCGAAGTAGGGGGTCTCTCGAGAGTGGTTTATCACTGTTCTACCGGTAGTCGTGGAGATTCTAGACGACTTGACCGATTCGTCGGGACTGTTTTTGTCTCGAAGAGAAAGGGATATTGAAAATACCTTCAGGTCCCGTTACGAGAGTAACCAGGTCGAACTCAGTGTACTGGTAAGGACTGGGCAGTCACTAGTCGTCTTACACTAAGTGACTAACCAATCCAGTTCTAGTGCACGAGTCGACACTACGACCCTTCCACCCTGGACAAGGAAAACTTGGGGTAGTGGACCCCCACTCCTTCCTCCCCTGGGGGTTTCTTTGAACTTTTCTTCTCGACCCTCGACCTCTCCGTCTTTGTCGTCCACCGGTGAAACATCACCTGCTACTCTCTCTCTCGCGGGAACAAAATTTAGTCGAAATAACTTTATATCGAACGTAGGTCAGTTCAAGTGGTTCAAAATCACATGTCACCTTACTCAGAACTGTTTTTGATAAGTCAACACACTGGACGTCAATACTACGTCTGGTTCCTCCCAAACATAGAAAACTCGGTCTCCGGGGACGGGTCGAGACATAAGAGAGTTCGTTCACTAACTTTGGTGGTACTGAAAGCAAAGGAACGGACCTTTTACCCCTACTAGAAGCACTACAATGCCCCGACAAAACTCTGAACTCACTTGGTATTATACTTTGTATTCTACTGGCTCAGATCACGGAGTGTACATTGACACGAGTCCTTTTACCTCAGTCATAACGGACTATTAGTGTGGGTCACTACGTATATTTCTCGTGAGACGGACTGTGCACCTTCCAAGAGACATTTACTAACGATACCCAAAACGGACCAACAGACTGAGGAAACAGCACGGAGTAAAAACAAATACGAGGAAATAAAGAAGAGAGAGCCTTCTCGTTCCTTTGACGTAGGGGAGACACGAGATACGGGTAGAAGACACCGGGAAAGGAGGAATTTTATACCGGTGTCCCTAAAGACGTTTCCAAATTTAACTACCGTATCCGACCTCTCTGGGTATTTGGGTAGAAAGAGACTAACCTAATTTCCTTTCTCTCTTTTTGTCAAACGAAATTGCCCCGGAGAGGTAGTCCCGTCGTTCTTACAAACGTAGGTACTTTACCTTAATTTAAAATACGACCCTTAAGTGCATGGGACGGAGGAGGGTCTTACCGGACGACTTTGTTTCCAATTTTCATAAAGTGAATAGTTAAAATTAACTAATCTAACGATCAACTCTAGTGAATTGACTCGGAAAAATCCATCAACCGGTAATTCTTTCATTACCGACAGACAGAAATGGGTCGCACTAACGTTTAATACAGAAACGATTTCTCCCACGGCCGGTCTCTTATGATACTTAATACCTAAAATACTCGTATACCATACTCTCATTCTATACGTACACAACTGAAAAACACACACACACTAATAAGAATTTACGATCTCGAAGAGTGAAAGGTAACCCCTTTTTAATCGTTACGAAACGTAAAATGGTTTACGGAGGACACATATGATTTCCATCCTTCGTGGGATCATATCCACTCCCGTAAGTGTAAACGATTTAAAACCTCCGCGAGAATCCTCCAGTACAAAACAGAGGGACTTCGAACTCCTTCGACTGAGTCCCTCCTCACAAACCCCAACCAGTTGACGAATTTACCCAAATTTCCTTACGTCGTCCTTCTCAACTGAAATTCACATAAATGATTTGGACAGTGGGGAGCCATTCTTTGGGGTCGTAGTCTCGTAAGTCTTCGGTAGGGTATGCAGGTGACTGGTCCAGGTGACTGGACGGTCCGCACCGTCCACTCGAGACGGTTCCATCGAAGACTGTTTCCCGTAGTTTCTCCGGTAGTGGGAAACCTTTTTTTTTACATGGTTTCGGACAAGACAAAAGTGACCTCTCCTCTCGCCGCACCCCGTCTCAGTGCCTGACCGTCGGTACTCCCTTCCTCCCCTCCCTCCCTTCCTCTTTGTCTTTCCGTCACCCTTCCCTTCTGGTGTCATCTGAACTGCTCTATTTTCTCTAAGCTAAAATCTCCCTTACTTTGACTCTCAGAAATACGTGGGTCGGAAGTCGAAATATCAAGAATAGGAAAACACCTCGGAGTAAAGGAGTCGGGGTGGCAAAGAGAAAAATTGGTCGTGGGGGGCGGGGGAGACATAATTTCGTTTACCCAGACGTAGACATTTATGAGGAGTGATTGTCTATTCCTGACCCGAAAAGAAGAACTAATCTGACCAACGGTGGTAACGTTTTCCCTTCGAAGGGCCGGGGGGGGTGACGCGACCCACCTCGACCTCGACGCCGGACCCGAGGGGACACAAGACGGTCGGACCGGGGTAACTCAAACGTCGGGGACGACATCGACCTTCATTCGTCGAAACACTGAAACGAGTTCCAGAATGACGAACGGTCCGAGTCACCGAAACGGTATTTCTACCAGAATTTACTGAAACGGTCCTCCCGACAACTTCTAGTCTACTCTAGCGTAAGTACTTCGTACGCCGTGGACCGAACCGTGTATCATCCAAGAGTCACTGACTCTCGGTCACTCATTGGTCGTGTCTTGAGTATGACGCCCCGTGGGACCGAACCGTAAAAGACGAAACTGTTGCAAAACCCCTCGTGGAGGGTTTTATAAATTTGGTCAAGTAGTGAATACCCTACCGTAGTAAACCCCCACTGCCTTCCCATTCTTTCTACCGAGACCCATTCTTTCTGGTGGTGAAGGACCACCAGGTCTGACCAATTCACCAATTCTGAAACTGGAAGGTCACGTCTCCCATGTCAAAGCTAGGGACCAACCCATCAATTCTAGGGTGTACGGAACACCGGTTTTTTGGTCTTTAGTGTTTTGTCTTCATTATAACATCATTTAAGTTATTTCTCAATTTTTTTTATTTTTTCTGACACACCCTTATCTACTTGCCGGGACATGACACAGATCCGGCGGTCTGTTCGTGAGGACGTGTCCGTGGTGACCCGGTTGACTGGTTGTCCGGTCGCCATGGGACTCGAGTTCGCCTCCTCTTGGTCCAAGGACGGACAGACGGACGTTGGTCTATTGTACCCGTCACTGTCGTCCCCTTTAAGGGGTCAGTAGACCTGTGGGAGTCCTCTACGGTCGGTAGAAGTCCTTTGCAGGTATCCCCGGGAACTTTAACTGTATCAACATCGGTACGGTACATGTCGTGGGTGGATCAGAACATAGGACTAAAAATTTTACGTAAGTGACTTTGGGTGGGTAATTAAGTCGAGGAATAACTCGTGGATGACATACGGTCCGTGTCATGACTCTAGACCCTACACTATCACTTGATTATTTCGGTCTGAACCGGAGACGAGACACCACGAAGGTCGACCCCCGTCCCTTCCCTGGCGTTTGTCCATTCCCTCATTTTCGATTGATGTGTTAGCGCCCAGTTACCTCCACCGAGACACCTCTACCACTTGTCCCAGGTCCCGATCTCTTGTTAGTCTCTTTTCCGGAGTCGCCGACCACTCTCTTCGCGGAGACCTCTCCGTACACGACCCCCTTGGTCTTATAAGGCATTCTTTTACGTCTCTACTCCGGGCGGTCAAACCCTTCCCCCTCCACCTTCCACTCTTACCCGAACCACACAGTGTCCGGCCATACCGACCGTCCACTCCTCATCCCCTCTCTCGTCGACTTTACTTGTTCTAGAGTTGAGGTCACGTCCCCCTTCAGTCGTTTCCCGCAGACACACCTGTCGATGGGACTAACACGTGAAGACCCTGTCCTCGACGGCCCAGTGTGCCACGGGCGTGTCCGGGTACTCGGCACAGGTCCCCGACCTCTCCGGTGCATCGGAGCACCGAGACTCGGATTCGAACCCTCGGTCCGACACGACCCTCTTTAGGATCGAGCCGGGGAACGGTGGACGGTCGCACACAGGAAGTTACTCATTGCATTAGAGAACCACGAAACCAAAGGAGCACACATTTACCCTCAACGACCCTCCTCCGTCACTCAATTATGTACACTGCACGGACCTTGTTACGGATCGTGTTGAAGTCCCTCCGGTCAATAATCCAACGTCGTAACCGGGGCCTCGGTCACTGTCGCCCCTCGTCCCGCACCCTGCGTCGGGTGTGTAGAGGGTCAACCGTCGTCCGACGAGGTAGAACCCCCGTTTTTTGACCCCGAGAAAGAACTGAGGGAAGAAGGAGAGTTTGAGTCGTAGGGTGACCAGTGGTGTGGATCCGTCAAGGGAGGTCCAGCTGGACCGGCAGAGAGGGTCGATGTGAGGAATCGTGGGCCGAACGGGACGGTAGTAGAAAGTGGACGTGGTAACGTCTTTGGAGTTGGTCAGGGGTCGAAGACGGAGCAGGGTATGCCAAATAAGAGCTGTGCCACAGGTTACAGTAGGAGAATTTCGTATTCAGTCTGGGACAGGATGAGTTTCCGGAGGAGTTTCACCGGAGGTAGGGTGAGACTGGTCCTCCTCTCTATAAATGTCCCCGGGTACTCCGACCCACAGTGGGTTCGAGAGAGAGACAGGAACGACAAGAAGTCTGTGTAGTCCGCACAAGGATGGTGTCCGGAGACGAGACCGACACGGGGCGGGGGGTCGGACGTCTGGTGAGTGTGGGGGCCTTGTTCGTACAGACATCCGCGCATGTTCCCGGTGCTAAGGGTGTACACCGTAGGTATGAGAGTCAAGAGGTAGACGGAAACTCGGGACCTGGTTCGGGGAGGAGAAACAATAAGAAACAAACAATTACTTATCCTTACATTATATAAGGACAAAGGGGTCATAATTGTGAAAGACACGAAGTAGGGTCGTGGGCACGTCCGTTCTCAAAAATCTGTTTCACCTGTAGAGGTCGCCACGAGTAGATTTACGGATTTCTCAGCAAAGGTCGTTCTCATGGCACTTCGAGGGATTCGTTCAATACACCAATCTAACATTCAGGTACTTTTACACTCGAGTAATTAAACGAAGAGAGTGTTCCGGTCCCGATCAAAACTCTAGGACAGGGAAGACCTTTTGGGAGATACAACGGCATAATACGACTACCGGGTCAGAAGTAGTACACGGGGTAGAACTGCGCTTACTCTTTTCTCGTACTTATTATCTCTGAGATCGTACTTTTTGTTTGGGTCTTACGCCCGATAAGATGTTCTATGAACTAAACTTGAAAAGTATTTACCCTCCACAGCCCGTTTTGGCTTGTCTTGTCACTCTCGGTCCCTGGTCAAGATCTAACATCTGATAGTTTTGCCTTCTCTGGACTGTCGACAGGGGACTCTAACCTAGGACCTAACTCCCTATTCCTGTCTCATCTAAATCCCCCGAAACCCCCAACCTAACCTTTTTTAAACGTACATCGGACACTAACCTATTACATTAGTTCCAGTCATAATGGAAAGAACCCGCACTACTACCGTAACACCAAGACACACCCTTTTGTAGGAACAAGAATCCTTCATGTCTGGCTCCTCGAGTCCCCATTTCACGACACAACGAACAGTGAAACCTTACTAAGTCTTTTATTTTCATACACTCACACACCCATATCACTCTCTCCTCCGTTTACGGTGACTTATAATTGGTAACCATTTAGATCCAATCCCCGGGCACACCCGAATAAAATTGTCAACCTCGAAAAAGTTTTATTTTTGAATTACTTCACCTTTCTTTGTCCAGTTTAGGAACTTTTAGTTGTAAATTAATTACTCCTTACAACAACAATCCAGTGATTCAGCAAAAGGCTGAGAAACGCTGGGGTACCTGACGTCGTGTGGTCCGAAGGGACAGGAAGTGATAGAGGGTCTCAAACGAGTTTAAGTAGGTAACTCAGTCACTACGGTAGGTCGGTAGAGTAGGGGACAGCTGGGGGAACAGGAGGACGGGAGTCAGAAAGGGTCGTAATCCCAAAAAAGGTTACTTAACCGAGAAGTGTAGTCCACCAGTTTCAAAACTTCGAAGTCGAAGTCGTAGTCAGGAAGGTTACTTATAAGTCCCAACTAAAGGAAATCCCAACTGACCAAACTAAGGAACGACAGGTTCCCTGAGAGTTCTCAGAAGAGGTCGTGGCGTCAAACTTTCGTAGTCAAGAATCCGTGAGTCGGAAGAAATACGAGGTTGAGAGTGTGGGTATGTACTGACGACCTTTTTGGTATCGAGACTGATATACCTGGAAACAACCGTTTCACTACAAAAACGAAAAAAAAATCCTAATCCCCGAGACCCAAACTTAGGACCGACACACTGGAACTCGTTTGATCAATTGGAAAGACTTGGAAAAAGGACTAGACACTTCTACCCCTCTACTATGACGGACGAAGTCTTGACAAGACAACTATTTCTCACTCAGGTAGTCTTCACGAGTCGTAGGAGGAGGTGCACACTTTTGACAAGACCATCTTTGTCAGTAATCGTAAGAAGTAGGCTTGACGTGCAACCCGTGTTTTGTTAAAAAGACTTGATCGGTCACGAGGCCTCCTCGAGACTGTTTCGCTTTGGAACTGACAAAGACAGGTCCCCTATGTAACTGTTCACCTCCTCTGGTGTACCCGGACAATTAATCTATCTTTCTTTCTTTCACTTCAGAGAGTCAACACAGACTGAGAAACGCTGGGGGACCTGACATCGGACGGTCCGAGGAGGTAGGTACTCTAAAAGATCCGTTCTTATGACCCCACCCAACGGTAGAGGAAGAGGTCCCCTAGAAGGGCTGGGTCCCTAGTTTGAACCCATAGAATGTAACGTCCGTCTGACAAATGGTAGACTCGGTGGTCCTTTCGGGACAATTAATCTATTCAAAGGACCTTTTTTACTGAAAAATCCTTTCACCCACGGTCGACTAACCTCTTCTTGACTTTGGACATTCTCTCCGAACTAAGTCTGGGACTGCTGAGGAGGCCCCGTTAAATCAAGTTCGCAAAAGTCCGGACCTCGGGGTCTCTTCACCAAACAAGCCATGGCTGTAACCTCTCCTGATTACAATAGCACTTTGGGCTCTCCGCTCATACCTATACCGAAACCTTCAGGATAGAGTCCGCTCACACTAAAACACCAAGAAACCGGACATGAGACGGAGACACAAAATAGAAATTTCCCTTATGCCAGGTACGACCCAGAGAAGAGTAGCGGTGGACAACTGAACCTTGGTCAGGACTGGGATGAGGTTGGGGTCCCAGTCCCCTAGTCGTCGGTAGGGTGAGACATCGAGACGGGGGAAGGGTCGGGTCTGTGAGACATGGGTCACAGAAGATACACCCCCAGGGTCGGGTCCCGGAACGGGGCGAGACCAGATAAACGACACACCGACCGGAGGCTTTCCGTTCAGATCGGGTGGGAACAGGTAAAGTATGTAGGGAAAGGGCGAACGTCTACAGTCTCGAGGACCGGGAGGAGAAGCCGGAATATAGAGGGACGAAGACTCGGGTGGACCGACACCACGACGAGTGGCCAAGGATCTGTGTCGTGAGGCCGGTAAGGGGTGGTGACCCGGAAACGGTTTGAACAGGAGGGTCGGAGGAAGGAGGAGGGGTCCGTGTGGAGTTTATGCGTGAGTCACGAAACAAAAAGACAGGGATCATTGTCCTGGACAGCGTACCCTCCGTGAGGTCCTTCCGAACAACCCAACTTGACTAATTTTGAACTCACACATATCAGTGAGTCAGTCCAGATTGAGGAACGTTGGGGTACCTGACATCGGGTGGTCTGAGGAGACCTGAGGAGACAGGTACACCAAAAGGTCCGTTCTTATGATCTCACCCAAGGGAAGACGTATTTGCAAATTCCGTGAAAGTAATTGTGTTTTCACCGTAAAGATTTCCAACAGAACTCATTAAACTCTGTCAACCTAACACTTTATTTTCTTATAAACAAATAACAATGATACTATAAACTTATCGGTCCAAAAGTTACGTCTGAAAAAGTAATGGGACAACTTTATATGGTTCTTAGAATTTAGGTGGGGCCACAAAAGATTTTTACATCTACCAGGGATTAAAGTTGTTGGAGTTCAGTAAAATGGATTCCTGATTTTACGACGAAAAATGGGGGGGTGGGGGTGGGAACAAACTTCGATCTTGGGACTTGATCTGACTATTCCTTTTTTAGTACAAACTCAATTTGGTGGTTAAGAGAGTCCTTTACCTTTTGTACCGTAATTGTCGTAAAAGGGGGACGGGGTGCTTAATCCGACGGAGAGGTACACGAACTACTTATTGCAACGACCGGGGAAAAGTCTTTACTTCATCTTTATACCTCTTTACTTTAAACACAGAATATTTCACTGACCTTTACACTAATATTATGTCGACAGTCAAAACAAGTTCACCTTTTAAAATTTCGTTTAGGTTAACGTTGTAATAAACCAAGAGAATTTCGTCCCACTACATCGACAAAGGATGTATAACTAATAAACTAACCATGGACAGATGACCTGAAAAAAAAAAGAGTCATCGTGAGTAACTACACCAAATTACATATAAGGACATTAGAAAGGGACAAAAATATTTGAATGTTAGTATTAGCTCGATGTAATCTTTCTGTACAAGACGACTTTAGTGTTCCAGTGGATTACCGACACGGGAGACAACACCCAATACATAATTTTCATCAGGATCTGTCAAGACTTTTTCTGTTTTTACTAATAAAAAAGGGGGACGTTCCGTCTTAAAGATCTAACGTAGGACACGGAACCTCCTCTATTCCGTAAACTCACATCTCTGACCGAAAACTCGAAAGAGGAAGGAACGGATCATTTTACTAGTAAAGGTGACTTCCGTGCAAGGTGAAAATTCATAAAGACTGGGGGGGGGGGTGTGGTTGGGTTTAGGGTCAGGAACGGTCCGTAAACTTTTACCCCGGTGCCAAAACTAAAGAGACTAGAGTCCCCTGGACACCCAATCTAAACGAGGTCCTTGTAGAAGACACCGTACAGTTGTGGGAACCCTTCACCTACGTTGACACAGAGTCCCGTCGGTCCTGGTACCTACCGTGGGTCCACCGTCGTCCCCAGGGTCGAGGTCGTGACAGTCTGAGACTGTGTCGGCACGGGGGGTTGGAGTCTAGAGACATGAAGGTCCTTTCTGTGGGGGATGGTACGACTGTGTCACGGACCTCTGAAATCCCCCGGGTTGTCTCGTCGGGGAGAGTGAACTGGTCACAAGGGACAGTGATTTGTCTTCACACATGGAACACAAGTGAACCCGGGTTTCGGAACCTCTTAGGACGGAGGAGGGTAGGGAGATTGGTTCGAGACGTTCAAGCCGGCCAAGTCCGTAGTCTACCTAGGTCGTAGAATGAGGGTGAGTCGTGGAAGTCGTGGAGGTGGGACTGGACCTGAGACCTTCGGTGGGACACTGACCGCACGTCGAAGAAGTGACGAACAGAGACGAGAGGAGGTAGTTAGTCCACCGACAGTCTCGGGAGGTCTCCGGACGGACCCGGGGGCGGGGATGACACGAGGAGCCCCAGTGTTCCAAACCCCCGCTCAGGACGGGGTCCGCGACTTCGGTCGGAGGAACTAGTGAAGAAGTCAAGACCGACGACCTCCCCCGCCGTCGTCACTCGACGGTGTCCTTTGTTTAGGCACCCCATCGACCCAACTCCCAATTGCAACTCAAAGTTCTGTAGGGAGCGCCGTCGGGTGAGCGACTCCGACAGACCCCGAGACGGATGTGCCCCGAGAAGTCGGGTTTCGGTCGTCAAAGGGGCGGGTGGAGACGGTGGGGCGGGCCGACCGTCGGACCCCTGCTCCGTCCTAGGTCACTAACGAGTCCGGAGGCCTCGTCTCCCAACCGAAGACCCGGACGACAGACTAATTGGTGTCTTGTGGGTTTTGTTTAGAGACCCCTCTGACTTCGTCACTGTCTGACGCGCACTGGAAATGGTCTCCAGGTGCTGTCCTCGTCCACGGACGGGACTCGACAGTAGAGGGGGTCCGGGGACAGGGGTCGTGAACAGGACGACGAGTGGGACGAGACGAAAGTCGGTCAGGAGTCGGAGATCGGGTGGGGACAGGGGTCCCTCTTCTGGGCCTTATCCCCGTTTCCCTGGTAGTGGCAGGGAGAACGACTACGAGGGAGGCCTACGTCGTCTTCGTGACCCCTCGACCAACCAGTGGATCTCAGGATTCCTTCCCAACTTCGACTCGTGGCCCTCGTGGACCTTATTGCATCTGATCTGGTGACTGAGAGTGAGGGTCCTTCGGGACTAACCTCTGCCGTCCTTAGGACACTCCTCCCGCGGTACAAGGGCCGTGTCGTCCGGTAGGTGCGACTAAAAAGGTCACTTACAGTTTACATCAAACGAGACGACTCGAAAGTTCTTTACACGTCCCATGACTAGAACCCTGTAAATTTGCGAATTCAAACAGTAAAGGTGAAACTGGATGGATCTCTACCTTCACTTTTAACAGAACGGTACGACCGGACGTACGCCGATGTGTAGGTACCTGGACGAGTGCGGCGTCCTGCCCCACCCCCGCCCCGACTATCAGAGACCGGGTCTCGAGGAACACAGACTTGGACGGTACACGGAATCTTAGTGGTAAAACAACAAGTCAACGACTCAGTGCAGACTGAGAAACGTTGGGGTACCTGACGTCGTACAGTCTGGAGGGACAGGGAAGATAAAGGGTCTTAAACGGGTTCAAGTACAGGTAACTTAGTCACTACGGTAGGTAGTAAGAGACGGTGGCAGAGTAGTGAAATCCCCAAAGTCTTTACGAGACACGGGTCCGTGGTGAGGTCTTCCAAGACTAAGTGAACAAGCCTCCTACCCGGGGTCGGAGAGACCAACAGTCGCGAGGGACCTCCTAAGGTAACACGTCGGTCACAACGTTTGGGTACCCAGCCTGTCTTACTCCTTCAAAGACCTTGAGGTACGTACCAGAGACGAGACGATGACAGGTACTTAAGACCAAGGGAGAGTCTCGAGAGGGACGAGTGGAGGAGTAGTTTGCCTGCAGTGGCCCCTCCGACCGAAACACCGGACGGCGTGACCCGTACAGAGAGAGATCCGAGACGTCAGGTGAAGAGTCCACCTCTGAAACACGGTACGTTCAGTGGGAATGGTCTGGGGAACCCTTCCACGGTGCATCCTCTCAGTACAGAGTGTCACTCGGTTGAGTCGACCAGAAGTGAGGTCCTGACTTTAACTCGTGGTCTCCTCTTTCTGTTCTTTACAGAAAGGGACCCTCGTAGATGTTCCGTCCCGGGAAGCTCGTCTCCGTCCTCTCGGACTTCCGGGATCTCCCTCCGTAGCTCAGGGTGAACGGTGGAGGGAGACAACCCACCGTCGGTCTCGTCAGCGACGTCGATTTGTAGAGAAAGGGATGAGGGAAGGACTTACGTCAACTTAAAAACGTTCAAGTAGTACGTCCGCCATACGAAGACGGAATCTACTTTTGTCTAGTGAAGAGGAAAGGTCGGACCCTGTGGAACAACCCCTCTCCTTCGCGGACCACTGGTCGTCCCGGAGGGACTGGTGGTGTGATCGGCTCGGGACGGTGAGATGGACCACGGACGTCCGACCCGTTCCGATATGGGAGCGGCGGGGCTGGCAGAGACGTCGTGACTTTGGGGTCGGGCAAGGTTTGAGAGGTCAACAGGACTTGGTCGTGGTCCGGACCTTGGTCGGACGAGTCGAAGTCCCTGTCAGTATTTTTACGGGGACCTCGTCGGTTTGGTCCTCCGAGTCCTTGGTCATCCGACTCGGACGAAAAGGTCCAGAGGGGTGTAAATTTGGCAGAACGAATATTGACTCTCGATCTGCAAGAGTAGGGTAGAAGGAAGGAGGGAATCAGACGAGTCCCGGTGGCCAAAATAAAAACCAAACCCCCGAAAAAAATTATGGTTCCAGTTCCACTTCATCTGGAAAGGAGAGGGACGGTTTAGGAGTATGTCTTTTCGGGGGTGTGTCGAAGGACCAAAAGTGGAACCGTGTAGGTCTAATAGAAAACGTAAGTAGACAAAGTAGTGGGTATGGGTCCGGAAACTTAAAATATTGTACGAGAGGCAAAAAAAGACTCACGTCAACCCCAAAAGGTCTCGACACGTTTCGGTCCTTTATCCGTACAGTAAATTTATTGAGGTCAATTGGAAATCGGACATTGATCACGGAGTATTTTTACACGGAGGGAGGACCACCACCCAATGTAAGAGGTCTCATCGTTTTAACTGTTATTAGATGTCGAAAGAGGTAAGGTGCGGTCCGGGGGAAGGGAGGGTGGCGGAAGTCGGGTCACTCGGGGCCGTGGTCTGAGTGTACCTCCTCCGACCTACACCTCCACACTCACGGTCCGTAACAGAACCCTTCCAAGATCTGATCTAAAGCAGTCGGAACTACGGTGAGGGACCCCAGAAGGACCGGGGGCCGAAGACGGAAAGGGAAGGACCCAGGGTGTCCTTACTATTATTTGTAGTGGACAACCAGGAAAAGGAACTCGGTCCGCTACAACATAAACTTTGCCCAATTGATTTCATTGGGAGTGTCGGACCGGTGCATCCAGAACAATAATAGAGGTAGAATACCTGCTTCTTCGGGTCCGTGTCTTCCATCTTATTGGACGGGTCCCAGAGTGAGACGGTCCTTCACCCCCTCGGTCCTGTGTGTGAGTCCTAAGTCTGGGGTCTGACATATGTGAACGGAGACCCGTCACTCGGGAGGAGGAAAGTGGATGGGTACTAGTGCAGGCAGTAAATGTCTCACCACCTGGGACAGACCCACGATCTTTGTACTCCTTCTTAGATTGTGTCGGGAGGAAGGTTCGTCGGCCACTGTAGGACCCTCCTCAATGTCGTCGTCTACCTATACCCACGACGCTACCTTTGACGTCCCTCGTCACCCCTCTTATCAGCAATCCGGAACGGAGAATCATCCCCACTTGTCCCTGTCCGGAACGAAGACTCTCGGGGTCGGTAACTCGACTCACCCCAAGACTCACCCGCAGGTCGTCCGTCGATCCGACCCACTCTTGCAAGGTCCGCCCCCATAGGATTCACTTCTGCACACCCACCACACCGTTGGACCAGTATGGGACACAGATCTTACACCCCACTATACACACAAAGGACACCGACGGTCTCGGGTCACTGATGTTTGAATTACTAAACTTTACTGTATCTGTAAATAATAGAGTGACAAGATATCCAGTCTTCAGAGGGACCCGATTTTAGTGACCGGACGAAAGGAAAGACCTACGAGGTCCCGTCTCAGGAAGGGAACGGAAAAAGGTCGGACGTGAGAACCGAGGACCGGGGGAGGAGGTAGGAGTCGGGTCGACACCACCCAACTTCGTAAGATCATAGTGTAAGGAGAGTGGAGGGGTAGACGGAGGGAGGCCGTGAAAGTTCTCGGAGAAGAATAATCTGTCCCGAGTGGGTCTAGTAGAGGGGTAGAGTCTAAGACATTAAATTAGTGTAGACCCTGTAGGGAAACCATTCTGTGGAAGTGTCCAAGGTCCCTGATTTCGTACGTTGTAGAGACCTCCGACAATAAGAGGAATGGTGCCGACCCTACACCTCTAACCGTCGTCCGCCCCGGGGTGCACTGTGGGACGGGGCCGAACCCTGTCGATGGGGACCCCACGAGGACCCAGTACACTGGTCTGGGGCGGAGGATGGTATAGAAGGACTTGGAAGTCGGGGTACGTCCGGGCTCTGTACGGTCGTCCCGGGGTGATCCCACCCTGTGCACTTATGAGCAGAGAGATGTGGAAGGACGCAGGACGGTGACAGGGGTCCCAGAGACAGGTACCTACAGGGGGTCCAGCGGAGGGGTCCCAAGGTCATGGGTGGGGAAGGACGGAAAGGACGGTCAAAAGAGGTAGGAAGGAGCTTTAAGAGCGACGACTCCGAGAAGGACATCACCCACAAGAGGGTCCGTCGAGTCTGAGGGAACAGGGGGTCTGAGAGGAAAAACTGGATTTTCCGAGACCACAGTGGGAGACGCCGGTAGACTGGGGGAGTTAGGACCTGGTGGAGTGTGCATGTGTGCGAGTCGTGGTGAGGGAGCCTAGGAGTTCGGTGTCCCAGGAGCACCGAAGAAGAGTGTGTAACAAAGTAGATCGTGTCGGGGTGACTTTCACACCCAAAAGAGGTCGGGTAAAACCGGTCCTCCTTAAAATTAGTTTTCAGGGGTAAACCAAAACTCTTCCTGAAAAGATGAAAAGAGGTCCTTTCCTAATCTACCAAGACCAGTAATTTACCAGACACCATCTTACAATCAGGAACTGATTTCACCGACTTACATTTTTACTTTATTTATACAAGAACCAAAAAAAAAAAAGGGGCGTTCTTTACTCTTGTAACAACTGGTACTACCTTTTTGTAAGACTAAATCCGGAATTCATATACATACTCTTAACTCCAAGACGTTTTTAAGACGTCTATCGAGGGAACTAAAACTGTTGAGAACAAATTTTTTTGTTGAGAAACAAATTTTTTTTTTTTTTTTTTGGGGTGGTATTGGAGTCTATGACCCGAAGGGTCCACCGTAATCACCATTTCTTAGCCAGTTACGTCCTCTGCATTCTTTGAGTCCAGCGTAGGGACTCAACCCTTCTAGGGGACCTCCTCCCGTACCGTTGGGTGAGGTCACAAGAAAGGACCTCTTAGGGTACCTCGTACCTCCGACCACCCGTCCGATGTCAGGTATCCCAGTGTCTCTCAGTCTGTGTCGACTTCACTGAATCGTGTGTACGTGGGTTGAAGTCTATGACACAAACACACGTACACACGTAAGTTCGTGGAGACATATGTATGTATGGTCTTTCGTATCACTGAACAAAATATCTTAGGTTTAGGTGATTCAGTGAGAAGGGAGTCCTTGGACCCGAGTGTCCACCAGGGTATAAGGGGGTCGTGGGGGTCCGGCGGGGGGATGATCTGGGTACAGGTCGGAAGTGAAGAAGGACGGTCCTTCTGTCACAAAGAGACCTTTTCGCTGTCGGGGAGGAGACGAGGGATTTGCTATGGCCCACTATGGTTCTGTCCTTGAGTAAACCCACTTTCAACCCTTAATTTACTCTCTGAACTGTTCCGAAGTCAGGACTGTCCAAACGTCCACAAAACCCTTACTCAGCACAGGTCCACCGGTTACCCTGAGACGAAGTCAAGTCGTCAGTAAATGACTCCGGGATGATACACAGTCGATCCGGACCAGGTCGGGTCTTATCTCTGTCCGTCCGGGATGAAGACGTCACGGAAAGACGTTGGAAGACAGAAGAGAACTTTTCATTCTGTGAAAGAAGGATGTCGGTCTGAGTGAACGTCGACCATAGGGAGGGTGGGTCCTATATTTCAAAATTTTAAAGGTTTAGACCACCTAGACATCAGACCAAAACGACAAACCAACACATCCC
This sequence comes from Capra ibex, assembly GCA_006410555.1. Taxonomy (NCBI): domain Eukaryota; kingdom Metazoa; phylum Chordata; class Mammalia; order Artiodactyla; family Bovidae; genus Capra; species Capra ibex. Next base: position 6,076,152 of record SJYO01052794.1, read on the forward strand.
CACACTTTAATATAAAGTGAGACTTTTAACACCCTCCTCCTCTCGGTCGACGTCTGTCTACGAAAGGGACGAGGGGTGAAAGGTCCCCCCTGCCACTCTCACCCCCTCAGGGGACAGCCCCAGAGGTAACGTGGAGGAGGAGGTCGTTCAGGAGGTCGAATGGGAGGGACGGGGCGGGGGATGTGGTCGTCGCTGGGGACCTCTCAGACCAGTTCCCGAGACTCTGTTCGGTGACTCGCTCAGACCCCTCCCCCTGGCCCTTGGACGGAACCTCAAACGGACCCCTCCCCTTGCTCCACCGGGACTCGCCGGAAACGGACACAACCGAAGGGTCCTACCTCCGGCCGTCACCCGAAGACCACACCAGCACCTTCCCCGTGTCCCTTGTGTCGGGGACGGAGACGTACAGGTTCGAGTTGAGAATGACGAGGACGACAAGTGGTCGTCTCAGTCTCGGACTCGGGGGGTCCCGGCGGTCCGGACGTCCGCCTGGGAGTCGACGACAAGGGTGGACGCAGGGTCGGCGCGTCGGGAGGAACCGAATGGACTGGCACGAAGACTAGCAGTGTGTCCGGTCCGGGAGACGGACCCTGTGACAGAGGACGGTGGTCACAGGGGAAGTGAACCGAGTGAGGGACTGTGGGAAGTCTAGAGACGTCTGTCTCGGGAAGGGCCGTTTTGGAAAAGACCGGTGGTTTAGAAAGAATTCGTAACCGGTGACATACATCAAAAGATAAAAACTCGACAATAAGTCAAGTACACCCGTGGTTGGACGAATTCCCTCCTTGGGGTCGAGAAACAAGTGTCAACTTAGGACCCCGACGGTCACATCACCCAGGAACCACTTCGAAACGGTGTTCACTTACTTCCTTTTGTTCTCTCACTGAATCCTAGGTCGGGCGTTTACTCCTGTGACTGAAACAAAAGTTTTTTGTCTACCACTAAAGTCCCGGGTCCCCGTATGACCCCCCTGGAGAACCAAGACTGAGACCCGAAGGGACCACCAAGTCACCATTTCTTAGGTGGACGGTTAAGTCCTCTGAGCCCAAACTAAGGACCAAACCCTTCTAGGGGACCTCATCCTTTACCGTTGGACGAGGTCATAAGAACGGACCTTTCAAGGTACCTGTCTCCTCGATCCGACCGATGTCAGGTCCCCCGGCGTTTCTCAGTCTGTGTGCTGACTCGTCGAGCCAAGACTGTTGTAGACTGTAAGAGGGAGTGAAACCCGACCAGAGAAGAGTGACCCTTCGACCTTACTTTAGTCCTGACCTAAGCTGCCGGGCCGCAAGTAGACTTGCACGGGCCGACACACTCAGTAGAGCAGTAGAGGAAAACCTCCCTTCGTTAGACTTTGAGCTGTCCAGTTAACTACGCAGGTTCGCTCTTCATTTAGGAACGTGAGATGGACCAGGAGGAAGGTCAGGGACCTTTTCGGGCGGAAGTACGTCGAGGGGACCTTCTGCGACGAGTCTCTCTTCGCCGGGTCCGAGCCCGTCGGTAGTGGAGCTCCTCTTAATTGTGGCACGGTAGTTAAGGTCTCCGTCTCTCCCGGGCACCGGTCTACCGACACGCTACCGACCTTATTGAGTGTCGGCAACGCCCGGGACGAACCCCTCCGGGGATAACCGGGGTCCATATTTAGTCGTCAAAACGACTCTCGGTCGTTTACCCACGGAAACGCCCAGCCCCGTCCCTCGGAAGAAGAACCCTCAGAGCAGTAGCAGTAGCCTCCCCAGCTTTTCGTGGAGGTGTTGTGGACAGGAGCTGACCCTGACTCGGGACCTGAGCAAGTGTCCACCCGCCTCTTCGGGTGCAGGAACAGGGACCGCGCCGGCACTCTTCGCCGAAAGTCGGACCGACAACCTCCTTGTACTATGGGTAAAAGTACGGCGTCCGGAATTAACCTACCAGTCTCCCGTGTAGACACCGAATATTTTTTGTTTGCCGTACCGCTGAGTGACTTCCTCTCACTAGTGAGCGGAGTCTAACTCAGGGGGCTCTTCCCTCAACGGTAGTTCCGCCTATGTCCGGTAGTGTCGGAGTGGGCCCCGGTTCAGGGTCGGGACAGCGAGTGGTGCTCCGGACCCAACGGGAGAAGTACAAATGTTCACAGACAAAAAGGCAGACGTTTTACTCCTATTCATCCGGGTTGGTATTATGTGCCGACGTCTCTTCTAAACCACTCTTTTACGTAAATTTTGGTGGATCGCCCGAAGGAACCATAGGGTCACCGATCCTTAGTAGGAGGGTAGGTTATGTTCCCTGCACCCGAGTCAGGGACCCGTCCTTCCAGGGTGTACGACGTCTCGCTGATGTGGGTACACGGGACCTCGGTCAGGAGACGCTACTCGTTTCGGTGGCGTAACTCTTCGGTCGCGCGGCGTTACTCTCTCATCGGAGCGGGGCGAGCGACGTTGATCCCGTTCTGGCGTGCGTCTGCTTCTGGGTCGCGTCGGTTTTTAATTAATCAATTAATTTTTGTCGTTGTCGTTAGCAAATTGTATCGGACACACAACGTTCGGGAGTCGCCAGTGATGGGACGACGTCAGGACCCAACGACCTGGGTTCTTATCGACAACTGAACATGTACCGAAGTAGAGTGTCAGAGACCCCGAGACCAGAGTCCATGACATTCGACGAGGGAGACTAGGTCCGACCCGACACGACGCTCTTACTGCGAAGAGGTGCGGACCTGTGTCACTTCTACATAAAGGACGAACACGAGGGACGGGTGTCCCCAGTCGCTCCTTGGGACGAAGAGTGTGGGGAGCCTCTGACCCTACTGTCTCCGAAGCGTCCAGACACCGACGTGGTGGACCGTGGGTGGGGGAGAAGTGTCCCTTTCCCACTCCTATTCTCTCTCGACGAAGTCGGTCTTCCCGCTCGTAAGGCGAGTGACAGGGGCGTCGGAGTGGGTCGACGGCCTCCTACCCTTCTACCCCGTCCCCACTGGTCACGTCACTCACAGACCCGGTGCGACCACCTACGTGTGGGAGACGGATTGGGGCCCCCTGGAGAGTCAAGGTGTTGACCGAAGACCCCACACCCTCTGGTCCTCGTGGGTCTGGGTGGGGGTCGCTGCGGGGGGGGGGTTGGGTGTGTGTGTGTGTGAATCGGTCCTTCTTTAGACTCCCCGATTGTGGCTCCCTCTTCGCTTCTGGCTTCGGGTGTCCCTTTCCCTTTTGGAGTTAGTTCCGGAACTCACTAAAGTTCTAACCGTCTGAGACCCGGCCCGACTCTCCTCCGTCCGGGTGGTCCCTTCACACCAAGTAAACGTTTACTAGTACAGGGATCTGGTAGTGACAACGACTGACTAACAGACCGTAGTCTCTTTCGAGGTCTTGACGGGACCCCGCGGGGGTCGTGGTGGCGGTTTCTTCTTCCGGCCGTCCCGTGTCTGTGACGGACTGACGGAGCCAGTCGGTGGGGATGTCCCCGGAGTCGTACACATCTGCCTCGCTCTATTACTGTGCCCATCGTTCCGACTTCGGACCCTCCCTTTGCCCCGACCTTCACCCACACCTACACTCGAAACCACGGACCGATCGAGGACCCAGGGGGAGGGTCGAGACGGTGAGCCACCGGCACACGGTACCCATCACTGCGGTGGAGAGCCCGGGAGACACTACATCCCTCTCATTACTCAGGACCGACGAGTTGGTCCTACAGCACTCCTACTTGGCTCTATTCCACACAGCTCGTGTCTCGGTGGCAAACAATTTCCACGCGACAATGACAATAACGGCAACCACCACTACTCGAAAAAAAAAGACAGCACAGGGTGAGAAAGGCTGGGGCTCCCGACATCGGCCAGTCAGAGGAGACAGGTACCCTAAAGGGTCCGTCCTTATGACGTCACCCAACGGTGAAAGAAGAGGTCCCCGAGAAGGGCTGGTACACGAACAAAACCAGACCCTTCGAAGAAACGAAAGGCCGTACATACGTGTTCGTGGTTTCGGTTCTTATTCCGAGTCCACCCCCAGGGACCCGAGTGTGGGACCGGACTGTCCACCCCCGGCACCTACGGTACCAATCCTCTGGCCCGACCCAGTCAAGGGGAATCGAGTCCAGGGTGAACGATAGAGATACGGGACCCGTTCACTGAAGTAGAGGGGGTATTATACCCTTGTCATTGGCAAAGGGAGAAGACTCCCCAAGATACTCCTAAACCGTTTTCCTATGTACAGCAAAGGTGCACGAAACGACATTACTTATGGACCCTACCCTTGAGTCGTCATTGATTAAAGGGACGATTCTGAATCGGTTCTGCACACCGGGAGTCTATCACCGGCAAGGGCTCAGTGAAATGTGGTCACGGGGTCTCTGCCGGACTCACGTCCCTGTGCCGGGGTCAAGAATGGAAATGTCTCGGAGGACAGCAGAAAATTTAGTCACGACACGACAGAGCAGGTAAGTTAGGGACAGGTGGAGGAGAGTCGGCTCCGTAGGTCGGTTCCAGGAGGGGTGTACCCTTCATAAGCCCATGGTGGAACCTCCTCAAACGGTGTAGTCTCTTTGTTGACATAATAACAGGTAAATTGGAAAAGGAAACTTAGGCAGGTGTCGTTGACGCAGAGTCCCGGTCCACCTTGTCCAATTTGTTTAGGACCGAAAATGGTCTTTAGAACCCTAGGTGTCGAATCACATATAAAAAAAGTGATGTGTACTTCTATCTATGTAACCCAACCGGTTTTTCAGGTAAGTATAAAGAGGTATTTTACGATATATTCTACTGACTTTATCTTATTCTTTTACTGATCTTATTTTCATTGGTAAGCGTGTACACGGAAGATTTTGGGAGAGTGCAGGGGGTTCCGGACGTCCACTCCGCACGAAGATCAGAGACGTCCTGGGGTGGACGGGACCAGCCCGAGAGTGCCACTGTCCTTCATCACAAGGGAGGAAGCCCGAGCCGACACTAAAAGTAGGATGTCGGTACCCCACCACTCCGTCGACATTTGGAATAAATTATAAGTTATGGTAGTAAAAATTCTTAGGCGGACCGTTACGTCCTCTGTGTTCTCTACACGTAAGCTAGGGACCCAGCCCTTGTAGGGGACCTCTTCCTTTACCGGTGGGTACGGTCGTAAGAACGGACCTTTTAAGGTACCTGCCTCCTCGGACCGTCCGATGTCAGGTACCCCGGTGTTTCTCAACCTACACTGACTCGCTGACTCGGGTCGCAGTAAAAATTAAGTGCCTTACTTGAACTCGATGAAAAAAAAAAAATATCGGTGGTAATCTACAAGTAAAACCTGTCTAAGACAAACCACCTCGTAACCAAAAACCTTCCGACCTAAACTCATTATGTCACCCTAAGTTAGGATCTAAAGGAAGTCGGGGTCCCTTCTTTCAAGATAAGAACAGAGTTATGAAGGTCCCTCCGTCCCTTACTATCTTTGTTTAATCCACAGTGTCAGTGGTCCCTATGTATAAATTTTACGACTATTTGATCACTCCTTAAACGTAAACAATGGTTCAAGGGGTCCCGTAACCTCCAGGGGAACGTACCCGAGTGGTTCCCCGCCCCTGGCCCCTGTCCCCACCCCCTCTAAGAACACCTTAGAATGGAGAAGGTTTCTCCAAGTCAAGTCAAGTCGAGTCGAGTCAACGAGTCAGCACAGGTTGAGAAACACTGGGGTACCTGACGTCGTGCGGTCCGAAAGGACAGGTAGTGATTGAGGGTCTCGAATAAGTTGAACAGGTAACTCAGCCACTACGGTAGGTTGGTAGAGTAGGAGGCACCAGGGGAAGAGGAGGGCGGGAGTTAGAAAGGGTCGTAGTCCCAGAAAAGATTACTCAGTCAAGAAACGTAATCCAGCGATTCCATAACCTCAAAGTCGAAGTCGTAGTCAAGAAAGTTACTTATAAGTCCTGACTAAAGGAAATCCTATTTGACTAACCTAGAGGAACGACAGGTTCTCTGAGAATTCTCAGAAGAGGTTGTGATGTCAAGTTTTCGTAGCTAAGAAGTCACGAGTCGAAAGAAATATCAGGTTGAGAGTGTAGGTATGTACTGATGATCTTTTTGGTATCGAAACTGATCTACCTGGAACCCCCAACCCCATCCCCTCTAAGAACACCTTAGAATGGAGAAAGTTTCTCCAGTCAGAATGCAGAAGTCAAATGTAGAAACTCGGGGCGTCGAGGGTCTTCAGGACTCTGACAAGGTTCCAACGTGTCGATTCTACATCGTCCGGGTCTGACCCCTGAGGTCGAAGGACTGGGGGTTCTGGAGAACGAAAGAAGAAGTGTCGACTCCGTCTCAGTCCGCCTGGAATCGGTCTTCCCGTCTTTACAGAGGAGAAGTCCCTGAAGACGATTACGAGTACCCGAGAAGAGGTACATGGTCAGAGTCGATCCTCACCCACCCCCGGAGCTACCCCAGGATCTTTTTAGAGTACCCATAAAAGAATGTACGTCACTCTCGACGACGCTCTTCCGGGCGTCACTGGGACCGACCCGTCCGACTTTTCCGGGTCACGACAGCCCCCCGAACAAGAGACTACGCGTCGGAGTCCGAACTCCCACACGGGCACTGGGGTCGGTGTCAGTTCTGGAAGAGGTTCCCTCTGTCTCCCCGACGATCTCGGTCCCGAGACACGTGGAAGAAAGGTCCCCCGGACCTTTACCACGTTTTAGTGTCGGAACCGGGACCAACCTTTTACTTGAGTATAAATTGTGGTGGAGACAGAAAGTGGATGGACAGGATGTTTGTCAGGTCGACCCCAGGATAGCAACTCAGACATTAAGGCACAAAAAAAAAAAAAAAAAAAAAACGACAAATTCCCAGTATTGGTTTATCCTTGAAGGGACCACCAAGTCTGCCAATTCTTAGGCGGACGGTTACGTCCTCTGTACCCAAGTTATGGACCTAGCCCTTCTAGGGGACCTCTTCCTTTACCGTTGGGTGAGATCATAACAACGGACCCTTTAGGGTACCTGTCTCCTCGGACCGCCCGATGTCAGGTACTCGCTGATTTGACTCGTTGATTTGGTGGACCACCAGGTCACCGATTCTGATCTCTAGGGTGTACGACACTGATCTCTAGGGTACACGACGTTGATTCTGGGTCACGTCGGTCTAATTATAAAAATTTTCTTTTCTTTAGTCGTTTATTATGTCTTTACGTAAGTACAACAATTTTATTTTATTCTCGAGTCTGTTATGTCACATATCTCACTTTTCACTTTCGTAGGAAAACATGGGTCGGTAGGGGGGCTGGGGACAGGACACCGGGGAGGGACTCGACAGTCGGAGAGGTCGTTATTGAACGTCGAACCAGCCCCGTACAGAGGAGGGTTTGGGGAAGGAGACGTGACTGTGTGTAACTTCAAGTATGAGCATCCGTGGTTGAAACAGAACAAGTAGTAGCTCTGCGGGGTCGGGACCGTGTCCCGGACCGTCAATCATCCGTACACCATTGATAAACAACTTACGTACTGGCCGGAACATCGAAAATGTGTTTACCTTAGTGCGTGTAGAGTCGGACGTCGAACCAAAAACGTCAATTTTGACTCCGAAAGGACGAGACACGACCCTCCTTCAGGAATGACACTTTAGGGACACCCTCTCAATCATGGAGCGAGACATGTCACCGTAGGTAGTTCAACGGGAGGAGCCTTCGTAGACATGGGTAGCCCGGACACCGTCGGTCACATCCCGCACGTGTAAAGGAGGGGGGAGCGGGAGTTCCTGGTGGTAGTCGGAAGCCGCGAATGCGGTCACACCACCCGTTCCCGTGTCGGTAACCGACTCGTGGTAGTCGGACCAATCTCTCCGTCTCTCGGACGTCTTTGAGTCGGTGGAGTCGTCACTCGTGTCGTCCCGCCGAGTGGTTCCTCGGTCACGAGTCGAGGGCCGAACCTAAGTCGGGTAGGGTTGGGGGTGTCGTGGCGGGGGGTGGGGGTTTGACGAGACAAAAGGGGTAGGGGTAGAAGCGAGAAACTTCTCTGAAGGTCGTGAACTTTCCGGGTGAGGTGAGTTTGGAGGTCGTAGGAAGTGCGAGCCTCATAGACAAATCTGTAAGGGTTGGGAGACGAACCGTCAACAAATAAAATTTTATCAGGGTCTTTATACAAACGAACCAATAGACTAAGCAACGGTTTGGAGGTAGAGTATTTCCTCACGCAGGGGGCGCACTTAAGACCAAGGACTCTTTTTGGTGTCTTCTCCTGGACGGAGTGCCTTGATCTTAGCGCAGTCAGGGTACCCGCGGGGTAGCTGTAAGTGTACCGAACTTCCTCTCGGAAGTTTCCCAAAGTGGAAAAGGGATACAAACACCTAAGTGATTTACTGGGAATCCCCGACCAGTCCTTTCCCGGGTACCCTCTGGGTTTGACTTCAAGAGGGCACTGTACAAGAGTCCCTCGTCTCCCACTACGGAGGTACGGACACACGATTCAGTGAAGTCAGCACAGGCTTAGACTCTGGGGTTTCCGACATCGGGTGGTCCGAGGAGACACGTACCCTAAAGGGCCGTTCTTATGACCTCAGCCAACGGTACGGGAGGAGGTCCCCTAGCAGGGTTGGGTCCCTAGTTTGGGTGCAGAGAAGGCGGAGGAGGTAACCGTCCGTCCAAGAAATCGTGACCGCGGTGGACCCTTCCAGTCCACTACAGACTGTCGTAAAGTTTGTCACGACGTCTCGGAGACGTAGGGGAGTCACCCGGTAAAATAAAGTGGTAGAGAAGACACTGAGGGGTCGGAGGACGGGTAGGACCGGGTGAGGCCGTCGGGGAGTGACAGTCTCCGTGGGTACCTGAAACAAAAATTTTTGGTGGTTGAAGGAAAGAGTCATTTCAGGACTCGTTTTGTCCAAGGGGAGGATACAAATATAATATAGACGGGGCTGAGTGTGCTGTTTGACGGAGATAATTTTCTGGGTCCACTAACCATTGACCGCATCTCTTTCTATAGTGAATAAGGCTTCTCACTTTCCCTTCAACACACACCGAAAGTCATTTTTCGAGTGACGGACAAGTCACAGTCGGTGAGGTACTTCTTCCGGCCGAAACATCCGGACTCTCTCGGCCCGACTCTCCACTCTCGGGCGGAAACCTCCGACCTTAAGGTCGGGTCCGTGAACCCCGCTGTCTTGACACACGGGACCCTTGGGGGGGGGGTTGTGTGTGTGTGTGTGGAAGAGTGGGGTTGGGGTTGGGGTCCCGAGTCTAAGCAGTAGGGGGCGGTAGAGACGTCCCGTCAGTCCTCCATGTCCGTGGTTTCTCCCTCCCGAGGACCGGGTCGCCGTCCCTCTGCATATTCCCCCCGTCACACGGGCTTTTCGGTTGGGGGGGTAGGGACGTCGGACGGGGTGACCAGTCGTCCAACCGAAACGTTTCTGTGACTTGTTCTTGGACGCAAAGGGAAGTAGACCTTTTCCTTCTATTAACAGTCCTTCCGGGACTCGTGCCAAGGACTTTGTGTCGTCCGAAGATTCCTTGTGCTTGGTCGTAAAATGTTAATTCCGGTGTCCTACTGGACGATCCGAAGACCATTGATACGACACCGGGTCCGCGCGGGTCTCGAAAAGGAAGATTTCGTGGGCGACGAGAGACGTCCCTTCCATACAGGACTCGTCCCCACGGAGTTTGGGACCGCCCGTCAAGACTCGCTACAGTGGGGATTGACGATCCTCAATCGAACCTCCCCTGTGAGGGGTCCTCGGTCGGCCGTGGGTGGCGTCCCAGACGACCCCGGACCACACACCCTCGGGACGCACACACTGACTTCTCTTTGAATGACTCACTTTTATGTGACTTACGCCAGGGACGAGCGTCCGTGAGAGTCGTAAAGGAACTTCCACCTAAACGTTTATGTCTAAACTTGCATTAACTAAGGTCAAGAGTGGGGGGTCTTGAAAACCAAAAGAAAGAAAAACAAGGGAAGATTTCTCCTCCCCGAGGCCCCAGTCTTAGATAGTCCCAAACTCGGGTCTCAGACAAAGGAGAATCGATATTATGGAACCTGTCAAAGAAATTTGAGAGTCCTGGAGTCGAAGGAGTAGACCTTTTGTCCCAACGTTCTTAACTTAATGAATTAATACGTCGCTCACGGATCGGACATTATGCTACGAATCACGTACAGTGGACAGTTCTGACGGAAGTAACAATACTGGTGACGGGAGTGAGGTCGATCTCTGTCCGGTCCCCCGTCCGTCCGTCGGAGGCGTCTCACGTCTCCAAGTGCCCCTCGGTCCTGTACCTGCAAGAACGGACCACGTAGGGAACCCTGAATAGGTCCCTAGGGGCCAGAGGTCTCAGGGGTGCGGGGATTGGGACACCGCGATGCCCCTAACACGATTCTCCTGGAAAGACACTCGAGTCGATCTGGACGAACAGCTCCCCTCTCTCCACCGTCGGACTGGACCCTTATCCCAAGAGAACAGTAGAGAATGGGTCTCGGACCCGGGACTTCGGTCCTGGAGACCCCTTTCTTCGGAGATAAGGAATCGGTTACACACAGGTACAGAGGTTTTGTACATAAACTCATAAACTCACGTAACGCACGATTCAGTGAAGTAAACACTGGCTGTGAGACGCTGGGGTACCTGACATCGGGCGGTCCGAGGAGACAGGTGACGGCGGAGGATTTCTCGTCGGCTGTGTCGGACACCACGAGTCGGTCTATTTGTCGTCCGAGGACTGCGGGACTGCCTGTACACCCACTTAGACAGCTCTGGCCGAACAGAGGGAGACGAGACGAGGGGAACCAGCTTCCTCCGCCACTCCCTAGGTGAAGGACGCAGGCGCGAGGGACCGACATTCCTCGGGGGTGTATGAACAGAGAACCTCGTTTGAGTAAAGACTTCGGTACTCGTAGTCAGTACGGAAGTCCCATCCCACCTTCGGGTGGTCCGTCTCCCGTGCCTACCCATCTCTACCCGTCCCGCACGTGTCCTGACTCGTCTCACGTTCCACCCTCTCGTCTCCCGTGTCCCGTCCATACCGTCCCAACTCCCCCCTTCGGGTAGTCTTCTTCTTCCTCAACTCAAAACTCGTGTCCACACTGTGGGAACCTACACACGAGGTTTTTCAAGGACGATGCCGATGACAGTGCCCGCTACCACCCCTTCGTTCTTATGTCCGCCCGTTGACCACCTTCCAGGGAGAGCGACCTGCACCTCGTTCCTGCTACCGTACTTGGTTCCGCCGGTACCCTACACCACCTCCCGGGTCACCCACCGCTCCCAGGGAACCGGAGTGCTGGACAATATCTCCCGCTCCCCCCGTACGCACAGGAACCCATCAGTCCGTCCAGAGGAACCGGTGCACCCCGGTGCCGCCAACTTGAGACAGGAGGAAACACTGTCGCCACAATCCTTCGTCCTGACTGGGGTCAGAAGGTTCAGGCACCAAGGGGTTGGAAAAACCGAGGTCCCTGGCCAAAACACCTCCTGTCAAAAAGGGACTTGGTACCCCGGCCCCTACTAAGTTCACGGAATGCAAATTTAACACGGGAAATAGAGATAATGCTAATGTAGTCGAGGTGGAGTCCAGTAGCCCGTAGTCTAGCGCCGCCAGTCCCTGAGGACAAAATTCACTGCGGGTCCGGGGGTGGAGAAGGGGTCCCATGAAGGATGAGGGCGTCCAGGGAAGAGTCGGGTACAGGATTCCTTCGTCGGACACTGTCCGGGACGACGAGACAGTGGAAAACCACTGTCTTCTACGTTGGGGACCCCGCGTTTCCCTTCGACTTTCCACAACACTCAGTCCCCAAGGTGTCCGAACTGGGTCTTCGACGTGCACGGTCAGGGTCGGTCCGGGACCGGTCTCTTCAAAGGTCGAGGACACGTACTAATGTCATTTGTAAGGCCTCCGGGGATGGCGGGGGGCCGGTCCGAAATGGAGGTCCACGCTCCAACAACCCTTCTCCGTCCTCCACACACGAACACCGAATTGCCCGGAGACTCGTGGTCGACGAGTCCGCCCACACACACACCCCCCCCGGGTTCGGTCGTCCCTCTGGACGGGAGACTTCAGACTCCAGAAAACGTCCGAGGTGGAGGGGGCTGGGCTGGGGGAGGGGGTAGGTTCAAGATGGTGTCGACCGGCGTATGTGGGCCGTAAAGGGAAGAACTCTTGACTGGAGCACACAGAACAAACGTAGAGTCAAGAAATCTTTCTTAGAAAGGGGAAAAAAAAAAAAAAATAGAACCCCCGGGACATACGTACGGACCCGAGGGGAACGGGTTTATACAATTAAAGGGATAACGGGGATGGCACCTCTAATATTATCTTGAGTTTACACTTTCTAATCGAAACGTACTTAAAATGCACTTGGTATAAATTTAGTTACTTCAGACCTCTTACTTTCGTCACTAGGAGTAACGTTTCTTCGCCCCCCCGGGTGAATTTCCCCGGCACCCGGAAATTTTTGTGGGGGAGGGACAGTCCCCACCTTTTTCAACAGAAGGGGGTGGGGTCACCTAGTCGGTGCTTTTTCGTTCATTGGAAAGCGTCGAGACCCGAAGGAGCCATGAGACCTACGGAAACTTCAAAGATGAAAGAAGAACACTAGTTCGTCTTCGTCTCACTTTCAGTCTGAAAGGTACTGAGCAAAGAAGAAACTTGTCAACGATTAGAAAAAAAAAAAAAAAAGTTCAACCATTAGAAAGTTTACTGTAAGCCAAAGTTTACATACTCGAACCCTAGAAACTACATTTATCGTCCTTTTTCACCCGCCATTACAATACCTGGCACCTTTCGGACGGATAAGAGTCGACACGAAACACTCGTTTTTGGTCTCTCTTCCCTCTGCCCTTCCTCTTGTTCATCGGCTTTCCTCTCTCTTCTTACTTGTTCTTTCCTGTTCCCCCTTTTTTTGTTGTTGTCATTTTCTTTTTGGGGCACTCCCTGCTCCGACATACTCGGGACCCGGGCCGGGTCGGGTCGGCGTCGTACAAGACCGAGACCAGGTCTCGAGAGGGGCGGGGGGTCGAAGGGGAACTACCGTGGACCGAAGAGAGGCGACGGCCCAGACAGAGTCCCCCTTGGTCACTCGCAACACCGGTCCGACAACCGGTGTGCGGAGGCCTACCAGTTTGTCCTATCTTCGGACTTCGTCCCGTCACCGCATTCTAACCGTGGTTTGTCCGGACACGAAACCTTCAATTATAAAAAAATAATTGAACATTAATGTGTTTATGACATGTTTATGCGACAGGAAAATTCTGTTATTTTGGTTCAGTAAGGGCACGGAGAGGGAGGGTGGGTCAAGGGGTTCCATTGTCTACTGTCAACTCGGACACACGAAGGTGCAGATGGAGAGTTCTTCGTTGACCCCTGGACGTTCTCTTTATATCCTGGTGGTTTTAAAAATATTTACAGAAAATAACATTTTCAAGACAGTCAAGTACCACCTTTAAAATCTTTTATCTTCGAAAAAAAAAAAAAAAATTAAACCGACACGGAACTCCGTGCGTCCTAGAGGGAGATGGTCCCTATTTAGGCACTAGGGACATAGTCCTCACACCTTAAAAGTGGTGACCTGGTGGTCCTTTCAGAGTTCTCTTCGTCGAATTTTTACTAAATATGGACACCGACTAAGTACAACTACATACCGTTTTTACTAGTGTTATAACATTTCATTATTAGAAAGTTAATTTAATTAATTTTTATTTTTTTATTCATGTACAAACATACAGGAATATTATTTTTATATTTTAGTGAATATTGGCATGGTATTGGGTTTCTATTGGTACTCAAACAAAATGTTTTTTGCTTCAGAAAGACACGTACGACAAACCACTGGAAGTCTGGGACACCCGTGTAGTAATCGCGAGAAGAGTCGTACGAAAAGCTCTCTCCCACGGACTCTGACAAAGATGACCACGTACATACTGATAAAAAACGTAAATTTATAACATAGGAGACATCTGTCTACTACGATTAAAACATGAATACGTTTGCTTCGTAACAACAGCAAATCAGCAAGTCAGTACAGGCTGAGAAACGTTGGGGTACCTGATGTCGAGTGGTCCGAAAGGACAGGAAGTGGTAGAGGGCCTCGAACGAGTTTGAGTACAGGTAACTCAGCCACTACGGTAGGTTGGTAGAGTAGGAGACAGCAGGGGAAGAGGAGGACGTAGTTAGAAAGGGTCGTAGTCCCAGTAAAGATTACTCGGCCGAGAAGCGTATTCCACCGGCTTCACTACCTCGAAGTCGATGTCGTAGTCAGGAAGGTTACTTGTAACCTTATTTCCGTTGTTACGTTTCAATGGAAAATTTTATTTCAATTTTTCCTCCCTGTCCTTGAAGGGACCACCAGGTCACCGAATCTAAGGGGAAGGTTACGTTCCCCGGGTCCAAGGTAGGGACGAGTCCCTGGATCTAGGGTGTACGACGTTAATTCTGCGTCCCGTCGGTTTATTTATGTAAAAAAAATTACCTTTTTTTAATAGTTTATTTATAGTCTATTTAACATGCCTACTACCATGTTGGTACCTTTTTAGAAGTCCCGTCATTTCTTTACTGATGTCAAATTCTTTGTGATGAAATTCTCATAAAAAATTTTCGACGGATACATTGTGGGGTAGTACTCTCAGACGGTTCTAAAACAAAGGAAAATAGGTACTCAAAAAGTAAAGAATTCGGGAGAGGAGGGTATGTGTGTGTATGTGTGTAGGAGGGTCCAAACTTGAAGGGACATCAACTTAGACATTTCTCGTTATAACGTATTCTTGGACCTTACAGTCCAGGTACTTAGTTCCGTTTAACCTTCACCAGTTTGTTCTCTACCGTTCTCACTTGCAGCTGTAAGATCCTTAGTCGCTTGATTTTACCTGACCTTACCCACTTAAATTGAGTCTACTGGTGACACAGATGAGGACGCCCGTCCTTAGGGAGTCTTCTTTACCTCATCGGTAGTACTAGTTGTTTTCTCAGACTTTACGTCATGAACCTACGTCAGAGTTTTTGTTGTCTTACTAGAGCAAAGTAGAGGTTCCGTTTGGTAAGTTATAGTGCCATTAGGTTCAGATACGGGGTTGGTCATTGCGACTTCTTCGACTTCAACTCACCAAGATACTTCTGGATGTTCTGGAAAATCTTGTGGATTTTTTCTACAGGAAAAGTAATATCCCCTGACCTTACGTTTTCATCCTTCAGTTCTTTGTGGACCTCATTGTCCGTTCAAACCGGAACCTTACGCCTTACTTCGTCCCGTTTCTGATTAAATCTCAAAACGGTTCTTTTACGTGACCAGCATCGTTTATGGGAGAAGGTTGTTGTGTTCTCTTCTGAGATGTGTACCTGTAGTGGTCTACCAGTTGTGGTTTTAGTCTAACTAATATAAGAAACGTCTGTTTCTACCTCTTCGCGATATGTCAGTTGTTTTTTGTTCTGGTCCTCGACTGACACCGAATCTAGTACCTGAGGAATAATGGTTTAAGTCTGAGTTTAACTTCTTTCATCCCTTTTGGCGATCTGGTAAGTCCATACTGGATTTAGTTTAGGGAATACTAATATGTCACCTTCACTCTTTATCTAAATTCCCGGATCTAGACTATCTATCTCACGGACTACTTGATACCTTACTTCAAGCACTGTAACATGTCCTCTGTCCCTAGTTCTGGTAGGGGTACCTTTTCTTTACGTTTTTTCGTTTTACCGACAGACCCCTCCGGAATGTTTCTCGACACTTTTCTTCTCTTCGCTTTTCGTTTTCTCTTTTCCTTTGTATATGTCTCCTCTTTTTCTTTCTATATTCGTAGACTTACGTCTTAAGGTTTCTTATCGTTCTTCTCTATTCTTTCGGAAGAAGTCACTAGTCACCTTTCTTTATCTCCTTTGTTTGTCTTACCCTTTTTGATCTCGAGAGAAGTTCTTTTAATCTCTATGGTTCCCTTGTAAAGTACGTTTCTACCCGAGCTATTTCCTGTCTTTACCATACCTGGATTGTCTTCGTCTTCTATAATTCTTCTCCATCGTTCTTAAGTGTCTTCTTGACATGTTTTTTCTAGAAGTGTTGGGTCTATTAGTGCTACCACACTAGTGAGTAGATCTAGGTCTGTAGGACCTTACACTTCAGTTCACCCGGAATCTTTCGTAGTGATGCTTGTTTCGATCACCTCCACTATCTTAAGGTCAACTCGATAAAGTTTAGGACTTTCTACTATGACACTTTCACGACGTGAGTTATACGGTCGTTTAAACCTTTTGAGTCGTGACCAGTGTCCTGACCTTTTCCAGTCAAAAGTAAGGTGAGGGTTTCTTTCCGTTACGGTTTCTTACAAGTTTGAAACGTGAGTAGAGTGTACGATCATTTCATTACGAGTTTTAAGACGTTCGGTCCGAAGTCGTTATACACTTGGTAATTGAAGGACTACAAGTTCGACCAAAATCTTTTCCATCTCCTTGGTCTCTAGTTTAACGGCTGTAGGTGACCTAGTACCTTTTCCGCTCTCTCAAGGTCTTTTTATAGATAAAGACGAAAGAACTGATACGGTTTCGGAAACTGACACACCTAGTGTTATTTGACACCTTTTAAGACTTTCTCTACCCTTATGGTCTGGTGGACTGGACGTAGAACTCTTTAGACATACGTCCAGTCCTTCGTTGTTAATCTTGACCTGTACCTTGTTGTCTGACTAAGGTTTATCCTTTTCCTCATGCAGTTTCGACATATAACAGTGGGACGAGTAAATTGAATATACGTCTCATGTAGTACTCTTTGCGACCCGACCTTCTTTGTGTTCGACCTTAGTTCTAACGGCCCTCTTTATAGTTATTGGAGTCTATTCGTCTACTGTGGTGGGAATACCGTCTTTCACTTCTCCTTGATTTTTCGGAGAACTACTTTCACTTTCTCCTCTCACTTTTTCAACCGAATTTCGAGTTGTAAGTCTTTTGCTTCTAGTACTGTAGACCAGGGTAGTGAAGTACCCTTTATCTACCCCTTTGTCACCTTTGACAGTCTGAAATAGAAAAACCCGAGGTTTTAGTGACGTCTACCATTGACGTCGGTACTTTAATTTTCCGCGAATGAGGAACCTTCCTTTCAATACCGGTTGGATCTATCGTATAAGTTTTCGTCTCTGTAATGAAACGGCTGATTCCAGGCAGATCAGTTCCAATACCAAAAAGGTCATCAGTACATACCCACACTCTCAACCTGACACTTCTTCCGACTCGCGGCTTCTTAACTACGAAAACTTGACACCACAACCTCTTCTGAGAACTCTCAGGGAACCTGACGTTCCTCTAGGTTGGTTAGGTAAGACTTCCTCTAGTTGGGACCCTAAAGAAACCTTCCTTACTACGATTTCGACTTTGAGGTCATGAAACCGGTGGAGTACCCTTCTCAACTGAGTAACCTTTTCTGAGACTACGACCCTCCCTAACCCCCGTCCTCCTCTTCCCCTGCTGGCTCCTACTCTACCGACCTACCGTAGTGACTGAACTACCTGCACTCAGACTCACTTGAGACTCTCAACCACTACCTGTGCCTCCGGACCACACGACGCTAAGTACCCCAGCGTTTCTCAGCCTGTGCTGACTCGTTTACTTGACTTGACTTGACTTGACTTGAGATCAACTTAGAGAGACCCCGGGATCGTCTGATAAGATCTTTACCCGAACGTCCGAGTTCGAGTCAACCTTCCAAAGGAAAGGACAACGGTTTAAAAGGAGGTCCTTCCGACATCGTCATGTCCGTCGACCCAGTCATTGGTTCTCGACAAAAGGACTAAATTTTAGTGTCGACATTCACGGAGAGTAGGTGAATGGTCAGGGGGGAGTAGGTTTGCTAAACTAGTCGCAGGAGTGGAACTGTCTAATGTAAGAAAGAGGCACACAAGACCCCCGGAGACATTCACGGAGAATTATAAAGGTAACACGTACAATTAGAAATTAATCTTAAACTACATAGTCTTTATAAAAATTTTCCGAATCGAGTTAATTGAAGTAAGGGATGAGACAATAAAATGTAGAAAGAAATGGTCTTTGTAATTACCGTCTCTCACGACTGTATGTCCTGACTCAAGTCCCGAGAAGATTAATTGAGGACTCCTGCGACACTCGCTAGGTAGTCTGGGTCCTACCGTAATGTCGGATTGGACAAATCACCACAAAAAAGTTGTGTGGAAGGTACACGGATGCCATGGGTGGGGTGGGGGTGTGGGGTCCAAAGGTCAGGACAAAACACTTACCGGATATTTGGAGAACGGGGTCCCAGAGTCTAATTCTACTTCCTTTCCTAAAACACTAAGTAAAACCTAATTCTTACCCGACGTTCAAAGAAAACATAATTATCGTCCTAACATTCGGAGAAGTAGTACCGGACCAAATGGCAACCAGTCCCACAGCAGAACCGGTTCACACCAGGAGTCGATCTTGTCCCCCTACTCCTCCCTCGTAGACGGAGGAGTCCACTACGACCCTCCGTCCCCAGACGACTGACGACGTTTTGCCACGAGGATCACGGGTCCAGTGAGGGACATGGTCACTTTAGTCCACACGTTCCCACCCTCGGTTCAACCACTAAAATTTCTAAGGACCCACTAAGGTGTACTTTAGTGAGGTCAGGTCTCAAACCTGTAGTGACGACATTCCAAATTAACCAAGATCGTCTGTTGATTCTTTTCCCACGAGTCATGGGTGGGGAGGTTTTTTTTTATTTCCTCAGACCTGGAAAGGAAGGGTCACAATCTATACCTCCTCATTGAAAGGTCAAGTAACCAAGGTACTCACGGGTCGGAGTACACCTCCGGTCCTGTAACTCTTACGGTCCGTCACCTGTGGTCTGGGCCGAACAGGAACCTCCGGACCGACGTCTCTTCGTTCGCTGGGTACTTCTGAGGGGCGGGTCCCACTCTACCTCTACGTCTCGGATAGCCGGAGTCCCACGGAGGTGACGTGTCGCGGCATACACAGGGGACACCTAGACGTCCCCGACACCGCCGGTTCTACTGAGTACCCGTGATCGAGGGTGTAACTCTCACGTCCACCGGTCTCGTAGGGTGAGGAAGGTCCAGTCCCTCGAGGGTCCGGGACCCAGTGAAACGGACCCCAGTGGTTCGAAAGGACTCTTCAGGAAGAATGGGTCTCGTCGACGGTCTTCACTTCTCCCCGGCAAAGGGTGTCAGGTATGTACCAGTCGAGAGACGAGAGGGAAACCCAGGCAGATCGGTTCTCGGTGAGTATCGATAGATTTAAAGTTAATTATTTTTATTGGGATTCATCCTTGAAGGGACCGTCAAGTCACCAATTCTCAGGTACGAAGGATACGTCCTCCCGCACCCAAATTAGGGACCGACCCCCTGATTGTAGAGTGTGTCTACGGTGTACCTTGCCGGTCCTTTCGTAATTCGTCCTGAACCACCAATCACCAATTCGTAGACGGACGGTTACGTCCCCTGTGCTCAAACTAGGGACCAGGTCCTTCTAAGGTGCACGGTTCCTCGTCGATTCGGGTACACGGTATTGATGTCTCGGGGGTACGTGTCGCTGTCCTCTTCGGTGACGTTACTCTTCGGACGTGTGACGTCGATCTCTCATCGGGGGCGGGCGGAGTTGGTCTTTTTTGGGCGCATAAGACAGGGGGACAGTGTGCTCGGCGTAGAGTCCACGAGTCATTGGTTACACCGACCACGCTGTCCCTCACTTTGAGAAGTAGAATAAAAGTGCATTTCTCGTTGTGCACTGTCGTCTCTACTTCGTGTACAGGCAGTTGGGTCTCTCAGGAT
Source organism: Capra ibex (assembly GCA_006410555.1). NCBI lineage: Eukaryota > Metazoa > Chordata > Mammalia > Artiodactyla > Bovidae > Capra > Capra ibex. Next base: position 6,095,842 of record SJYO01052794.1, read on the forward strand.
ACTCCGGTCACATCCGCTACTTCAGTCGTTTGTCCCTTTTGCCTCCAGAGCCTCAGAAAGTCTTAGGACCGAGACACAAGTGGGACGACAGAGTTCTCGGGGTGAGACACCGGACCTCCGCCCTCTCCGCCACTACTAGTGTTCCTACACCACAAATGACTGAGAGACAAACACACCAGAGGTCACGGACCCTCGAGTCACGACAATACTGGAGAAAAATGTCTACCCATTCACCTCCGGGTGTCGGACGAAACGTGGGTTGGGTGCCGTCCTCCGTCTTTACCACCCTGAACACTAAGAGTAGGTCGGCCTCGACGTCGACCCCCAATCTCCGTGTCGAGGACCTCGACGGGTCACAGGTCGTCTGGAGGCGGCGGACCGGCAGACGAGGAGAGGAGTCGGGCACGGAAAGAGAATAAAGACCACCTGTCGGACTGGTCGAGGGTGTACTCTTTCCGTGACGGGTGGAAAAGAAACGGAAGGTAAAAGGATTGTTCAAACTTAGACATCGTAGAATCGAGGTGTCTATCCGAGGCACGTAGTCCAAGTCTTACCATATCCCTACTCCCCCCGTGCAGGGACCACCAGGTCACCAATACTTAGGCGGAAGGTCACGTTTCCTGTACCCAAGTCAGGGACAAGCACCTTGATTCTAGGGTGTACGGTTCCTCTTTGATCCCACGACCGACGTTAATAACTCGGGAAAGCGAGTTTGACACCACGACCTCTTCTAAGAACTATCAGGGAACCTGTGGTTCCTCTAGTTTGGTCAGTTAGGATTTCCTTTAGTTGGGACTTATAGGTAACCTTCCTGACAACGACTTCAACTTCGAGGTTATGAAACCGGTGGACACCACTTGTCAGTCGAGAAACCTTTTCTGAGACTACGGACCTTTATGACTCCCGTTTTCCTCTTCTCCCGTCGTCTCCTACTTTACCCACCTACCGTAGTGGCTGAGTTACCTGTACTTGATCCCGTTTGAGGTCCTCTATCACTTCCTGTCCCTTCGGACCGCACGACGTCAGGTACCCCAGCACTTCTCAACCCGTCCTGAATCACTGACTTGTTGTTGAGTGAGACCTCGGGAGTTCGGTGTCCTCTCTAGGGTACCTGGCGTTGCTTCTGGTTACGTCGGTTTATTTATAATTTTTTTCTTTTTTTTCATTCAATACCTCAAGAGTCGGGGCCGGTAAGACATCATTCCTCCAACCACACACCCCGCGGGTCGAGGAGTTCAAGAGACGAAGGGACGGTGGACAATGGGAGAGGATGGTAGGACGGTTTCGGAGACAGAGAGAATTGGAAAGGGAAAGAGAGGGACGACCACCTAACGGAGACGGTCCTTTGGTCGTTCCGTCAGCTTCCGTCACTGCTAGTACGCCGGATCGGTTTTGTTTCAGTGAGTCGAAGTCGAGGTTCTTGTCGACTCAGACTCGTGTCTGTCAGTTTGGGTCGGCCAGGCCTAAGTAGGTTGAATCGAATCTCACACCGGGTGTCTCAGAAAAGTGTCCTAACCCCAAACCAAAATTTACCCAAATTCACACGCCTCCTTGAACCCGGACCGACTGCCACCCATAAAGGACGGACCCCAGGACCCTTGATTGTCACGATTTTTAGTGTCACCGTGTCGGAGACCGCTCACTTATTTACGTTCCAGAACCAAAGAGTGGACATTGGATGTCTATTATTATGGAAAAGGTACCCTAACAAAACTCACGAATCGTGTCTCGGACCACGAATAACTTTATGAGTTGCCTGACACATACAATACCGAGTTTTAATCGTGTCTATACGTAAACGTTCACCGTGGAAAATTTTTGGACTGCATATCAACTAAGTATTACAACACAATCAAAGACCACATACCGTTTCATTAAGTCAATATGTATTTATATAAAAAAATGTCTAAGAAAAGACAATATCCAATAATATTCTATAACGTACATCAAGGGACATGATATGTCCTCCTGGAACAAAAATAAAATATATGTCATCACACATAGAGAAGTAGGGTTTGAGGATTAAATAGGGAGGGATGGGGAAGGGGGAACCAATGACTTTCAAACTAAAGATACCGACACTCGGACAAAACGTTTATTAAAGTAAAAGCAAAAAAAAAATCTAAGGTACATACACTATAGTATATAAACAGACACTGAAGTGAACCATACTATTAGAGATCCTGGTAAGTACAACGACGCCTACCGTAACAAAACAAAAAATACCGACCCATTGAAAGGTATATACCCGAAGTGACCACCGAGTCACCACTTCTTAGCAGGACGGTTACGTCCTCTGCACCCAAGTTAGGGACCCAGTCCCTCTCGGGGACCTCTTCCTTTACCACTGGGTGAGGTGTCAAGAACGGACCCTTTAGGGTATCTGTCTCCTCGGTCCACCCGATGTCAGGTACCCCAGCGTTTCTCAGCCTGTGCCACTTGGCTGATATTGCTGTTGTCAGTGCAGAAGAAAGAGGGAAGTAGACGGTCGCCTATGGATCCACCGCAAGTACAGGACCGAGAACAGTCATCACGACGACACTTGTGACGCCACGTACATAGAAAAGCTTAATCTCAAAAGAGGTCTTTGTGCGGGTCCTCACCCTAATGACCTAGTATACCGTTGAGATGAAAATCAAAAAACTCCTTGGAGGCATGGCAAAAGGTATCACCGAACATGGTCGAATATAGGGGTGGTTCTCACATCCTCCCAAGGGAAAAGACGTTCACCTTGAAGACTTATCAGATAAACGTCCTAAATGTTTACTTGAAAACTTTTCTCAAAGAAATATTCGTTCAATTCACGACGGAAGGGTAACACATTCGTGTGAGAGTTGATTATCTAAATAAGTTCAACAAACAAATACCAGACAGACATAGGTGGTCTAACACTCGACGTCCTTCCGTTCCTGGAAGAAAAAGTGGGACATAGGAATCATGGACCCTGACATCGTCTATGTGTCATTTATAAACAGTTTAATTATTTATTTCCTTGCTAACCCTTTAGAATTAAAAAAAAAAGTATTAGAACCATTCGGGACAAAAAGTACATATTCAAGGTCTGACCCAGAATTAATATTTGAAGGTTAATTTAAGGACTTAATTCGAAGTCATTTATTGACGTTCGTTTTGGAACTCAATGGTATTGTTAGAAGGGACTTAGACGTCAAGACCCATAGACTAATGTGAGGAACCATACCGAAATTATTTGTCGGGAAGGATTGCCCAAGGGGTCGAGGACGTCGGCGCGTCGGGTGGAGGGAGGACGGAACAAGGTGGGTGAAGTCGGTGGTGGGAGGGGTGGCGTGGGGACTTCCTGTCTTCAGAGGCTCTGTGCAAGGGTGACCGGAGACTGGTGTGTCGAGTGTGTGAAGGGAGGCGACTGACATCGTATAGGAAGTTCAGACACTCCTGGGTGAATGGAACTTTCTGGTTTCATCTTCCTTACTCACTTTCTTCCTCCCCTCCTTACTCAGAGGGAAGGAAGAAACAAGAAGTACTTAAATTGTTTCCTCGAGTACAAGACCAAATGAAAGTTGTCTTCTCTTTTGAGTGTCCCCCTTTCGTCAACTCTAAGAACTAAGAATCGAGTAGTCTTTGTGCCAAATCATCAAATTTTCTTCCGGGACGCTAACCCACGGATCCTAGTATGTCTCAATCGACTATTCTAAATCAAAGTATAATTAACGTAGGGAAATTTAGTATACGAAACCTTCACAACAAGATCACGGTTTCCAAATAGCTATGCGGTATACTCGTGAGCACTACTTTTTGCCTATCGTCCGTGAAACCACACACTTCCTATGTCGAAAACAAATTCGCGTTTCCATACCGAGCAGAGGTGGTCTCCAGAGGGTATAAAATGACAATTACAAACTTCATATGACTTAAGGGTGGTCGATTAATTTTTAGTCTGACGATACGGCCATTCGTAAGTGAGACACTTGATTAAAGACGGTTTGCCGGCATTTACACAGGGGACCATACTTTAAATCTGCAAGAAAGGGTAGTCTTTTCTCCGCACACCAAATCAGGGTTGGAGAAACAACCTCCCTCTTTCTTTGGTTCCGGGTGAACCTTTCCAGTGAACGGGACTGGCTCCGGTGTGTTCGAAGCATTCACGGGTCGACCCCACGTCTGGGTTCCGAGAAGAGCGAGAGTCGAGAGACGAGAGTGATTTAGGACGTCTTACGATTAAGACAATGAGGATGTACGGTCCGTGATAAGATGGTGAACTGTTTATAGTAGGTCAGAGGTATCGACGTTATGATCTCGTGACAGTAGCGGGGTAAACTACTTACTCCACTCCACAGACTCCAGGTCTTCCACCCGTCGTCGCACGGTTCAAGGGTGCGGTCCGTCAGACCGGGGAAGGAGAATTTGAAGTGGTACTCTGATACGATAGAGTTTCCTGATTCTGGGTCTCTTCTCTGTCTACATCTCTCTTTTGGGGTCACTACCCGGTCCCTTACGTACACCTACGGGAGGTCGGAAAGACTGGTTTTAGTCCGTCTCGAACTATGGGACTTCCTGATCACTGTTCGCGCTCCGATCTCGACCCGGTACTTCCCAGTCTACACTCTCGCATTGTCTCTCCTCGGACCCTCGGGAGGTGTCTCCCTACCACCGAACTAAGCCGGACTTCGTGGCGAGTGGTGAAGACGAACCAGTTAAAGACCCGAAGAAAGTCCTAAGTCAATTTTGAAGTAGAGGACATCCTTCGGAAGACACGGGGACTCGACACAACCACCCGGAGAAGACCGGAAGACGTCGGGGACCAGAAAGGGACGACACCGGGAACAGTGACATTCCATTACTAGTGAACAGGCCAGAGGGGGTGCCTTGGGTCCTCGGGGGCTCCCGATTCCGAACGGGTAGAGACACCGGCGGAAACGGTTCCTGTCCCAGGTCGGACCTCCTTTCACGAAATCTTTACAACCTTACTTTTCAGACTCTGTCACTTCCCCTTTCTCCTATCTTTACTAAGACAGACGTTCCGGTAAAGAAACATGGGCACTGGGGAGAACTCTCCCCTCAGGACCAACCTATAATCGTTCTATCTTATAAGGGATGGGTTCTTCCCGGAACTTCCAGTTCGAGTCTCGGTAACTGACCTTCAGGTCGACCGTAGACACCCACGGGCCTAGGGAGTGTCTACAGGCACACTACGGGTGGATACGGAAGAGGGACCCACGATTGTCCTATTCGGAGACGTGAAAATTGTGGACCCCCTTGTGAGGTCCACTTCAGGAGACGGTCCCCGTGGCGGGAGGGGAGTGGGTTCCTCCCTCCTAGGGGGTCCGGTCCTAGACGGGAGACGTTATGGGGACACTGAAAAGACTCCTTCACAGTATTTCTCCTTTAGACTTCCTTTCTCTAAACCGGGATAGAAGTCCTCGGAAGATAGGTCTCCCTCTTTCCTCTACACGGGTGTACTGAGTACGCGTCTTTCTAGTGTCCGGAAAAGACACGAAGTGAAGGAGACGAGGAGGGTCGTAGGGATACTTCATTCGCCATACACGCAAAAGGTCTATTTTGGCTCCGAGTCTTTCCAGTGGGTCTCGTCCCTGGAGGACGTAGGGACTACGGTTCACGGACTGTGGGTGAACCACCTTCTTATTTTTCTGCTTCCCTTTCCGTCTCGGAATTAAGGTCGGGTCTCGTCGGACTGGTATAGGACCCCTCCCCCGGGCCTCGTCTCTTTAGAGCCCTCCGTCCCCCGTGGTCCCGAGGACTTCGGGGCCCATGGGAAGAAGTAACCGACGTCCAGAGGACTCAACCGTCCTTCCTCTTTCGGGACGGTCGTCAACGAAAACAAACAGTCCGGCTATGAACATCACGTACTCCTTCTCGAAATTCATAAGTTTAGAAAAGAACCTTTAGAGTTCATAAGGTAAGTCGGTGGAGTCTCAATCCATTGAAATAAATGAGTACGATTTGTCCCAGTAAAAGACTCTCCTTTAATACGTTACAGGATACGTTTACACCGTAAGACCTCTCACTCACAGCTCTATTCGTACCAACGACCACTACGCAGCATTTCTAGTCTAGCGGACCGGAGACCACCGTCCGACGCACAGTGAACTATTCCCCTATACGGTAGGAGATGAACCTTAGCGGCGAGTGAACCTAAGACAAAGACCATTAATGTAAAGGTGGTTCAGCAGATAGACACTTGAAACAACTTAACGTTTCTTCCTTGTTCCTTATTTCGTAAACGTTCAACGCGTAGGAGTGCATCGGATCTCGTCAGTCTTTTCCTCTACGGGGTGCGCACAGACCTGTGTACCTTGTTCTTCAGTTTAGGAACGGAACGGGAAACAAGAGGGTTCCTCCCTCAGAGAACTTTAAAGGGTTCCCCCTTTCCACTTCTGTCCCCTACTCAAAAGAACTGCTGAAACACTTTTAGTCAGTGTAAGCAAACGAGTTGTCCTGTACACGTATGGTTCGGTCTCTCTCCTTCATTGGTACCTCTTGGGCAGGAGATCTTCGTCCACCTTAACTCGGGTTCGGGTCGCGGTAGGGGTCGGACACCGGGACCAGAGGGGTCCGGAAGTCGAGGAACAGACTTTTATCGTCGCACGGGAACGAGGATCCAGTGAATTGTCAGTGGTTCCGTTAGCAACGACTTAATTGTTTACTGTCTGAATAGGTGGGTATAGTAGTCTCACACTACACGACAGGAGCCACCTGGACCTTAGACGACCCACTACAATTCTATGATGTTCCACTTCTTTACGATGTACCCGAAAGAAAGGACCACCGAGTCACCATTTCTTAGGCGGACGGTTGCGTCCTCTGTATCCAAGTTGGGGACTAGACCCTTCTAGGGTGTATGGTGCCTCGTCGGTTCGGGTACGCGGTGTCGACAACTCGGGAACGAGATCTCGGGCCCTCGGAGTTGGTCTCTCCGGACACGGGACGTTGAGCCCTCGCCGGAGACAAACGGTGGAGATCTCTTTCGAACACGCGTTGTTGTTTCTGGGTCGTGTCGGTTTTAATACAAAATCTTTCTTTGTGATGTTTCTCGTGACGTCCATGGGGAGTGCGGGTTTGAGAAGGATAATACAAGGACGAGAAGTCCCTGAAGGGATCACTAGGTCGCCAATTCTGAAGTACGACGGACGCGACCCCCGGGTCCAAGTCAGGGACCAGTCCCTTGTTCTAGGACTTACGGAGTGGATTCTGGACTATGTCGGTTTATTTTATTCGTTTGTTTGATGATTTTTGCAAGGACGATAAGTTTGAGTCCTTGGTTTATCCAAAAGTGTCGAATCCGAATCCGACACAGTGAGTCAGCACGGGTTGACAAACACTGGGGTACCTGACATCGGGTGGTCCGACGAGACAGGTACCCTAAAAGGAATGTTCTAATGACCTCACCCAACGTAAAAGGAGGAGGTCCCTTATAATGGTTGGGTGCCTAACTTGGGCACAGAGGACTCTGAGGATACAACGTCCACCTAAGAAAGGACAACTCGGTGGCCCCTTCGAGAAGTCTCGTTCTTAATTATTATTGGAAACGGGTCGAACTGACACAATAGGAGTTGACGGTACACGAACATACGGAAAATGTTGTTGGGATCCAGTAAAAAAGGAAGTTGTAAAGGAAAACTTTTTAAAGTTCGTACGTTGGTTCCACTGTCTTAACATACCCCTTGTGGGAAGAGAGATAGGTGGTAGGTGTAAGATGGAGATTCTTACATGGGCATTTGACGGTACACAGGTGAATGTGTACCTAAAATAAGTAATGAATATCATGTATATACAAGTAAAATGTCTAGAAATGTAATTCACACCCCTGTTCAAACACAACCCAATCTCTAGTGTCATACACTGTAGTTTTCTTGATCCCAAATTCAGGGCTAGGATAGGTCTTGTAAGTCGAAGGACGGGAACCTACAGTAAATAGTGAAACAAAGTCTCCGCCTTTCTCGTCATTCACCTAAAAGTTGACGTGTTCTCCAGTCGCGTGGACTGGGAGAACAAGCTCCTAGTTGACATGAAGAAAATGGTGTAGATAAGATAGGTCGGTAGTCGGGTTTAATAGAAAGAAAAAGAAAGAAGTTTCAGTCGGTGACTGTCGTCTTACGAAGAAGGATCTTTGTAGGTGTATGTATAGTATTTCATCTCGTCAACAAGTCAGTGGCTCAGCAAAGACTGAGAAACTCTGGGGTACCTGACGTCGTACGGTCCGAAAGGACAGAAAGCGGTAGAGGGCCTTAAACGGGTCCAAGTACAGGTAACTGAACCACTACGGTAGGTTGGTAGAGTAGGAGGTAGCGGGAGAAGAGGAACCGTTTGGTGAGGTCATAAGAACGGTACTCTTGGGGTACTTGACATATTTTTCTGATTTTATGGGAATAATGGGACCGGATGTCTACTCCACTGGTGTCACTTCAGTGGTCGTCCCAGTTGTGTCGGTCTTTCACCGCCCCGGTACAAAGTTGGGGTCTACCGGACCGACCACTGACAAGGGTCTCGAGTGGCAACGGAAAACTCGACACCAATACCCACCCCTCGTCTCGACCCCCGGAATCCTCAAAAGAGGTGTCACAAAGGCTGTGGACGGAGAACCTTGAGATCCCCTCCTTCGGCTTCCGGCCCAGTAGCCACACCCACACCCCCACCGGGGTCACTGGTACCTACTTTGTGACCTCGGCTCGTCATCCGGTGTCAAAGGGACTCACAAACCTAAAGTCGTACACAGGATTCCGGACGTAGGGATTAACGATACGGGGGAACGTTTAAGCCTAAAGGGAACACCAAGTCTGTCATTTCTTAGCCGGGAGCTACTTCCTCTGGACCCAAGCTACGGAGCCAACCCTTCTAGGGGACCTCCTCCTTTACCGTTGGGTAAGGTCATAAGAACGGACTTTTTAAGGTACCTGTCTCCTCGGACCCTCCGATGTCAGGTACCCCAACGTTTCTCAGTCCGTGTGGAACGGATTTAGTAAGGATCAAGGAACGTTTAAGTTCCTTAGGGTCATTGGGAAGGGGAAGTAAGAACCTCCCTGGTCTCAGCGTACGGCCCGTTATCTTCAACGGTTCTACACGAGGGGTAGGTCCTTTATAGCGCGAAACATCGACGGCGTACGGTACGACCCTTCCTCCCGAAATCCCTCGAAGTGCCTGCTACTTCATTAACTAACGATGAACGTCGTTTGTCGGGTATTCGACGACGACCCAACTACCTCCTTACCGATGAATTAAAAGGAGTTTCCTAACTAAACTGACAGTCCTCTTCGTCGGTTGGATTAACTCACACGACCAGGTGTGGGAGTCACCGTTGGCGACGTAGAGAAAGAGTAAAACTGAAACCTTACGGCACCCGTCACGCACCTCAGAGGGGAGTCACAAGTGGTCCGAGCTCTTCCACGTCCCCAGGGGACCTGTCCTGGCAAGAGGAAACTACGCAGACAGTTCAGTGGTCAGGGGCACCGGGGTCGAGACGACCCAAGACAAACTTAGTTGTGTCTTGAAGAAAGGAACCGTGAGTCTTATCGAGGGTACCTTTACACACACACAGAGACTACGGGGTCCTGCCGCTAGCAAAAGTCAAAACATCACCTGAAACTACCTCACCACTGTAAACCCTCTACCTAGCGTGAAAGGGTCGCCCGAAGAAGACTAACTACCGGAACATGGCGGACGCGGCCGGAGAGGGGGTGTTGTTATGAGGGCGTCTCTCGGTTGACCTCGGGCTACTAAGTAGTGAACGAAGGGTCGGGACGTAATGACCAGTCAATTCCGGACACGGGAGCCGAGGTAGGGCAGTAGTCTCTCGGTGCGGTCTGACCAAAAGGGACCCCAGCGACAGTTTCGACAGAAGTCACGGCGGCCCATAGAAGAACCAGAGTGTTCCGACAGTAGACGGGTGAGCAGACTTCCGAAGTACTCCCGTCCCCGAGCCGGGTAGGGTGAGGATGTCATAGGGAGACAGGACCTGGTCTCGGGACCCCACCGTCTATGGGTCACCCAGACTTTCTCCAGGGTCCAGCGACGATCTTCTCTGGTGGTTCACGGTCACTTCCCCCTGGAACGGGTCCTCGTGTACCGTCCAAAAAGTTGAACTGGTACCCTAGTTTGGGGACCCTAGACGGACGACTCTCGAGCCCAGGAGACTGACAGGGGAACGTCCTGGATCGGTCGTAGAAGGTGGGAACTCGCGATCGGGCCTAGTCCTCACGGGGGGAGAAGACGTCTTTGTTCCCAGTGAGGAGAGACGTCGGAGTAGGATTTCTGATCTTGGGGTCCAGGGTCAGTCGAACGAGTCCTACGACACCTCCGGTGTACAAGTGAGTCCGAAGTATCGAGTAGTCAGTCAGTACACAGGAGCTCCTACAATGAACTGTGGGACGTCAACACACAGGAACCCCTAGTCACTTGGCGAAAAGGGGGCATCCTAGGGTCCTTGAACAGTTCACCCCTCGAGTCGCGGACCGGGTCTCTTCGTGTCCAGTCGTCGGTCCTTCCCCCTGGAGACAGGTTTCTGTGTCGGGACTGTCAGAAAGTCGAGCACCAAGATCTCCTGGTGCCGGGGTTTACCGACGCACAGGGGTGACCTGCGGTGGTGGTTGAGGTGTCCCTTCGGTCGGTAGGGTAGCAGAATCGAGGGAGACGCTCCCGGGAACCCGGGGACGTCGACGAAGGAATGAGTAGGGACGTCCAGACCTTCTCTTTGGGTCACCCGAGACACTAGGTAACTCTCCGGTTCTGGTGCGTAAGGAACGCCTTCCTGAGTCTACGAAAAACCGAGTCTCTCCTTTAGGACCAGAGGATAGTCACCGCTTACGAGGGGACACCCGTACAATAGAACCTTAGGACCCCACTCGGACGGAAGGAGTTTCTTAGACATGGAACAAGAGTTAGGAAGGACTGGAGACTGAGTGTCGTCCACAGACCTTCTGGACTATCACAAATGTCTCAACCATTAGATTTGAGGTCGACACCACCACGAGGGTCTTAACCGGGATTTCGGGTCCCATAATCTAAAGTTTCCCGACCTTAAGTCCGACCGGACCTTTAGGGCGACATTCCTATTTCTGGAGTTAAGATTTACATAAGCCTCGGTGGTTCGGTTCTTAATTTAATACCATAACCGTAGACATACAAAAATACTTCTCTAGTAAATTTATGTCGTTCTCAGTTAGTCGGGGCAAATAACGAGCCATTACTCGATATCGGACAGTCTCCCTCGGTACCTCCTTCCGAAGTCAGGTCCCCGACTTTCCTGTCGGAAGTCATTCCCTCCTGGTCTTCTGCGATCGTAGGAAGTCAGGTCCCCTGTTCGTGAAGAAGTCACGGCCGGTGACGGGTCGGGGAGAGGACCCCTAAGTCGTCCCTCACCCTTTCTAGTCCGGGACGGAAGAACCCCGAAGGCAGGTCTGATCCCTCGTCCGGAGTCCTGGGGACCCCCGACCGTCCGGAACCCCACGTCGTCACTCGATTCCACCCATCTACACGATCTCTCATTGACCCACACACCCGGGTAGTGGGGTGTTCTCAAGACTCTTCGTTGGTTTTAGGTACTAAGTAAAAGAGGGAGACTTCTCGTACCGAATGAATCAGATCTCGGACGGAGGTCGTTCGTAGTGAGATGGAGTCCGTTCCCCCAAGACTAGCCACTCAGTCCCGAGGTTTTTCAGTCCCACGAAGGTCCGTTGTCGGTGACGACTGCCTCTGGTGGACCCGGACCGGGGTCCGGAGAGAGTCTGGGGGGGCACCAGGACGGCCCGAATATTCATTGAACTCTACGTCTCTCCCTCGACTGAACAGGTCCTAGTGTGTCGAAAATCACCGTCTCGACCCTAAATTCGGGTCCAGCGATACCGAGGACGTGGGTTCAACAAAAGTGGACGTACTCAACGGGAGGAAGACGCGAAGGACCGTTCCACCGACAAAGTACTGAACGGGAGAGGAGGAGAAAGAGTCGTAGAATTTTAAGACAACCTTTTACAGACGTAAGGAAAGGAGAAATAAGGTGATTTGTGACGTCCTGGAAGACACGCAGGGTCTAGTAGTCGGGGTCCGACAAAAAGGTCCGACCGGAAAGTACTCCACCATACGTCGGGGAACCACCACGACCTTCTTACAATCTTAAAATTTACACGGACCTACGTCGTGACTTAACGTTATTTAGTGTCAACGTTAAGAGATCACGACTCATTGTTTGATGGGATTTTATATCACCGAAAAATTTGTCGATGTTGACAAAACAAAAAAAAAAATTAGTAAGTAAAACGAGTGTCTAGATATTAAACGGGTCTCGAGTCCCCCTTCTCGAGCAGAGACGAGGTGTACTGTGGGAGACCTCTGATCTCCCACTCGACCCCCGACCCCCGGGTCCCGGAACCGAAAAGAGTCAGCACAGAGGCACTGTTGAACCCGAAGGAGTGTCGTACCACCTGTTCAAGGTTCCCACAAAAACACTGGACCGGAGTCTTTAGTATGCCCTAGTGGAGGTGACATGAGACAACCAGATCTAGTAGTGTCTCCTGGTGGGTGGGGGTGGGGGTGGGGACGGGAGCGACGGGTCCAAGTTCCTCTTCCCTGTATCTGTGGTGATGGACTACCCTTCTCCCAGTCCAGTGCGACCTTCTTCTCGTACACCCGCCCCCTCCCAAAAAAAACAAAATAAAAAACCAGAGGTTAACACCACACGCTCAAAAGAGATCAACACCGTTTGCCCGAATCAACGGGGTACCGTGTACCCTAGAATCAAGGGGCTGGTCCCTAACTTGGGAGCAGAGGACGTAATCTGGGGACCTGGTGGTCCCTTCAGGGAGTCCGTTCATAACGACACCGGTAGAGACCTTTCACATCAGGTGTGCTTTTATGTAAAGCCATGGGGGAGTCCAGGAAAGTGTTATTCTTCCAGACTCTAACCATGTCAAACAGAATCTTGAAGAGATTGACGACTATTGGGAAAAATAGTTTTCTCGTCCGAAAACCGATATCAAATTAAATTTTTCGAGAAAACTTAGATAAAAGTGTCAGTGGAATATACAAAATTAAGACCAAAAGGTAAGTACCAGTACTGTGTTGTAAAGGAAAATTTTATACAAATAAAATCCTTTCGTGCTCACGAAAGTTCTCTTTTTAAGTCGTGTTCAAGATGAAACGGCGACATCAAAACGAGAGTGTACACATGAACTCATTCCGACAAAGAAACAGACAACATCGTTTTTGATTATGTCTCGGACTTGCCGGTAGTTGACCCTTGACAATTTAGTAAATCTTAGTGTAGATGACACCCTCCCCCGAAGGGACCACCGAGGCACCATTTCTTAGGCGAACGGTTCCGTTCTCTACACCCAAACTAGGGACCCAGTCCTTTTAGGGGACCTCCTCCTTTACCGTTGGTGAGGACATAAGGAAGGACCCTTTAGGTTACCTGTCTCCTCGGACCACCCGATGTCAGGTACCCCAGTGTTTCTCAGCCTGTGCTGACTCGTACGTGATGTCACCCTCTCTCACGTTGATACTTTTTGTTACTCCTCGTGGGCACAACGCCCCCCCCCCCCCCCCCCCNCCCCCCGCCCACTACATAGTGGCTCTAGGCCCGAAGTCACCGTCTTCGCGTTCCCCAACACATCGCAAACACTTCCGGATCCGTCGCCCCTCCCGACATCGACACACACGAGAACCTTTAAGTACCACCACCAAATCGATCGAGCACAGACCGAGAAACACTGGGGTACGTGACGTCGGACGGGCCGAAGAGATAGGTACTCTAAGAGGTCCGTTTTGATGACCTCACCCAACGGTAAGGGAAGAGGTCCCCTAGAAGGACTGGGTCCCGAGCTTGGACCCAGAGGATGTAACGTCCGCCTGAGAACTGGCTGACTCGATGTCCCTTCGGGACCTTTAAGTATCGCCTGCCCATTGTTCTTTAGTTCACCAACAGAGACCCCTTCTCCTAACCCCTCTAAATGGTAGTTGAGATTTTTTAAAGTGTGGAAAATTTTACCCTCGTACGTTTACATAATAGATAAGTTTCTCTAACTATGCCAATTAAAAAAATTTTTCCCATCGTCAAATATACAAATAATAAAAGTTTAAAAATAAAAGAAATATAAAACCGGCGTGACACTCCGTAGGCTCGAGAATCAAGGGTTGGTCCCTAGTTTGGACACGGGGGACGTCGCCCTCGTGTCTCGGAATTGGTGACCTGACGGTCCTTTCAGGACGAATTACAAAAGTTTATTTTACCGTTTAGAAGGGGAGGGATGGGAGAATCTTTAGTTACTTGGTCTTCCGTTCCAGAGTCCCACCTTCCTTGAACAGTGAAGAGGGACCTCCCTCCAAGGAAGAACCGGGACCCCACGCTACCTCTGTTGAGAGTAGGGTGGCCGAGACGGGAGTCCCGAGACAAGGAGGTGTCTACCTCTGAACCGGACGTACTACCAAACACCAGCTCTCGGGCTCGGAGGGACGGCCGGGGGACTCGGGAACTCCGTCGCGGTTCGGAGTAAGAAGTACCAGACCGAGGGATTGCGTCCTAGATTGTGGGTGTACAAACAACGCGACCTGTGGTCGCGAAGAAGTCGAGTGTACGGACCGGTCAAACCTTCGCACGTGTGAACACGTGGCTCTCCGTGACGACCAGAGAACGGCAGAGGGTCTCGAGTCACTGACAGTGGTGTGAACCCCTAGCCCCCACCCCCCACCGTCCCTCCGTCGCACGGCTACCGGTTGCCGACCCGGGCCCCGACGAAGGGTTGGGAGGACCCGGGGTCCTCCTGGACTCCGGGAGATACATCCTCACACCTTTCTCTCAGTGAAAAGGGGGGAGTGAATTCGTGTGTTTGTTGTACTACAACAATAAATCAGTGATTCAACACGGACTGAGAAGACACTGGGTTACCTGACGTCGGGAGGTCCGAAGAGACAGGTACCCTAAAGGGTCCGTCTTTATGACTCACCCAACGATAAAGGAAGAGGTCCCTTAGAAGGACTGGGCCCCTGACTTGGGTGTAGAGGACGGAACCGTCCGTCTGAAAAAAAGAAAAAAAAAAAAGAAATTGGTGACTCGGTGGTCCCTTCAGGTGTGTTTGTCGAATCGAGAAACTTCTTTAGCTTCGTGAGGCATATTTGATTTTGTCGGACCTGAGAGTGGGAGTCGGGGTGGTGGAGGGGAGGTTTCTCCGTTAGTGAGACGTGGGGTGGTCCGTAAAAGAATTTAAAAAGAAAATGTATGTGTACGAACTCAAGCATCGTTTATATGTCCCAGAAGAACACACCAAACTGACATGTGTTTAACACGGTGTGTCGGACACAGTACGACGGTGAAAAAGGCGAGTCAAAAACTCTGACTTGGAACAACTTTGTAGGTCTCTAGAGTAAGTAAGGAACAGGAACGGTATACAAAAAAAAAAAAAAAATTTATTTGAAAGGAAAGAGTGACCTGTAGATCCAGTAATGTCTGGGTTTAGAGTGGCAGTTGTAGGAATAAGGATAGAGACTCGGGTGCACCCGTAAAAGGACCCTTACATGGGTAACGGTCCAGTATCTCATACTTTGAAAGTCGAAACTATTTATTACGACTAAACGGGAAGGTTTACCGACACAATTAAATAAGATGACCGTCACAAACTCTTTTAGTCAAAAAGATGTCGGAGTGGTTACGGACTACAATAGAATTGTGAAAATAAAAACGGTTATCCACCCTAGGACAAAAGTAAACAAAGGATCAAATCGGTCTTCCGATCGTGAGCACACACACACACACACACACACACACATACACATAAGTAAGAGAACAGGCACTTACCGGACCCCTTAAGAAGTATAAAAGCCGAAATAAGTAGAAAACGGAGAATTTCTCTATACAACTTTTATAAAGGGGGTCAGACCAATATTTCAACAAGTAATAGGCACTCGATTTAAAATTAAGACTCCATCAGTCAAATAGTCAGAATTAGAATAAATAAACATATATAACTAAGAAGGAAAAATTTCTTTAGGAAAGGACGAGGATTCCAGTGTACCTATCACACAAAAGACTATTTACAGACATCTAAATTTCTTTATCTCAGGAACCGAGGTGGGGAACCCTTACTTCAACCACCCTCCCACGACCTCTGGTCCACCCAACTCTCTACATTTCTTGGACGGACGGTTACGTTCTCTGTGTCCAAACTAGGGACCCAGCCCTCCTAGGGGACCTCTTCCTTCAGACTACCTGTCTCCTCGGACCACCCGATGTCAGGTACCCCAGTGTCTCTCAGTCTGTACTGACTCGTGTCCAAGCACGAGCGTTACACCCCTACCGGCCAGTGGACGTGACCACAGGGGACTGCCGTTCGGTCGGGGCTCTCCGTCCGTCCCACCAAGCCTTCCGGCGGTGCGGGGGGCTGCCTCGACGGACGACGACCACAGGAGGGGTGCTCCGTGGGGAGGGAGGACCGTGGAGTCATGGACCGTGGCGAGGGGGGTCGAGTCACACTTTAGGCGTCCCTGGGCGAACGTCCGTCGTCCGCTTTCTGGATCTTGCCCCCGTCCCTCCTCGAGGGAGGGCGTCGAGAGAAGCCTCAGGAAGAGGTTACCTGTACGGTGGTGGCCGTACACCTCGTCGGGTCCCCTCTCCGTTCCACGAGGTTCGCAGAGAACTCTGCGGCTGGGCCTCCGGGTGTTTCCAGTGGGGCTGGTCTGAGGGAACTAGAGAGGGTTTCCTACGGATCCACGGGAAGACAAGTCAGGTACCTTCGGCGAAGTAAAGAGGAATTGACGGGGGTGTCGAAGACTTTTTGGTCCCCGAGGGAGGGAGAGTCTCGGGAGGACAGAGTGACCACTGTCAACGGAAAATCAAAAGAATGCTTTAGAGAGTGCCCCGAAACTACAGAGTTGACGTAAAGACTTTCAACAAGGCGAAACCCCAAAACAGGAAGGAAAACTCAAGAAACACCGTCTCCACCATCCAGAAAGGAAGGGGGACTTCGGGGATTTCCGGGGACCCGAAATACTCCCCCAACGGACGGCTGTGCCGGGCGACTGTGGTTCTGGAACCGACACGGACGAAAGGTCCGAGTGGGCGTCTACTTGGAGAAAACACTTACACCCCTTCCCTTCTCGTCCCAACAGGACAAATACCCCTTCCCCTCTCCTTTCTTTCTCTTTCCTTTTCTCTCTCTTTCGTAGGAAATACTCGAATCAAAAGAGAAAAATTTTTCATTTTCTACGATTAACCCCTTGTACTACATTCATAACTCAATTCTTTCATTTGAGCTGAAACACACACACACATACACACACACATACATACACACACACACACACACACACACACACGTGCGAGTCAGAATAGATCAAGAAACGGTGGGGTACCTGATCGGGAGGTCCGAGGAGACAGGTACCTAAAAAAAAGTCCGTTCTCACGACTTCACCCAACTGTAAAGGAGGAGGTTCCCTAGAAGGGTTGGGTCCTTAGTTTGGCCCGAGAGAACACGGAGGCCCTAACCGTCCGCCCAAGAAATGGTGACGCGGTGGACCCTTCGGTTTGAGGTACGTGAAGACTCATATGTCTTCTGATCTACAGAAGACGTACCTTGATCTTTAAGATCTATTTCAGTAAAAATCTTGAGAAGAATTTATGAACCGATCTGAGGACCCTTTCCCTCCTCCGAGGGACGGGAGCTCTTACTCTTGTACGTTCGGTCTCAACTCCGACAGACCACGATCACAACCGACACCCCAAAGACCGGTACGGTCTAGCAGTGGACGACCCCTCTTTTCTGTCTTAGGGTTCCGGACAGTGTCGAAGACCTGGTCTTCTGCAGGGTCCTTCGGTCCTAGAGTCTGACACACGAGTCTCGTAAGTCGTCTCCATCACACCCTGCACTCCCGTCCCTCCGCCTCCTCGCTCCCCTCCTCTTCTCCCGTCTCCTCTTTACACGGGTAGTAAGGAATCCGGATTTACTTCTCGTTTTTGCTCCCCTCCGTTTTGGAACCGTTTAAGGACACAAACCCCGGTCCTAACAATGATAGACACAATGAAAGGGGGGTGGTGGGTGGTGGTTATTTCACTTCGGTTCATAATCCAAAGTCTTGCATAACCCCACGGCTGTCACAAGATGGCGACCTCACGGTGTCCCGTGTCGAGATTTAAATGGCTTTGAGCTTGACATGTGACTTTTGTCCACTCAAAATACCATATATTTAATAGGGAGGTATTTCGACAAATTCCCCTTTTTTTTTTAAGTGGGTGGCAAGAAGATTAGTCTCTACAGAAAATTACAAAATCATATAAAGAGGTTCGAACATAAAGAAACATCGCTATGATAGAAAGTTGCATGGTTTTAGTGTCAATGTTTCAAAAATAGTAGTACAAGTAAATTTGTACATCAGAAAGGGTCACGGCAACGTTAATAACCATTCATCCTAAAAAATGAACCCAGAAATTGCACATAAAGTTTTCACATATAACTTATGGAAGAGTAAAATTTTATCAAAGTTCGTTTAGTCACTATGTCTCCCGTTTTTAATTTCAAGAGGACAACTATGGTGTGTGTGTGTGTGCGCGCGCGCGTGTGTGTGCGTGTGTGTGTGTGTCAGGGTGGGTGGGGGTTAAGAGTGAAGGGAGGAGGATTCATTGGTGTCAAGTGTGAAACCAATTTGTATTGAAAATTTACCCATACATTAAAAGGTATACTACCCTTTTTTTAGTATGAGTGCACCAAGGGGCGAAAACCCCATAAATCCAACAAAGGACCAAGTCGATAAAGAGAATTTTGTATAATGTCTCCTAAAGTGACATCCCTTGAATTACCAGGATACAATGAGACCACTCAAGTTTCGGTAGTTCCTGTCCGTGATTTAATCTGTAGTTTAGACCGTTATTGAAGGTCGATTCTTTTCCCTGGTTCGCATTCGACTCCTTTGGGACGATTTACAAAAGTGATGGACAAGAGTAAAATTCCATAGTTTGTAGAGGTCTAGACCCTGTAATAAGGGTAAAATGTCTACCCTTTGGTACCAAATCTCTCCGGTTCACGGAACGGGGTTTAGTGTGTGACAGAGTACATCTCGATCCGAGATTCAACAGTCTGTGGTTCGATTTCAGAACTACTAAGACATTGGTTCGCCCCCCGAGAAGGAAAGGACAGAAGTGAATTAGACCCGTTTGTCAGTGTCCATATTTGGCGGTTGTGGACGTCCCTTCGTGACTTTACAATGACCCTAAGACCCAAACAACCCACAAAAAGATCGATGTCAACGTCACGGATTAAGTGTCGGTCACAACATACCATTCAGGGGATGTGTGCTTGGAAGTTCAACGGTTGAGACTCTCTACGCTTGCACGTAAGGACACAGGGTAGCGCATTCTGTCAAGGGCAGAGGCCGTATGTGACCGTGAGCTCACGTAGGGGTGGGCACCGACACGAAAACACACGAAATGACATGTCCTGACATCTCTCACGTCATCACCTCACAGAGACACAACTCGGGTCGTACACGCCTTCGTCACATTTTCGTCGCCCCTACATAAACTATGTTGATTACAAATTTCAAGACATGACATTCTAATTTTTACAGAAGAATTAGAAACCACAAACGAAAAACACATAATAAACACACTTTTCATAATATTTGGGTCATTTCATATCATGACACATCGGTTGGGACACTCAGTCCATGGATCCGATTGAAGTGACCTGAATTGTTTACACGAGAGTCTTGCCTTGAGCAAGCAACACTGACATGACCACGACATACATAAAATATACTCGACCAGGAGTGTTTGTCACGAAACTCACCCAACCCGTACTAGGGATAAAAGGCCTACTCCTTAGACTTCGGGTCTCTCCATATCTTCCAACGGGTCGTACTGAGTCTCCTCCCTGAGTCTTGGGTCACACACACTGACGGTCCGAACCCAGACCGCGGCTCGACACGGCGGGCTGTCTTGTGTTTGGTCGGGTTTGCACAGCGAGTCTGACACGTCACCTGACGTGGAGTGGGACGAGAGACAGGGGGAGGAAGGTCTGTTGTCGCTGGACTAACGTACGTGCCACCAGTGGTTCCTGCCGTCATACGAGGTCGCCAAGGACCGGCAGCTATAAATGGTCTACTCAAACCACCTCGGGCTGCACAGGTCCGACCCGACCCCTCACCAGTTCAAGCGTCCGGAAGACGTCCATTCTACCGACTCTTCGGGCCTTCAAGAAGTGACCGATACGTTTGTGGGTGGTTTCACAGTAGAAATGTCAGTTCACGATTACTGTATTCCCGACACACTCGTCGAATGGGGACTGTCGTCAATCTTGTGGAGTGTCTATTCCCGGTTCAAGAGAAATTGGTTTTGAGTAAAGACTGCGGGGAGGAGACAGTCTATGCCACGAAACGGTCGACGTGCACACTTACCTCGATGCACTTGACAGGAAGGGTCCACTGGGTCACCATTTCTTAGACGGACGGTTGCGTCCTCTGTGTCCAAGCTAGGGACCCAGCCTTTCTAGGGGACCTCATCCTTTACCGTTGGGTGAGGTCATAAGGACGGACCTCTTAGGGTACCTGTCTCCTCGGACCACCCGATGTCAGGTATCCCCGTGTTTTCTCAACCTGTACTAACTGCGTTGAGTCGTACGTACATGACAAAAATTTTTAACATGTGTCCATGAGTTTTCTCCCACAAAGACACATATAAAAAATAAGACAGTGTAACGTACATAAGATTTGAAACAAAAAAAGTGAGTCACTTACAAAATCTCGGGACTGACACAGTCAGATACCTCTGAACGACCATAAGAACATTGACGACGGACGGGTGTAGGGTTCCGCCTCCATCAGTCACAGGGCACAAACAAGGGTCGAAAGATGAAAGTGTATGCATGTCACGACGGCAGTTGTTTTAACAGGGCTGAAGGAACACGTGAACCTGGTCCCAAAGGGATCCCGTCTATGGTTCTTCAACCCGACCCGGGTAAAGGAGAGATCTTACTAACAACGACGACCACTAAATACTTTCAAGGACACAGGAGGCAGAGAGGTAGTTCGGACCCGAGAATTTAACGGTTTGCGGTTCGACCTCGAACCCAAAAGAATCACAAACAGATTACTACCCACTGATTACGGTCGACCAACCAGTTTCCTTCGTATCTCAGTCCGTTCAACTTTTGTCGGAAGGTGGGGTAAGGGGGTGGTCTGGGGGACCCGGAATGAACGGAACGTGGTCCGGACAAAGGAACAACCCGTCAGGACCAACGACCGTTCCGGAACGGCCCCGGTTGGGTGTAGGCAGAGGTCACACTGGGGGGGAGGGGCTCTCCTGGTGGGTACCCAAACTTCTACGACAACGTTGGTAAAGGGTCGGAGGAGAAAAAGTTCTAGAAAGGTAAATTTTTTACAGAAAATGTCTTCCAACTACACGTGTCGTTGATAGACTTCTTCGAACGTAAATTTTTTTCTGAAGGTGCAGTCTCTGACAGGTAATTCATTGAATCACGAAGAAGAATAAATAGATCCGAATATTAGTTAAAGGAAATCTTAAATCACAGTCCTTTCACAAAAAGAGGGAGTTTCCTAATTATACACAGCAGGTAGTCTGTTACTTTCGGTGTATTTGGAAAAGAAAACCAGCAGAAGGTCCTCGCGGATAAACAGTCCGACAATGGTGCGCGGTCGGAGAGAGGTAAAATTTTCGCATTATAGAGTAGATTAGGGGTGACGTTGCAAGGCACGGTCTACCTTACGGATACCTGTCAGAGACAGAACAAAGTACTCGGAAAAGTTGTAAAGGCGGGGGCGGGATCGGAAACTGAAAGTACGAACAGAGGACAGGAGACGAAAAATAGAGTTTGGAGTCACCCTTCGTCTAAGAAACGTGTCTTAGGTAAGACTCCGAAACCTAACGTAAACAGGATTATGAACCAGATGTACTCAGGAGGAGATGGAAAGTTTCCGTTGAAAGAAGTTTACAGAGAAAGAGTCTCAATCGAAAAAGGAAATCCCTGGTCCTTAAGCAGTCTCTGTATGTTTATCCTTGATTACTACGGGAGAAGAATTCTCTCTCCCGGAGGGACCATCGAGTCAACCATTTTATTTAGACGGAAGTTACGTCCTCTGGGGCCAAGTTAAGGACCAAGCCCTTCTAGACGACCCCTTCCCTATCTGATGGGTGAGACCATAAGAACCCGAAGTAAACACCGAATACACCATTTCTTAGACGGACGTTACGCCCTCTGGACTCAAGTTAGGGACCCAATCCTTCTAGGGGACCTTTTCCCTTTCCGATGGGTGAGGTCATAAGACCGGACTTCTTAAGGTACCTGACATATTAGGCACCCCAGGGTTTCTCAACCCGCGTTGACTCGCTAAAAGTGAAAGAATTGTCTTCGTCCTTTCCTTAACAATCGTCCACTTTAGTACGGTCTTTCTTGATCGGAACCCAAACAATAGAGACCAAAGAGTCTTCGTTCTTAACAATCCCAAACCCTGAAGGGCCGACCCGGTCACCAATTCTTAGGCGGAAGGTTACGTTCCCCCACGCCCAAGTTAGGGACCAGTTCGTGATACTAGGGTGTCGACGACCGTAGGACGTGCAAGTGGTCGACTGAGTTCAGAAACACTCCTGTTCTGGTCGGTGGCGTCGGTCGTGGTCGGTGACTCGACCGACACGAAGGGTGGGACAGCAGGGTGGTCCGGGGCAGACCAAACACGGGTAGGAGTTGTGAGAACGTGAACCTCCTGACTACCAGAGGAAGTCTCGTTTTCGTTTGAAGTCAGACTCCCGGGAACAAGATCTCCTCTGCATCCAGGTGTCGGAGGTTCGTCACTGGAAGGATTACCTTGTTGGAAGGATTGACTTGGATTGTCTGTAGGAAAGAAACCGGGGGAGGGGCGGGGTCCTGTACGTCCACTGGCCGCACCTCCTGCTGTCGGCGCGGGACTTATAGTGGTAGGTGTTCGGACGCAGGTCGGGGGTGAGGTTCGGGAAGGGGTAGGACGTTCGGTGGAAGTAGAAGAGTCTGGTGTAGGCGACGTAGTAGCGGTTCGTCGCGGACCGGTTCCCGGCGTAGGTCCGCTCTGCGTACTTCTACGTCTCCTATCGTCCACTCACGTCGTGGGGAGAGACCCACAGGAGACTCGGTAGTCGCACCCAGAGTGCAACTGGAGCTCGCGGGACTACTGAGGAGATCCTCTCCTGTGGGTGCCGCGTCCTCAGTCAACACAAAACCACTCTCCTACCTCTTAGGATTCGCAAACCAAAGATCTTACAGACTCCGACGAGTTTCTCCACGTCGGTAGGTACACCTGTTACCACGAGGGGAGGTCGTGTGCCGCAGGAGATTGAATATAAACGTCTCACGGAACTAAGAGTAACGGACCTTTTAAGACACCTGCCTCCTCGGACCATCTGATGTCAGGTACCCCAGCTTTTCTCAGTCTGTGCTAACTCACTGAAGTGAAGTAAAGTGAAACTAAGAGCAGATGGTGAAGCCTGGGAATTTTGGTGGGACCTCTACTCATCCCGGACAAGTGGGTAAAATATCTACTCATTTGACTCCGAACCACTGAACAGGTTTTGGTGTGTCCGTCGACCAACCGTCTTGGGTTTCCGTCCTGAAGGACACGATTTCGGGCAGGGAAGGAGGAGAAGTAAGGGTCGAGAGTGTTCTCCGTCGGGACGGACTACTCCACGGGTCCTGGGTCGTGACCTAAGCGTTCGCAGTAAAGTGCACCGCGTCCCTACACTTAGTCACTCCTCCGGGACGCGGTAGGTCACAGTCCTTCCGGGGTCGAAAGAATCTTCCACGACTACACTCTCGGAAGGGAAGTAGTCCCGTCTTTCTTGTCGTAGGAGGAAACCCTTTTCCGTAAGATAGTTCAGGACTTTAGTGGTGGTCGGATAGAGTTCTTTGGTCCCGGAAAACCGAGTTCGTGACTCGTCAGGTGACCCCCTCTTCCCCTCACAAGAACTCCCCAGAGGACTTTTATTTGTGAATCTCCCGCCCCAAAGACCCGTACCACCCAAGTCACTAAAGGACGTGCACGAGGCAACTAGTGACGTCCGGATGTAGTGTGTATCAGGCGTAGAATAAAGAGTGAATCGACTTTGAACCGGAGGCTTTAGTAATGTCTTCGTAAAACATTACACGTTTCACTGAATTTAGTAAGTCAGGAAAGAGATTTCTAAATAAAGGTCTCACCAAAAAAAAAAAAAAAAAAAAA